>CM023486.1:119753606-120353606 GCA_013339685.2 Hyalomma asiaticum
TGTATTTTTGTAGCAGGCTGAGGAGCTCTGAGCATTGAGTGGGGCTCAGGTGGGCATCTAGTGATGGATCAAAGACATCTGGCATAGGCTGGGAGCGTAATGAGTTGTAAGCCAACGCATTCACGTTTGTACAGGTGCTGTCGAATGGAGCGTCGCAGATAATCACAGAATCGTCACACTGGAGACGTCCAAGGCACTCGCCGTGACGTAACGTGAGGGGCACGGCCTCAGCGTTCGAGACGAGGAGTTGAGTGCAGCCACCACTGACAGTTAGGACAGCGAAGGGAAGTGAGCATCGTCGGTGAACAAAAATGGGTGATCGTACAAAGAGGGCAGTAGTATCGGTGACGCAATTAGTGCAAGCTGTCGCAATCACCGAAGAGTGCGGCAGAATCGTGGTATCCTCGGTCATGACCACTTTGTCATCGAGATCGTCGAGCGCATGTAAACGGATATCGGAAAACGGAGAAAATTCAACTTCGGCGCGAGAACAGTCGATGATGGCCTGATGATCAGAAAGGAAGTCCCACCCCAAAATGATGTCGTATGAGCAAGATGAGAGGACGACAAACTCTACTGTGTACGGATATCCTTGAATCACGATGCGGGCGGTACTTGCAGCAATAGGGGTTACGCACTGTGAACTTGCAGTCCGTAGTGACAGTGCAGAGAAGGGCATGGTTGCTTTTCAAAGCCTGGGGCAAAGACTTTCTGCAATCACTGAAACGGCGGCGCCCGTGTCAACTAATGCAAGCGCAGCGATTCCTTCCACAAATACATCAATTACGTTCGTCGGGGATGATGAGCGAGGACTTGTGTTGTTCGACTGTAACGCAGTTCTCGCCTCTTGAACTGCGGTTGCTAGTTTTCCTGCTCTGCAGAGGCAGGACGACGACGCATGGGGGACAGCGAACGACGTCGTGGAGATGGCGAGCGACAATCAAGGGCAGCAGGAGCGACGTTGTATGTAGGCGGCAAACGCGAGTCATGCGGCGGTGAGAAGGGCGAAGATGGAGCACCGTAGGCCCGGACAGGTCGGGGATAACCTTGAAGCCCTAAGCGACGGTGGCAAAGCCGTGCCACGTGACCAGGGATACCACAGAAGTAGCAGACCGGGCGATTGTTGGGTGTATGCGAGGATCCCGTGTTAGGTACTCGTGCGGCGGTGTACACAGGATGTACTGGACGTGATGGTACGACAAACGGCGGAGGTGAAAAGGTCTGTTGAGGTGGCCGTGCGGTAACCTCGGCATAGCTCTGCGGCGCCGGCGCTGATGGCGCTGCACGAGGCGACTGGATGGCTTCCGATACTTGTTCCTGAAGCACCTGGCGGAGACTGGGAGCCAACGATGGTGCAGGCCCTGGGACGGCGTTCAGCAGAGATAGCTGCCGGGCGACTTCAGCACGTATGAAATCCTTGATTTCGCTATGGTGTACTGGAATGGGGTAGTGTGCCGTCTGGCGCCTGAGACGTGGCTCTTTTTGCGATGACGGCTTCGTCAACAGAGCACACCGTTCTATGGTGGCGCCACCACTCGCTGGACCTCGGAGTCATTGATTGTCCGCGGATAATATACGGCCTCAGAGATTGGCTCGGCTTTCACGGAGGCCATGTTTAACTAGCACGATTGGGTGCAGGAGTGCTTCGTCTATCTTCGCTGACTGTTCGTTCCTGCGGCGTTCTCTTGCGTTCTTAGCACTGGTGAATCTTTGCGACTATCTTCGATTAGAATGAGCTGTATGCAAAAAGGGGGCAAGCATTGCTTTATTGCAGTGTTTTTTAAATGAACTATTTCTGGTTGCGTGCAATGAATTTCTGGGCTCAGGCTCTTGTCGCGCTGATCAATCGGGCTAATTATAACGCGCAGTTCTTGTTTGCCTTAGGCAGGGTAACTAAAGGACCAATGAAACCTATAGTTCACTGCTAATGCGACTGTATTATTGTGTGCGGACGGGCAAATGGGTTGTGTGTGAGGGTGCGTACGTGCATGCGCACGTGTTTTATCTCATAGTCCTTCTGCTATAAACGCGCCGGACTCTACGATATGGTATTCGTCCTTCTAGATGAATATAAAGGGTAGCGCTGTGTATTCGGCGTTTTTCGTTGGTCGTACGATGTTTCCTTTTTTTAATATGGCCCGCGGGAGAAAGTGTTTTCCGCGAAAGTTTTTCAAAGTATTACGGTCATAAATGAAAACTATATGCATATCCAGAATAAATTGTGTTACACAAGCATACCTTCATGTCTTGATTTTTTTATTTGTCGTTGTTCTTTGATTGGTTGATATTTCGTAAAATATTATTAATTGCGTGGTCGATGGACAAAAAATACCAACTTTTTTCATCTCTTTGAAAAATTGTCATATCTAGGGAGGAAAGGCGATGGTCGCATTTATTTTCAAAACGCCTTTATTCCCGGGAAATGCACGTACGATATATAAAAGTATAAAGAGGACATACACACGTTTTGTGGGCAACTTAGGTGGACCTCCTTACCCAGGTGAAAATTTCTTGCTGGTTTGCTGCTGGTTTTCTGCTGGTTCCAGCACTGGGTTATAGGCAGTCGACACAGTAGTTACTCACCGACATGGAGAACATCCGTCCACAACCAACAAGCTGGTACTCGCGTTAACTTGAATGCATGTTTTGTACACTTCCAAAACATTAAGGGCCAACAAGTATGAAACCTTAGCTACACAGATGGTACCACATTTGATAAATAATCGTGCTTAACGTTCGTAGCTTGCAAGCTAGGCTATGTTATGGTATACCGACAGGACTGCACAGATGTCATACAAACAGTCATAGTTCTTCAGAATTTATTGCGCTTACGCAGTTTCAAACTCAGTACAAGTTGGGGGCTCCATATCTGTAAAAACGCAATCTGCTCAAGCCTTTGATTTGAGCAAGCCCTGAATTTCTTCGGTCAGTATCCTTGCGAGATTTCACACAGTCTGTTCGGTGTTGACCACTGCTTGGAGGTCCCAGAGCTGCAATGTTTGCAGAAAGGTACAAAAGTCAATTTTCAGCATTACAAAACATAGCTATCGCATCAACGACAACTGTTATACTATCGGCCAGAGCTTGGCAGTTGGCCATGAATTACACGCAAACCAAAAGCTCCAACGCTGGATATGAATGCGCATGGCTTTCAGTTTAATAAAATCCATCCAACCAAAATGTCCTTCATACCACTTGCCACAATGCATGTAGTACACTGCAGCAGATGCAAATATGTCCTAGTTCATAGTTTTACGTGTACCAGAATAGAGCATTGAGGCTCAAAGCCCTCAATGCTGAAATAATGTATGGCGGAAGTCACTTCAATGAGAAAGTACTGGCATGGTAATCTTGTAGCCAAGGAACAGTGGCCTTGTTGCAGAAGTTTGTTATTCCATATCAAAAGTTATAACGAATTTCTTTTTAGCCTGCTAAAATCTGCCCTATGGTGAGATGGAGCAGTTTTGAAGCGAGAACTAGCCCTTGTTTCAAGACAGAGCTCTTGAGAAAGGGGCACCTTCATGGCCTTTACACCAAGCATGCGTACAAAATATAGCCGAGCTGTCCATTTGAGCATTCACCGTCCATAAAAAGTGTTTTTTCATCAAAACAGAGGCGTTAGAACAGAGTAAAAAGAATGTATAGAACATTCACACAGGTGCAGTCCCAGTACTGTAAATAATGCATGAAAGAAAGCATCACTGAATTACAAATATGTGGAGTAATACAGACAAATATGTCACCTGACTAAATATAAAAGATTGTGAATTACGCCAAAACATCACAAATAACCATATGTATCAACTAAACTATTATTTTGGGATTGTAGCGTACCTTCAGAGCATCATATCTGGCATGATTCCACAGTAGCTGGTGCTCCTTTTCCCTTCTTCCCATGGCACTTTCGTTGATGACGTTTGCAGCTGAAAATATGCACGAACAGGGCTTGTGAATGAAAATTCTATCCTTTGGGCGCTGTATCAAATGTTCAGATGCAGTTTTCTGAAGCCACATGTCGTCGCGAAGGGACACCTGAAGCAATGCAACCATAGAAACGATGTCAAAAATTGTTTGTTAAATTTTATTACACAAGAAAATTAAACCAAGCAAGGCAACCTTTCAATAGTGGGTTTTATAGCCATCACATGCGCCCTAATGCAATTTTACAACTCAGTTAAACAAAATTCGGCTGTTGACATTTTCATGCAACATTCAAGAAGTTCAGAAAAAAATAAAGTTGAATTTGTAGGAAATAAAACAGCTGCTCTAAGTAGTTGGAGATTGCTACCACACACTAGTATTCAGCTACTGTGGTTGCTGTAAATACTGCGATTGTCAGATGCTACAAACTGAAAACTGCAGTACAAGCTAAGCCAATGCATAGAAAAACTGCTCATCATGTCAACAATCATTGCAGTTTTTCAGCACTAGACCACCCATGACAGTCATAGCAGGTGAACTGTCTTCACCACCTATATTATAAAATGAACGAATTTTAAGTGAAGCATGCCTTCAATGCACCTGTTCATAATTTCTGGGGTTTCACAAGCCAAAGCCACGATATGATATGAGGCACGCCATGGAGTCCGGAAATTTTGACCACCTGGGGTCCTTTAACTTGCGTCCAGATTTCACAGTACACCGTCCTTCTAGCATTTCGCACAGTACGTCTTTCAAGTCAGCACCCGAGCAGTGTAGCTATTGTAACACCGCGGCAACCTTTCGACGCACCTGGAAACATCGGGCACAGCAGTGCAGCGCAACTATAAGTGTAAATCGCATTACACAATTCTAAATTCAGATTAGAATTCACCAGAAGCTCATGACACTTTATGCGGAGCCCTTGCGGAGAATTTCGCTGCCCGCAGAAGCCAAAAAGAAAAAAAAAGACTACTCGCCTGTAAGCTTAACGCACAGACATCCTTATTTCTGCTCAAATTCATATGTGTACGAAGGAGGCAGTAATTGTTCTGGTATATGCTTACTGCAAACACGGCCTTTTGCGCCTCTTATCTTTCGGGGAGAGGCTGTCACAAGAGCATATTTGCTTCATAGCTACTTATGCTGTTCAAGACACAAGTTTTGCATGGCACTGACATTTAGTGACGCTTCAAAAACAAACAGCAAACAGTGCAAACATAGTCAGTCACAAACCACCATCTTCTTGTACAGTGCGCCATGCCGAAAACAATGCAACGTTCCTTCGTGTCAACCCACTGTCGTTGTGGTATGCTTCTCCCTCTGGCATGCAGAACAGCTTGTACTCGAAAAGTAAGGGAAATAATTACCTTCAGATGCCTGCACCATGGCCAAGAAAAGCAGCGCAGATCATCCCGCACACAATGGACGCTTATATCCGTGTAGCCGTAGGCGGAAACCGTCGTCGTACGTTGGTTTGAAGTCATACTTCTTCAAGAAAAGAAACTGTGCAACACTAACTCCACATAAATAGAATTGTGCAGGCGGAAATGCCCCGATTCACGTCCAAAAACACTGCAACCGCACAGCCCGCCAGCTGCCCACGCTAGTCACGACGGGTCCGGTCGGCCAAGTGTATCGTACGAAACTGCGCACTATTTTCCGCAATTTTGCCCTCGTTCTTCCAAATGTGGTGCGATTTGTTGCACGATGGCCAATTTTTAGTTGATTGTATTTTTATGGTTATGTTTGCTTAACTTACTGTTTTAAGGCTGCTGTTTGAGCGTGGCAATTACATACGCAACTATTGACGGCCGTTAAGTAAAGAGTAGGCCAAAACCATACCCTGCGAAACAGCTACGACCCCTCTGTGCACGTCCGAGTGCCCAGAGCTTTTTTCCCCCCGTGGGTCCGAGGCGCGGTGCGGCACGCACAGAAACTCACGTCGGGAAGCCAGCGGCAGTAATGAAAATTTATGTCTGCATGGCATTTATCCAATTCCAATTCGTGGGAAATTCTGTCGACTTAAGAGTTCCTCATATTTAATAAAAACTAATATTTACAATAATCTCCTATGAATTCGAACGCTGTGCTCAGCAATCATTTCCCACTATCTCGGCCGCGCCTACTTCCGGAGGTAGACTTTTCGCATAGAAAAGAAAAAAAAGAGTGCATTGGTGTACAGAACAAAGTTGTACATTTCGTTACTGGAAGTTTAACTGAAAACCAGCAGGTCATCTGCTGGTTCCAGCAACATACCAGCATAACCAATGCAGAAAACCAGCAAGCACCTTGCTGGTTCCATCAAGGCAGGAGGCTGTCTGCTGGGACCAGCACAAAACCAGCAGCACGCCTGCTGGTACCAGCAGCAAGCTTGCTGGTACCAGCAGAAAACCAGCATGCAGTCTGCTGGAACCAGCACAACCAGCAGGAAACCAGCAGGTTATCTCCTGGTTCCATGAGAAACCAGCACAAACCAGCAACTCCCAGCAGGAAACCAGCAGGAAATTTTCACCTGGGTAGCTTAAGGTGCTTCATTTGTTCTCTTCGCTCTCTCATTTTTTGACGTGCAGGTTGGTGCTTTGAGAAATAACGATGGAACAGCGTCCTTACTCAAAAGCGGCAGCCCCCGTGGGCTTTCCACTATTTCGCCATTGACTGTCGTCTTGTATGATCTCTCTATGTAGCGTGGCTCAAAGTGCCGTTCACATATTGTGCACGCTTCATTAAGCTCCCTGTCAGTTCTCTGAATAAGCTGCCAGCAAGCTGCGACCACTCTTCACGACGTTCGGGTTCCTTGGGCACACGAAAAATAGACCACTTTTCCTTGCAAGACCGGTAGCCGCTTGTACAGCCTGGAACAAAACAGGTCGTGTCCCCCTCTTCCGCTTCTTCATGTTTTCTGTTTCGCGACTTCGCACACACGTTGAAAATGCACTTCAATAGGAGGAACAAATGTAACGTAGACTCATGCGACAGAAAGCGGCGGCAGCCAAGGTGGCCAAGGATAGACCGCTGCGCGTCATGCGGACATCTGCTACATATATATGTAGCAGACGATCGCAAAAAAACACCCGCATCACTCAGCAATTGTCTTTCACTTTTAGTACCGTCTTCAGAGTTCATTTAATGATTTCAACTAACAAATACTTCTTTTTATTGCATTATGCAAACACAAGGCCTACATGCACAAAAAACGAAATTTTTTACCGTCTGCATTATGAGCAGACGACGCTCAACACAAGCAGTTAAAGCAGACGATTAGAAATGCAGTGCCGTGCACGCAAGTTATTATTCTTTTGTTTCCTTATGTTACCCAGTGTGTTAAGAACTTAGAAGCCGTTATGTTACGCTTCATTTCGAGCTCTTCTTTCCGGTACACAACGACGAAATATGGCCTACATGCGGACTTAGTCACATCAAGTAAGTAGACTTAGTCACATCAAGCACACTGCCACAATCGAGCTCTGTGGGCGGGCACATTTAGGACTTTCTTCTTATATTTGTTTGCAGTTAGTTGTCTAATGGTATGAAATCGAGCGACAAACAAAACTGTGTGAAATGATGATGCTTTTCGGCTTAAACCAGCATTGGGCCCCGCATAACAAATTCAAATTTCGCGCCTTAGGCACGCCGTTCGATCGCAGCGCCCCTCTGGTGGCGTCATCGCAAAAGTGACCACGTTGCTCCCATTGCTTTCCGCCGAAGACGGCACACTACCCCATTCCAGTACACCATAATTTCGCCAAGCAGATGTTCGTTGCTGGTTGCAGCTGCCAAACTTGAGACAGGTGCCTCATGCGTGGAAGGACGCCGAGTAAGGAGACATTGCTTTTTGAGTTCGTCATAACTCTGGCAAAGCTCAGCAACTTCGACGACGGTACGCGAGCTTTTAGAGAGGAGCATTTGAAATGCGTCGTCTTCAATGCCCTTCATGACGTGGCGGATCTTGTCAGACTCTGTCATTGATGGATCAACGCGCTTGCAAAGATCCACGATGTCTTCAATGTAGTTCGTGAAGCTTTCTCCTGGTTGCTGCGAACGGCTGCGCAAGCGCTCTTCGGCACGGAGCTTCCGCACTGCGGGGCGACCGAAGACTTGCGTAATGCGCGCCTTGAAATCCGACCAGTTACGAAGCTCAGATTCGTGGTTGTTGTACCACACGCTAGCGACACCCGTGAGGTAGAAGTTCACGTAGCTGAGCTTCTGAGGATCGTCCCATTTATTGTGCGCACTCACCCGCTCGTACACCAGCCAGTCTTCCATGTTGTATCCGTCGGAGCCACTGAAGATGGGAGGATCTCGCTGACGCATGGAGCCAGGGCAAATCAATGTTGGCGATGCCGGGAGTGATTGTTTGGCTGGCAGTCGTCAGGCATGATGGCTGGCAGCTTCCGATTGCGTAATTCCAGGTTTGTGGGAAGACCCAGCACAGCTCCACCAAATATGTAAGGCGGTTTATTGCCGAAGCAGCAAAGTGACCGTCTCAGGCGAGCGTCAGACACCGAGAGCGCGAGCACCTCTTCGTCGGTGAGACGGTGATAATACTGCGTCCATAAGGCGCGCCACTCTTCTTCACTACATCCCTAAAGGATCCGACTGGCCAACTTGGTCGCTGGGCCTTGAAGCTCCAAGAATAGAGCTGTGACATCACAAGTCCGACCGCATGCGCCAGAATGCCGACTGCTTATCTCGTCATCCCGTGGATTCCCCAGACTTGGAAGCACATGATTCTGACATGTGTGTCCTGTCCATATCAGGCTTCACCGATATACACAACGAACAAATCGCTGATGCCCATTTGCCTGTGCAATCGCCTTGGATAACACCTGACATTCGCCTACGACTCGTCACGCCATGACGCCGCTGGCTTCCCCCACTTCTATCTCTTATTTGGCTGTCATCCAACACTGCCCTTTGAAACTCTGTTGCCATCAGCGCTCAATACGACCATGGAGTATGCTCGTGATGTCACTTCTCAGGCTCAAACGGCCTGCCAAACAGCACGGGATCGTCTTTCTCTCTCGCAGCTGCCCCAGATGGCCTGCTAGCCCCGCCATGGTGGTACAGCAGCTATGGCACTCGGCTGCAGATCCGAAGATCGCGGGATCGAATCCCGGCCGTGGCGGCTGCGTTTCGATGGAGGCGAAATGTTCAGGCCTGTGTGCTGTGCGATGTCAGTGCACATTAAGAACTCCAGGTGGTCGAAAATTCCGGAGACCTCCACTTTGGCGTCTCTCATAATCAGAGCTGGTTTTGAGGCATTAAACCCCACAAATCAATCAATCAGATGGCCTGCTATGATAGCCGCCACAGAGAAGTTCACTATTCTCCCAGCTCTTCGATCCTTCTGTGGACACCTTCGTGCCACGTCGGCCTCTGAGCGAAGCTCCTTTCTCGCTATTCCAGGCCATACAAAGTTCTCCGCCAACCCATCGAGGTAACATGTCAGATCACCCCGTTGGAGAGTACCTCATTCTCTTCCATAGAAGGCAGTGATGTTGTCCACATTTCTCGCCTTAAGCCATGCTTCCCTGGCCACAATACCACTTTATCTTAAGCGCCGGGATGGTGCTCCGACTGCCAGGCGTTCCTGCTGGGTGAAAAGAACACTATCCTTCACGTGACAGTGTGCGCAGGAAAGGGACGAAGATGACGACTTGGGGACCGCTCGTGCTGTTGCTGCGGTTCTTCCATCTGGGCTGCAACGGCTGCTCCCTGTATATATATATAATCTGTAAATACATTTCTTTACCACTTTAAATTACATTTGGAGCTGTGTTTACTGTTGAGATTTGGTAGATGCTGTGTGCAATGTGCATGTCCATGAAAATCGATCACGCAGGCAATCTCAGCAGTGAAATTTTGGTGTCAGTGCCCCTTTAATAATAATTGATGGAGGTTTGCATCCCAGAACCAGGACATGATTATGAGAGACACCAAGTGCTCCTGGGCTCCTGAAATTTGAAGAAGCACCTGGGGTTGTTCAACGTGCACTGATATCGTGAAGAACATGGGCCTCAACATTTCGCCTCCATCAAAACGCAGCTGCTGTGGCCAGGATTCAATCCTGTGACCTTAGATCATCAGCTGATTGCCATAGCCACTAGACCACCCTCGAGGGGCTACGCACAATGTTGCTGCCCTGCATACAGTGCTGATAGTCATGGACAGTTGCGTGCGTGTCAGTGTGGCCAGTTTTGGGCTCCTGGAGCAAGTGCTGCCCGTGGGTAAAACCTTGCCTATACTCAATTTGTTGGCCGATTCCTACGTTGAAACTTTTGCTGTTGGCGTTTCCTCCAAGCCTTGCCAAACAGCAGCTCAGCTACTGTTTGGCAAGGCCTGCAGCAGTTCAGCTGTCCAAGCACTCGGGCCTGAACTGGATTTGCTCATACTGAATCAGTTCAGTGGCTGGAAGGGTGTCTGTATGGTCATTGATTAAAACATCCTTTTGGCCATGCCATTCAGTGAGCACTTTGATGGCAATATTGGTCGCTTCAATCAGACATATTAGACGATTTCCTCCACAGTGCTGGTCAAGTAATGTCTGCAAGTACTTAAATGAAATGTCTACCGTCCATAAAGCTTTTTTAGGCGATGCGAAGCAGCAAGGGGGGTGCACACCACGTTTGCATCGGTTTGACTAGGTGTCGCGTTTGCATCGGTTTGACGCTAGCAGACGCTGCCGGCGTCAGCGTTGTCTCTCGTGGGCGAGGACGCATTCTCGTTCCTTGCGAACTGGTAAAGCGTTCATCGCAGAAAGAGCATTTCCATAGTCAATGCGCGCCGTTCGGAGAGGAGAGGAGGATGGAGGGAGAGGTGCACGCTATCGCGCAGCTGGCATGGAGAGGAAGATGGAGGGAGCAGCGTGCTATCGCACAGCTGGCGTGGAGAGGAGGGAGTAGTGCGCTATTGCGCAGCTGGCGTGGAGAGGGGGATGAGGAGGAGAGGTTCGTACGCCAACGGACGTAGCCCTGAGCAAAAGATGCTTCGCATCTAAAAAATGAAAGGGACCGCGTGGCGCGTGCACGTGAGGCGCCATGTGTGGAGAGCAAGGCTGCATTTACCAGCGTAGGCGTGGTAGGGGAGCTCTCCGCTGGAATCGTGGTCGGGCATAGTCCTGAGCATCCGGCATGCACCAAGAGTCTGTGTGTATGGCTCCGCTTGCCATCGAGCTCCCGATGCTGTCCACGGAACGCCTGATGGGCCGCTCAAGCCACCAACAGCACTGTTGGGTGTAGGCCCAAGTGCTGTCCCGCCGGACGAGAATCTGGTGACGAAGTCCATGACTATGCAGCCTCGGTCCGCCTCCTTCCTGGAGCGCCTAGGAGGAGTAGCACTGTCGGGTGGAGGCCCGAGTGACGAGTGGGAGTGTGATGCTTCCCGTGACTTCGATGCCCATCGTCTCTGTTCCTGGCCGGCACCATGCAGACACCAGTGTTGATGCAGCACCACTCTTCAACGAACAACCATGACGACCTTCGTCTCACGCCAACGCTTCACTTACTTGGACTTCTTCCACGCCAGCCTACTAGCCTTGGTGAGACTTTCGAGCTGTGACTTTACTCGCTCGTTCGTTTGTGTTTTTCTTTCACTCTGTTCTGAAGTGTTTAATTTTCTTATTTATTAAGGTTGGTTTGTGTATGTCGATTTTTGTTGGTGTTTTCTCATAAAGCTTTCACAGAAATCAGCCTCGCCATATCATCGAACACATTGCTGTCGACTGATGCAATGTATGTTCTTTTGTTTTACGAAGAATCCCGTCACAGAAGCACAACATTTTTCGAGTGGAAGGCCATAGGCTGCCATGCTTCGCTCATCTGGCCAGGGCCTCTGAGGCCTTCTTATGTTGTTTACGACTATAGAGCATGAGTGAAAGGTTATTTGTGCAGTAGGAAACACTCCCTGAAACTTTCCTTTTGGACACCTACTGTTGCTAACCAGTTGGGGAGGGTGCTATCCTTTGAAATTGAATGTTTGTACACATGTAATGTGTAAATATTTAAACGAGAGCAGTGTGAATAGCAAAATTTTGAGTGCGAAGTGAATTTGATTATTTGTGTTCAAGTGCAAATGAAATTGAATATTTTTCGAATAATTTTCTAATATTTTATTAATAATACCATGTAGATTGCATGACTGGCATACTACCATAGTAATGAAAGGGAAGGGGTCAAGGGCTCGTTCTTTATTTGTTAGAAACAACTTAATGAGCAAACAGACAATGAAGCCTAGGGAAGCATAGGGGAAGTTACTTGTGGTATTGTAATTGTGAAGAAAGTAGAAAGTAATTAAAGTGGACGAAAAGACAAACCTGCCTTCGGTGGGAACTGAACCCACAACCTTCGGATGTCGCGTCCGAACTAAGCTACGAAGGCAGTCGTCCCCCCGTCCACTTTATTGTGTATTTATGTACGTATTATCCTGGGAGTGTTAGGCAGCGCCACTCGTGGCCAAGGCTGCGTGTGTGGAACACACTTTCTTGCCAGGAGGCGTCACGTAGAACGTCAACTTAGGTGAGATGGCTGCTGCCCAATAAGCCCTCGCATACTACCTAAGGCACCAAGTCTGCCGCAACGAGGCCCAAGCTATGAAATAATGAAAGGGAAGGGGTCAAGGGCTCGTTCTTTATTTGTTAGAAAGAACTTAATGAGCAAACATACAATGAAGCCTAGGGAAGCATAGGGGAAGATACTACCATAGTGTCATTCCAAAGTCCTGAAGAAGAGTCTAACAGAGAACTGTTCAGTAGCAAGCTGATCCAACTTAACTGCAGTACATGAGTGTTAGCTTTCCCGTAGTACACAATTGTTAGCTTCGCCACAGTACACTCGTGTTAGCCATAGTGTTAACTTTGCCGCATTACACGTGTTAGCTTTGCTGCAGTGCGCGAGCATTGGCTTCGCCGCAGTACGTGAATGTTAGTTTTACCGCTATGCACGGGTGTTATGCGGCAAAGTGTATTACACGCAGGGATGGGCCACTTGTTACGAGACAACACATCTTTTTTTTGTTGATTACCAACTTTGGATAGTTCGAATAGTACAAGTGCGTAGCGAATCGAGTAGCATACCCTATTAGAAAATTATTTGAAATCTCGAATATTCGCACAGCCCTAATTTAAACTATTTTAATGTGTCACCTGACATATTTTGACAGTGGCCATGAAGTTGAATAAATTATTGCTTTCAGTAGCAGCATTTGCTTGTTTGATGCAGGTTAATGTCGGCCAGAGGGACCTGAGCACAATCATATCCATCTTTGAAGAAAACTTTGAAGAAAAAGAGATCTTTGACTCTCACAACCAAGGTAGTCAGTTCTTGCTTTTTGCTGTTTGTGCCTGATTGATGCTGCTGCTGCTGCAGTGTCCACCCTGCTGTTATCACCTGTTGCCGTGGTGGCTGACCCTGTCAAGAGGCTGGAGCATTTTCTTACAAGCTCAGTTGACGTCTATAAAAAAGCAAATGTCTTTTTTGCCCTGGAAGGACTACATCTAGTGCTGTACACTGACACTGAAGATGCTCAGGTAAGATTGGCTCATTTGTGTATGACCCAGGAATTGTTTTGTTTTGTGCCATTTGACAAAAGAAAAGCATTTAGCAGGGGCATATGAGTGGCACGTCTAAATATTCTTTCATGTTCTTGCTGCTATAAAATGCTTGCATGGGCGCTTCACTGCAAGGTCCTAATGACTGGTGCTCTGTATTAAGTAAAAGTACACTACAGTCCATGCTTGTGACAGTGGACCCTGATAATCTGGCGAGGTGTCTCCATTTGTCTGTTTATCTGAAGGCCATATTGTCCAGACTCTGGACTTAAAGAGGGGGGCTGTCTGTGCCAACATTTCAGACTTCACTTGGCAGCGGGGGCAGGCTAGTTTTGTAACTTCCTGCCGAATGTGGATTCCATTGCATGCTTGCGAATGACGTCTGTCGCAACAGCGATATTTACAACCGAAGTGCATATTCTATACTTGAATGAGTGAGTGCCATTATAGTGGATGCAGCAAGGCCACTGCTACCTTCTAATTCTTTAACGTGTTCATATCACCACACCTCTCTCAGTAATTAATTTTAATTTACTAGCTGTGACAGATCTCAGGAGTGCTTGCAATGGGTGACATTGGCACAGCAAACAACTTTATAACAAAACAACATAATTCACGCCAAAAGATTTCGCACACCAGGAAGCCATGCAAAAAATAATTTGTGAACAGTATGTGGACTGACTTCCTTAGCTAACAAGATCATAGCCCGAAGTCGATCTAGCCACATTGGCTTCACATATGCTGCCCCAGTCGAATGTGCTTACTGGTAATATGGTCAGCTCGCTACCTAAAGTCGACTCCTTGTCACGTCATGTGTATCGGTGCCATTCTCGATGAGGTACTACAGCCATTGCCGTTCAGTAGGAACCAGACGATCTGCTCGTCTCCACCAGTTTCCCAGTCGTCATCAACACTGCTGCCGAGGCAGAGGGGCTAGGCTTAGCATTAGTTATATGTTTGGTCCTTGCTTCTTGATGTCTTCTGGCCCAAATGCACAATTGACGACATGGCACCCTGCCAGTCAATCCGTTCTGCCGATGAAGGTGAAGTGCCATGGGTGCACCGGGAATCTGCTGTACCAAGGCTACGCTATCTCCAGATGCAGGCCCACGCTGCTCTCATCACCGCTCACTACAGTAGACCATCTTCACTTACCAGCGCCAAGCAGACAATACTGGTTTGCTCTGCTCGCGTTTTTCATTACAGCTTGAATGATGTGCCACCAGCCCTCCTTTGAGCAATAATGTGCGTGGACATGTCCGAGGGCACCATACAGTACTTTTCCATTCCGCGCACACCATTGTTTCTTTTTGCCTTCTGGCATGTGCTTTGTGCCCTTTACTCATGATGCCAGTGAAACTCACTGGGGCATGAGCATGGAGCACCGGCGCTCCTAACTTGCAAAACTTTGGTCATAAGGCCTAATAACTAGAGCTGTGCCAGTGTTCAGATATTTGAATAATTTTCAAACCATGTTTGCTATTAAATTTGATTTGCACTCAACCTTTATTATTTAAGTTATTCAAAGTTTGTAATTAAGCGGCAAAATATGGTATGTCTCGTGTCAAGTCGCTCCTATCCACATGTACGTTTCTCTGCATAGCACCCGTGTAGTGCAGTGAAACTAACAGTTGTGTGCTGCAGGGAAGCTAACACTTGCATACTGTTGCGAAGGTAGCACTCGTGTGCAGCTGGTCTACTGGGACATATCTTGCACTGGTGTACTGCAGTGCAGCTTCCATTTTCTTCATTTGCACATGTTCTCCATGTGCACATTTTCTTCATTTGCCACTGTACTCGTGTACAGCTGTGAATGAAGGAAATGCACACATCTTATACCCCTGTCACATGGTGCATGTAGACGCCATTTGCAGCAAACAACATTTATAACTAATGTCATTGTGGCTTCATGTTCCTCGTCTACCCAGTTATACAAAGTGATGTTCACCAGTGATGCCGATGTTTGCTCGTACCATACCAGGGTAACAAACGCTTACACATTAGGCCTTTTATTTACATATTTTCTCTTTATTGTTAGAAACACAGTAGTGAGCATTGGCAGGCTATGTTAAAATATGCTTCAATGCAATACGGCAGTGTTAATAGGAAAGAAATCCGCGCAAGTAACCAAAGCAAGACTAGCCCAAAACTTGAGCCGCTTCGATTTCCTCCGCAGTTGGCAGTATTGTGAATTGTGTCTGTGTTCCTGTCCCCATGATGGACAACAATCAATGCAAACGAACGTTAATCACTCTCCAAGTGTTCACAACAAAGCACCAAAACCAGCTGAAACTGCTCAAGCAACAAACATGCTGTTTCTAAACATGGCCAACAGGAAGCGTTGGAGTAAACTCGGGGTCTGGGAACAAGAATGCAGTTGCACAGATTGCATCAGCAATCGTGCTCAGAAAGTTATCAAAGTGCCACAAGAGCAACTAACGAGAGCGATAACGTTGCGTACATTTTGATTTTCCTTATCAGTTTTGCATTTTGTTGTGAAGCCCCTGTCGTCGAGAATGTGCATGTCGCAACTGCATAAGTTCGGCGAACGCATTCAGCGGCCGAATGTCAGCTGTGAATGTCATGTTCTATGTGCTATGCCTGTGTAGCAGCAACAAAAATGGCATAAACGCATGATCACATTCACTGTCAATGTCGATTACGTGTGCCGTGTGACAGGGGTATTAATGAGCAATAAAAAAAAGCCAGGTGATATACATTGTCAGTGCCCTCAGTGACGTCATTTGTTGAAAGAAGAGCGGGTGCTTTCCAACAGTGCTTGAAACTAAATTGCGAATTCTCTTGTACGTACAGTGCAAGAATATTTGGCTCACATGTTCACAGGAGCCTCCGCAACTGATGGGCACCATTTTCTATGTTCAAAAAGTGTTGCCTGGCTCTTTTAATATTTTCTTAAAGCAAATGATTCTGCTCAGTACAGTTAAACCTGGATATAATGAAATTGACATATTCCCGAAAAACTTCGTTATAAAGAGGATTTTGTTATATGCAGGTTCGGCATGAAAATTTGAAAAAGAAGCGCTTAAGTAAACAGAAAAGGTAACAGATGGCAGAGCTCACCCAAAACATTTATTTTGGGTGAGAAAACATTCACAGCTGATACCACTTGTAACATAACCGCTTATAGTGAAGGAGCGGCTATAATGCGATTTTTTCTGACCCCCGTTTACCCTGCCATTGAACTTAATGCATACGCATACCGCTTAACGTGCACCCCCCCCCCCCCCCCCTACCCTTCCTTTCCTGGGGTGAAGGACCAGTTATAATGCGGCTGCCGGGAAATCCCGCAGACAGTCGAGGTAAGATGCAGTCTTCACAAAGGAAGTGCGCTGCCCGAAAAGAGCGCAGCGAATCGCCATGGAGGAGGAAAGGGCACGGAACGAATGAACAATGAGTGGAGGGAAGAAAGAAAGAAAGGGCTGCAGCAGCAGCACGTCGCGTGCGTGCGTCCGAGGATAGGATTGCCAAGGCGACAGAAAATACTGCTACGGCCGTTTGTCAGCTGCAAACGCTCCGCACGGAACGCACGGCCGTGTCCACTTTACTGCTGTTTGCCTCCAGTTCTTTTTTTCTTTAATCATTTCACACGCGCCACCCTTGAATCACCCCATGAGTGCGATTTCCTGTGCACCTGATCCCTGTGTTGTCGAGGGCAAGCTTCTCGTGAGGCGCGCTGCCCGCGACCCCGTGAGCTAGGTCTAAGAAGCGCTGTCACCTAGTGTCAGGTTAGCGAAGTGAAACGCAGAGACTTGCGCAGTCACCAAAGAGTGGTGCTGCCATCATGTTGAAAAAAACATAAAAGCTCGTTTTTTTCCCGGTTCTCTCTTAAGCCGGCGTGGCTCGGCAACATCAACTGGAAATGAAGGGTCTTCGCGGGCTAGGCCAGCTGCAACAAGCAGCGGGATCAGGCTTGAAGTGAGGGGGAAAGGACACGCCCGCAGCAGCAAGATCGCCGGGTCGAGGGATGCAGGCCTGCCTTGCGTACACTCGCATGCACGCACATTGCACTCGCTCTCAGTACAGTTGCGGTGGTGGAGAAGGTGCTTCAGGTTGCTGCTCGCGTAAAAGTGACAAAATATGGGGTAACATCTCTAGGTTGTCGGCACACTGTAAGCAAAAGTTGCCTGATATTTGGGTTTTTGCGGCTCATGAGCCTTAAAAACTCCCTTGTTTTCAAAATTACTACGTCTCGTTGAGGTAAAATGAGCATATGACATAGTTTTACTACCACCTGTTAGAAAGGTAGTAAAAGGACGTTATTGCCCTATTTACTACGTAGGGGGTTTTGTGTCACGTGATAAAAAAAACCCCAGTCTAGAGTTTAAAGCCACGTGATCAAAAACTACGTACCACGTCACGTCGTAAAAAACTCCAAACTGCCGTGACACAGGGGTGGGGGCCGTGATAGCCCTCGAATGACTATTTAGGCCTAGCCGCATGGTACGCGTTTGCAAGCAACTGTTCGTCAAAAGCGTCGGTCGCGGAAGAGGGGACGCGAAGTCTCGGGGCGTGAGTGGGATCAGCGATTACGCGTATCGGCGCACGCGCCGATACGCATACGCCGGCGTGCCGTCAACCACAACGTGATACCGTGACATCTCCCGCAGCTATGCCTAGTGACCGTCGTTTCGAAGGCACCGCCGAATTCTGGGAAAGCACGGAAACTACGGTCGCAAACGTTCCTGACTGACCGCATCGTCAACCAGTACGACAACGCCACGGCGAACTACCCAGAGTGTTACCAGTGCGGCGTGGTTTTGTGCTGAGTTCGAGCGATGCTGGCTGTCCTAGCGCCGGTCTTGGTGGACGGCGGCCAAGTGAAAAGGCACTTTCGAGTATCTCTTCTCCCGCGCTTGTGCCTGTGTTTGTTGCTGCTCTCAACGAGTGAAAACGTGCTTCCAATGTTATAAGTTCGAAGGGTGAGTCCTCGTTTACTGCTCAATAAATTGAGTGATGTCT
Organism: Hyalomma asiaticum; assembly: GCA_013339685.2. NCBI lineage: Eukaryota > Metazoa > Arthropoda > Arachnida > Ixodida > Ixodidae > Hyalomma > Hyalomma asiaticum. The sequence continues at coordinate 119,772,052 of CM023486.1, forward strand.
GCATTTTGCATAAGCCTAGTGTTTACCCAGCCACAGTAAACCTCGAATGAGCTTTAAAAATAACTCTTAAAAAAGCCGAGAATTTTGTTTAGGCAGTAAAAAATTACTCCGCGTATACTCACTGAAGACCTCCAGGGGGGTAAATAATTACTACCGTTTCTACGTTCAAAAACTCGGTTAGCGTGAGAGTAAATTTTTACCTTGACTGTTACGTAATAAAGAAACCCAGAAAAGGTAGTGCGCTAGAGGACAAGCTGTTTACTCCCGTTCCTGGTTATTTTTGTTTAGTGTGCAGAGAAAATTCGTTATATCGAGGGGGTCTCCCACTGCCACTTTGTTACGTAGAGGTCTCAAATACATGTACTTCTATGGAGTAACTTCTGTGGAGTAACTTCTATGGAGTAATGGTGGGGAATAGAAAAACTTCATTAAATCCAGGAATTTGTTATAGGGGGTTCATTATAAGCAGGTTTAACTGTATTTACGGGGAGCAGCGACAAACGTGGTGCTCACTAGACACGCTAGTGCCAATGTGTTTTGGCATATGGCAGCTTTCAGCTTGCTTGCCACCCTTAGTACCACACAACTCGGATCTCTGCAACGAATTAGCCTTCACCATGGTGCAGCAGTGTCATGCAAGCATGATAATAGTGTAACACAATGCTGTGTTAAGCTGGTTGGTGCACAGCTTAAATGAAAGGTGTGGCTCAATAGTGAAATAAAGAAGAAATACAAAAAAACTAGGTACTAATTTCATTTTGGAAGGATCGGAAGACACGAACACATCCAGTGTACACTCACATCATGTGCCTGAATAGCAACCGTGCCTCAGTGCTCTGCTTCATTTGATAGTCGGCGTTCATGTTGTCCACTTCTCTCCCCTTGTGTCCATGTTTTGCACACCTGTTCTTTTCACTATGGACCCTTACCAACTTGCTTAGCTTTCTGTCCTTTTACACTGAGAAAGGCTTCCTAGACAGACACTGAAATTTCCACCTGCCCAGTACACCACTGTTACTGAAAAGCACTCCGTACCAGCTTCCAAGAACAAAAACTGTGACGGATTGGTCAGCGATGACAATGTTTAGAATGTGTATGAGAGAAATGGTACATTGAGTCTCTGCAGGACAACACCAGCATTAGCAGCAGTGCAAATAATGAGGACGACGCCAGCTTCCAAGTCCTGGGCTGTGAAACAGAGTTACCTTACAGGGTGCACCAGCAGCGATACAGAACCCACCGGGATCCATGCCATTTCCAGCAAGAAGTACAAGATCTAAAGACAGAGCCGAGTTATGTTGGGGCATGTGAGCATCATCATGGAGCTCACTCATGGCAAAGCACCTGCATTGTGGGGAACTTTGTCATCAAGATGGACATTTTCCAGGCACACGCGTGAAAATAACCAGTGTCTTTAACCATGTGTGATGGTGTTCTTCAAACAAACTTTATAACTGCTATAAGTTGGGAACTTGTAGATAACAACAGTAGAAATGCCTTTGGAATGAAGTCAATCTATTCAAATAGAGCATTCACACGCCACTAGTTAAAGAAATAGTATTCACTTTGCATGCTGGCTCAAAGTGTAGCTTCCAAAGCTGTTGATGAAAAATGTGACGCATTGCCATTTCAAGACAATAATCGCATTGTCCTGCTGAGGTAGTTACTCTCTTCCATCAGCTGTCCTCGCCTGTACGGGATCCCCTGCGTGCACTGTCAAAGCTTGAGCTGGAGGAAGTGACTGCCACCCTGAATCTCTTCAGTGACCAATCACTTGAAGTCAAGTGTTGCTTGCAGAGCCTGCTGCTTGAAGACGCCCGCAGCGATTCCACACTTGTTCAAACCAGGTAATGTCCTGCTGTGTGGTGGTGGTGGTTGTGAGACTTCCCTGCTCTACTCTTTTGTGAGGCTGGAGCATCTCTGCTAGTTTAGGAGTGTTTGGACTGGGGGGTAGTGGCTGCGAGTATGTACGTGAGTGAGAGTAGATATAAATGTGAGTGCGAGTAGATGTGAATTTGAGTGAGTTTGAGGCGTGCAAAAAAAAAATTATCACGTTGAGTAGTCACCTGCACTGCTGGTCTCCAAATCCAAATTTATGTGTAGCTTAATGTTTTAACAGTGAAGCTCTTAGTCAGGTATCAGAACGTCACTCATCCAAAAAACCTCTCCTCACCGTTGCCTAGCAACAGCTGGCATTGCTTCACCTCGCTACTGTAACAGCTGGTGCGATGTCAGCTTAGCCATGCATGCGCCTTGTCACAGCTGTGCTGATGCTAGCGAAACACCTGAGTAAGTCTGCACCAAATTTAAAATAAGTCTCACCAGGCAACAACTTACCGTCAATGGGTACGTCATAAAACAGACCAACTGTGCACGCGCCTGTCCTCCACAACACCATAGAAGACTGCACCCTGCTGCTCCAAAGAAGCATGAAACTGAGCCACGCCAAGCTTGTATTGGTTCTGTAAAATTCAAACTATATTAAAGCACAGTCGTCGGATGTGACAACTGTGCTTGACCCTCTTGAAGTTGACTATAAGGTTCTGCTTCTTCCACCTTTGTTCCCATGGTCAGAGCATCCGAGTCTGGATGGAGGGGTTCATTGCAGCCCCCCTTTCTCCCCATGTGAGGCCATTTCATTCAAAACACTGTGCAATGTAAATGTATGGGTCATGTTTGGCAACCCTTCACCCTCAGGCGATTGGGTGCTGGGTGCTGACCAGTTGTGGAAGCTGATGTGAACATGTGAGTGAAACTGCATGCACCAGAGGACTTGCAGTTTAGTTTCAAACACGGGTGGAAAGCGCCTGCCTTCCTTTTAACGAGTGAAGCCACAAAGAGCACTGACTGTGTTGGCCGAGGCAGAATTGGCATTGGAGATTTAATTATTGTGGAAACATCCTCCACAATGCTTTATCCGTTCCTTTTGAGTTTAACAAAAAAGTGCACGTATCTTTCTGTAAGAGCAGCAAGAACAGTTAGCCGATGCTAATCAGTGCTATTTGCGACATTATTTGTTGAAAGAAGAGCAGGTGATTTCCAGCTTTATTTGATGCAAATTCCCTGCTGCATGTAGTGCAATGATATACTAGGCTCACACGTTCATGGGAGCTTCGACATCTGATTGGCACTGTTTTCTGATAATCTCCAAAAGGGTTGCAGCGCCAGGTGACAATGTTGTAGTGAAGACTTGGCATGCATTTGCCAGCATGTAGGTCTCACTTTGGCCTGTACTGAGGTAATTAAAATTGCTTCAAGAGCCTGGATGATCTAGCAGCTTTCTCAGTTACTCATGCAAACCAAAGCTTGTGACAAAAAGGCCCTGCAGGTCCAAATGACACCAATTGCCACAATACGTGGGATCAGCAGTCAGTGAGGAGATTGCCTATGGTGAATCGTGTGGCATTCAGCAAATTGTATATATGTCATGAGTCAAAGGGAGGCGGCGCAGAGCAGACGACGACGACGGCGAAGACGATCCGCCGATGAAGCAGCACGTGCGCTCGTGGCGCGTGAAACGAGGCATGAAAAGGGCGCAGCAGCGCTGAGCAAGGGGATTGTCTGCTTGGCTACGGCCGAAGAAGGACGCATCGGCAGCTTCGCTCTGTCGACGGGAACGGCGGGCGTTCAGCTCGGGAGCCCGAGACGCTGGTACTCCGGGGCGTAGCTGTAGACCTCGGCCAAGATTCGAGCGAGGCTCCGCGGAGGTGCTGCAGCCGAGGGTTCCGGACGCGCCGCCAACACTCCCCCTTCGAAGGTCGGCCAGCAGAAATTCACCAGCGCGACACGTCACCACTGCGAGCGGGGGACCGCACTCGTACTTAGCCCGGCGGCTAGGCCTAACCCTTGGTCAGGCCACGTCATCAGTGGAGACGGGGCGACGGCTTCGGAAGCAAGCGGTCTCTTCTAGCCGTCGTAAAGGACAGCGACGACTTCCACCCGACCAGTCTCTACACCGGCAGCGGCCTTGGTGACGACGAGTGAGGACCGCGCCCGCAACGTAAGAACTTTCCATGTGTTCATCGCGTCGGCGTCGGCGGGGCCACAGTGGCCAGACTCAGGACTAAGCAATACGCCAAATTGAGACTTAACCCCATCATTAATTTAGATTAGTAAGCATCTCTGTGTTGATTAGATTCTTGGCTTGTATATATTTTGTTCACTTTTGGGTGTGCGTTTGCCGTGGGATAAAAGTTTGGTTTGCTGTGACAAAACGCTACGGTCGTCAAGCGTCTCTCACTCCCTCTCCCACTCTCGGTAGTACAACCCTCCGAGATCTTCTCCGGCGGTAATTCGTGACATAAATTGGCGAGCCTCTGCCAGGATTAACATCTCCAGGCCCAGTCACGAATGATCGTCGGGGGTTGCGAAGATGGATTGGGAACGTTTGGCGGCGATAGCTAAGAGTAGAAACCTGTCAGGAAAGGAGGTGCTGAGGTTATTTGAAGATGCCCAAAAAGAACGGGAGCGAGAGCATGAAGCAAGGGTAGCTCTACTAAAGCAGCAGATAGCTGAGGCCGAAGGGAAGTTGATGCACCGGAATAAGGAAGAGACATCATGTCTAAATTTACCAGCAGCGAGATCAGCAGAGCCTAGTGGATATGAAGTGGAGGTTAGGCAAATTGAGGAAATAGAGACGAGCCAAGAGGTTGTTCCGCTAGGATCGGAACAGCGGTACGAGGATACCGCAAGTATAGAGGTGATGGAGTTGAAGATTGATGATGCGGGCGTAGGCGCCCAAGAGTTGAACACAGAAGAGGAAGGGGACGCGCAGTCGGTGCAGGACCACTGTGAGGGCGTTGCAGGTTGCTGCAACCATATAGTTAAAGGAATCTGTTCCGACGCGTGCCTCATATTGAAGGATCTGAAGCTCAGTCAGGATCTGGGTGACGAAAATGCCAAATTAGAGCGCCAGCGCAGTGTAACGGTAGCTGGCGATGATACTAGCAGAGATAAGCGTAGGCTGGTACATAACAAGGAGGATACCTTAGCGGAGCTAAAGGTAGTTCAGAAAGTTGACGGAGTGTGTATTGCAGGTTGCTGCAAACTGAGTTTTGACGGGGTCCATTCTGATGAGAGCCCCACAGTGAAGGACGTGACATCGAGTCACGATCCGTGCGAAAATAGTGCCGTGCTCGAGAGCGAGCACAGTGAAGGTGAAGTCCGCGATCGTAGCGGTACAAGGGGGAGTGAGGAAGTCAAACTTGAGGAAAAGGCAGACGCGGACGCTGCCAACGAAGGACTTGACACTAAGGCGCGTCCAAGAACGCGAGTTCAAAGGAAGGGGAAGAAAATGAGCGGACGCGGCAAGGCTAATGAGAGTCGAGCATGTAGACGCCGTAAAAAAGTCGTTCGCAACAAGCATTCAGTGAGCATTATAATGCGAAAGCGCAGGGGACTGCGATCGCGACAGCGAGAAAGAGTTCGGAAGACGCGTTTGAGACAGAAAGAGCACAAACGCAGCACCCGCGGAGGGAATTCGCGACGGCAGGGATGCACGACAAAATGTAGTTTCAGGAAGCATCGAACACGTGGGAAGAACAAGCGCGGCGGATGTTGGAGGCGTTTGCGACCCCGTCTGGCCGATAAGCGCAAGGGATTGGTTGGGTTGAAGAAGCGTTTCATGAATGATAGGACAAGGAAACGCCGCGGGCTGGCTAAGCGGTTGCGGCCGAGTGCAGGAGACGGACGCAGGGGAAAGAGAGTTTGGAGGGCGCGTTTGACATTACAAGAAGACCAAGGCAGCGGCCGCACCAGCCGTTCGCGCACGAGTCTAAAGGGCAAAGTGAAGAAACGCTTGAGAATGTTTGACAGGGGGAACAAACGCAGCAGTTGTAGCGAGCGTTTGAAGCTACATGCACGAGCAAGGAGACACACGAGTGTTTTGCTCGGATTGCTGATCAAGAGGAGGCATAAAATTAAGGCGGAAAGATTCTTTTTGTGGCCATTGAAGAAAAGAGATTATTGGTTTATGAACAGGATGGCCTTCCACGGAAAAGAAATTCGGCAATAAAATCAAGTAGTTAGACAGGAAAGAAGATGGACTGGAAAGTCAGAAGAGATACAAGTACGATAGTGGAGCTGGACAAAGTGCACAATAGAGCAGGTCATAGTTTAAAGAGAAAGGATCAACAGCAAAAAGTGACATAGGAGTAAGGGAAAAGAAAGTGGAAGCACGAGGTCTTATGAAATATAGGTTTTCAAAAGGAAAAGAACGTGGAGACATTTGGATGGACATAGATAGAGAAATGAGAGCAGATAGTATATTTAACCAGCTAAAGGGAAAGGAAAGAGAACGTGGTGATTGCCAAGCGAATTTATAGGGGTAGTGGAGAAAGAAAGGAAAGCAAAAGCGGATAGAGCAATGAGAAAGATAAAGAGCAAAAGGGCAAGGTAGTGAGGAGGAAATCCGCATGAACAAGAACGCTAGCGAGATATAAAATTAGATTGGTGTTCTTTGTCACTGAGGTAAATAGGATTGCTATGTGTTATGTCCGCAGAGCCAAGAGTGTTAGTGCGGTGAAGCCTATAGTTATGTGTTGTGTGTGGGTAGGGACTTATTGTATTGATGTAGTTACATACAGACATAGTGTATTGCATATTCTTAAGCGGACACAAGTGCGAACTGAACATACATTGGATTCTATATGTGAACATTGTGTGGAGTGATTACGTGTTAGGGCTGTGTGTGGTGAACAATGTGAGCAGTGTGCTGTTAGTGAAGTGTAGTGTGGACTACAACACTGTCTTATAGTGAGTTTAGTGAACATGTGACTCTAGTGGAAAGTGAACATTGAGGACCGTGATGATGTATTAGTGTTATGTGTGGTGAAGTGTTGTGCGGTGTAACGTGTCGTGTGAAATGCGAAAACAAGTGTGTGGTGAGGTGCATACTACGTCGACACAAGCAGCACCCATGCCACAGCAGAGGCACAGTCACCACCCGCAAAGGATCGGCAGTGGGAGTTTTTTCAGGGAAAAAACTCCTGAAAAGATGGGCCCATGTCATGAGTCAAAGGGAGGCGGCGCAGAGCAGACGACGACGACGGCGAAGACGATCCGCCGATGAAGCAGCACGTGCGCTCGTGGCGCGTGAAACGAGGCATGAAAAGGGCGCAGCAGCGCTGAGCAAGGGGATTGTCTGCTTGGCTACGGCCGAAGAAGGACGCATCGGCAGCTTCGCTCTGTCGACGGGAACGGCGGGCGTTCAGCTCGGGAGCCCGAGACGCTGGTACTCCGGGGCGTAGCTGTAGACCTCGGCCAAGATTCGAGCGAGGCTCCGCGGAGGTGCTGCAGCCGAGGGTTCCGGACGCGCCGCCAACACTCCCCCTTCGAAGGTCGGCCAGCAGAAATTCACCAGCGCGACACGTCACCACTGCGAGCGGGGGACCGCACTCGTACTTAGCCCGGCGGCTAGGCCTAACCCTTGGTCAGGCCACGTCATCAGTGGAGACGGGGCGACGGCTTCGGAAGCAAGCGGTCTCTTCTAGCCGTCGTAAAGGACAGCGACGACTTCCACCCGACCAGTCTCTACACCGGCAGCGGCCTTGGTGACGACGAGTGAGGACCGCGCCCGCAACGTAAGAACTTTCCATGTGTTCATCGCGTCGGCGTCGGCGGGGCCACAGTGGCCAGACTCAGGACTAAGCAATACGCCAAATTGAGACTTAACCCCATCATTAATTTAGATTAGTAAGCATCTCTGTGTTGATTAGATTCTTGGCTTGTATATATTTTGTTCACTTTTGGGTGTGCGTTTGCCGTGGGATAAAAGTTTGGTTTGCTGTGACAAAACGCTACGGTCGTCAAGCGTCTCTCACTCCCTCTCCCACTCTCGGTAGTACAACCCTCCGAGATCTTCTCCGGCGGTAATTCGTGACAATATACGTGTAGGATAAATGTCTTTGTGCAAGGTCAACCAGGAAACTGAACAGCACCATGGTGACTAAATGGTAGCTCGAGTTAGAATGTAACACTGGCACTCACGTTAGAGCACAACAGAGACATCTGTTTTATTAAAAAACGCAAGCTACAGTGTGCTGATGTGCATGTCGTGAACATCGTTTGTTGAAATATTTCTACAGAATCAAGCAAAGTTGGAAAAATGCCTTTCGAGTGCTACTAGAACGTATGTATCATTTATTAAATGGCTCTGACAGCACTCACACACGACAAGCACAATTGACATTACACAAGAATCATCATCACAACTGCTAGTGCATTAGGTTTTTACGATATTTACTGTGTGGAGGGAGCCATTGTAGCTAAGCGGTAAAGAGCTAGTGTGCTTGCTTGGCACCTACGGCGCCCGGGTTTGATGCTCGCCTACCATTTCACTTGGTAGCTGGGCTTCAGATATTACAGCACATTTATGTGTATCTGCATGTTACAGTCAAACCCCACTACAACGAATGCTGCTTCAACAAAATTTCTGGTACAAAAATTCCCCATCAGCAGTCCATAGGAGTCAACGCATAAATATGCTCACCACATTGAACACTTTTTTTGTGCTGTTTCAATTGAACGAAATTTGACGATGCAATTCCAGGCCCGTAAATTCGATTTGCTGTGCAGTAAAACATAATCCCGAACATTTTGGTGCATTTAAAAAAATACATCTACAAAGCAGAAATAGCGTGTTGGCACCACCAGAAATGGCCGCTGTTGACTGAGTATGGGGCTGCCATTGCTCGATAGCAACGGCGATGAGACTGCCGTATTTTTGCCACTGGCTTAAGGTGTTTTTAGTTGCAGACAATCCGATGCCAAAGCTCAGCCACCTATAAGAACATTGACATAAGGGAAGAAAAATATAGGAGGGAGCCTTACATCAAGAAATTTAAGCCAACAGTGGTGGTTCAGCAGGTCACCGAAATGTAAAGGCATGTAGAGTATGTCAAAGCACGTGGTATGTTTCACGCACAGCACGTAAATGCCATCTACCGATGTCTGTTGAGATAGCGCACGTTACTCCCACCAGCGCCCCTTATGGTCCTTCGCCTGACGAAAGACCAGCTGTGCGTTTCCTCTCTGCTTGAAAAGCAAGCGACGACAGGCCTCGCACGCAGTGCAGTGTTATCACGTGTGCCATACATCCGACGGAGACGGCCGGGCCGTTTCGTTTCATCTATGCTTCAGCTTCATTTGCCCCCAGCGATAGTGTGCTTTTACTTGTGCTTAAAACATATGATGCATAAGCAATGTTATCGAGTTGGACTTTGTACAGAACAACGTCGACTGCAAAAACCCGCTAACAGTGTCCATATAACTGTTACTGCAGTACCACGCCCCACCCCTCGATTGACAACTATTTTATGGTCCAAGCACTCTCCCCCCTCGCACTCCCCGTTGAGTACAGTATTTACTCGCCTAATGAACACGCTTGCATAATAAATTGCATTTGCAGTCCCGCAAATGGCCATGCTGTGGCTTTCCCACTTCACTCGATCCGCGGTGTTCACGAGCCATTCAGTGTGACTAACTCCCGTGTCTCGATGAAACTGCTGCACATTGCTGGGCGCAGCCAGGCATAGCCGCGTGCAAGCAGCGGTGACATCGTTTACTCACAATGCTGCATTCCTTCGTGCTATTGCAGTTCCCTCCCGCTCGATGCGGCATGCCACCGTGTGTGCTGCGCAGGCTGGCGCAGCTAAGCCTAAGCGGTCGGGGACCGAGACTTGCATCGTGGCAATCTCGAATGTCGTGCCTAGTGCACTCGACTCTACACAGATATGAGGGAGAAATGCGATAATGGGCCCTTTTGCATTCACTCACAGGAAACATCTGTTCTCCCGTTAAGGTCACTTGCGAATGCTGCTGGGCGCTGACGCGGCTGGTCGTCTCCGAGATGTCATCGCCGACGTAGTGACCTTGGCTGGCCGCAAGCTGGCACGGCGACGTCATTGGCCTCTGCATAACGCGCGTTGTCGTAATGGGCGGGACCCTTGGCGAGATAGAAACTGTACAAACTCTATGCACAAGGAAGACCGCCACGTGCCGCTCATTTGTTCTTTTGCTACTTACTGTTCGACAGTGTTGCCATTTTTCTGGTTTTGAGGCACTGTGGGCAAATCACGCGTTAAACAAAAGTGAAAGGCCATCGCCATGGGCACCGAATCGCACGGTACTGACGCCATATGGCTGTTCTTTACCATCTTTAAAATAAAATTTCATCGCACACGTCGCTGAAAGCATTCCCATGGGCCGCAACACCGTCTTGCACGCTAATATGTTTTGTTCAACTTGGAAAGGTTTTCATAAAATTTACCCCGCATAATAAGTGCAACCCCCAACTTTCCTTCTGCTTTTTGGGGAAAAAAGGGCATTTGCTAAACAAGTAAATACAGTAAATATCCCAGATTTCGTTTTTCCAAAGTTTGCAGGTATGTTTTCAGTACTCGTGGTTTCCAAACCCTTCCGACTAACGCTGTGACACCGCGCAACATTGAGGAATAAAGGTTTCTTTGTTCTACCAGGTCAGGTCAGCTATATTTTTTCAATTTCACGACACGGAAATTTTCGCTTCAGCGAAGTTTATTCTGTGCACTGTCAATTTCATTGTAGCGAGAGTCGACTGTATTTACATTTAAATCTCGTGCCATGACAAATGGTGTCCCTTTATTATTTTCAAGTTTGTTTTGATGACTCATTAAAGATACATTTTAGTAAGCCCGAGACTTACATGAGCTGTATAACATTCAAACACCTGTGGCGCATGCCCGAATACCACGGGCTGAGAATTACGGGTATGGGCCACGTGTGATTGCAGTATCGTCAATTGGGATGTACATGACGAGTATATCAAGTTAGTAGTGTAGAGATCAGTCAGTCGTGTTTGTTACGCATTCGTACCCTATCATCCAAATCTTGGTGCATATCAGGTAAACGAGACAGCCAGCAGAGAACAGAGATGTAGGTGGACAGACAGACAGACAGATCACAATAAAAAAAAAATATGGTGCATATCAAATCAAATCATTTTTCATTTCCCAGAAAGAAATAGGTGCTGGAGAGGTTCACTGGATAAAAGCTGTTTATGGACAGCTTGACGGGGCCAGTGAAAAGGCAAAATGGAGTGGAAAAAAATCTAAACTGGCCCTCAAAGCAAGACAGCAGCATACGCTCGCACACCAGTTAAGTCCTGAATATATTGATAATGTGATGTTGATTAAAAAAAGCCTGCAAGCTTTTCTTCAAGGTCTGCTTATTTTCTCATTTTTGCCTGCAGAAGCTTATCCCAGTCAACATCCAACTGTAGACTGCTTGCGTTACTCATGTCGCAGGCCTCGGGCCGGTAAGGATGCCACGCAGCTATCCTGGACGCACAAGGAATTTTGCTTTAGACATTGGCTTGGCAATAAAAGCAGCGCGTCACCATAGCAAATACAGTGCACACAGGCTGCAAGCAAGCATAACACAGCTCAACACGTGCTCGCTTCGAAGGTGATCCACCACCATTTTGTGAGGGTGATGTTTCGGTAGTTGTGCTATAGTTTTGCATTTAGGTGGGACTCTGTTGCCAATGCCGGAAATGTGTCAGTTTGGCACTCCGTGCTTTAGCACAAGCAATTCTTGGCCTTCTTTCGTTGGGGCCTTTAGATGCAAATAAAAGAGATAAGTAATCCCTCCTTATAGCGATATCGCTTTACTAGAAATATCTCTTCATGTGAAATTCATGTGCGACAGAACAAGCAAGCCTACTACTCCATGCAGCTTGCACAATGCTAGCGCTGGCTCAAAGTCACTGAAGCAACTCAAGTCCCCTTATGTCAGTGCACATCCGCAGCCATCCACTTTGAGCTGTGGTTGATTCGGGCTGAGCACCGACTGTGCACGCGTTGGGATTCATGCTGGACTACCGCAGGCTGTGTGATCGGGTGTTGAAATGCTTCGGCCCCTATGTATGCTTTTAAGACCAATAGTTAGAATGGCTCCGGCACTCTCCGAGGGAAAATGTTGGGCTTTAGAGCAGGAAGTTATGCCGATAAGAGGTGGAGAAACAAAGTCTTTTAACAAAATTTAGAGAAAGAGGGCCGGCAACGGTGCCTGACCGTTATGACCAGACCACCAGCGATCTCTGAGAACAAGTAGAAGGGGACTTCGACTTGAGGGGGGAGGCTGCTCTTTGGAGCCAGAAATTGTGGAGAAGAACCTCTGTTTTGAAGACATTATTTTCACATTCTGCCACTAGTGAGGCGTACAATAACCAATTTTATTGCATCCTAAATTATTATTCTAGCCATAACAGCTTTTTACATCCCGTTAGTGATGAACGGACTTTTCTTTTTTGCTATTGTCTCAGGTCATTTCTTTGTGACCTTACCATCTTCCGGGAAGCTTATCTCGAGGTTGGGAGGCTCAAATTTCGATAATTTTTGCTGTGCTGAAATTCTCAATGCTTAGGGAGTGCAACAAAATCAGAAATATTACTTTGGGAAGCTATAATTTTTATGAAAGGGCAAAATAATAAACTTGTTATTACTCAGCCAGTCAGCTGAGAACTTTGAAAGCTTTATGACTTTTGTTATGGCAAAGCTAGAACTATAAAATAAGCTTCCTTGCACTCCTTGGCATTGTGATGATTTGAGCAGGTACTTGAACAGATTTGTTGGACGACTCTCTCAGGTAAAACCTCCGAGAGTCTAATCGAGGACAAAGCCGTTCATATCACTAGATAACGAAACACAAAGCTTTTAATGCGAACAAAGTAAATGGAAAGTTTAAGAAAAGGAAAAAGAGAGAAAGAAAGTTATACACGGAAAATTCAAGAAATGTTCTAGAAGCGGCATGCAAGTGCGAGGAGTTCGAACGCGAATCGTTCAGTGGCGAGGGGCGGAGCGACAAAGAAGATTCTCGTGGTCTCACCAAATCTCGTTGCGCTTGCGTGAAGACCAGACGACTGGAGCGTATGAGGCTAGCCAGGATGATGACGCCGGTTCTGGTCGCGACGGGTGACGACGGATGAGCCACTGAGAGGCTCGTTCGGATGTTAGAGGCCTCCTGGCTGGCCTCGTGTCACGGAGCTCGGGCCCGCAGCCCGACCGCTCCGGAGCTGCCCGAAGGAATACGCATCTGTAGGTAGCCGGCCGAAATCCGTGCCCCACGGGAGCTTCCAAGACGCCAACATGAGTTCCGAAGGCAGGAAGGGATGCACAGGACGTCCCGGACGGGTGAAGGCCCAATGGCTCGGCTCTGGCATCTGACTGCCGCCTTCAGCGCCCGGCCCGGTAGATGACCTGCCCGCTTCGCCTTCTCGAACCGCTCTCCCTGAATCCGATCCCGCCAGGTCTTCTTCTTCTTCGTTGTTCTCATTGGCCACCACTAGGCATCCGTGTTCCTCAGCCATTGGGCGCTGGGAACCCCGTGGCTCTTCTTGATTGGGTCCTCCTTTCTCTTATTTTGTAGGACCACGCCTTTCGTCCTTCGTCTTCGTCTTCCTCGGTCACTCGCGTTTTGATCGCGCACTTTTTGAACCGCGCACTTCACTGCACTGCACATCACAGGCATGTACAGAACGCAAAAACATTTAATTCAGCAAGATCCATACAGCCACTTTAATAAAAATGTGTCCAGATGATATTTTCATTAATTAGTAATTCTAAATTAAATGGCCTAGCTCACATAAAGTCTGAGTTCATATTTGGGATCAGTACATGAACATGCACAATCAATGAAGTTTTTATCATCCTAGCATAAATCATAAAGCGCTTGATATGTCTAAGAACAGCCTCCCCGCACGCAATGTTGCACGGGCACTTTGATCACGATCAATGGTGATCCGGATGAGATGCTGCGACACAGTCTCCTTTAATTGCGATGACACTTGACGGGGATAATGATGACCACGACCTGCGCATCGCGATTTGGCTGACGTCGTTGCTGAACTGCTATGCCGGTGTCACGTGGGCACTGTTAATCACGATCAACACCGATCCGGAGCACATTTGATTTGGGTTAGGTTCTACTGCACGGTCATTTTTTATTCATGACGAGGCCCAGTCGGGATCAAGATGATTGCGATATGCGCATCACAATCAGGCTCCCGTATCACGATTTGGCTGACATCAGCATCAAGTTCAATCCAGATTAACTTGGCCTGTGTAGCACTGACCACTGTTGGTCGCGATTAATTAGGCTTCTTAAATTTATGTCCCATTACTCGTCCTTTTTGTTATTTTTAATATTTCAACAGTCGCTGGATACAGGCTGTACACCCAAAGATTGGAAATCTGCCTTAGTAATTCCTGTTTTCAAAACAGGTGACACCACGGACCCTACCAATTACAGACCAATTTCTCTAATATCCATCTGTTGCAAATTACTTGAGCATATTTTATATACGCACATTATAATTCAGCTCAACCAAAACAACTTGCTTCTCAATAATCAACATGGATTCCGTCCAAATCGCTCATGTTAAACTGTATGAACTTGTCACAGATATTCACACTTCTATACACAATCAACTTTACAACGACACCATCTTCATTGACTTTTCCAAAGCATTTGACCGGGTGCCTCACAATCACCTAAAACTTAAGATTAGAAACTTACGACTTAACTACAACTCAACACGATGGATTGAGGAATTTCTTACGAACAGATTTCAGGCGATCAGTTTACAAAACTGCTTTTCTAACTGTGCTGATGTCATCTTGGGAGTTCCCCACGGCTCCGTCCTTGGTCCATTACTTTTTTTAATTTACATAAATGACATGGCTACTAATCTGACATCTCAAATGCGCCTTTTTGCAGATGATTGCATCGTTTATAACCAGCCACGATGATGTCATTTCACTCCAGTCCGACTTAAATAGGTTAACGGAATGATGGAGTATATGGCAAATGCAAATCAATATTTCAAAAACTAAACACGTGCAATTCTCTTCAGCTGTTCGCCCGAACGCTAACCAATATAAAATACGCGGTGCTAACATTTGCTCAGTATCCTCAATTAAACACCTCAGTGTCTTTTTTTAATCAAACTTAAGCTGGAATATGCATATTGAACACATTACCCCTAAAGCATGCAAGAAATTAGGCTACCTTAAACGACACTTATATCTTGCAAGTACTGATACAAGACTTCGTGCGTACGATTCCCTCATCAAGCCTTCTCTGGAATATGCCTCTATCATTTGGCATCCACATCATGCTTACTTGTCTAACCTACTCGAATCAGTACAAAATAAAGCAGCCCGGTTCATCTTGTCTTATATTCTCGTCAAGAAAGTGTATCCCCCTTAAAGAAATCACTAAATCTTGTGTAAGTCTTGACTTGCGCAGAAAATTTGCGCGGTTGTCGTTTTTTCATAATCTTTATCATGGTAACACCCCATTTACTTGAGCTAATCTTCTGCCTGCTCCCAATGTATCAACTCGGCGAGACCACGTTCATAAAATAAGACCTATATTTGTCCGGACCAACTTTTATCAGAATTCGCTGTTAGTATTATCAATTGCAGAATGGAACTTTTTATCCTTATCTATCGTGTTGCTTAGAGAATCACCGCCATTCCAAGCTGCCCTAATAGTGTTTTTGGAAGGACACCATCCGCAGCCTAAACTTATCCGCATACTTCGTAAAAACACATTTTCCACATTAAATCTGTATAACGCAACATCATCATCACAGTTGTGCTTGGCTTTGTGTATCTTTTCAGTCTTCTCTGGATTGTGCTTCGTCCTTTACAGTTTATCTTATGTATCTGTGCTTGACAAGAATGATGACACTAGAAATTGTATAACTCTAAAGATATGTCATTTAAATTATGTTGCGGTTTCTATGTTGATTTTCAGCTGTATATGTTCGCACCCCCTTGTACTCACACTTTTATCCCCCCCTATGTAATGCCCTTTTTGGGCCCTTAGGGTACTCGTATAAATAAATAAATAAATAAATAAATAGATAGATAGACAGACAGACAGACAGACAGACAAAGAAATAAATAAATACGATCAGGATCAACGTTGATCGTGAGTAAAAAATGCCCCTTTGACACAGGTACTAGCTTGGACCGTGCAGCAGTGACCCGAGACTGTTGATCAAGAAAAGCGATCGGGATTGGCATTGATTGTGATTAGGTATGTCCGGATGACACCGCTATCATTTACATTGCTCGACCCTGCTATTCCTGATATCGCTACAGCTACATTTGCGGAATTGGCATTGCTGGTGGCTATCCTTTTTACACCTATGTCGCGTTTTCACTTCCCTTGCACTGTGTAATAAAACTCGACAAAGAAACACGTCTTGGTCACTAATTTTTGCATGTTTGGGAGAATAAGGCCATATACAATGAAGTACTGACGTAACAACCACTTCTTGAGTTCATTATAAATGGGTTTGATTTCATGGGTGTTTTCCTCGTGGGTGCTGTCATTAACCCACTGGCTTGGGCAGACGCTTGCCTTTGCATGGCTCGTATGTGGGCGGTTGCAGCTTTGTCCGTTTTTGTTGTTCTGGCTCACTCAAGTTCACGTGAATTCAGGCTGTGTGTAGAGAGAATGAGTCCGTAAGATGTTCTCACAAGGTTTGACGCTCATTTATTTTAATGCAGGGCTCCATATATCTATGGCACAGTCTCTCTGCTTATGTTCCCACACTTTCTGCATGTTCGCGCATGTTCCCACACTTTCTGGATGAGCAGCCTTTCGAGATACAGTGAACTTTTTTCTTGAGTTGTATTTTTTTTTTTCGGTTTTTAAATGTGGTGTACTTCTTGGCGAACTTCAGTCATGTTGACTGTATCTATCCATCCATCCATCCGTTCACCCGCCCGCCCGCCCACTCGCGAGCTTGTGTCTCAGTGCTCTCCTGGGACTCGATTTGGCAAAACCGTTCGATATTACCCACGCGCACATTTTGGACTTCATTTCAGAGCTCGGGCTGAGCGAGACGTTTTACTAGTTTGTGAGCTCGTTTCTACGGTCCAGAAAAGCCACGTTCAAGATCCCACATCTAACCCTGTAGAACTAGGCCCGAAGGGTGCGCCTCATGGTGCTGTAATCTCCCCACTTTTGTTCAACATAGCAATGTGTAAACTCTCCAAATCCCTATCCAGAGTCGAAGGCATCAAGCACACTCTCTACACTGACGACATCACCGTCTGGTGTGAGGGCGGAACTGAGGGCGAGGTCAAAACTGCGCTTCAGGAAGCCTTTGATCACAGAAGAGCGGACAGTCGGGCCAGTTGGTAAGCATTCATGGTGATAAGTGCGCAAACTCAGCACAAGGACGCAGCAAGGAGACACAAACGAGCCTTTGATCACACTGAATGTTTTCTCAGCAGTACGGACCTTAGGTGCTCTTCGAGCAAGTCGGAGCTCTTCCTATACAGGCCCGTCAGGAGCGGTCCCAAACCAAAGGGCTGGGTGCCTCTGTTGGAAGTCAACATCAAGCCCCGCACGAGTAATAGTGTAACGTAGCGCTGG
Organism: Hyalomma asiaticum; assembly: GCA_013339685.2. Lineage (NCBI taxonomy): Eukaryota > Metazoa > Arthropoda > Arachnida > Ixodida > Ixodidae > Hyalomma > Hyalomma asiaticum. The sequence goes on from CM023486.1 coordinate 119,789,485, forward strand.
AGGAGCGTGAAGGACGACGAAGAGGAGAGCGCGCGAGGTTCTTAGAGGGATCGGCCGCTTCTGACCGCCCATGTTTTTGCTCATCTGCTCTCACCATTCGCTGTGTAAATAAATCCATCGTCACATCCGTAACAGCTTTGGTGGAAGTGCCGGGTACTCGACGCCCTGGACCACCCCGCCGCAGAAGTTCGAAGAAGCAGGCGACTGGCCGGGCTACCACCAGAACCAACAAGCATGGCCGACAACGGAACAGGCGATCCAACGAGCCGTGACGAAGCATCGACCATCGCTATCGACGTGGAGCAACGAAGTCGCGGACCAAGGCCGCAACCTAGTTACTGGGCACCGGAACCACGGATATTTTCTGGCAAACCAGAGGAAGATGTTGACGACTGGCTAAGGCACTACGAAAGAGTAAGCCGTTACCACAATTGGAATACTTCCGCTAAACTCATGAATGTGGCATTTTTTCTCGCCGGTACCGCTCTACTTTGGTTCGACAATCATGAACGTATGCTGACCACATGGGAAACGTTTGTTGACGAATTCAGAACATGCTTTGGAGATTCCTGTTCTAGAAAGAAGAGGGCGGAACAAACGCTATCGCGCCGTGCTCAGCTACCTGGCGAAACGTGTACGACGTATATTGAAGAGATTTTAAAGCTTTGCGGAATCGTAAACGCAAATATGTCCGATGAAGACAAAGTTGGACATCTGCTAAAAGGCATAGCAGAAGACGTTTACAACTTTCTTATTGCAAAGGACGATCTAAGCACCCCTACTGACTTCAGGAGACTGTGCCGCGCATTTGAGGCTCTGAAGACTCGAAGGATACTCCCGAAATTTGGGCGCTTGGAGAACGTCCCTACAGTTGCGAGTATGGATGTCAACGCCTGCGAAGACATCTCCTCGGTTGTGCGTCGAGTTGTTCGAGAGGAGCTCGTGCGACTTCAGGACGCTGACTATGGCTACCAATGCGCGTTCGATGAGTATATGCCCGAGCAACCATTATCCTGGGCACGAGAACGCCCCATCGAGCGTCGCCAGCCGCCTGAAGAAGCGCGGTTCAACACGGGCTTCTCTGCTGTCCCGACGACTGACACTCGCTGTCAACTGACACCACCTAGACCTAGACCTGCTTCGGAGCCTTACCAAACGTCCCAACGTCCTCAGTCGAACTACTACCAGGCGTCACGACGCGCTTCTGAGCACTACAGCCGCACTCCACGTGACGCGACCCCGACTAATTCACGCCGTGATTCACCAATATGCTTCACTTGCGGTGTTCGAGGGCATATTTCACGTTTCTGTCATCGCCCACACCGCGGACCACGCTTTTCGACGTACACGGCCCGCTTGAACGATGACGCGCCCCCTGCAGTTGGCGGCCCTCATCTGCCGCGGCCATCACCTACCCGATTTCGCGGTGACTCCCCTGCCTCCGACCGAAGCCTTACGCCGCCGCCGACACGACCACGCCGTTCACCGTCACCACGTCGCTGGTCGCCTCCCCCGCCTCAGCTGGGAAACTAGCTGATGCGACCGATGGAGGTGCGGTCGCGGGACGGTCAGATACCCCAATTCCTCCATGTGCTGTTATGCTAAAGAACAAAGTGCGTGTGTGTGTAGACGGTGTAAACACAACAGCTCTTGTGGACACTGGTGCAGTAACCTCAGTTATGAGCCTTCGGTTTAAGGATCGGTTTTTAGGACATAAAGTCATGTTCGCGTGGCATCGCAAGGAAACATTTCGCGGAGTTGGGGGTGAAACGTTGCGTCCAGTAGGTGTGTGTTCTGTTTTAATCACGATTGGAGGGCATAGTTTCAGAGCAGAGTTCACAGTATTGACCCGCACCACTCATGACATTATTTTGGGCATTGACCTACTCCATGAATGTGGTGCTATGCTTGACTGCGGGACTGGAGAGGTCCTTCTGCGGGGAACATTGCCAACGATTTCACCTGAGGATTTTCAGACTGATCAACCCGAGGTATTCTCGTTGTGTGAAGATGTGTTCCTACCCGGTCGGACAGGCATGTTTGTTCCCGTGTGCTCTTCGTGCGTCCGGAGGGGACCCTGCAGCGGCCTTGTCGAACCCGATCATAATAATGCGATTAAGAAGAATGTGCTGGTTCCACGATCACTCGTTCAAGCCACTGACGGACGCGCTTTTTTGTGGACAGTCAACCCGTCAACCGAGTCAGTAGTTCTACCAGCCGGACTTAAACTGGGCACATTTGAGGAGCAAGGTGAACTTGACGTACGGATCATTGCAGAGTCCTCTGAAGTTAATCGACCACCACCCGACTACTCGGCAGAACTGCGACGAATGATAAACAAGTCACTGTCCACTCCTGAGCAAGACTCGCTCCAAGAAGTACTTACTCAATACGCGTCAATCTTTGATTTCGCTGAGAGGGAGCGCCCCCTTGTGTTACCGGAATCTCGTACGCAGCATCGTATCAACACGGGACAAGCCACACCCATCCGCCAGAAACCTTATCGCGTATCTCCATCGGAGAGGGTAGTGATCGCCGATCAGGTGAAGGACATGCTTCAGAAGGGCGTTATTCAAGAGTCATGTAGTCCCTGGGCAGCTCCTGTTATATTGGTCAGAAAGAAGGACAATTCATGGAGATTTTGTGTAGACTACCGTCGTCTCAATGCCGTCACAAAGAAGGACGTGTATCCTCTACCGCGCATCGACGACGCCGTTGACTGCCTTCATTCCGCCTCGTACTTCTCATCGGTTGATTTGCGGTCGGGGTATTGGCAGATACCAATGCACCCGTCCGACAAAGAGAAGACCGCCTTTGTTACGCCTGACGGACTCTTCGAGTTTAACGTGATGCCGTTTGGCTTATGCAATGCCCCAGCAACCTTCGAACGATTTATGGACTCTGTACTTCGCGGTCTCAAATGGGAGTCTTGCATGTGCTATTTGGACGACGTGATTATTTTTGGCAAAACTTTCCACGAGCACAACCAGCGGCTTGCCGTGGTTCTAGATTGCATCAGAGAAGCCGGTCTCGTATTAAACTCAAAAAAGTGTCATTTTGGCGAGCGTCAAGCCCTTGTGCTTGGATATCTGGTCGACAAGGACGGCATACGGCCTGACCCCGAGAAGATTGCCGCTGTTCGCGACTTCCAACAGCCGAAAACAGTGAAGAATCTCCGAAGCTTCCTGGGTCTCGCTTCATATTTTCGCAGATTTATCAAAGACTTTGCCCAGATCGCTCATCCTTTGACATGCCTCCTTCGCAAAGACACTCCCTACCTGTGGACTGCACAGTGCGAATCTGCTTTCGAGCAGCTGAAGTTCCTGCTCACTTCCGGCCCTATCCTACGTCACTTTGATCCGACGGCATTCACAGAACTCCATACGGATGCAAGTGGTGTGGGCGTTGGTGCCGTGCTCGTCCAACTGCAGGATGGACGCCAACACGTGGTTGCGTACGCTAGTCGCACCCTGACAAAGGCTGAGAGCAACTATACCGTGACAGAATTGGAATGTCTTGCAGTTGTGTTCGCCGTCCACAAGTTCAGACCATATCTGTACGGCCGACATTTCAAGATCGTTACAGACCATCATTCGCTCTGCTGGCTTGTTGGCCTGCGCGACCCAGCTGGCCGATTGGCACGTTGGGCATTAAGGCTTCAAGAGTATGACTTTGCTGTTGCCTACAAAAGTGGTCGCTGTCACGCAGATGCCGACTGTCTATCTCGCATCCCCTCTCTAACTAGCAGTACCGATGACGACGATTTCGACAACTACCTTTCTGTTGTCTCCTCCGAGTTTCCCAATTTTGACATCTTCAGAAATGAGCAACAACGTGACCCTTCACTAAGACCACTTATTGATGCTGCCCACAGATCTGAAGGGGAAACACCGTTTGTTGTTCGCGATGGTCTGCTATATCGCAAGAATTATTCTGGCAGCGGAGCTTCGCTGCTTCTCGTCGTTCCGGGGTGCCTGCGCCTTGCGGTTCTCAGGGCCATGCACGACGACATTACGGCCGGACACCTCGGCTTTGCTCGGACGCTTCATCGCATTCGACAACGCTTCTATTGGCCACAACAATGGAAGACGACCAAGCAGTACGTGGCCAGTTGCGATGTGTGCCAGCGTCACAAACACCCGACTACCTCCCCTGCGGGCACGCTGCAGCCAGTGAAGCCACCGACGTCACCGTTTGAAAAAGTGGGCATAGATTTACTCGGCCCTTTCCCTAAATCTTCAAGTGGCCGCCGCTGGATAATCGTATGTGTCGACTATTTGACGCGTTTTACGGAGACTATGGCACTTGTTTCAGCCACAGCCTCTGATGTGTCGTCATTTCTGCTGCATTCGATTATCCTCCGCCACGGAGCCCCCCGTGTGGTGATCAGTGATCGCGGTCCGCAGTTCACCGCTGACGTTGTAGAAGAATTACTGCGGCTCTGCGGATCTCAGTATCGACATTCCACGCCTTACCATCCGCAAACGAATGGGCTAACGGAGCGCACCAATCGCACTATTATTAACATGATCTCCATGTACGTCTCAGCTGACCATAAGAACTGGGATGCTGTACTACCTTTCATTACGTACGCTTTTAACACAGCTAAACATGAAGTCACGGGGTACGCTCCTTTCTTTCTGCTCTACGCTCGTCATCCCCAGAGCTTCATCGATACCATACTTCCATTCTCGACTAACGAAGACATTAGTGTCGCGCAGACTTTGTGTCGTGCCGAGGAAGCGCGTCGACTTGCTCGGCTCCGAACCCTCTCGTCAAATTCCCATGCCAAGGCCCGTTACGACGCAAGACACCGTCCGCTTACTTTCGCCAAAGGCGATTTCGTTTGGCTGTGGACACCAGTTCGAAGAAAGGGCCTATGCCAAAAGTTTCTCTCCAAGTATTCAGGCCCATTTGTTATACTGAACTGCTTGAGTGATGTGACCTATGTCGTCGCCAAGGTCACGGCTAACAACCGCTGTTCCCGCAAGACGCAAGTTGTGCACATCGCGCGACTGAAGCCCTGCGATAGACGACTCATACTATGACTCGCTCGGCGAGCTTCGTCTGCGCCGGAGGAAAATGTAACGTAGCGCTGGAGGAGCGTGAAGGACGACGAAGAGGAGAGCGCGCGAGGTTCTTAGAGGGATCGGCCGCTTCTGACCGCCCATGTTTTTGCTCATCTGCTCTCACCATTCGCTGTGTAAATAAATCCATCGTCACATCCGTAACAATAGTAATGTGATTCCCAGGGTAGATGTCATTAGAGTTCTCGGCATGCTGATTGAGTCAAACGGCTATAACGGTTGAATGAATCGACAAAATCACCACGAAGACAGAGCACATGATCAGATTTATCAACAGAGTGTCCAACAGATGGGGAGGTCTCAGAGAAGACAGCCTCCACAGGCTCTTTCACGCCTTCCTTGTGAGCCACATCACGTACGTGGCAGCCATGCACTGCTGGCATGGCCACGAGAAGAGGAAGCTGGAATCGCTAATAAGGTAGAGCGTATATAAAGGGTGCTGGGCATTCCCATGAAAGCCAGCACCGAGCGACTCATGCAGCTAGGGGTTCACAACACCCTGGAAGAGATCATTGACGCACAGGAATCTGGTCAGGCAGCTCGGCTTTCGTCTACGCAGGCTGGAAGGAATATTTTAGCCATTCTTGGCCTCAATCCCATGCTAGTTGAGGAGCGGCGACATCAGTTCTCTGACGCCCAAAGGGCCAGCATTCAGGTCTCTCCTTTTCCTCGTAACGTTCATCCACAGTACGTCGGCAGGCTCAGGGCCCGGGCCATCGCGCTGCTTAGACACATTAGGAATGAACCTCACTCAGCTTGCTTTGTAGATGTGGCCCAGTATGGTCGCTCGACCAGCTTCGTTGCCGTAGTCATCGATCACAAGGGTTTGATCGCCAACTCCGCATCTTTCAAAGATTCTACTCCCGCAAAGGCTGAGCAGGCGGCCATAGCTCTCACCCTCTTGGATGATAGTAAATCAGAAATATATACAGACTCTAGATCGGCTTTTAGGGCCTTTGCTTCTGGCTCCATTTCCGTCAAAGCCTCTAAAATTCTCGGAAAAAAGACTATCTCCCCGCACACCATTACTTGGTTTCCGGTACATCTGCATTTTCAGCTAGATTCCCTCACCAACCTCAATGAAACTGCTCATTCTCAGGCGTGCGCTCTAACCTTCCGCGCTGGGATGGACGCAGGTCTTCAGGAAGGGTTTAATGAAGTTAATAAGTTTAATGAAGTCACAAAACACTATCAAATGTGCAGGTGGATTTTTCCGCCCCCGCATGGTAAACTTTCCAGGCCTCAGGCTGTCAAGCTCGTCAGAATGATCGACAGACGCTCGTTACATCGTGACCAAGAACAAAAAGCCCCTTTAATGTTTTCGTCGTGCAATATATACAGTCAGAATTATCACGTGACCCTCGTGATCACCCGGATGAAGGAAAAACAAAGATAGCGCGTCTCCTGGCGTTTGTCTCTCTGGAACCGGCGTCCCCGGAACGCCGGCTGGCGTCACATCTTCCCCGTTTTATAAGCATCGTGGGCCTGCCAAGAAAGAAAAACATTCCACGAATTAGTCATCAATACCGAGTCTTTTCGGAGCTCGTATGACGCGCCCATATCGCGTCGTTCTTTGCTCTGGACTTGAAGTTTCGTTCGATGAACGAGGCTCTTGGACGTCAGACGACTTGGTAGCTACGATGTCTTTGTCCGTCGCGTCCGTTGGCTCGCTGCTTCGTGGATTCTGCTCCGTCTTTACAGGGCTTGTTTCTCCTCCGTGTGGGAGAAGGAACAGATGACGCCTGTTTCTGCATACGGTCTTTCCTTCAGTTTGGACCCAGTAGGATGTCGGTGTTTTGGAAAGACGAAGGACCTTGCCCTCGGCACCTCTGTCTTTCAGCCATACTTGAGTGCCTGCGGATAGACAGGGAAGAGGTCTCGCAGCATGACGTTTGTCAAAATACATCTTTTGTTTTTGTCTGTATTTTTCGTCTTGCTCTTTCCAAGAAGCCTTTACTACTACTGGCTTTAGCGCGGATGGCATGCACGGTACTTTTGAGCGTAAACGGCGGCTCATTAGGAGCTGCGCTGGACTACAGCCGGTTGGACCCGGCGTGTTTCTATAGTTCAGCAAAGCAATGTAGGGGTCCTCTGCCTTCTTCAAAAGTCTTTTAAGAGTCCCTACCCTGCGCTCAGCTTCCCCGTTAGCTTGTGGGTAACGAGGACTTGTTGTGACATGCCTAAAGCCGTAGTTTCTTGCAAAATCAGCAAACCGGAATGAGATGAATTCTGGTCCGTTGTCCGATATTACCGTTTGCGGTATCCCATGCCTGGCGAAGCAGCTTTTCAGATGCTGGATGACCGCCTTCGACGATGTTCCTCGATCCAGCAGGGCCAGCTCAGGGTACCTGGAGTGATAATCAACAACGACAAGATAGACAGCTCCTTTCATGTCAAATAAATCGATTCCAATTTTCTGCCATGGCAGCTCGGTTGTTTCCGATGGAATCATTGGTTCGGAAAATTGGGTACGCTCTGTGGCGCATGCTTGGCAGTTGGCCACGGTTTGTGCAATGTCTTTGCTAATTCCTGGCCACCAGAGGGATTCTTTTGCGCTCGCGCGGCAGCGTGCAATTCCCTGGTGTCCCTCGTGAACCCTCTGAAGCATTTCTTTCCGCAGCGCTCGTGGAATCACCAGCCTTGAGTCCTTCAAAAGCAGCTGCTTGCAAACCGTGATGTTACCACGATGCGCCCAGAATGGCTTGAGAAGTTGTGGTGTGTGTTGCTTAGCGGGCCAACCTTGCATACAAGCTTCGAGCAACGACGTACATTCGGGGTCATTTGCTTGCTCTGAGCGTATGCGTTCGAGCATGTCGTCGGAGAACGCATACTGAACGACTCCCTCCACGTGAGCCGAAATGTCTGCTTCCGTCAGCTCTCCGACAGAGCGCGCCGTGTTCATCACTCTCGCCCGAGAAAGTGTGTCCGCCGTAGCAATGCTTTTCCCCGGAACGTGTGTAAGCGTGAACGAGTACCGCATAAGACGCATCCTGACCCTTTGAATTCTTGGCGGTAGAGAATCAAGAGGATATCGACCCAGTAGCGGGAGGAGAGGCTTGTGATCAGTTTCAAATAGGAACGTGAGGCCTCTTAGGAATTCGTCGAAGCGTTCCGCAGCCCAAGTTAAGGCTAACGCTTCTTTTTCGATCTGTGAATACCTCTGCTCTGTTTTTGTGAGCGCTCTGGAGGCATATGCTACTGGACGTCTCTCACCAGATGGCTGATCCTGGAGGAGTACTGCGCCAATGCCCAGTGAAGATGCGTCCGCCGATACAATTGTCGAGTACCGGGGGTTGTACCTCGCCAGGCATCTGTCTGAGCTGAGAGTGTTCTTGATCTTCTCAAAAGCTGCCTCTTGTTGAGGTCCCCAAGACCAGTCGCTGTCTTTGTTGAGAAGGCTGCGTAAAGGAGCAGACATTGAAGCTGCATCAGGTAAAAACCTTGCGAGGTGGTTCATCATGCCTAACAAGGATCGAACCTCAGCGACGTTTTGGGCGCACCATTCTGTCGGTTCTTCGACCTTCTGTATCATTCCTTCTTGTTCTAGCCTGTCCAGTTCTTCTTTGACTTTTTCTTTCATGGGAATAGGAATCCGTCGCGGTGTAGACAGACTGTACGGGATTGCATGTGGCACAAGGCGTATGGTGTATTCTCCCGATATGGTACCCGTGCCTTGGAATATCTTGGGATTCTTGCTTCCGATATCGTCGGCAGTGTCTAATTCATCTAGGAAACGAACAATTCCCAGAGCTTTGATGGCTGGCAGTCCCAACAAGGGCGTCCGCAAGTTATGCACGACGTAAATGGTATGTTGTGAACTGCTGTCTTTCCAAGATATTTTAGCGTCAAACTTTCCGATCGTACGGATGCTAGTATTGCTCGGTCCTTTAAGATCGGTTGCGTTTTCCAGAGAAGGCGGAAGAAAAGGATAATTTTCACCGACGACTGTCACCTCGGCTCCCGTATCCACTTTCATGCGGAGCGTCTGGTTGTTTATCTTTACCGTGACGAAATGTTCAGATTGTGTGTTCGCACGCTGCTCGACCGTGCCAATAAACTTGCTATCAGCTTCGGCGATGCCATCGAGAGTTATGTCTGTTTGCTTCTTTTTTCGGCATGCCTTTTCATAGTGGCCCAACTTCCGGCAAAATCTGCACCTTTCTTTTTGCGCTGGACATTTGTTTCGCAGGTGAAATGGTCCGGCACAATAACTGCAGTTATTTTGATGATAAGCGGGCTTCTGACAGCGAGTAAACGTGCTCTTTACAGCAGCTTTCTTGGGCTTTACTGCGGCGACGCAAGCTTCTGGGACTGTGCCCTCATGCTCTTTTAGCTCTGCTTGCTGTTGCCTTACGGTTTCGCTCGTACGCGCTCTTGCCAAGGCAGTGGGGTCCATCTGCAGTTCTTCCGAAAGAACCTGGTCGCTTAGTCCTACTACGAAGCGTTCCTTCATGCTTTCGAACTCGCATCTGTCTGCTAGCTTGCTAAGCTCGGTTGCGAACTGGTCTACTGTTTCTCCCAGTTGCTGGCGGCGTTGATTAAAGCAAGCACTTTCGTAGACTATGTTCTTGGTGTGAACAAAGTAGTCGTTAAATTTAGACTTTACGAGCTTGAAGTCCTCCATTTCTTCGTCTTTTACGTTTAGCGACCGAAGGATCTCCCTTGACTTTCTGCCCATAGTATAGAGAAGAGTCCTTACTTGAACTTCGTCTGTTTTCTCATGTAGCCCAGACACGAATCTGTAGTCGTCAAATTCGTCCATCCAGGCGGGCCAGTCCGCTGCGTTCTGGAAGTCGAAGGGCTTAGGAGGCTTGATTCCCACCATTCTGAAGCGTTGTCGCCGTTCCGGCTTGTCCTCGTAGACGCAGCTGCCGGGCGTTCGCTTGTTGACCCGCCCTTTGAAACGCTACTTGGCTACCTCGGAACGCCGCACTTCTGACACCATGTCAAGCTCGTCAGAATGATCGACAGACGCTCGTTACATCGTGACCAAGAACAAAAAGCCCCTTTAATGTTTTCGTCGTGCAATATATACAGTCAGAATTATCACGTGACCCTCGTGATCACCCGGATGAAGGAAAAACAAAGGTAGCGCGTCTCCTGGCGTTTGTCTCTCTGGAACCGGCATCCCCGGAACGCCGGCTGGCGTCACACAGGCAATCACACTTCAAATGCTGCAAACTAGGTCATATCCCAGTTTAACTCTCCTTAACATTATTGCTCCGGACACCTTTGAGTCTACCTGCCCGGACTACAGGTCGGTTAGCAACTTGGAACATATGCTCTGGCGGCGCCCCTCGTTACATGGGCCTAGTCAAGTCGACGAGGAGGAGTGGAATTCTGCCATCAAGAGTCCCGAGCTTGTTCCACAACTCTGGGCTGTCTAGAGAGCCCATGATGCGGCGGTGAGGCTAGGCCTCCCTGTCCTCACGTGGGAGCAGCCCACAGTTCTGCTCTAAGGGCGGCACTTCTCAGGACCTAATTAAAACTTCCTTGTCGGTCTGTCTGTCTGTCTCCTGGTCATCTCCTTCACCTAGTATAGGCCTATGTTGGAGTCAAATTGCAGTTTGAGTTTTCATTAATTCATTTAATGATGGTCAAATGCATGTTCAGTATAAAAGACCCACGTTCCACAACATATCCAACCATTCCTTTTCCCCCCAGATTTGAATTCTATCTATCTATCTATCTATCTATCTATCTATCTATCTATCTATCTATCTATCTATCTATCTATCTATCTATCTGTCTGTCTGTCTGTCTGTCTGTCTATCTATCTATCTATCTATCTATCTATCTATCTATCTTGCCACCTACGACTTTGTGCTCTCCTGGCCGTTTCGTTAATGGGATGTATACGAAAATTGATATGGCACATCGTGACTGCATGACGAACATATATGACAGATCATAACATGAAAAGAATGATATGCATGTCATGAGCGGCATGATTTACATGCCATGGTCTTGGTGCTCTCCCGGCCGTTTTGTTAATTCGACGTACACGAATATTGGTATGCCACTACATGACTGTATGACGAAAATAAATGACAGGGCATTACATGAGAATCATGACATGCATGTCATGAGCGGCATGATTTACATGCCATGGTCTTGGTGCTCCCTTGGCCGTTTCGTTAATTGGATGTACACAAAAATTGGTATGCCACAGTATGACTACATGACGAACATAAATGGCAGGTCATAACATGAAAATCATGATGTGCATGTCATGAGCGGCATGATTTACATGCCATGCATTTCGTAAATGGGATGTATACCGAAATTGCTATGGCACAACACGACTGCATGACGAACGTAAATGACAGGTCATAACATTACAATCATGACATGCGTGTCATGAGCAGCGTGGTTTACATGCCACAGTCTTGCTGCTCTTGCGGCTGTTTCGTTAACTTCGTATGTACCAAAATCGGTATAGTGAGACAACAATGTAGATCCATCTTACGTTCCTGATGTGTGCTTCGCATTTCCTTGATTCCCACTGCACATGGGATCTGCCATTTCATTTTTCTGCTATTAGCCAACATTAGGTTAATTTAGCTCCTATAAAATACTATGTCGCTGCAAGATAATACTGCAGTGACTCACCGCACAGAGAACGCATTTGTGCTGTAAATTCGGGGATTTTGTATCTTTCCTTCCATGCTTGCAGATTTCTCACCGCAATTGTCCGCTCTTACGTGGCTGTTTGATGCACGCATTCTGGTTGTACTTCATTGTGAGCAGAGGTATTTTAATTTACTTAAGTGTGGTATGAGGAGCATAAACTTGCTGCAAAATAAAATGAGCACGAGAAGGTGTACATAACCAATATAACAAAGCAGATATAAACAGATTGCTCATGCTAACGCTTTGCGCCCTTCATTTGCTTTCTTTTATTTTGTGCGTTGCTGTTTTGTGAACGTGAAAGTAAATCTGACAATTCATTCCGTATGCTCGCCGGTTCGTACATAGCAGATATACTCCGTGATCAATTAATATGTAGTTGTAATTACACAATGAAAAGAGACAACTTGTTACAATGACGCAAACTTTTCATGTTTTACTGCCATTGAAGGCAATGGGAGTACTGATATATAAAGTGTGATAAGGAAGTTCAACCCAACCGCAGTTGTGGATGACGAGGTCGGCACCGACTGGCAGACACGATGGCGTCTAGGCTTAACTAGCTATAGCAGCAAATCACGTTCAGCTCACGCCCCACTAGTGCAGCATTGGCGATCCGGCTTCTTCACTACACCTTTCCCCCTCCCTGGAGACGGAGCCACTCCGGTGGGCTAAGGCGCCGTGAGAACAAGCGGTCTTCAGACGATCTATGTGCACAGTCTCACGGCCGCGACGGCGCATGTCCATGGTGGGTGTGACTGGTTCGACGAGGTAGTTGACGGGAGAAGTTTGCCACAGGACCCTGTAAGGGCGCAAACTTCGACGCAAACTTCGGGGTGACACCTGGCGTAGAAGTGGTGGGCACCCACAGCCAAACGAGAGCGCCAGGCGGGAACTGCCGGTCTGGCAGGCCATCGTCGTGGCGAAACTTCTGCAATGCTTGTTGTTGGGTGGTGTGGGAGCAAGCTAGTTGGCGACATTCTTCTGCATATCGGGCGGCTTCGGAAACCGGGGTGGCCTCGGATGAGTCGGGACGGTAAGGCAGGATAGTGTCGATCGGCGATGACGGTTCTCGGCCATAAAGAAAGAAGAAAGGGGAAAAGCCGGTAGTCGTTTGAGGCGCCGTATTGTAGGCGTATGTTACATATGGAAGAATGACGTCCCAGTCAATGTGGTTGGAGGCGACATACATCGAAATCATGTCGCCAAGAGTTCTGTTAAAGCGCTTGGTCAGCCCGTTTGTTTGCGGGTGATAGGCGGTGGTGCAGCGGTGAATAATACGGCATTCAGCAAGTAGCTTTTCGACAACATCGGCGAGAAACGCGCGGCCTCGGTCGCTCAAGAGTTCGCGCGGAGCGCCGTGACGAGGAACGAAGCGGTGGAGAAGGAAAGAAGCAACGTCACGAGAGGTCGCCGATGGGAGGGCAGCAGTTTCCGCATACCTCGTGAGGTGGTCGATAGCCATAATAACCCATCGATTTCCGGCAGCAGTGTATGGCAGGGGTCTATGTATGGCAGGGTCTATGCCAATCCGGTCAAATGGGCGTAATGGGCACGGCAAAGGCTGCATTGGCGCAGAAGGGCGGCAAGGACCAGGCTTGCGGCGCTGGCACTCTGTGCAGGATCGAATGTACTTTTGCACAAAGGTGTACATGCCGCGCCAATAAAACCTGAGGCGCAGTCTGGCGTAAGTTTGCAGGATCGAATGTACTTTTGCACAAAGGTGTACATGCCGCACCAATAAAACCTGAGGCGCAGTCTGGCGTAAGTTTTGAAGAGACCAGCGTGTGCGCACTGAGGATCAGAATGGAAAGCGGCGCATATAGTTGCGCGGAGCTGTCTCGGTATGACGAGAAGCCATTTGTGCCCATCTGGTTCGTAATTGCGGCGATAAAGGGTTCCATCCCTGATGGCGAAATGGGAAGCTTGCCGGCGTAGAGCTCGAGATGGAGGGCTTGCTGAAGGATCAGACAGGTAACGTATCAATGATTCAGTCCAAGGGTCCTTGCGCTGCTCCAAAGACATGTCGATTGAAGTAGATAGCGAAAATGAGCTGTCAATGGCGGAAGAGGCTGGCAACGACGCTGTCGACTGGCGACCGAGAAAGAGCGTCAGCATCGCTGTGCTTCTTTCCTGATCGGTAGACGACACGGATGTCGTACTCTTGCAGGCGCAGAGCCCATCAGGCGAGACGACCAGACGGATCTTTGAGGGTCGACAACCAGCAAAGAGCATGGTGATCAGTAACGACATCGAAAGGCCGGCCATGCAGGTATGGCCGAAATTTTGTAATGTCCAAAATGATCGCAAGACATTCTTTCTCGGTGACTGAATAATTCGCTTCAGCCTTCGTGAGAGTGCGGCTGGCGTAGGCAACAACATATTCTTGGTAACCGGGCTTTCGCTGCGCGAGGACAGCACCGAGACCGACACCGCTGGCATCCGTGTGGAGTTCCGTGGCAGCAGTAGGGTCAAAATGGTGCAGTATCGGAGGCGTTGTGAGAAGTTTACGTAGGGTCGCAAAGGCACGATCGCAAGCCGGCGATCACGCAGAAAGGTTGGTGTCTCCGCAAAGGAGGTCTGTGAGTGGTGCCATAATCGAAGCGAAATTGCGAACGAAGCGGCGAAAGTACGAGCAAAGGCCAATAAAACTACGTAACTCTTTTAGATTCTTTGGCCTTGGCAATTCTTGGGCAGCCCGCAGCTTTGCAACATCGGGGAGAATGCCGTCCTTCGACACGATGTGCCCGAGAATAGTCAGCTTTCGTGCCCCAAAGTGACATTTCTTTAAGTTGAGTTGTAGGCCAGCGGTGGTGAGGCAGCGTAACACCTGCTCCAGGAAATGAAGATGAGTCGGAAAACCGGGTGCAAATACAACTACGTCATCCAAGTAGCATAAGCACGTGTTCCATTTGAGGCCTCGCAGAATGGCGCCCATCATGCGCTCGAACGTGGCGGGCGCGTTGCAAAGGCCAAAAGGCATCACATTGAATTCATATAGGCCATCTGGTGTAATAAAGGCAGTTTTAGGTTTGTCATCTGAGGCCATAGGCACCTGCCAATAACCGGATCGTAAATCAAGTGAGGAGAAGAACTCGGCACCTTGCAAACAGTCAAGGGCATCGTCGATTCGCGGCAATGGGTAGACGTCTTTTCTGGTTATTTTGTTTAAGCGGCGGTAATCCACGCAAAAGCAAATCGATCCGTCTTTCTTTTTCACTAGAACAACTGGCGATGCCCATGGACTCTCAGATGGCTGTACTACACCGCACTTTAGCATGTCACCCACTTGTTCATCAATGACGCGGCGTTCCGTCGATGATACGCGGTATGGCCGCTGCCGCAACGGTGGGTGGGTACCTGTGTCGATGCGGTGACACACAGTCGAAGTTCGCCCAAGAGTACTGTTCTGGGTATCGAAAGCATGACGAAATTTGGTGAGTAGGCCGAGGAGTTCGTCGCGTTGCGTGGGTGTTAAGCCGTCGTCAACACCATTGCTGAAAATCTCTTGAGGCAATGGCGCACTTGAGGAATAGGGGAGGATGTTCATCTCCGCCGATCCATCTGGGACGTCTAAGGTAGCAATAGGTTCGTAAGGCTCCACAGTGCCAATCGACTCACCGCGAAGCAATGTAATCGGGAACGGGAATCGGTTGCAGAAAAGAAGGTTAGCCGCACAATCTTCAAGGGCAAGCAGAGCGCTTGGAAGCGGTACAATGTGGCGATTGGTGAAAGCAGTGGAAGGGGTGAAGAGTACATTGGTGTCGGAGGCAGCGGGACAGCATACAGGTGCCATGACATACGTGTGCAGAGGGACTTGGATGTCGTCTGCGATAACCAAGTTGGGGCGGGAGGACGGAACGTCGTCAGAGATGGCACCGCCAAGAGAAGAGAAAGCAACTTGTGCTCGGAAACGATCAATGACGGCCTGGTGACGAGAGAGGAAATCCCATCCTAAAATGATGTCATGCGAGCAGTGGGGCAATACGACGAACTCGACCGTGTAGAGCTTCCCTTGAATTGCAACTCTCACGGTACACGCAGCCACCGGCTGGACGTGCTCTGCTGTGGCTCTGCAAAGTAATGGACCAAAGAAGGGCGTTGTCACCTTTCGAAGTGAACGGCATAGTTTTTCGGCGATTACGGAAATAGCAGCACCAGTGTCAATGAGCGGAAACACAGAAAGACCTTCGACGACGACATCTATAACATTTGGAGGCGAGCGTAGAGGGCTTGGGCGTTTCGACGGTGACGCAGTTCTTGCCTCGGGAACTGCGTAACTTAGTTCACGGGTTCACGACTCGATAGACTGGGGATCGTGGCGGCACTGGGGCAAAGACAGGGGTAGCCACGGGAGCTGGAGCATGGTTCATCTGTGGTCGTGGTTGTCGGTGCCACTGAATATCAGAGGATCCCTCTGACGGGTCGCTCCATGACAGACGCTGGTCTGGGGAGAACCTGGTGTTGAGCTCGAATCAGTGCCGGTAGCCATGGTGGGACAGAGAGTCCGGCTGCGCAGTTCCAGGATGATAGGAAACCCAGCAATCCTCCACCAATTGTGATAAGGAAGTTCAACCCAACCGCAGTTGTGGATGACGAGGTCGGCACCGACTGGCAGACACGATGGCGTCTAGGCTTAACTAGCTATAGCAGCAAATCACGTTCAGCTCACGCCCCACTAGTGCAGCATTGGCGATCCGGCTTCTTCACTACAAAAGTTAATAGAACTATTTGTAGTGCAACAAATATGGTAATATTAATGAAAACTACATATATTTGTCAACATAATATGCAAACACACATGTTTGCTAGTTTACGTGGCAATCATACGTTATCTGACAAATTACGCCTACAAATATCCCACCGGTGGGCCATTTGCATGCGGTAGCATTAGACAAGTTGATGATTTAGGATAGGATTCACGGATCGTGGAACAAGGCTAGCTGTATTGTAACAGTTAAACTTTCACATAACGGATGAGTAAACGGCTGGGCATGGAGCAAGAATTCTAGAGGAGGGGTAACAGTGCTTGCTCGGGCAGCACAGGTCATATCTTAGAGCACGGCGCCGATGCGCCCTTTGTCTTGGGAGGCTGCTCGCACAGAAAGAGAAACGTGCGCCGCTCTATCCACCAACCGGCACCGATTTAACGTAATTGACGCGTTTCTTGCGCGTCCTCGGTGCCCGCAATTTATCTGATAGACTAACGAGAAGAAAGTGTCGCATACACAGCGATTACCTGCACGGTACATTTTCTGGAACGCGAAATGTATAATTCTTTTATAACGAGAGCTCGGTTGATTAGGTCGGCACAAGAACTATCAGTACCCCGCCACGGTGGTCTAGTGGCTATGGTACTCGGCTGCAGATCCGAGGGTCGCGGGATCGAATCCCGGCCGCGGCGGCTGCATTTCGATGGAGGCGAAATGTTGAGGCCCGTGTACTGTGCGATGTCAGTGCACGTTAAAGAACCTCAGGTGGTCGAAATTTCCGGAGCCCTCCACTACGGCGTCTCTCATAATCAATGATGGTTTTGGGACGTAAAACCCCAGAAATTAATTAAATTAGAACTATCAGTACAGCGTCTTTTCTTTTCTGTCAACTACACATACGCTGTTGTTTGCTTCATTGTTCAAGGCAGTGGACCAGTGGCAAAGGGACGTGACAGGACGCACCACCTCATTTTTCTCATCGCGGCAAGCATCGAGCATATTTGTGTCCTAATGACCCAAGTCCCCGTCTTAGCACGTTCTCCGCACTTCATGACAGGTCGAGTGGGCCTTGTCCTTTCTTCTTCATCATCTTCTTGTAGCGTTAGCTACACTGGCCGAGCCGGGGCAGTTTCACGTGAGCGTCCGAGAGCCGTGTTGCGCACGTGCAAGGAGCAGCGATGTCACACAGCTGGCGCACCGGAGCTGCCGCCACCGTACGCGCCTCGCCGGTCTGCGCATTCCAGAGGAGTGATGTCATAACCGCGGCAGATGCACCGGCACCGGCGCGCGGGCAGCTGTGCGCCTCCGTTGTGCAGTCGCCATCTGACACTACGCCAGAGTCGCTTGATAGCGCCTCTTCAATTTGGGCGCATGCGGACACGTATCAGTGGGTGTATACATACAGCGGGCAGGAGGAGGAAAAGAAAAATGGAGGGACAGGGAGGTTAGCTGGCTGGCTGGCATATGCGAGTGTGGTATAGCATGGAGAAGTAGAGGGGCACCTTTGCAGCAGTAGAGAAACAACCTGACGTTGAGTAAAAATAAATATACATGTGGCACATAATGTGTATACCATGTGTGTGTCATTGAAGCAGCTGTAAGCATGATAATCAACCTAATCCTACACAACCAGGAAAGATAAGAATAATCATCTTAAACTTAGCTAACGCTACGTATATCCTGGCATAGCCGAGCTAAGCTGCTGAAATTTTTTTCAGATTACGGCTAACGTTTCAGGAACAACTTTTTGGTCACGTCTTCGGTAAGTCCTTGAACGGATTCAGAAATCTCGGAAAGTGGGATTATTGGAGTCTCCTCGCAGCCGTCGAAAAGCCCAGCTTTTTGAATGTGTTAACGAAACGCCTCTTTTATATGCAACAAGCTGGAAATTAGACGATATACGACGCATCCTAGACTAACGCCTCTTACGCGTGCCGTCTCTGCGACGTCGTTAACGTCTCGGATACCACTTTTGAAGGAGTCATAAATCCCTTGTGTGCTAGCCGGGCTGGAGAGCACCAAGACCGTGGCATGTAAGCTATGCCACTCATGACATGCATGTCATGATTGTCATGTTGTGATACGTCATTTATGATCGTCATGCAGTCATGTTGTGCCATACCAATTTTCGTATACATCCCATTAACAAATCGGACCAGGAGAGCACCAAGACCGTGGCATGTATATCATGCCGCTGATGACATGCACGTCATGATTTTCATGTTATGATATGTCATTTATGATCGTCATACAGTCATGTTGTGCCATAACAATTTTCGTATACAGCCCTATAACGAAACGGCCATGAGAGCACCAAGACCGTGGGATGTAAATCGTGCTACTCATGACATGCATGTCATGATTTTCAAGTTATGACCTGTCATTTATGTTCATCATGGAGTCATGGTTGGCCATACCAATTTTCGTATACATCCCATTAACGAAACGGACCAGGAGAGCACCAAGACCGTGACATGTAAATCATGCCGCTCTTGACATGCATGTCATGATTTTCATATTATGACCTTCATTTACCATGCAGTCATGTTGTGGCATACCGATTTTCGTATACATCCATTAACGAAACAGCCAGGAGATCTCAAAGTCGTAGGCGGATAGATAGATAGATAGATAGATAGATAGATAGATAGATAGATAGATAGATAGATAGATAGATAGATAGATAGATAGATAGATTAGATAGATAGATAGATAGATAGATAGATAGATAGATAGATAGATAGATAGATAGATAGATAGATAGATAGATAGATAGATAGATAGATATGCTCAAAGCCACCGAAGTTCGCTAAGAAATGCGTTGCATTTAAAATGCCATTTACGCCGAGGGCCACACATGGGAACCGTAACTGCATTCTCGGAACCAATGCACTGAGCGGCATAGGTCGGCAGTGTGAGAGAACATTCACTCACCCAAATTTTTCCAGGACCCGCACTCACTTGCGTTCACCTCCACTCACACTCACTCACTCACTGGCATTCACTCACACTCACTGGCACTCACTTCCACTCACTCGCACTCACCTCCACTCACACTCACTGGGGCACTAACTCGCACTCACCTCCACTGACGCTCACTGGCACTCACTCGCACTCACCTCCACTCACACTCACTGGCACTCACTTGCACTCACACTCACTGGCACCCACTCGCTCTCGCCCTCACTTCCTTTCACACTCTTTGGCACTCACTTGCACTCCTGCACACACTCACTCGTACTCACCTCCACTCACACTCACTTGCACTCACCTTCACTCACACTCAGTGGCACTCACTCGCACTCACTTCCACTCACTCGCACTCACCTCCATTCACTCACTCGCACTCACACTCACCTCCACTCACACTCACTCGCACTCCCACTCACACCACTGGTACATACACTCACTTCCACTCACACTCATTGGCACTCACTCCCACTCACACTCATGGCACTCACTCGTACTCGCACTCACCTCCACTACCACTGACTCGCACTCACTTGCACTCACACTCACTCACTCGCACTCACTTCCACTCACACTGATTGGCACTCACTCGCATTCGCACTCACTTCCACTCACATTCACTGACACTCATTCGAACTCACACACACGTCTGTGAAATGATTGCGAGTGAGTGCACTCATAAGTGAGTTTGTCGACCTATGGATAGACATCACAAGCACCCAGAGGCATGCAACCTTCGAAGCGGTCGGGTGGTATTGAACCAGGGACCCCAAGCAAGCACGTTACCACTAGGCTACTGTGGCTCCTCCCATTCGATATATGCAGTATACGAGCCTGTGTTCACCAGCAGTTGTGATGAATGTGCGTCTGCAATGTCACAGGCACTTGTACTGTGCATTAAGTGCTATCATACCAATATAATAAACAATACCACGGCCGCTAGATGGAAGTGCACAGGTGTGCACAGGTGTGAGCCACTGCGCATTGTCCAGGGAGGGAGAGCGGCATTGACAGTTTCGGCCGCAACTTTCACGGGGGGCGCTAGTAGCAGGTGATACTCCGAAGTTGAGTTTGCGCGCTGTGGTGATCGTGCCCTTTTTGTGTTGCGCGAAGTGCTAGTAGATCTGAATTCCATGTGTTCTCCTGCCTGTCAACACAAACATAGCCTGAATAGGTTGTTAGAGCAGCAGTATGCCTAAGAACTGCTGCGGTCCATTGTGTACGTCGAATGCGAAGAAAAATCCCGGCTTGGGATACCATGAATTTCCCTCCTAATGCTGAACGCCGACAAGCCTGGCTCACAAACATCGCCAGGCAAGGATCTGGAGGAAAAAAATCGCAGCATATCCACGGGGTGAATGATGATGAGTGGGCGAAGCTCCCGAGGGGAAATCATCGAAGGTGGCGAGAAACATCGAAAACGTCGAAGGTGGCGAGAAACACTTCCAACGAGACGAACGATCCCCTCTCCAAAGCGTCGTGCATCTCTTCGTACCGTTGCTTGAGTTCCTGACGATGTGCCTTCTCGGCCTCGTCCTCGGTCGGAGGAAAGGGGGCTACAATCCTAGTGATTTTCGTTATTAACTGATTTGGGGGCCAAATTAGTTCGTTAAATCGAGTTTTAAATGTACCTCACACTCGGGGAGTCAAGTTTATGCTGCAGTTCATAAACTGGAGGTAGCAGCCTGGACATACAACGCCATCTATTGAGCTATTCATAAACTAAACTAGAGGTGGCTACATACATACTGAGGAGGGAACGACCCACACCCTAAGGAGCTTTGCCCCTAAAAGTGTGCCCAGCGACCATTCTTCCATTTGCTAGCTGCACTTCACCGAAAATGATTACAAGAAAGGCACCAAACTGCGTATGCTTCTACCAAGTGCTATCCCCACGGTGTTTCCTAATTACCCGTCATATATGCAGAAGGCAAGCACTCCAAGAACAAGGAAGCGGCCTCGACGGAAGTAGGAGATGACGCTTCTTTAGCTTCCGCAAACAACAGTGCACCAAGTGGCTCACGTGAGGGTGAGCCACTTGGTGCACTGAAGATGAAGATCTCGAGCCCGGCATCAGAGATTAAGAACAGGTCGCTGCACCAGGCAAATATTCTAAGGCAACGTCGAATTGTGCGTTGCCTGCTGCGAGTATGCGCCAAATCAGTTCAAGGATAGATGAAATGTCTCAAACAGACTTTGATGTTAAACGGGTAATAAAGGATTCGAAGAGAACAAATAACTGCCTGCAGAAGAAAATATCTCGTCTCAAGCACTCATTACAGAAACTGCAAAGCAAGTATGATACAGTGTGTGAACGGCTCGTAGCTTTCAAAAACAGCAATGAAATAACCTCTTCTTTGAATTTGCTGGAATCAGCGGACACAGGCAATAAAACGGCCAGTTTGTCAAGAACCAAGTGTCAAACTTTGTTTCCAAGAAGCCAGAGTACAGTGAATCAATTCTGAGGAGTGCTTGCTTTGGAAAGCTTGCTCCAACAAAGGTTACAAGCACATGAGGACGAGAGGCCTGTTTAAGTTGCCTTGTCTTGCCACAATTCAGAAGTATGTCGGGCACACAGCAGGTGAAATAGGCTTCGCATCACTAATAACAGAAAGACGAAAGGTACTACAGACCAATTGCGTCCCTTCAAGTATTACATGGTGTTGCAGTAATTGTGTTACATGAAGTTGAGTTGATCAAGTGCAGGCCGCTGTGTTGACTGAAGGCGACATGCCTAATATAGATTTTTTGGTACACACGCTAAGGAGGTATGCACCTCCCTGCTTTTTATGAGCCGCTTCTTAGTTGATAAACATTTCTTTCTTTTGCTGGGACTCCGAATTGAATTTTTTTTCTTTTCTAGAGCCAGAAGATATGCGCCACTCATAATTACTGAATGGGTAATTGCTGCGTGTAGCAACCTAGATCATTACAATAGAACACATTATACGTAGCCGGCATGCTCTTCAGTATAACATAACAATAGTTATGAAGCTTTTCCCCATATAAGGATAACTGCACTTTTTCACAATATTTGCCATAAGATTCACAGTCAAAAACGCTACCAGTTCTAAACAACGACATCGGTGGAGGCAAAATAATTTATCATAATTACCGCTTTATCTCTTTTAGGGAATTAAGATGTTGAATTTGTTTGGCTGAGCGATCTAAGCAATTGAAATATCCTGCACAATCCTGTTACGTAGCAATTTTGATACAAATTTTGCTTTGGCTTGATTTTGTTATTTGCTTTTGACCTGTCATGCTTGCAAGGTTCTCCTGCAAGACCCAAATCCTTGCGGTTGCATTTACGAGTTCACAGAAAAGTTGATAAAGGAAAACTTCGATATGCCAACACAAGATCTTGGAAATTTGCAAGCTGACAAGCAATTTTGTCAGTGAGCTGACGAAGCACGTAGAAGTTCAGAGAAGTGGAAACCTCTGCAAACTTCCTCATTCAGCCCTCCTCCCACATTCTGTAACCTGTCCAGCATTACGGTGTGGTTCGAACACCCTTCAACACACGAGCCACCTCTGTGATGCTTTTTTGAAGAAGCTGTTGCGACTGTTGCTGGCTAACAGGACCAGAAATATAAATGCAACTATGCAATGCCTGGTGAGGCTGTCACATAAGCCCCTCTCTCGAAAAGTTCTTTGCCTTTGAGGGCGATGAGCGCAAACGCCTCTGATATTTGTTTACTGCACCAGTAAACACAAACTGGTAGAGAGTTTCGCTCAATAAACATATGATTGATTGTTGCAGCACACCTAGCGTTTCCATTTCTCCATGCGCAGAGAAGACCACAAAATTTTTCTAATCACCTTTCGAACCGAATTCACGCTAGACATTTTTTTATATAACAATAGCTGCAAAATAAACTAGAATTAACTAAAACCTCATGTATTCACTGTCGTTCTAGTTTAGAAACGTAAAATCAAGTCACGGTAGTCAGTCAAGCACGTTTTTAACGAGAAGTGAATAAAAAAAGAGAATCCCCCGAAAGCATGTGCCATTACATTTGTCATAATCCTGTGGTCCTACAAAAGGGAAAACCTTGTCATCAACGCTTTAAGTACAAGTGCAAAATTGTCTGTCACAGAGACAGGCATGCTTAGTCAAAGCCACTTCGACTCCTGCAGGAAAGGAAAACCATTTGCCATTATGAGAAAAATGTACTGCCGTAGCATGGAACAATGCGCTGAGGGGGTATTGAATTCGGCATCTGCGTATGCAGTACCGTGAGCGCCGCTGAAACATCATACAATTTCGTGCATACACCGCTGTCCAGGCACTCTCACTATCCTTGACTGGTGGCGCTGCGGCGGCTGCCAAAGGAGCTAATCCTCACCCGCCGTCTCCGGCGCACTGCAGCTGGCAGTACCTGTGCACTTTCATCCAGCGGCCGTGACAATACATATGTTCTACTATCGCTTGGCATGCTTTTGTACAACCTTGCTCGATCCTATAGAAATATTTCAATGAACGATGCTTGTGATAAGCAGTTTAGCGCACTGTAGTGAGCGTTTTTCTTCAATAAAGGAGACATCTGGGCTGTGCACTAACGTGAGTATAAACGTTACATCGTACCATGAGCTACCATTCAGTCGCCGTGGTGTTGTCGACGTTCCTGGTTAGCCCATGTTAAGCGTACACTCACTTAGGCGGTTCACACAGAGACTGTGATTTATCATGAGCGTTGTCTTTACAGACTGCTTTGCATAACACGGATTCCCACAATGCAGAGGCTGCAGAAGCCATGGCGCTCCCCGCTTGACGACGTCTTGTTTCCGTATGTGGGTGTCTCGACCGATTAACTTTCTGACGCCATGTCGTCTTGGTGCATGTCCCAGCAACTGAGCGACCAAGCTTTTGACGATCGAAGATCACGCAGGTGTTTCCCAGTTACCAAAGGCACACACCCCAAAAACCCCCGGCATTTACTTCTCCTTGTATATGTATGCCCAGTGCTGTCACTGCACCGTGGCTCCCGTGGGCGCAGATGCAGAAGATGACACAGCGCATTGCGACTCCTGTGCGATAACTGCGAGCTAACACTTATAGCACAGGACCTGCAGGATTTTTTTGAACACTTTGTTTATGCCTTCGCATTGGCTACTGCCTGTACATGCGGTCGTGCATGGGTGCTCAGTGGCTGGTTTCAGTCACGTTCCTCAGAGTTTCTGACTTTATTTTTTTCATTTAGTTTCTTTTTTTTTAACTTAATAACCCCACTGATGGGTGGAAACCAGTGTTTATGTTGGGAGAAAGGAAACGGAGGAGGGCGGAATGAGGCTGATGAAGGAACGTGACTTTCCAAAACCGTCAGCTTTTGCGAACGGCTAGATGGAGCCTGTATGCTGGGCATTGTGGTTGGAGTGGCTCTGTGTCATGGCCTGTTTTGTTGCCATACTCAACAGTGGAGACGGCTTGGAGGTAGATAGCGCACCTGGTGTCACCAATTCCATGCCCGCGCTGAAGCCCACGATCAGCCTCGGAAGTGGGCTGTGTAGTTTTTTACTCTTGTCTGCTGAATGTAATGTCATTGCAAAACTCATCGTGTAATGGGAAAAGCTAATTTGCTTATTAGCTGTTGAAGAAACACTATGTGATAGCAAAAGGGTACATGTTTGCTGTCTGCTTACTCTGCCAAGCATATTGATCGTATCGGAACTTGTGGGCAGGCTTCTTTGACTCATAGCCAAGGTTGAGCATGGGTGTCGGTTTTCTTGTGCTGCATTTGCCAGAAATGAAAGGCTCCAATATTCCTGAGAACTTTCAAAGGGTACAATGCTTTTCCTCTTTAAGCAGGTCCATGAACGCCACTGCTCCTTATCGGGAGGAAAGCAATGCAACTTGAAAAATCTGCAGCTGGGAACTCTCTGCGTTTGGTGACGCATATGTTACATATTTCCTGCAACAGGAGTTTCCTTCTTTTTTTTTTTTGAGGTGTTAAGGCAACCAGAAACTGCACACTGGCTTCTTGTTGGCCTTTTATTTGCTAAGATCACTATGAAAGGAAAAAAAATCCACGCATATCCACAGAGTGAATGATGATGAGTGGGCGAAGCTCCGGAAATTCATCGGTAAAAACCGTGAATCTTCCGTGAATCTTGCCCAGTACATCATCAAAGACGTGACAAACACTGTGTACAAGAAATTTTTTATTGATGAGCCGTGATTTTCCGTTTTCGTACTGGAGCCGTGTTTTCTTCGTTGGTCGTGAGCCGTGGTGGTTACTGTTTACATAAGCCGTGGCTTCTGTTGCCCCTTCATCTGTCCAGATGGACGGACAGACGGATGGGCACGCAGACAGACAGACAGACAGACGGACGGACGGACGGACGGACGGACGGACGGAAGCTTCGCCCCACTCATCATCATTCACTCTGTGGATATGCTGTGAATCCGCAGCCGCCATCTAGCGCTCTCCTATCACACTAGAGCACGCAGCGAGCACCTCCGGGCCATCTATTGATCAATCCACGCATCTCCACGAAGTTAACCATGACGTGTGGGTGAAGCTGGAGATCGTTCTGTGTTACAGTAAATCACCCATGCCATTTCCCACTCATGCATGTCACACACGCAATGTCATTTATGCTCCTGGTCTTTATGAGATTCCTGCGCTCCCACGTCGTAGGTCGTGCCGTGTTCCGGATTAATTTAGTTAACGCGCATGCTACGAATCCTTATGGTTCAACTATGCACAAGTGAAATCTCCCACCGGCACTTCATTGCAAGTCAAGATCCAATGCCTATATATATTGCTACAAAGCCGGTCAAGGTATGGGCCGGGGACAGCAGAGAAGGAAGACGACGTTAGCTGGTGTGCAGCGGATCGACGCCATCATCGCTTGATCATCGCCAACCTCGCCCTGTAAATAAGCATCGCCCACTGTTCAACCGTAACAGTTTTGTGGTGGAAGTGCTGGGTACGACAACTACGAAGACTGAGCTGCTTGGGCCAATCCTGCGACGAAGCCGACGCCTCGCTCGACTGCCCCCACTAGAGATCCCAATGTCTCGCACCGATAACGACCAGCCGCCTCTGCCATCTCCGGCACGGTCAGCCAGCGTCCCGATGCACCTGATGGAGCCACGCACTCTCAGGAAAGTCTGGCGAGGACGTTGAAGAATGGCAAGCGTGTGAGCAGATACAACGGCTGGAACTCCGAAGCTCAGCTAGAGAACGTTGTTCTCTTTCTGACGGACATAGCACTCGTGTGGTACGAGAACCACGGGGATACGCTAACAACATGGGACCGCTTCGTTTCTGACATCACGGAGTGCTTTGGAGATTCAACTGCGAAACGGAAGCGGGCGGAGCAGACATTGCTTCAGCGTGCGCAAGTCCCAGGTGAGCCGCGCACGACCTATATAGAAGCAGTCCTGAAGCTTTGTAAGTCCGTTGATCCTCAAATGTCCGAAGATGACAAAGTTGGACACCTTCTCAATGGCATTGCCGAGGATGTGTACAACTACTTGATCGGGAAGGAAAGCCTCAGCTCGGTAGCTGATCTCTCCAAGCATTGCCGTGCGTTCGAGACTTTGAAGCTGCGCTGTATTACGCCAGAGTTCGGGAGGTTGGCGAACGACGCAACCGTTGCGAGCATTGACGACAACTACAACATCCAGCAAGACCTTGCGGCAGCCATAAGGCAGATTGTTCGCGAAGAACTGGAACGGCACGCCAAGGGGACAGATGTTGAACAGCTTTGTCGTGCTCCTGCTTCCAACCACTTTCGTGAACCTGCGTCTGTCGTATCTGCGTTGTCTGCCATGCCAGGCGTAGTAGACTATCAAGCTGACGTTCCTTTCTAGATGAAACCGACGTACTGACGTTCCTTCCCCGATGAAACGGTGCATAACCAGCGCCTTCGTGCAGCTGCCACCACTCACCGTCGTTCGGGACGCCGCGTGTACTATGCCCAGAATCCCCGGGTGTACCACGCTGCCTACGATGTCAGCCACGCGTCACCTGTGTGCTACAACTGCGGCACCGTAGAACACATCTCGGTTTTGTCACCGGCGTCGACAGGCGAGACCAATTCCACAAGTCCCGACTTGGCATGAATTTGATTGTGACAACTACAACCATGGGCTAAGGGATTCTGCTGCCACAAGTGCCACAGGAGGCCCAGCGCCACGTATGACCGATACGTTCTGTCAGTACAGGAGGAGTGAATCGCCAGCTTCAGACCGCAGCCTGATGCCACCAACAAGTCGCCAACGCCGTTCGCCATCACCACGGCGACGCTCAACGTCACCGCCACCTTCAGGAAACTAGCTGGCGCGACCGATGGAGGTAAGGTTGCCGAACAGTCTACACGTGTGCCAAATATTCCTCCGCCTCGGATGATGGTAAAGAACAAAGTGCGTGTGTTAATCGACAGTGTTTCTGCAACTGTGTTGGTAGACAATGGGGCTACCGTTTCTGTAAGAGTCTGACTTTTAAAGCAAAACTGGGTCAGAAGGTAATGTTCCCGTCGAATGGTGGTGTGATGTTTCGTGGTGTCAGTGGTGAGTGCATTGTTCCCCTCGGCGTCTGCGTTGCCAATGTCTTCTTTAGTGGGGAAGATTTTAAAACAGAATTTCTGATACTGCCGCGCTGCACTCATGATGTCATCCTAGGGATTGACTTTCTTCGGGGTTGTTTTGCTTCGGTTAGCTGTGGTACAGGTGAAATTACCCTTAACAGCGCACTCCTCGCAACGCTTGTGGATGCACATTTGAGGGACGAATTCTTTATTGTTTCAGACGACTAGCTACTAGCGCCTTGGTCGCTGCCACGTGTGCGTGTCAAAACCACTGCTGCCGACCTGTCTTCCTTTGATGCGCAAGTTCAACCACTCGCTTCAAACTGCGCTAAGAAGGACGTACTTGTGCCAAGATCTGTCGTGACAGTAGTGAATGGCGCCGCGAATTTATGGGCATTCAACTGCTCATCCGCTCCTGCTGTATTCCCGCATGGTATGAAACTTGCTGAATTTGACGGAATTAGTTACAGGTGCCATCATAGCTCTAAATGAGGAGACACAGCCTCCCACGAGCAGACCCTGCCGAAATATTTCTGAACATCAGGTTCTCCAAATGATAAGCAAGTCGCTGCCCTCAAATGAGTGCCAAGTTCTCGCGCAAGTTCTCATGGCGCATCTTTCTGCTTTTGATTTCGCACAAGATGGCGAACAGACGTCACTACCGCGCTCTCGTGCTTGCCACAGAATTGACACCGGTTCTGCACATCCAATTCGGCAAAAGCCTTACCACGTCTGCTCGGCAGAAAGGACACTTATCACCGAACAAGTAACAGACATGCTTCAGAAAGGTGTCGTTCAAGAATCTTCTAGGGCATGGGCAGCACCAGTCATCCTAGTTAAGAAGGATGGATCATGGCAGTTCTGCGTCGATTACAGAAAACTGAACGCAGATACCAAAAAAGATGTCTACCCACTTCCAAGAATTGATGACGTCATTGACTGCCTGCATTCGGTGGCATATGTTTCATTGCTGGATCTGCGGTCGGGTTATTGGCAGATACCCGGGCACCCAGCCGATAAGGAGAAAACAGCCTTTGTAACGCCAGATGGTCTTTATGAATTTAACGTTATGCCGTTCGGTCTTTGCAACGTGCCAACAACATTTGAACGATTTATGGACACGATTCTATGAGGACTTAAATGGGAAATTTGTTTGTGCTTGTCATGAGTCAAAGGGAGGCGGCGCAGAGCAGACGACGACGACGGCGAAGACCGTCCGCCGATGAAGCAGCACGTGCGCTCGTGGCGCGTGAAACGAGGCATGAAAAGGGCGCAGCAGCGCTGAGCAGGGGGATTGTCTGCTTGGCTACGGCCGAAGAAGGACGCATCGGCAGCTTCGCTCTGTCGACGGGAACGGCGGGCGTTCAGCTCGGGAGCCCGAGACGCTGGTACTCCGGGGCGTAGCTGTAGACCTCGGCCAAGATTCGAGCGAGGCTCCGCGGAGGTGCTGCAGCCGAGGGTTCCGGACGCGCCGCCAACACTCCCCCTTCGAAGGTCGGCCAGCAGAAATTCACCAGCGTGACACGTCACCACTGCGAGCGGGGGACCGTACTCGTACTTAGCCTGGCGGCTAGGCCTAACCCTTGGTCAGGCCACGTCATCAGTGGAGACGGGGCGACGGCTTCGGAAGCAAGCGGTCTCTTCTAGCCGTCGTAAAGGACAGCGACGACTTCCGCCCGACCAGTCTCTACACCGGCAGCGGACTTGGTGACGACGAGTGGGGACCGCGCCCGCAACGTAAGAACTTTCCTCGTGTTATTCGCGACAGCGCCGGTGAAGCCAATGTGGCCAGATTCAGGACTGAGCTCAGCGCCGAACTGAGACTTGAAGTACTGTTAGTTGAATTGAGGATTTTTTGTGTTAGTTTTCCGGCTTGTATATATTCTGATCATTTTGTTTTGTTCATTTTTGTGGGTTTGCTGTGCGTTGTTTATAAAAGTTTGAGTTTGCTGTGCACAAAACGCTACCGTCGTCAAGCGTCTCTCACTCCATCTCCCACGCTCGGTAGTACAACCCTCCGAGATCTTCTCCGGCGGTAATTCGTGACGTAAATTGGCGAGCCTTTGCCAGGATTAACATCTCCAGGCCCAGTCACGAATGATCGTCGGGGGTTGCGAAGATGGATTTGGAGCGTTTGGCGGCGATAGCTAAGAGTAGAAACCTGTCAGGAAAGGAGGTGCTGAGGTTATTTGAAGATGCCCAAAAAGAACGGGAGCGAGAGCATGAAGCAATGGTAGCTCTACTAAAACAACAGATAGCTGAGGCCGAAGGGAAGCTGATGTACCGGAAAAGGGAGGAGACATCATGTGTAAATTTGCCAGTAGTGCAATCAGTCGAAATCGGTGAACATGAGGCGGAAGTTATCGAAATTCCTGAAATTCAGGCGAGTCAGGAGATCGTCTCGGTGGAGTCGGAGGAGTGCGGCGCGGTTACCGCAAGTCTAGAGGAGCTCGAGTCGGAGGTTGAGGATGCGGGCGTAGGCGCCCAAGAGTTTATTGAGGATGCGGGCGTAGGCGCCCAAGAGTTTATTGATGATGCGGGCGTAGGCGCCCAAGAGCTGTTGAGCGCAGCGGAGGAGAAAGCGCACCCACCGCCGGTGCAGGAGAGTCAAGAGTGCATTGCAGGCTGCTGCAAGCACGTACTTGATAGAGAGTGTATTGCAGGTTGCTGCAAGCACATGCTTAACGGGGTCTGTTCTGATGAGAGCCCCACAGTGAAGGACGTGACATCGAGTCACGATCCGTGCGAAAATTGTGCCGTGCTCGAGAGCGAGCACAGTGAAGGTGAAGTCCGCGATCGGAGCGGTACAAATAGGAGTGAGGAGGTCACTGTCGAGGAAAAGGCAGACGCGAACGCTGCCAACGGACTTGACGCTAAGGCGCGTCAACGAACACGAGTTCAAAAGAAGCGGAAAGTGAGCGGACGCGGCAAGGCTAATGAGAGTCGAGCATGTAGACAAGTCGTGCGCCGCAAGCATTCAATGAGCATTATGATGCGAAAGCGCAGGGGACTGCGATCGCGACAGTGGGAGAGAGTATGGAAGGGGCGAGTCAGGCTGAAAGTGATAAATACTCTTTGAGGTTTTGGAGTGATTATTGAGTTCTTTTGTGCAGTTTATACTCATTGAGGCAGGAGTGTGACGAGTTGCAAGTGAAAGTGATGAATATTCTTTGAGGCTTTGGGAGTTATTGACTTCTTTTGAGCATTGTATGCTCAGTTGGTGTAAGAGGCGTGTATAGACCAATAGAGGACAGCAATTTAAACTTTCTGAACATTCAGTCGGGGTAAAAGTAAACGTTGTATTAGTGTTATGGGTGGTGAATTGGTGTGTGGTGCAACGTGACTTGCGAAATTCGCGGGTGACGTGCGCGTGTGGCCTGAGAGTGTGAACTCAGTGAACGCTCAAATGTGGTGAACAATGCGCGCAGTGTGCGAACGAGGTAGTGTGTGTAGTGTATTGTGTGAGACAGTGAAGTGAGGTACATACTACGTCGACACAAGCAACACCCATGCCACAGCAGAGTCACAGTCACCACCCGCAAAGGATCGGCAGTGGGAGTTTTTTCAGGGAAAAAACTCTGAAAAGATGGGCCCATGTCATGAGTCAAAGGGAGGCGGCGCAGAGCAGACGACGACGACGGCGAAGACCGTCCGCCGATGAAGCAGCACGTGCGCTCGTGGCGCGTGAAACGAGGCATGAAAAGGGCGCAGCAGCGCTGAGCAGGGGGATTGTCTGCTTGGCTACGGCCGAAGAAGGACGCATCGGCAGCTTCGCTCTGTCGACGGGAACGGCGGGCGTTCAGCTCGGGAGCCCGAGACGCTGGTACTCCGGGGCGTAGCTGTAGACCTCGGCCAAGATTCGAGCGAGGCTCCGCGGAGGTGCTGCAGCCGAGGGTTCCGGACGCGCCGCCAACACTCCCCCTTCGAAGGTCGGCCAGCAGAAATTCACCAGCGTGACACGTCACCACTGCGAGCGGGGGACCGTACTCGTACTTAGCCTGGCGGCTAGGCCTAACCCTTGGTCAGGCCACGTCATCAGTGGAGACGGGGCGACGGCTTCGGAAGCAAGCGGTCTCTTCTAGCCGTCGTAAAGGACAGCGACGACTTCCGCCCGACCAGTCTCTACACCGGCAGCGGACTTGGTGACGACGAGTGGGGACCGCGCCCGCAACGTAAGAACTTTCCTCGTGTTATTCGCGACAGCGCCGGTGAAGCCAATGTGGCCAGATTCAGGACTGAGCTCAGCGCCGAACTGAGACTTGAAGTACTGTTAGTTGAATTGAGGATTTTTTGTGTTAGTTTTCCGGCTTGTATATATTCTGATCATTTTGTTTTGTTCATTTTTGTGGGTTTGCTGTGCGTTGTTTATAAAAGTTTGAGTTTGCTGTGCACAAAACGCTACCGTCGTCAAGCGTCTCTCACTCCATCTCCCACGCTCGGTAGTACAACCCTCCGAGATCTTCTCCGGCGGTAATTCGTGACAGTGCTATCTCGATGATGATGTGATTTTTGGCAGCACTCTGGATGAGCATAATAGACGTCTGAGCATTGTCCTTGATTGCATCGAGAAGGCCGGTTTGGTACTAAATTCAAAGAAATGTCGCTTTGGCGAGACCGAAACGTTGGTACTGGGACATCTGGTCAATAAGAACGGTGTGAGGCCCGACCCACGCAAGATCGAGGCAGTCAGCTCTTTTGAATCACCAAAGTCAGTGTGAGAGCTTCGGAGTTTCCTGGGCCTTTGTTTGTACTTTCGTCGCTTTGTACCGAGATTCGCCGACATGGTGCACCCCGTCACATGCCTGCTCCAAAAGGACGTTCCTTTCGATTGGCCATCGACTTGCGATGACACATTCAGGGAACTAAAGTTTCTGCTAACATCGGGACCCATATTACGTCACTTTGATCCATCCTCGCCCACCGAAGTTCACGCTGATGCTAGTGGTATCGGAATTGGCGCCGTACTAGTCCAACGTCACCAAGGATCCGAACACGTTGCGGCTTATGCCAGTCGCTTTCTGACTAAGGCGGAACGTAATTACACCGTCACAGAGCAAGAATGCTTGGCCGTTGTATTCGCTGTCCACAAATTTCGGCCCTACATCTACAGACGACCCTTCATCATCGTTACTGACCATCATGCTTTGTGCTGGCTCGTAAATCTCCGCTATCCGTGTGGTCGACTGGCCCGTTGGGCTCTTCGACTTCAGGAGTACAACTTCGTCATCTCCTACAAGTCTGGTCGTCGTCACGCAGACGCAGATTGTCTGTCCCACATTCATCAGCCGACAACGATGTGTGACGAAGACCATTTCGAGGACTGTTTTGCATCTATTTCTTCGACGTTCCCAGATTTGACGACTTTTAGGGCTGAGCAAGAAAATGATGTTAGTTTGGAGCCTTTTTTTTACTGCCGTGTTGCGTCCTCAAGCCAGCAGTCGATTTTGCGTGCGAGATGGCTTGCTGTACAAAACCAACTATTCGGCACAAGGCGCACGCTTCCTTCTGGTGGTTCCGCACACTTTGCATCTGGATATACTAAAAACCACGCACGATGACGCGACCTCTGGCCATCTAGGCTTCACCAGAACGCTCAATCGGACACAGGAGCGTTTTTACTGGCCCAAAATGCGAGATACAGTCAAGCAGTACGTCGCTCGTTGTGAGCAATGTCAATGCTACAAGCGCCCTACGACCACTCCACCAGGTCTTCTTCAACCTGTGCCGCCCCCTTGTTTGCCGTTCGAACAAGTGGGTATCGATCTCCTAGGGCCGTTCCCACGATCGTCTAATGGCAATCGATGGGTGATCGTATGTGTTGATCACCTGACTCGCTACGCAGAAACGGCTGCCGTGCCATCTTCAACCGCTGCATGCGTCGCCACGTTTTTGCTACGATTCGTCATTCTTCAGCACGGTTCCCCTGGTGTCATCGTAAGCGATCGTGGTCGCCAGTTTGTTGCGGACGTCGTGGAAGAAATGCTTCGTCTCTGCAGTTCACAGCTACGGCATTCGACACCTTACCACCCTCAGACCAACGGTCTTGTGGAGCGTACTAATAGAACACTAACAAACATGGTGGCGACGTACGTACCCTACAATCACAAAGACTGGGATGACGTTCTACCTTTTATCACCTATGCATATAATACAGCGAAGCATGAGACCACCGATTACACTCCCTTTTACCTGCTTTACGCACGTACTCCGATGAATAGTATTGACACAATACTACCGTTCGACTTCCACAGCGAGTACTCTGTTGCCAAAACGCTGTGCCTTGCTGAGGAAGCCCGTCGTATCGCTCAACTGCGCACCGTGATTTCTCAAGGTCGATCTAAGGAGCGTTATGACAGTCGCCATCAACCAGTTTCATACGCCAAAGGAGACTTTGTGTGGGTGAGGACGCCACAATGCAAACGTGGCCTATGCCAGAAGTTTCTACCGCACTATACTGGCCCATTCATCATTGTTGATCGTTTGAGTGACTTGACGTACGTAGTAGCACGCTTGACGTCCGCTGATTGCCGGTCAAGCCGAACACAACTGGTCCATGTTACGCGGCTTAAGCGATTTCATCGTGCACTTCCCAACTGATGTGGACTTGCCCGGCGGGCTTCGTCTGCGAAAGGGGGAATGCTACAGAGCCGGTCAAGGTGTGAGCCGGGGTCAGAGGAGAAGGAAGACGACGTGAGCTGGTGTGCAGCGGATCAACGCCATCATCGCTTGTTCATCGCCAACCTCGCTCTGTAAATAAACATCGCCCGCTGTTCAACCGTAACAATACATATGGGTGGCCAGTGAACAGTTCTCCAGCACGAGCAGTCGGTATTTTTCAATCAAGAAACTCGCTAGAAGACGCTGCCTGTGTCAACGTTGTCTCTCGCGGGCGAGGGCACGTTCTCCTTCTTTGCGAGCTGGGGGGCGATCGGAGTTCGGCCGTTCACTCGAGAACGCTTTCCGAACACTGACGTCACAAAGTGGGCGGTCCGCGATAGCTTTGAGCAATGCTTTGAGAACGAGAGGAGCGCGGCCAATGGGGAAGCGGCGCGCTCCTCGGATGATGACGTACTCCGTTTGTTGTCTGCTCTGAAAGTCAAAATGTTTCTCCTGAGAAATTAAGAAAGCTGCTCCTTTCAAAAACTGTGCTTTCTTCTTCTCAGACGTAAACACGCTCTTAAGCATCAATATCTTTCTCTGCAGGTTTGCTAAGCGATGTCACGGGCGCGAAAAACAAGAAGCGTGTGCGTAAGTGGCGTCATATCTAAATTTCGTCTCGTCATCTGTTGCTGCCATGTCCTCGCACAAAAACGTGCATCTCGCTCTACAGGTTCTCAGAGGAAGAGGGAGTTCCTTCTCGCATTTTTGGAGGTGCACCCCGACTGTGAAAGCCCGACAAACTCTTCACTACTGACAGCGCGCTGGAAACTTACAGTAGCAAAGAACCTCAACATGCACAGCTCTTTCCTCTCCGTCGAAATTCCACGGGCTCTTTGGCACCCGATTTCCCATCCCCTGCCCACTCCCTCGCCTGGAGCATGGGACATCGTCCTCCGCGACTCAAGCCTGGAGAAACAACTCCAGGCTATCAGACGAGCAGGGGAGGTGGCGGCGAGGATTTTTTTTTTTCCTAAAATAAAGTTGTTCTCTCTCTCTCGGAAGCAAGTTCGGCGCACAGCCAACGTATTCGCTTCGACAGGCGAAAGTGACGCCGGAATTCACTTTCTGTCAATTCCCCAAATACATCGTGAACTTCCAGCCGCTCCGCGTCCTGTTTCAGCGACGACAATGCGAGGACTCAGCACCCAAGTGGACCCATTCTGCAGCCGCAGTATTCCGCAGCCGCAGCCGCCATTTCAATCCAAGCGGAGCCGCTGCCGCGCGCTCTTGCGAACGGCCGTTCACAAAGCGTTCGTAAACCTTTCGTAAACCTTTCGTAAACCATTCGCTGAGCGATCGGCCTCGGGCATCGTTCTCGGTTTGAAAATGATTGACAGGGAATTGACGTCAATTTGACGACACCGAAATCCCGGGTCCCCGGAAGGCTCGACGTTCCACAAGTCGCTACAGGTGGCGAAAAAAAACAACCGTGGCTACCGCGGCGTGTTCCATCAAGTTGTGCGTAGAGTGGAACTACTAACCTAGTCCCATATTTTAGTTTGCAATTTTCCTGCTAGGGGCTCTCAATAAGGCCAAAAGGCGTAGGCGCCAGAAACAAAATGGCCACAATACATCTAAACAATGATGATGATAGTACATGCAGCACCATCTCTTAACTTATATCTTAGTTTAGGACGCCACCGCTACCTTTATTTTTTGTTGCACTGTCAAAGGTACAGTTTCTCTTCTCTAATTTGGTTATAGGTAGGCGTACCGTGGGCACGCCCCGCGGATGACGACACCGGAGCGGCGCTGGCCAATCGCATGCAGCAATTCCGAATGCTTTTGCAAAAATACCATCTCCGATCGCCCCCCTGGTAGAGCTTTCATCGAAGAAAGAGCGTTTCCATAGTCAACGCGCGCCTTTCGCTCTCTCTCTCTCTCACAAGACAGCAGATGGAAGAGTGAGAGAGCTCGCGCGCCGGGAGGCACGCGCCGAGGGCGAGCACAAGCCTCCCGGCGCGCCGCACTGCAGCGCCATCTCGTGATCATTCTGAGACCTAGAGGTGGCTACGACAACAACAACGAAGCCGGACTAGCCTATGCCCTAAGGAGCTTCGCCCCTAAAAAAAACCTGCATTTTGGCCTACAACATGCACAAATTGTTTGACAATGGACACATCCAGCATCAGCATGCAAGCTCTATGCAGTCACGCACTGACCAGTAGAGGAGGAAGGCACAGGCACACAGGTTTCCAGACCACTCCTCCTCGCCTGTTATATACTTAACACTGCATCTACAGCTGAGACCACTTATAACTTAACTGCTTATAGTGCAGGACCAGCTATAATGCGGTTTTTTCTGACCCCCATTTACCCTCCCATAGAACTTAATGTATACGCATACCTGTTATTGTGCAGCTCCGTGAGATGAAAGACCGGCTATAGTGCGGCTGCCGGGAAATCAGCGGACAATTGAGGTAGCGAGCAAGCTTCACAGTGGAAGTGCGCCGCCCGAGAAGAGTGCAGCGAATCACCATGAAGGAGGAAAAGGCGCAGAATGAATGAACAACGAGCGGAGGGAAGAAGAAATAAAGAAAGAAAGGCCACGGCAGCAGCGCGTCTCAGGCACGCCCTGTGAGGATATAGGATTGATAGGATTGCCAAGGCGACGGAGAATGCTGCTACGGCCGTTTGTCAGCTCCGAACGGAATGCGCCCTTGCGATATCGCATGATGTCCACGTTACCGCTGTTTGTCTCCAGTTCTCTCTCTATCTTTTCTTTAATAATTTCACGCATATGCTGCCCTTGAATCACCCCGCGAGCGCGATTTCTTGTGCACCCGATCCCTGTGTTGTCAAGGGCAAGCTTCTCGTGTGGCAAGCCGCTCGCGACCCTGCAAGCTAGGCCTAACGAGCGCTATCTTTTCAGTGCTGGCTGCAGATAGGGTGCCGTGGGCGACTGTGGTTCATGGCAGCCGCGTTTAAGACTCGATGAATCATTTCGACAACGGAAGCGAAGGCATGGATGGCAGGTGCACCACTCGAATGGCGGTTTGCGGTCGCTACGTTTTTGACATCGTGCACGCATTAGAGAAAATGAAGGATAGCGCGTGCAGTAATTGGTTCCCGTTTCTGTGCAATACGGTTCCGCGGGAAGTCCGCATAAACGGCGACGTCGCTATAGTGCCTTTTCTTTTCTTTTTCTTTTTTTGCACAGCACAGCCGGCGGCCTTAAATCTTTGAAATATCCAGATTTTTTAAATCTTAAGCGGGTGAAAGCAGCCCAGTCGCATGCTCCGATGTCTAACACGCGCCGCTACCTGCTCGACAGTTTTTACACACGTGTAGACTTTGAAAAATGTTGTTGTTTTGGTTATAGTGTGGGTATTGGCGACTCTGGCAACTTACATTATAAGCGCTGTACTACCATGTGCTTGCAGGGTGTTCTGCTCTTGCATTGGAGATCCTGAAACAGTGGCTGAGGGCATCAGTGTCAGTTCTCCCAACATGGTTGACATCACTTACAGGGAGACTACATCAGGAGACGCAACTGGTAAGTGCTGGGTGCACCTTTCTTTTTACCGAGAGGCGTAGAAGCATTAGACAGGACATGGGAATCAACCTGGCTGAGCTAGAAGCAG
The DNA here is from genome assembly GCA_013339685.2 of Hyalomma asiaticum. Taxonomy (NCBI): domain Eukaryota; kingdom Metazoa; phylum Arthropoda; class Arachnida; order Ixodida; family Ixodidae; genus Hyalomma; species Hyalomma asiaticum. Next base: position 119,827,666 of record CM023486.1, read on the forward strand.
TGAAAAAACAGGGACAGGGAACTCCCTTTAACAGCGAAGCTGTTCTAGCTTACCGTGTATGAGAGGCTACCATCATCATTAGTCCTGGTCTCCAAGAGTGTGCGTGGAGCTCTTCTATGCAATGCCCAATGTGCAGCATGTGCACTTCATTCTTTTCTTGCGCTAATGCACCCCTACTACACTGGAAAAACTGAGGCTTGTGGGTGCACGTGTTGCACATGCAAGCAAAAGAAGACAATGTGCGTCGATTTGTCTGGTGCACAGCATCTCACAAAGCTATGTGTTCGTGCATAGCTTCACGCTACAAGAGCGCTGTGGTGACGTGAAGCGCCGAATGATAAGACTATGCACTGATGGGGAACCACGTAAAAACTGCCTTTTATTCTGATGGCAATCACTTATATACAGATGCTATCATTAACAACGCACCCTGTACACAACACATTCCCCCCTTATAAGAAAAAAAGAAAAAAAAAAGTCAATTCACTTTCGCGCATTCACTTCACAGCACATGACACAAACGACGTTATTGCAGTCAGGCAAGCTCGTAGTCTTGATATCGCATGATATCGCGCTGGCATTCTTGTTCGTTCTGGCCTGGTGCATAGTTGTGCTGTGGTTGTGGCCAACTGCGACCGAGAGATGTACCGCTGAATGGGAACCTCTAGCGTAGAATCTGTTACTGTGAGCTCTGCACCATCAGAATGGGTAGCGCTTCCCTGGGCATCTTCTGATGGCCCCATTTCAGGTTCATTGACGACGGTAGTAGGGGGTTTTTTCTGCGCCATCTTGCCTACGTGAAGATCCAGGTTGCCGGAAAACGCTGAGGCTGCACTGCATCATGCTGTAACCGCGTCAGCTAGTGCTTGTGCCTGTCCTGTCCCCACTTTACCAATTACTGTTCCATTTCGTACCGTTTGCCAGCAAAAACGAATTCTTGCCCACTCGTCTCTCCACCTGGATCGGCAAAGAAAACTTGTGTTTCGTCTTTGGTCCGCCTTGTTTTACTTTTATGAAATCTCCTGGCTCAATGATAGACACTCTGGTGCCTCGTTTTTCATCGGTGTACTTTTTTGTTCATTGTTGCTTCTCCTTAACGCGCTGTTTCAACTTTTCCTTGGTGACATGTGGCTCCTTGAAAAATTCCCTTTCTAGGAGGCCGACAGTATCAGATCTTGTTCTGGGTCTCCTTCCATGCAGCAGGTAAGCCGGTGATGCTCCTGTAGTTGTATGAGGGGTGGCCCTGTAAACACCCAAGTAGTCCCATATCGCCTCCTTCAGTGGTCTTCGTTCCAATGCCTCAACCTGAATATATTCCTTGAGAAAGCGGTTGAACCACTCAATCTGACCATTGCATTGCGGGTAGTACAATGTTGTAACGCAGTGCTGGATTCGCCGGTCTCGTAAAAACTGCTCAAAACATGTCAACATGAACTGACATCCATTGTCAGTAACAATGCTTTTTGAGTACCCTTCTCTTGCAAAAAGTTCCGAGAGTACTTTCACTACTGCCTGTGCAGTTATTGTGGACATAAATGCCACCTCGGGTCACTTGCCGTGGTAATCAATAATAGTGATTGCAAACCTGCACTCCGGAGGGGCTCGCTCCGTCGGCCCAACGATGTCAATTCCAAGCTTTTACCGCGGCTTCTCGGGCCACTGTACTGGCTCCAACGGTGCCATTACGGTTTTTGAAGATTTATCTGATGCATTGCAGATACCGCAATTCCTAACCAGAGATTCAACATCATTGTCCATTCTGGGCTACCAGTACTGTTCCCTCAACCGTTGTTTGGTCCTTACAATGCCTTGATGCGATTCGTGTGCCATCGTGACCAGCCTGGAAGCGAGTGCCGCTGGCGGAACAACCCGTTCAGAGCGAAACAGCAGTCTGTCTATAACCAACAGTTCTTCTTGCATACGAGAAAACAACCTTAGTTTTGTAGAAGAACTTCTTGCTGGGCGAGTTGGTGCATGACTTTTTTCCAAGTTGTTGCGCGTAGAATGGACAATCACAGGAAGAACAAGGCAGACAGAAAGTCTGCCTTGTTCTTCCTGTGATTGTCCATTCTACGTGCAACAACTTGGAAAAAACCTTAGTTTTCCAGCTAAACAGCGTTTTTCTGGCCATCTGGACATAACACGCTGTGCCACCTCATTTAGCAATGAATCCTCAGCTGTTGCTGCTTGCAACTCATTCTTTGTGATCATTCTGGAAACCACAGCAACTACTTCCTCGACAGGTTCGTCCTCTCCAGAGGTAAAGGCAACCTGGAAAGCTCATCTGTTCCCCTTTGTGTACTGCACAGTGAAGTTGTATCTTAAACGTCTAGCACACCAGCGTTCAATACGCAGTGGGCGTCTTCCAACCCCATTTGTGGGAAGCAGTGTCACCAAAGCCTGATGATCAGTTCATAAGACAAAATTGCGGCCCCACAGATAAACGTGCCAATGTTCGCATGGCCATAAACATGCCAGCGCCTCTTGTTCCCCAGTAGAGTACTTGCGTTCTGGTGGAGTTTGTGTCCTCGAAGTGAATGCCACTGTGCGTACTTCTCCGTTGACTACCTGCTGCAGTACAGCTCCCAGTTGATATGCTGAGGCGTCAGTGGTCACTTGTACAGACAAAGACTCGTTGAACATAGCCACCACCCCGCATGACGACAGCATCTCCTTGACTCTGCAAAAACTCTCCTTGGTGCTCTGGTCCCACACGAACTTCTGTCCTTCACGAAGAAGCCGTCGCAGCGGCTCCATCACCTCTGCATAATTGGGAACTTGATACCCTAGCACAAATGTCAAAAAAGAAGGATGGACACAGCAGCAGCAGAATAAACCTGAAAGTGGCCTAACATGCAATTAAAAGCATTTACTACCAGAAACATTCTTTGCAACCTTTGAGACACGATGCAATCAATAGGCAGGAGTTAGTCGTGCTGTTTGCAGCAGGACGTCTCAAAGGACATAGGAAAAGAAAAGTGTAAAGCATAAGCTTCATCGGCATGCTCTGCCTGTTGTTACTGTGCTATCTCCGGAATGGGCTTTAGACAGAATGCTAGACTTAAGGACAAACCAAGCTACGGCCCTCAGGGCTCCATGTGCCTCTTTTGCAATGGTAACAGCGAGGAGTCAGTGCTTCAAATGCAGTAGTGCTGTGAAGCCATCCGTGTGACTTCTTAAGACAGGTTACCCTAGACTAGCCATAGCCACAGTAGCTGAGCGTCTTAAGAAGTCGATTTCGACCGGAACGAAAGCTGTAGCAGAGAGTAACATTAACAAGAAAAAGGTTGTGAGTATTCCGTATATCCACGCAGTTTCGCACAGGCCTAAGAAAGTGGGAAGTAAATATGGGGTTAATGTTGTGTTTACGGCTCCCAATAAGTTAGGAAGGGTTTGTGCTGCCGTACATAGAAGAAATGAGCAGATGGAAGGTAAGAAGCGAACGGATATCTGTCCGGTTAAGCACTTAGCCAAAAACAATTTCACCGACTGTCGCATGGGTGTGGTTTATAAGATTCCTTTTAGCTGCGGACGTTGTTATGTAGGGCGAACTGCGCGTTGTATTAATCAAAGATTAATTGAACACAGAAGGTCGTTATCAGGTGGGACGCCGTCGAATCTATCCTTGCACTGCCAGGTCTGTAGCTGCATGCCCGAGTTAGACAAAACCGAGATCCTGTACAGGCATAAGAACGAAGATACGCGTTTATTGGTTGAGGCCTGGCATATCAGTATTAGTGGAAGTGCGTGTGTGAGTCAGCCGTCGATTAGCTTAAACAGAGAGGAGATAGAATGCCTTAGGAGTTGTCTATCGCGAAGACCGGCACGTGTAACCGTTTGACAGGTGGCGCTACCATTCCGAGCATGCGCAGATAAGCTGTGTGTCTGTGTGTGTGTGCTGTGCATCAGTTGTTAGTCGGCGTTCGTGGTGTTCACTGCTCTCCTTTTGTCCATGTCCTGCACGCCTCTTCTTTTGATTATAGAAGAGGCGACTTGTGTGCTGGGCCGGACCACTTGTCGCCGTCAGAGGTCGGCCGGCCTGTTTCCCTGCCATGCACACGGGCGCCGGCAGTGACGAGTGTCGTTTCCAAAACGGCGATGGTAGTAGCAGGCGCCAGGCGTTGGCGACGCGTGACGGCTGGTGGGTGTGCATCTCGGCTTGCTGGAACTTCGGTGGCATGAAGAACGAGGTGACGTGCAGCGATGTTCAGCTGCAGAGACGATGCGTTCGAGACGCTCACACAGGGCGTCGAGCGGCGATTGTGCTGTCGAAGAAGACGGCAGCGTTCGCAGCGTGGTTACACTCTCACCAGTAGGTGCTGTCGTCGCTGCGATGGTTGGGGCGGCTACTTCCATCACCTTGTCGGCCAACGTAGCAAGTCCGGTGAGGTCCATGGCAGAAGCTGTCGCCAGAACCATCTGCATGTTAGCCGGTAGTCATAAAAACAACTCCCGTAACAGCGCATGTCGATGGATCTCGCGTTGTCTCCGAGCAGCAGCTTCATTCGGCGAAGAAGTTGACTGGGGTGTCAGTCGCCGAGTTATTCGGTGGACAGGAGCTGCTGGATACGAGAACACTGTGAAACTGCCGTGCGCTGTAGCAGGGTCGTCTTGAGATCGTCATAGGTGCTCGCAGACAGCGGGGTGCTCAACAGATCCGCTACTTCGTCAATGGTGGTGGGCGAGAGTGCCGCCACAGCGTAGGGGAACTTTATAGCTTGGGAGCGGATACCAGGAACTTGAAATTGCGATTCCGCCTGAACAAACCACGCCGACGGATGCTGGTCCCAGTACTGAGGAAGGCGGACAGCTATGGCTGAGCAGGAGGGCTCACCGCATTGCTCGGGGAGGTTCTGGTCTCGAGAACTCGTACTGTCGGTCTGTTCCATCGTCGTTTCTGCCACATAAACGTATGGCCACAATCACGTCCGGGTCACCAAACTGTGGCGATGAGCGACCTCGCAGACCGACGAAGTTTCGGCCTTACCATAGAGAGAGCAACCCCGACACGTCCGCTGTGATCAAAAGTATTTTTAATGACTGAATGGAACGCTAGCGCGTGCAGGCCCATGGAAGAGGCACCTGCCTCATGCAAGAGCGAGCATCTCGGTCTTTATCAATGCGACGCCGATGCTGCTGCCGCTATAAGTTCTATTGAGCCGCTCTGTGAGCCCATTGGTCTGAGGACGATACGCCGTTGTGAACATGTGTTTTGTAGTGCAGGAGTGCAAGATGTCTTGCACAAGCTGTGAGAGAAAGGAGCGGCCGCGGTCGATGAGCAGTTGTCGAAGTGCGCCGTGCTGAAGTATCACATCTTCGAGAAGGAAGTCTGCAATGTGAGTTGCACAACTGGTAGGGAGAGCCCGTGTGATTGCCTACCGGGTGGTATAATCCGTAGCAACCACTATCCATTTGTTGCCACTGAGCGATAAAGGGAACGGGCCGAGAAGATCAAGTCCAACTCTGAAGAATGGTTCTGGTGGTATGTCAATGGGCTGAAGGCAGCCAGCTGGAAGGGCGGTTGGTTTTTTGCGGAGCTGACAAGATCTACACTGAGACGGCGTAACGGCAAGTGGAACGGTAAATACTGGGCCAGAAGAAACGACGAACACGGTCATAAGTCCGCGCAACGCCCAGATAACCCGCAGAAGGAACATCGTGCATCTGAGCAAGGACAGCCTGACGCATTTGTCTAGGAATGACCAGTAGCAGCTCAGGTCCGTCAGGGTGCATGTTATAACGGTATAAGGTGCCATCTTGTAGTGCAAACATACGCAAACAGGTTGGAGTGGTTGGGCCTGTGAGTTTGGCGATGACATCTTTGAGGTAAGGGTCATGGCGTTGCTCATCGGCGATGTTGCTAAACGTGGTAAGAGCTAGCACACAAATTGACTCGCCGGTCTCAGGGATGTCTGGGGGGTGTACCAGATGGTGTGACAAGCAATCAGCATCTCCATGAAGTCAACCCGTCTTATACACCACTGTGTACGAGTATTCCTGCAGCCGTAGAGCCCACTGACCGAGCCATCCAGCTGGATCTTTTAAGGACGAAAGCCAGCGTAAGGCGTGATGATCGGTGATTACCGTGAAAGGCCGTCCATAACGGTAAGGGTGAAATTTATCACTGTCCAAACGAGGGTGAGGCATTCGCATTCTGTGATGGAATAACTGTGTTCAGCTGGTGACAGAAGGTGGCTAGCGTACGCAATGACATGGTCGCATCCATGTTGTCGTTGCGCCAAAACTGCACTGATGCCATGGCCGCTTGCGTCGGTGCGTACCTCTGTTGGAGCTGACATGTCAAAGTGGCCAAGAACTGGTGGTGAAGTGAGACACATCGTCAGCTCAGCGAATGCGCTAGATTCTTTAGGACCCCAGACAAAGTCTTTCTTTAGAAGTTCCGTGAGAGGGCGCGCTATGTGAGCGAAATTGCGCACAAATCTGCAGAAGTAAGAGCAGAGGCCCTCGAAGCTTCGAATGTCCTTTGCACAGGTGGGCACAGGGAAGTCCTTGACTGCTCGAGTTTTTTCCGGATCGGGATGAACACCCTACGAATCGACAAGGTGTCCGAGCACAGTAAGCTGGCGGCGGCCGAAGTGACATTTCTTCGAATTGAGCTGAAGCCCTGCCTTCCGGAACAGTGAAAGAACTGTTGAGAGACGCTCGAGGTGTTTTTTATTTTTTTTTATTTATTTACACATACTGTTGGCCTGTCGGCCGTTACTGGGCGGGTCAATAGCAACACTGCTGCAAGTCGTACATTGCATGAAAAGAAAAGAAACACTTGAAAAGAGAACAACATACTGCATAAACAAATATAAAAATTTAACAAAAGATAACAAGAGACATAGGCATACATAAACCATACATTAATCACTTTATACAGCACCACTAATGCTAGTTAATCAAATATTACAAAACATGGGCGAGCGTTACCGTACAAAAACAGAAGGTTGTATACATAAGCGAAATATTCCGTACCATATATATACAAATCAACTAATACAAACTACCAATGCAAACCAATGTCCACGACCCCCACAAAATAGAAAAAAAAAAATCGTATACGTGCGTGCATCTTTAAAGTCGTGTGAGATTGTCTTCAACTTGATCCGCATTGCTGCTTTGTCGCGTTAGTAACGGTAATTCATTCCATTCTTTAATGGTTCTTGGGATGAAGGAAAACGCATAACTGTTAATATGCATCTGAGGTACTTCGAAAGTGCCATCTTTGCTTCTTCGTAATATTCTGCCTTGCCGTGCCATCAAGTACTGGTCGCTATTGATGTTAAATTTGTTTTTAGTGAGAAGGTAAAAGAACTTTAACCTTGCGATGCGCCTGCGTTCAGCGAGCGTGGGCAAGTTCTGTAAACTAAGCATTTCGGAGACAGAATCAGTACGAGAGTATCACGATAAGATAAATCTTGCTGCTCAACGTTGAACTCTTTCCAGTCTTGGATTAACCCTGACTGATAAGGGTCCCAGATTATGCAGGCGTACTCTAGTGTGGGACGAACGTAGGTTAAATAAGCTGTCAGTTTTACCGACTGTGAGGCTAAATGCAATTTTCGTCGCAAGAACCAAAGCTTCTTTTCCGCAGTTTCGCAGACTTTTTTGACATGGTAAGACCAGCATAAATTCGAGGATATATTCACGCCCAAGTATTTCAGCACGTCAACCATAGAAAGTACCGAAGAATTTACTGAATAATCAAAGTCAAATACATGATTTAATTTATTCGTTACACACAATAAAAGTTTTATTTTCATTTATTTTCATTTTCCATTTGTCGCACCATTTTTCTACTATCCTAACAGCTTCATTGAGCAGCTGCTGATCTTCCGAGCTATTAATTTCTTTATACAAGAGACAATCATCGGCGAAAAGTCGAACCGTGATTCTTTTGTCAATTTCAGAGGCAATGTCATTGATATAGACTAAGAATAGCACCGGGCCTAACACAGACCCCTGTGGAACACCTGACGTCACGTTCAATGGCTTTGATTTAACGCCGTCCACTTCTACGTATTGCGTTCTGCCCCGAAGGTACGCGGTTATCCATTTTACTGCGGCAAAGGTGGGTGAAAAGACAATCACGTCAGCGAGGTAGCACAAGCAGATTGACCATTTTAAGCCGTGAAGAAGGGCGTCCACCATTCGTTCGAATGTAGCGGGAGCATTGCATAGTCCGAATGGCATGACTTTAAACTGATAGAGTCCATCAGGCATGATGAACGCAGTCTTTTCACGATCCATTTCACCAACTGCAATCTGCCATCACCCGGAACGAAGGTCGATTGAAGAAAAGAAAAATATTTGGCACCACTGAGACAGCCAAGGGTGTCATCTATGTAATAATACTGCACATAGTAAACAGAAATACTAGTACTCGTCGTGTCGCCATTACTAACTTCTTCTTTATTATCTTCTCCTGTTCCCCCGTTGGAATTTCGTCCGTCTTCTTCCTCTTCAAGCTGGGCTTGCTTCACTCCCCCCTCCCTTGTTTTCATCCCCCCTGGGATGATATTTGAAAACGTTGGCTATGGAGGCTGACTCGATGGTACCGTTGGATCCCACATACCAAATCGTTTTCAAATGTCCCTGTTGGGTTGCTGTTTTAACCACAGAGAATGGCCCTTTGTGACTCACGCCCGAGTTCAGCAGTTCTTTTCTCACAAGCACCAAGTCTCCCACCTCTATTCTTGGTATTGTCGTGTTCTTCTTTTTGTCGAAGTTCCTTTTCATCCTCTCCCGGTATTTAACTTCGCTCTCTTCAGATCTTCTTTCTTCTGTCAGGCGGATCATAGCTTCAACTCCTAAGGTCTTGTCAGCTACCAAATATGTTGTTTTCTCAGTAGCAGCAAAGAGCGGTGTACATCCCAGAGCCGTTGTGTAGGACCGGTCATGATGAGCTCTAATAGCTCGCTCGCTTCGCTAGCCCATTAGCATCTATCCGTGGCAAAGGGTACATGTCCTTCTTGGTTACGCGGTTAAGATTCCTGTAGTCAACACAGAATCGCCAGCTGTTGTCCTTCTTTTTGACCAGCACGACAGGAGAAGCCCAAGGGCTTGAAGAATGTTCGATGTCACGGGCAAGCATCTTGTCAATTTCCTCCTGTATGACTTGGCCCTCAGCAGACAAGATGTGATAGGGCCGTTGGTGGATGGGTTGAGCATCACCGGTGTGTATTCGATGCTTGACAACAGCTGTTTGAGCCAGTGGTCGATCATTAAGGTAAAAAATGTCCTGGTAAGACATGAGCAGGGAACAAAGCGCGTCAACGTGATGGGCCGAAAGGTCAGTGGCGATCATTTTCGTCACGCTACCTGTTATTGTGGAGTTCGAATTAGTGGTGCCAGGAGACACTGCAGGATCAGTTAACACAGAAATATCGTGATCGCAAGCTGGAGCTAGTGTTTCAAGAGAGATAGCTGGGGGTAGTACTTGACGGAATAGTCCGAAATTTACAATAGGGAGACATGCCACATTGTCTTTTATGTTGATTACAGAGTGTGGGAACATCACACTGCGCGAGCAGAGCATTGAGTGAAACGACCTACTCTCCGTCATCAACAGGGGGATCATAAAACACATCTATGTATGTCACGGCAAGATGCGGGAGGCGAATGTAATCCGTGGAGCGGAGCCAACTGGGTGCTGGATCTGAAGGCTCAATGTATGCGGTAAGGTGAGCTGGATAACACCTGCGGAACAGTCAATAAGCGCTGAATGTGCTGATAAAAAACTCAAGCCCCAAGATGATGTCATGTGGGCATCGGTCCAGGATGTAAAACAAAACAGAATTATGGTGTCCAGCAACAGTGACGCGGGCGGTGCACATCCCAGTAACAGCTGGTGTTACGCCATTGGCTACCCAGACTAGAGCAGTTGGAGCAGGGGTGAGAACTTTCTTCAGTCGAGCACGGAGGTTTGAGTTCATGACTGATATATGGGCACGTTAAAGAACCCCAGGTGGTCAAAATTTCCAGAGCCCTCCACTACGACGTCTCTCATAATCAGAGCTGGTTTTGAGACATTAAACCCCACATAACAACAACAGGGCTGCCAGTTACCAACATTTCCACAATGACGGGAAATGTGACCCATGCGTCGACAAGAGAAACAGATGGGCCTGTCATCAGAAGTGCACCATTCTGCGGCGTTCTGAAAACGAGGACGAACATATGGGCCTCGGGACAGCTCAGGCGCTCGGGGTGGATGGTAGTCGGGCCTGCTAACTGGACAAAGAGTCTGTAGTCCTGTGTTTGCCAGTTCCTGATGCACAACGGGCTTATTAAGCGAAACAGTTGTGCGCGAGTCGTCAGAGGAACCTACTTGGAGAGGAACTGGAGACGCCACTTCAATCTCGCAGCGCACGATGCGCACAAGGTTGTCGGATGCTGCAGGAACTGGTGGGGAAAGAAGGTCCTCGCAGGTTGATGTCGCAGCCATGTTTGGAAGACGGGCAAAGCTCGGAGTAATGCGGTGGCTTTTTGCTTCTTCCAAGCGTCGGCATTCATTGATGACGTCTTGCACCGTGGATGAGCTCTTAAACACCAAAAGTGTAAATGCGTCATCTGCGATACCTTTGAGGATGTGCGCAACCTTTTCCACTTCTGGCATATTGTCGTCGACTATGCGACTGAGCGCGAGCACATCTTGAATATATGTCACATAGGACTCTGTGCAAGTTTGAGCTCGGCATGCGAGTTCTTTCTGTGCATCACGACAGCGTCCGATGGGCTTGCTGAATAGGTCAATGAGCTTTTGCTTGTATACGTCCCAGTTGGTAATTTCCTGCTCGTGGTTCAAAAACCATACTTGTGCTGTTTCAGATAGGTAAAATATGATGTTCGTCAATATTAGCATCGGGTCCCAGTAGTTGCTTGAGCTCACCCGTTCGTAGAGTTGAAGCCAATCTTCAATGTCTTTGCCGTCTGAGCAGGAAAATGTACCAGGGTCACGCGGCTGTGTGACGACGACGGGGCGATTGAGGACGGCTGGTCAAGGCATGGTTGGTGATCTGCCCGGAGCATCATGCTTCCATAGCTATCGCATATTCCTTGTCGGCGTAATACCTCGAGAACTGCTGGTATCTCTACCGAGTCGAAAGCCTTTTCGTAGTCTATGAAAGCCATATAGAGGGGTTTGTTGTATTCCAAGGACTTCTCGATTACTTGATTGATCACATGAAGGTGGTCTATGGTGGCGTATCCTTTCCTGAACCCTGCTTGTTCTCTTAGTTGATTGAATTCAAGTGTGGCCCTTATTCTGTTGGAGATAACCTTTGTGAAAATTTTGTAAAGTGCTGAGAGTAGACTGATCGGCCTGTAGTTCCTCAAGTCTTTAACATCTCCCTTCTTATGTAATAGTAGAATATTTGCGTTTTTCCAGCTGACTGGTACATTTGAAGTTTTGAGGCATTGTGTGTATAGTGTCGCGAGCTTTCTAGTTAGGAAGTCTCCTCCGTCTTTGATCAAGTCGGCAGTTATGCCATCTTCTCCAGGTGCATTTTCTGCGGGACATGCCCCGAATTGCTTTTCTAACCTCATCTGTAGTGACACATGGAATTTCGGTGTCCTGATCGACATTTATTACCCTTGTAATGGGGGTACTCGTATTTGAGTTGTATAGTTCAGAACAGAAGTCCTCGGCCACTTTGGTTATATCGCTGCAGTTAGTAACGGTGTTGCCCTGCTTATCTTTCACTGCATGCATTATGTTCTTTCCCACGCAAAGCCTCCTTGTAGATGTTTTGATGCTGACTCCTTTCTTCACGGCTGCTTCTATTTCATTCACGTTATGGTTACGTATGTCCCTGAGTCTACTTTTACTGATGAGCTTAGAGAGCTCGGCAAATTCTATCCTGTCTCTTGAGTTAGTTATTCTCATCTGCTGGCGTTGTTTGATTAAATTTTTAGTAGATTCAGAGAGCTTATTTACATCTTGTCTGAGTGCTTTGCCCCCTACTTCGATCGCTGCTTCGGTGATCAGCTTAGTAATGTCTTCTTTCATCTTCTCTATTTCTTCCTGTCCTAAAGCCTCATACTTGTTCTTAAGTGCAATTCTAAATTCTTCGGTTTTTGCCCTGACGACATCGAGGTTGGCCTTCTTTGGCGTGATTAACTTTGTCCTTGTCCGCTTTAGATTGAGGGTTATCTTCGCCCTTACTAGTCTGTGGTCACTAAATCTGGCCTTATTAACCACTTATGTGTCTTGTACTATACTTGGATCACTGCACATTATGAAATCTATTTCGTTTTTTGTTTCTCCATAGGGGCTTCTCCATGTTCACTTTCTTGCGTTTTTTGAAGAAAGTATTCATAATACGGAGGTGATTTCGTTCTGTGAATTCCACTAGCATCTTTCCTCTGCTGTTTCTATAACCTTCGCCGTAGTTGCCGACCGCCTGTTCTCCTCATAGCTTCCTTCCTATTTTTCGCGTTTAAGTCCCCCATGACAGTTGTATATTGGGTGTGTACCTTGTTCATTGCCGTTTCTACATCCTCATAAAACATATTCTACAGCCTCGTCATTGTGGCTGGTCGTTGGTGTGTAACATTGTATTAGCTCTAGTTTGTATTGCCTATTTAATTTTAACATGATACCTGCTACCCTTTCATTGGTGCTATAGAATTCTTCAATGTTGCCTGCTATGTCCTTATGTGTAAGGAATCCCACGCCGTATTGGCGCTTCTCTGGAAGTCCTCTATAGCAGAGAACATGCCCTTCATTAAGCGATAGGTATCCTTCTCCTGGTTTCCTAACCTCGCTAAGGCCAATGATATCCCAGTTAGTAATCCTTAATTCTTCTAGCAGTTCAGCTAGTCTGGCTTCACTTGAAAGAGTTCGCATGTTATAGAGTCGCTATGTTTAGTTTCCAGTAGTTGCCTGTCCGAGTCCAGAAGCTTTCCGAGTCTTTTGTTCCTATCCCCTCGTGGTCGCATCCGCGGCTAGAAGCTCCATTGATGTCACCATCGTAGGTCCAGGATTTGGATGGTTCGGTCCCTTGGGAGGTGTTGGCCATGGTGTTGCACCAGGGAGGCCAGTTCCTGTTCTGGTGCGCAGTTGAGTTACGCAGATGAGGCATGGTGGTGGTGTAAGCCCTTATGCATCTTGTCCAAATGCTCCATTGGGGGAGAGTTCTTTCAGAGATGTTAGGTTAGGCGGGGGTATCAATATTAAAGAGGAGCAGGATAGACAAAAGAAGATACAGTGCAGACCACTTATAACGTAACCGCTTTTTGCGCGGGACCGGTTATAACGTGGGTTTTTTTGACCACCGATATGTCGCCCATAGAACTCAATGTATAGGCCGACCGTTTATTGCTTAGGCGCGCGAAGGAGAATACCGGTTATAGCGCGGAGTTTTTAGGCGCGCGACCATAAAATCGGCGAACGGAGCACGGTCGGCACGGTTTCCCGGCGGCGTTCCCGGCGCGCCGGAACGTTGGGAGTGTGAGCGGGAGGGCGCACGTGGAGACCGCCGCGAAAAGTCAAACATTGCGGAGGAGAAGAGAGGGTACAGTAGGGAGGGAGTCGGGGAGACCTTGGAAGGAGGGAGCGTGTTTTCGTCACCGTGGCGACCGTGGCAGCGTCCAATCCGGGTGCGCGCTGCGCGGAGTGGGGGAGAGAAGCGGTAGCATGCTCTTTTTTTTTTTTCTCAACCTCCTTCTTTTGCCTCTTTGGATTTGCTGTGTGCGCTTCGCCGTGTCGTTGCCGTCTGAGAGCCCAGAGCACGTGTGTTGCGTAGCTCCTGTCGCCATGGCGTCGGCGGCGTCTTCAAGCGGTGTGAAAAAACGCCGTGCCTTATCGCTGGAGATTAAGGAATGCGTCATAAGGGACATTGAGAGTGGCCTGAAGAAGGCGTCGGTGGCGGCGAAATACGGCGTTTCCGACACGACCGTGTCGACCATCTACAAAAACAAGGACAAACTGCGGCAGCAACTGCAGGAAGATTCGTCTTCCCTGTCACGGAAGAGAATACGTACGTCAAAATACGAAGACGTGGACGCAGCGCTGTTCAGGTGGTTCCGCGAAGTTAGGGCTCAGAGCATCCCAGTAAGTGGCCCCATGCTCCAACAAAAGGCCAAGTGTCTCGGAGCTCTTTTAGGCCACGACGACTTCAATCCACTCAACGGGTGGATTCAGCGTTTCAAAGATCGCCATGGCATCAGCTGCAAAGTGGTGTGCGGAGAAAGCGGCGCTGTCGACGACGAGTCTATTGAAGTCTGGCTTCGCTTGAACTTGGAGAGTATGCTGTCGACCTATACTGACAGAGACATTTATAATGCCGATGAAGCTGGTTTATTTTATAACCTTTTGCCCAACCGCACGCTTGCGCTGAAAGGCGAAGCCTGCTCCGGCCGCAAGGTCTCAAAGGAGCGCATAACTGTATTGTTTTGCGCCAATTTGGACGGGAGCGACAAGCGCCGCCTCTTTGTCATAGGTAAATCGGCAAGGCCACGTTGCTTTAAAAAGCGAGAGTGCCTGCCAGTGACCTACAAAGCCAATAAAAAGGCGTGGATGACGCAGGATTTGTTCACCAGCTGGCTTTGCAAGTTTGATGAGGATATGGTGGCAGAGAAGCGGCGGGTCGTGCTTATCCTCGACAACTGCACGGCCCACAACGTCAAGCCGAAGTTGACCGCAGTCAACCTAAAGTTTTTGCCTGCCAACACTACAGCAAAAAGTCAACCTCTCGACCAGGGTGTCATCGCAACCGTAAAGGCGCTGTACAAAAAGCGCATTTGCGAGAGAGTTTTGCTGAGCATGCAGCAGCAGCAGCCTCTTAAAGTGAACTTAAGAGGCGCAATTGACATGGTGGTCGCTTCATGGTGGCAGGTGAAGGCCGATACCATAAGCAAGTGTTTCAAGAGGGCAGGCTTCGTGCGCAATGCAGAGGCTCTGGAAGACGATGAGCAGAGCGACACGTCGCTCGCCGATGAGACCCTCAACACTGACGACGTGTGGTCCGGCCTCGTTGACAGCAACTTTGTAACCGCCACCGACACTTTCCAAGAATTTGTCGATGCCGGGGAGTCGGAGCTTTCTGTCTGCGAGGAAGCGAGCACAGATGACGCGATCGTCGCAGCGGTGCGCGGTAGTGCGGAGGTTGCAACGGACGACGAGTCGGACGGCGAAGACGATGTCGACCCGACGCCAGAACCAGATTTCCCGTGCAAAGACGCATTGGAATACCTCGCTAAAGTGAAAACGTACTGCGCGAAAAACAGTTTGAGCGAGAAATCGCTTCAGTGCTTAAGCTTTGTGGAGGACGAAATTGTTCGCAGCGCTGTTCGCAAGCATCGCCAGACGAAAATAACGGCGTTCTTCCGCTGATGCCGGACTTGAGAACTTTGTTTCCGTGCGGTGTTGTGATTGTGTTGAATGTGTCTGCGAGTGAAAAGTGTAGTAAATTGCTTTTGAAAGGTGGGTTGCCCTTTTGACATAGGCAAAGGCCGAAAAAAGCATGCTTTGGTTATAACGCGGTACCGCTTATAGCGCGGATTTTTACAACTCCCGTGACTTACGTTATAAGCGGTCTACACTGTACAAAGAAGGAAAAAATCAGAAAAACAAAGAAAAAAAAGGGACACAGGCTCTTGAGGATTCGAACTCGGGACCCTTCGGACTGCTACTAAAACATGGCCAAGTCGTCTGGGTGACCGGGTCGCCGATGTGTTTACAAACAGGTTCCTCTTGCCCCGTCTCGAGAACTGTAGTGCGATGTGTTTCAGAATGTCCGCGATGAAGCATTTTTGCTATTACCAGGACGCCATGTCTAATCGTGTCGTCTGCCTCATGGAATTTTCCGCAACCTTTGACTCGCCGTCTCGCGTAGTTTTGAGAAAGCATGCTGTCCTTTCTTTTTCTTTTTTTTCTCTTTAACGCGCTAAGGTGGTTGTCTCATGGAAAGAAGTAGAAGGTTGGGGGTGGGGTGGGGGCGTAGCGCATGGAGCGGTGGGGGATGCGTATCAGCCTAGCTCGCACTCACGGAAGTGCCGTGATGAATAAATTCCATGTGTCCGTTGATCGTTGCTCGAGCTTATGTCGCAATGTTGGAAGCGGTTGCTGATTTATCGGAAGTGTTACAGCTTAGTTAAGCGAAAAAGACAACTCCACCTGCGTTATGCTTGTAGAGCTTGACTCATGTCTTGTCAATTTACCCTAATCGGAGGTTCCTACGCATGTCTTAGCATCGTGGCGGAGGTTGGATATGAAGCAAGTTAAGACATTCCAAGATTGATAAGTTGTTATTTTAGAGCACCGTTTATTAAGCAGACAGGGCGGAAGGCTTCATATGCAGATTCTGATGTAGCCTTGAAAGGCTTCTTTCACAAACATTGGTGCTAATTAACTAAGTGGTTTCCCTGGCAGTTACGATCAGTTGTGCTATTTGGTGATGTGCTGCACATGAATACGGTATTTCCCTTGAATAGAATCAGTTAGCTTCTGTCTCATTCCTTCGTGTGCCTTTTTCGTCTTCGGCTTTATGTATTGGGATTATCTCCTGAGAGATTGTGAATTTGTAAGACAAGAGGTACGTCCCTATCAGCAATCGCCTATCTGATAGCAGAATACAATTTCGTTTTATTTTTCTTGGAAAATCTTGGAATGTCTTAACTTGCTTCATATCCAACCTCCGCCATGATGCTAAGACATGCGTAGGAACCTCCCATTAGGGTAAACTGACAAGACATGAGTCAAGCTCTACAAGCATAACGCAGGTGGAGTTGTCTTTCTCGCTTAACTACAAAGCCGTAACACTTCCGATAAATCAGCTACCGCTTCCAACACCGCAACATAAGCTCGAGCAACAATCAACGGACACATGGAATTTATTTATCACGGCGCTTCCGTGAGTGCGAGCTAGGCTGATACGCATCCCCCACCGCTACGTGTGCTACCCCCTCCCCCCCCCCCAACCTTCTACTTCTTTCCCTGAGACAACCACCTTAGCGTGTTAAAGAGAAAAAAAAAAAGAAAAAGAAAGGAAAGCGCTCTTTCTCAAAACTACGCGAGATGGCGAGTCAAAGGCGCCGGAAAATGCCACGAGGCAGACGACGCGATTAGACATGGCGTCCTGGTTTTCGAAGGCACGGGAAACGCGTAAGAAGGAAAAAGAGAAACATTATAAACAACCACCTCAGACAGCGGCACGGAAAGAATGCCCCTCCGCTCCTTTTCCACTCCCGTGTATCGTCGAACCGAGATAACAATACGAGATAACAAACCTAACTACATCCCTCTCCCTCACTCATTTCTAAACGCAAAGCCCAGCCCGCAAGATTGACTTAAAAACGACACGACACGACGCGTAACCCAGAGTGCCGGATGACAGCATGATGTCCGCAACTGGTTGGACAGCGCAGGCCCCGCATTGACCCCAAAGCATCCCCGAGGGGTGAGCGTTGCTCTTGTTTCTATAACTTTCACTATAGTCCATTCCTACAGCTATATATGAATGCACACCTTTCTCTTCTCTTCCACCACGCGTGAATTATACCTACTCGCACTACGGAACTCCAGGATAGATACACCACTGAACACGCACGAACTCTTACGGTTGTTCTTATTTATTTATGATAAGTCATAGAAAAATTCCTTAAATCGTGACACACTTAAAGCGCCAGCTAACAGACCTTTGAACCCCCAAACTAATTAACACCTCAGTCGAAAAGCACCTTATGGCTTTACCCAGACATATTATATCGTATGTTATTAGCATTTGTATTCTACAACACAGTGTTGTAATATAGTGTTCTTTATTGTTTGAATTGAAGTCACATGTCGTGACGCACGCGCACAAATCGGTATAGCGAGACAACAATGCAGATCCATTTTACGTTCCTGATGTGTGCTTCGCATTTCCTTGATTCCCACTGCACGTGGGATCTGCCATTTCTTTTTAGGGGCGAAGCTCCTTAAGGTTTGGGTCTGTCCGTCCGTTGTAGTAGCGCGTTACCTACTAGGAACATGCTACTAGGAGGGTGTGTGCCTCCCGGCGCGCGAGCTCTCTCACTCTTCCATCTGCTGTCTTGTGAGAGAGAGACAGAGAGAGCGAAACGCGCGCGTTGACTATGGAAACACTCTTTCTTTGATGAACGCTCTACCAGTTGCTGTAAGGGTGCGAGTTCCGGAGCAAGGCCCAGCAAGCGCCGACTGAAGCGATGCACGGGAGTTGTAGTCGGAGACGATAGGTCTGGGCTAGATGAGCGGCTTCTCGATGGAGTCTGGAGCATCAGGCAGGTTTCCGTACCCAGCACCTCCACCAGTGTCGCGTTACAGCACGACAAGAAACAGACAAGAAACGCAGGACAGCTTGTTGGAGCTCTATTCCAAAAAACGTCTTCTTCTTCTAACCCCGCTGTGCACGTGCCCCACTAGAAGGAACGCGCTAAAAACCCTCATCGTCTTTGTTTTCTTCGCTGAATGCACGCGTCAATATATATATATATATATATAGTGTAATGATAATGAGCTCTGCCGTAGCTTGGGCGCTCGCGCTACATGCACAGGGAAGCAGAGGAAGACGAGGAGCCGAATAGAACAGCCGGCCTGCAGCTAAGGCGCTGTGTCTACGTCTCTTTCTTTATTACAATGGCGCAGTCGACAAAAGACAGACTCTGAGGGTGACCTCGAGGGTCATCGACGCAGCAGGTGCTCCAGTCACGGAACGCCGTCCACGCTTCCGCGACCATGGACCCCACAACCCTTCTGCCGCCGGAACTTGCACCTATGGGACCACACTGGGACGGCGTCGAGGCCTCCTCGGCGTCCCAAGGTGAGGCTTACACCAGCGTCGTGCCATCGCATCGATCCACGCCCACGCAGGGGCTCCTGTTACCACGGAATGGCGCTCACTCTTCCTGTGGTAACACCCCCTCGCCCAGAACTACGTCGGCACATGAGCCGCACAGGGACGCTGTCCAAGCGTCCTCGGACATGGATCCCGCCGTCGGGAGGACAGAGTCCGCCGTATTTTCCGCGGCCGCCGACTATGGTTACTCGAATGCCTCGGTCGGTCAACTCACCGACGTCATGCGGGCCATGTCGTTGCTATACGAGCAACTGAATATCTTCGGCACGGTAACTCCCGGATTATCTTGTGCGGCATCACCATCGCCGAGTGCATGTATGATTCCGGAGTTCCATGCTTTCCAGGACGACGCGATCCTCTGGATCAATAACATCAACCATCTCGGGACTCGCTATGCCTGGTCGGACGAACAAAAATGGCAGGTGGCCCTAAGCCACATTGGAGAACGTGCCCTGGCCTGGCATCGCTACCAAGGCATTGGGCAGAAGACCTGGCAGGAATGGTGCGCGAAGTTCATCGCGGCTTTTGGCCCGCTTCCCCATGTCCATGCCAACCCTCCCTTGAACATGGACGAGCCTCTCGAGACACTACTCGAAGACTCTACCGGTGTGCCCAGCAGCCCATCGACAGAGAGTGCCGCGGAGCTTTTGCTTGTGATCAGCGCACTCGTAGGAACACCCCACACCATGGCGTCGGGGAGCTCCGGGTCCTCTCCTACTTCGTTGCTCTCACCGGCCGCTTGGAAAATACCGGAATTCCGAGGATTCCAAGACGATGCTGATCGATGGATCGAAGCCGTGAATGTTCTTGGTGCCCGCTATGCCTGGCCGGACCACTACAAGCTGCTCGTGGCCATCAACAACATTGGTGATGCGGCCGCAGCATGGCACCAGTATGAGGGAGTCAGCCAACACTCCTGGCAGGAATGGAGCGCCAGATTCATCGCTGTTTTTGGACGGATTCACCACCACAATCCTGTCACCAGCGAATCTGACCGGTGCACTACCGAGGAAAAAGCGCAGAAGGAGCGCCACCTCGAGCCGAATAGAACAGCCGGCCTGCAGCTAAGGTGCTGTGTCTACGTCTCTTTCTTTATTACAATATATATATATATAGGCACTGGATCTTGACTTGCAATGAAGTGCCGGTGGGATATTTCACTTGTGCGTAGTTGAACCATAAGGATTCGTAGCGTGCGCGTTAACTAAATTAATCCGGAACTCGGCACGATCTACGATGAACCTCCGGAGCTTCGCCCACTCATCATCATTCACTCCGTGGATATGCTGTGAATTTTTTCTGGTATTACCCAACATTAGGTTAATTTAGCTCCTATAAAATACTACGTCATTGCATGATAGTACTGCAGTGACTCACCGCGCAGAGAACGCATTTGTGCTGTAAATTCGGGGATTTTGTATATTTCCTTCCATGCTTGCAGATTTGTCGCTGCAATGGTCCGCACTTACGTGGCTGTTTTGTGACCGCATTCTGGTTGTACTTCATTGTGAGCGGAGGTATTTTAATTTAGTTAAGTGTGGTACGTATGACGAGCATAAACTTGCTGCAAAATAAAATGAGCACGAGAAGGTGTACATAACTAATAGAACGAAGCAGATATAAACGGCTTGCTCATGCTAACGCCTTGCGCCCTTCATTTGCTTTCTTTTATTTCGTGCGTTGCTGTTTCCTTGTGAACATGAAAGTAAATCTGACAATTCGTTCCGTATGCTCGCCGGTTCGTACATAGCAAATATACTCCGTGATCAATTAATATGTAGTTCTAATTACACAATGAAAAGAGACAACTTTTTACAATGACTGAAACTTTTCATGTTTTACTGCCATTGAAGGCAATGGGAGCACTGATATATAAAGTTAATAGAACTATTTGTAGGGCAACAAGTATGGTAATATTAATGAAAACTACATATATTTGTCAACATAATATGCAAACACACGTGTTTGCTAGTTTACGTGGCAATCATACGTTATCTGACAAATTACGCCTACAAATATCCCACCGGTGGGCCATTTGCATGCGGTAGCATTAGACAAGTTGATGATTTAGGATAGGATTCACGGATCGCGGAACAAGGCTAGCTGTATTGTAACAGTTAAACTTTCACATAACGGATGAGTAAACGGCTGGGCATGGAGCAAGAATTCTAGAGGAGGGGTAACAGTGCTTGCTCGGGCGGCACAGGTCATATCTTAGAGCACGGCGCCGACGCGCCCTTTGTCTTGGGAGGCTGCTCGCACAGAAAGAGAAACGTGCGCCGCTCTATCCACCAACCGGCACCGATTTAACGTAATTGACGCGTTTCTTGCGCGTCCTCGGTGCCCGCAATTTATCTGATAGACTAACGAGAAGAAAGTGTCGCATACACAGCGATTACCTGCACGGTACATTTTCTGGAACGCGAAATGTATAATTCTTTTATAACGAGAGCTCGGTTGATTAGGTCGGCACAAGAACTATCAGTACCCCGCCACGGTGGTCTAGTGGCTATGGTACTCGGCTGCAGATCCGAGGGTCGCGGGATCGAATCCCGGCCGCGGCGGCTGCATTTCGATGGAGGCGAAATGTTGAGGCCCGTGTACTGTGCGATGTCAGTGCACGTTAAAGAACCTCAGGTGGTCGAAATTTCCGGAGCCCTCCACTACGGCGTCTCTCATAATCAATGATGGTTTTGGGACGTAAAACCCCAGAAATTAATTAAATTAGAACTATCAGTACAGCGTCTTTTCTTTTCTGTCAACTACACATACGCTGTTGTTTGCTTCATTGTTCAAGGCAGTGGACCAGTGGCAAAGGGACGTGACAGGACGCACCACCTCATTTTTCTCATCGCGGCAAGCATCGAGCATATTTGTGTCCTAATGACCCAAGTCCCCGTCTTAGCACGTTCTCCGCACTTCATGACAGGTCGAGTGGGCCTTGTCCTTTCTTCTTCATCATCTTCTTGTAGCGTTAGCTACACTGGCCGAGCCGGGGCAGTTTCACGTGAGCGTCCGAGAGCCGTGTTGCGCACGTGCAAGGAGCAGCGATGTCACACAGCTGGCGCACCGGAGCTGCCGCCACCGTACGCGCCTCGCCGGTCTGCGCATTCCAGAGGAGTGATGTCATAACCGCGGCAGATGCACCGGCACCGGCACGCGGGCAGCTGTGCGCCTCCGTTGTGCAGTCGCCATCTGACACTACGCCAGAGTCGCTTGATAGCTCCTCTTCAATTTGGGCGCATGCGGACACGTATCAGTGGGTGTATACATACAGCGGGGAGGAGGAGGAAAAGAAATAAAATCGCAGCATATTCACGGGGTGAATGATGATGAGTGGGGCGAAGCTCCGGAAGGAATCATCGGTAAACCGTGAAACTCTTCCGTGCAATTCGCCCCACAATTAAAAGTGAAACACTTGAGTAAATGTCATCAAACTATTATAACATCTCGCATGTTTCATCAACTACAAGTACCGCCATCTAGTTTTAAAACATCTCGCGCATGCTACGAATCCTCACGGTTCAACTATGCACAATGCACAAGTGAAATCTCCCACTGGCACTTCATTGCAAGTCAAGATGCAGTGCCTATATATATATATATATATATATATATATATATATATATATATATATATATATATATATATATATATGTATGGGTTGCCGGTGAACGCTTCTCCAACGCGAGCAGTCGGTATTTCTCAATCAAGAAACTCGCTAGGAGACGCTGCCTGCGTCAACGTTGTCTCTCGCGGGCGAGCGCGTTCCGGGAGCCACGCACTCGCCCTCGGCGCGTGCGTGCCTCCCGGCAGGCACGCGCCGGTGGCCACCTACTACTACTACTATTACTACATACATCGGGGACGCACGACCCACGCCGTAAGGAGCTTCGCCCCTAAAATGGAAGGACAGGGAGGTTAGCTGGCTGGCTGGCATATGCGAGTGTGGTATAGCATGGAGAAGGAGAGGGGCACCTTTGCAGCAATAGAGAAACAACCTGACGTTGAGCAAAAATAAATATACATGTGTCACATAATGTGTATACCGTGTGTGTGTCATTGAAGCAGCTGTAAGCATGATAATCAACCTAATCCTAGACAACCAGTAAAGATAAGAATAATCATCTTAAACTTAGCTAACGCTACGTATATCCTGGCATAGCCGAGCTAAGCTGCTGAAAATTTTTTCATATTACGGCTAACGTTTCAGGAACAACTTTTTGATGACGTCTTCGGTAAGTCTTTGAACGGATTCAGAAATCTCGCAAAGTGGGATTATTGGAGTCTCCTCGCAGCCGTCGAAAAGCCCAGCTTTTTGAAGGCGTTAACGAAACGTCTCTTTTATGTGCAACAAGCTGTAAATTAGACAATATACGACGCATCCTAGACTAACGCCTCTTATGCGTGCCGTCTCTGCGATGTCGTTAACGTCTCGGATACCACTTTCGAAGCAGTCAGAAATCCTTTGTGTGTAAATCATGCCGCTCATGACATGCATGTCATGATTTTCATATTATGAGCTTCATTTATGTTTGCTATGCAGTCATGTTGTAACGTACCGATTTTCGTATTCATCCCATTAACGAAATGGCCAAGAGAGCACAAAGTCCGGACGGACGGACGGACATGGCGTAGCGTTTCCGGGGTGCCTCACTAGATGGCGCCACCGTCCCGTGAAGTCGGTCCGTGCTCTGTTTTTTTTTCTTTCTTTTTTTTGCCCCTCCTGTGTTGCTTTTTGTGCTGCGCGAGCGGGGCTACAAGGGAGTAGCGAAACTGGCAGTCTGGCTGCTGCGCGTTTTGTGTGCATTTGTTGTTGTTTGTTGACGCTGGCGAAATTTGTATACGAGGTGGGCAAGCGGGTGCTCAGCAAGGAATGGACTTTCGCTTGGCGAAACTGCTGTGCGCTGACTTCTGAGCGTAAGAAGAGGGACATGATTTGCTTATTTAAAAAATTTAAAAAAAAAAGGAACGGTGGAATGGAGAGCCATGTTTCACTGGATGGATGGATGGATGGATGGATGGATGCTCAAAGTCACCTCAAAGATACGCGCTCAAAGTCAGCAAAGTTCGCTAAGAAACACTTCGCATTTAAAATGCCATTGACGCCGAGGCCCACACGTGGGAGCCGTAAGCATTGTCAGAATTAATGCGCTGAGTGGCATAGGTCAGCAATGTGAGAGAACACTCACTCAAATTTTTCCAGGACCCGCACTCACTCACTCACTCGCACTCACCTCCACTCACTCACACTCACGCTCACCTCCACTCACTCACTGGCACCCACTCGCACTCACTTCCACTCACACTCATTCACACTCGCCTCTACTCACACTAACAGGCACTCGCACTCATCTGCACTTACACTCACTGGCACTCACTCGCACTCACACTCACCTCCACTCACATTGACCTCCACTCACACTCACTGGCACTCACTCGCACTCACCTCCACTCGTACTCACTGGCACTCACTTGCACTTGCAGTCACGCCTATGAAATGTGTGCGAGTGAGTGCACTCATGAGTGAGTGCGCTGACCAATGTCTGTCTGTGATATGTTGAGGTTTGACTCTCGTTCGCATTTGTGCTGCCAATTTTCTCTTATGTGCCCATCTGCACATTTTTTTTATACTACAATGAATGGCTACTTTAGTCCACCTTATTAACCTTCAATTTATCTGGTGGTATCATTTGTCGTTGCTAGCACGCCACGCTGATCCCGGATGATGCGACGAGCCTTTGTGAACGTCGATCTCGCTAGACCCCACCTCCCAAATGTGTGATTGCAGCATTTCGATTGTGATTGAAAATGCCAAATTTGAAGCTCCCACTTTGATGCGAGATATTTGTGCCAGTACTGCTGCTGAGCCCGTGTGAGCAGCAGTGCTAGTAAGTGAGGACAATTGTGGTCACTCTGCAGTGGATGTGCTGGTGGCAGAGACGTCCCTGCGGCTGTCCGTTCCCTATGTGCTGGCTCTGCTGCACTTCCTCCACGGTGCACTGCCACCACACGTGCAACAACCAGCACGGAGGCGCCGCCTGCCCATGGCCAGCACCAGTGGCTCCTCAGCCATCAGAGCGCAGGGGGTTGCCGTGGGCCTCTCCTGCTCGCTGGTCCTCAAGAAGCCCGAGATTGTTTTCTTTGCTGACCCTCGAGATTATGGCAGCGAGGTCATCACCCTCAAGGTTCCACATGATTTGTGCACTGTAATGCCAATCTGCAAATCACAGTAATATTAATAACATGGACGCTTTGAAATGGCATGCCCAGAGGTGTAAGCACAATCAGCATGACATATTCTTTTCAGCACGTGCTATGACCTGGTCAATCGGTTGCAGCTTCACTGTTTTGTTGGCAGGCAGAAATTTGAGCTCTATGTTTTTGAGCTCGCAGGTGGTGTGGATAGGTAGCGTTGGCGTAGAAGTAGAGCATCTGCCTTGTGTGCAAGAGGGCCGTGGTTTGAAATTCCGGTTCTGGGGAACTGTCCACCAGATATAACAAAAAAAAAATCCGTGGGTTGATCAAATTGCAGAAGGAGGCTCGGTGTGTGGCCAGACCCCGGCAACCATAGCCAGTAACACACTCTCTCACCAGAGCAGGATTGGCCACCCTGGTGCAGTAATGGCCATGACCTCCCATAAATATGCCAAGGAACTCTCAGCCCTCAGTCCCCAGCAGCTGTGAAGCCACTGACGACGGCGGCGGCGGTCAGACCTGTGATGCAGCAGAGGGCGCTAAAAATCTCTGGGTCCGGACAGGCCGCCATTGGAATATGACCGTGGCAATATTTATTGCAAGAACTTTATCTAGTGACGGGAGCCTAGAGGTAGTGTTTGAAGAATTAGCGGGCATTAAATGGGACGTTATAGACCTCAGCAAGGTTAAGAGGACGGGGGAAGCCTTTACAGTGCTGAAAAATGGGCACGTCCGATGCTTACATCGTCTAGTGGAAAGAGAACTAGTAGTGTGATTTCTGGTCAACAAAAACATTGCTGTTAACATAGAGGAATACTATAGCATTAACGAGAGGGTAGCAGGTCATGTAATTGAGCTTAATAAGAGGTACAAATTGAACGTGGTACAGGACCATGCACCTACATCCATCCATGATGACCAGCTAGTGGAACGCTTCTATGAAGATGTGGAATCGGCAATGGCTAAAGTAAAGATGCAATACACTGCTGTTATGGGAGATTTCATTGCTAAGGTTGGAAAGAAGCAGGCTAGAGACAAGGCAGTCAGCAACTATGGCGTGGGTTGCAGAAATGAGAGAGAGGACTTATTAGTAGAGTTCGCAGAGCGGAATAATCTGTGTATCATGAATACATTATTCCATGAACGGGTGAATCGGAAGTGGACATGGAGAAGCCCGAATGGTGAGCATAAAAATGAAATAGACTTCATACTATGAGATGACCCTGGCGTAGTGCAGGATGTGGAAGTGCTGGGCAGGGCTAGGTGCAGTGACCACAGGATGGTGAGATCTCGAATAGGGCTACACTTGAGGAAGGACCTCAATAAGCTAGTACAAAAGAAACCGATCAATGAACTAACAGTAAGATGAAAAGTCGAAGAATTCAGGATAGCACTGCAAATCAGATGTTCAGCTCTAAACGAGGAAGCAGACATTTGCGATCAGGAAGTCAGCGATAATTTCACATGCATTATCACGGAGTGTGCAGTAGAAGTAGGAGGTAAGATCGTCAGATTGCTAACAAACTTTCCCAGGAGACGAAAGACTTGATCGGAAAACCGCAAGTGATGGTAGTATCTAATCCAACTGACAGTATAGAACTAGTGGAACTTTCGAATTTAATCAATAAGCATTAGACAGCAGACATAGGAAGCATATTGACGCGTGCATTCTGTCTAGACATAAAGACGACGATGACGATATGCCTGATTATAAACTCCGTGTAGTGGGTCAAGGGGGAATTCGAGAACAAAGAAGACGAAGACCCGTTTTCTGATCTGGTGGCTTCAACACGCTGTTTTCGTTGTGTTGTTGAACATGTTGTCTCTTGTTCGCGTTGTACCGCGACACTGGTGGAGGTGCGGGGTATCCACCCTGCCTGATGCACCGCACTCCTCCTGGGAGCCGTTCATCAAGCCCATCTCCTGTCAGCACGCCTGTACATCGCTACAGCCAGCGGCTGCTAGGCCTCGCTCCTGAGCTCACATCCCATCAGGAAAGTTCGTCCAGGCGCTGCCTACCTCTGCCAATGGCGAGTGCTAGCCATGCGCAGGTTCCTCAAGTTCCACCAGCCAGCTCTACCGACAGTTTGTCCCAGGTAACCCTTCTTCAACCACTGGTTCCTATCGCTTCCATGGTGGCGCACATGAGGACGTTGAAGACTGGCTTGACCAATACGAACGTGTTGCCAGGGTCAATGGCTGGACTGAGCAAAAAAAGCTCGCTCACGTGTATTTCGCCCTTGACGGCAGTGCTCGCACGTGGTTTGAAAATCGTGAAGGTGGCATCCATACATGGGATGATTTCCAACGACAGCTTATTGAGACATTTGCAAGCGTCGACCGGCGGGACCGTGCTCAGCAACTACTAGATATGAGTGTACAGAAACCCAACGAAACTGTAGCCATGTTTGCTGAAGATATGGCCCGCCTCTGTCGTCGAGCAGACCCTAACATGACCGAGGACAAAAAGTTGCGCTACCTTATGCATGGAGTAAAGGAACAACTATTCGCCGGGCTTGTACGCAATCCCCCGAGTACAGTAGCCGATTTCATTAAGGAAGCCACTGGCATTGAAAGAGCCCTACATCTAAGATCCAGGCAGTACGATCGCTTGTCCACCGGCGTTCCTCTAAGCGCTGCCGCGATGACTGTAGACTATCAGAGCTCGCTGCGGGATTTAATTAGGGAGATTGTCCGTGAAGAGATTCAGAAGCTTCGATCACCGGAAGTGAGCACACCTGTGGTGTCAGTAGCAGAAATCGTGCGCGATGAAATTAGGCAAGCGTTTTCTGCAGGCGATGCTGGTCAAGAGCAGCGTCCCGTAAGCTACGCCGACGCTGTCCAACGTCCCCTAGCTGTTACGCCCATACCGCCGTACCGCCAGCCGCTGAGAGCAACGCCTTGGCCGTCGCCGCAGGAAGCTGTCAGGCATCCACCCACTGAGCCGATGCCATCCTACCACCAGCCGCCGTCAACCGCGCTTAGGTCACCGCCGAAAGAGGAAGCCTGGAGGCGTCCGCAAAATCGGAGAGCGGACACATGGCGCACTGTGGATAGGCGGCCCCTATGTTTTAACTGCGGGGGGGCCGGCCATATTTCCCGCTACTGTTGGTATCGAGAAACACCATTTCGCCCTCTTCGGTCATGGTATGACAGCCGACGTACCAGTGACAATTACATGCCATATGCCGCGATGACGCCGAGTTTTCAAGACCTGCTGTAACGCGCACTCAGAACGACTCTCCGCCGTACCACCCGCCCGAGTTTGATCGACGGTCACGCTTTCCGTCTCCAGCCCAACCCACACTGCCGAATGGACGTACTTCCGCCGACCTCCGAGGAAGAAGGTCGCCTAGCCCACGCCGGGGAAACTAACGGCGGCGACCTCTCGGGGTAAGGTTGCAAGCCGGGAACAAGACGACGAAAAACCCCCTACGAACCCGCTGCCGAAAGCTGTGAAGCCGGAAAACTCTGATACCGACGACATTGTGAGCGCAGACCTTATTGTTTCCGTTGACGGACAGCAAGTGACCGCCTTAGTCGACACTGGAGCCGATTATTCGATAATGAGTCAAGGACTAGCTGACAAACTTAAGAAAGTTAAAACGCCGTGGACAGGACCTCATATCAGGACGGCAGGTGGTCAATTGCTCGTGCCTGCCGGAAGGTGTACCGCGAGGGTCAACATAGACGATTCTTCCTTTGTGGCAACCTTCGTGATTCTCTCAACGTGCTGCAGAGATTTAATCATTGGCATGGATTTTATGAGGGAATATGGAGCCATAATCAGCATTCCTGACCGCTTGGTCACGTTTCAGAAGAGCCCTGATTTAACTGACTGCTTGTCGCCAAAACGCACCTCCTTTCGGGTAATCGACAATGACGTGGTCGTTCCGCCTCGGTCATGTGTGCTTGTTTCTGTGAGATGCGACGCACCGTTTAACTGCGAAGGAGTTGCAGAACAAGCCACTTCGCTATTATTTACACACGGCATCTCAGTAGCTCGAGGGATTGTAAATGTCAGCGATGGACACACGAACCTATTATTAACAAACTTTAGTACCGAGCGACGGCACTTACCAAAGGGAACTGCTGTGGCCTATTATGACGATGTCGCCGATATTCGTGGCTGCTTTTCTTTACTTGAAGAAGCCTCTGCACAAGACCCAGCACCTGTGCTTGACATAAGCCCTACTTTACCGCAACACGAGCGAGAACGGCTTCTTGCGTTATTAGCCGAGTTCCGAGACTGCTTTGCGTCAACTTCAAGAGTTGGTCGCATACCTCTTACAAAGCACAGAATAATTACAGAGGACACAGCGAGGCGAATACACCAAAACCCCTATCGTGTGGCCCTAAAAGAACGCGAGGCAATACAGCAGCAGGTAGCCAAAATGCTTGAAGACGACGTAATTGAGCCTTCCAAGAGCCCGTGGGCCTCTCCTGTAGTTTTAGTCAAGAAGGACGGCAGCCTGCGGTTCTGTGTGGATTATTGAAAGTTAAATCAGGTGACAAAGAAAGATGTATACCCACTCCCCCGCATAGATGATTCACTCGAAAGGCTTCGAAACGCTCGTTACTTTTCTTCAATGGACTTGAAGAGTGGGTATTGGCAAATTGAGGTAGACCCAAGAGACCGCGAGAAAACTGCCTTTGTCACGCCAGATGGATTATACGAATTTAAAGTCTTGCCCTTCGGCTTATGCTCTGCACCTGCTACTTTTCAATGTCTTATGGACACCGTCCTATCTGGGCTGAAGTGGAAAACCTGCTTAGTCTAACTCGACGATGTTATAGTATTTTCCACAACGTTTGAAGAGCACATTCAACGGCTTGAAGCGGTTCTGCGGTCAATACGGTCTGCCAGCCTCACCATGAAACTGGAGAAATGCCACTTCTGTTTTGAGGAGCTACAGTTTCTCGGTCACGTCGTCAGTCATGCAGGAGTCCGCCCGGATCCTGAAAAACTTGCCGCTATCACACAGTTTCCAATACCATCAGATAAGAAGGCCGTCAGGCGCTTTCTGGGCCTCTGCGCTTATTATCGGCGATTTATTGCAGATTTCGCTCGCATTGCGTCGCCTTTAACTCGCCTCACGAGAGATGACGTCGCTTTTGTATGGGGAGACGAAGAGCAAGCTGCATTTATTGACTTACGGAATCGTTTACAAACGCCCCCTGTCCTCGCCCATTGTGACGAGACAGCCCCCATGATGCTTCACACTGACGCAAGCAATGTCGGTCTCGGAGCTGTGCTTGTGCAGTGGCAAGATGGCACAGAACGAGTTATTGCTTATGCAAGCAGAACGCTCTCCCGAACTGAAGCCAACTACTCCGCTACCGAAAAAGAATGCCTCGCCGTTGTATGGGCTGTTACAAAATTTCGTCCCTATTTGTACGGCCGGCCCTTCAAGGTTATCAGTGACCACCATTCACTCTGTTGGCTCGCAAAGCTTAAAGATCCGTCCGGACGGTTAGCACGTTGGAGCCTTCGAATGCAAGAGTTTGACATGATCATTCACAAGTCGGGAAAACGGCACACCGACGCTGACTGCCTGTCTCGGTCACCCATAGAGTCGGCTTCCTCCGATGAAGAGGAAACAGCATTCCTCGGTCTTCTTGACACGTCTACCATAGCGCAACAACAACGTGAGGACCCGGACTTACTTGGCCTAATTAATTTCCTGGACGGACGAACTTGGAGCGCACCTAAAGCTTTCGCAAGAGGACTGTCTTCGTTTTGCTTAAGGAACGGAGTTCTATACAAAATGAATTTCTCATCGACTGGATCCACCTATCTGCTCGTCGTTCCTACCGCCCTTCATAGTGAAATACTACAAGCATGCCATAACGAGGTCACTTCTGGGCACTTAGGCTACACGCTAACACTGAGCAGAGTGCGACAAAAATACTACTGGCCAGGACTTACCGCTGCCGTCAAACACCACGTTCGGACTTGCCTGGATTGTCAGCGACGGAAGTCTCCTCCAACAAAACCAGCTGGTTTGCTACAGCCCGTCCAAGTTCCGCCCATGCCGTTTCATCAGATCGGAATGGACCTTTTGGGCCCATTTCCTACCTCTAGCTCTGGTAACCGCTGGGCCATTGTAGCGACTGACTATCTTACTCTATATGCCGAAACGAAGGCTATACAGAGAGGCACAGCAGCAGAGGTAGCACGATTTTTCGTGGAGAACGTTGTGCTGAGACATGGCGCCCCAACCATCGTCATAACAGACCGAGGCACCGCTTTTACGGCTGCACTCTTAAGGCATGTCCTTATGCTCAGTGGTACAACTCATCGGAAAACTACGGCCTATCATCCCCAGACCAACGGGCTGACTGAGCGCCTAAACAAAACACTTGAAGACATGCTTTCAATGTATGTGGGCATAGAACACAAAAATTGGGACGAGATTCTGCCTTATATAACGTTTGCTTACAACACGGCCAAACAGGAAACCACACGGATGACCCCATTCAGCCTTGTCCATGGACGGGAAGTAAGGACGATGCTCAATGCCATGCTACCGCACGAACCTGACGACACTGACACGGATGCCGAGACGTTTACCCAACACGCAGAAAAAGCTAGGCAGCTCGCCCGTCTCCGAATACAACACCAGCAAGTGTACGACGCAGGTCGCTACAATGCACATCACAAGGCTGTTACTTACGAAACAGGTGACAGAGTATGGGTCTGGACACCTATACGAAAACGAGGACTATCCGAAAAACTGCTGAGGCGGTATTTCGGACCATATCGTGTGCTGCGACGACTAAGTGACGTCACATACGAGGTCGTTCCAGATAGCCCCTGCTGCAAGAAACGCCGCCAGCACTCTTCTGAACTTGTTCATGTGGTCCGCATGACACCATATGTGAGCGAGTGATTGTGCGAAATGACTACTTTTCACAAAGTGACCTTAATTGATTAGCATCGGGGCGATGCTCACTTAGGGAGAGGCAAATGACACGTGCGTTCTGTCTAGACATAAAGACAACGATGACGATATGCCTGATTATAAACTCCGGGTAGTGAGTCAAGGGGGAATTCAAGAACAAAGACGAAGACCCGTTTTCTGATCTGGTGGCTTCAACACGCTGTTTTCGTTGTCTTGTTGAACGTGTTGTCTCTTGTTCGCGTTGTACCGCGACAATATTATAGAGAGGATTGAGCATCCTCTAAAGAATGGAGGGAACCTGAAAGCAGTGAAGAGACTTCTAGGCATAAGCAAAAATCACACTTATGCATGAAGACAAGGGCAAGGCAATGTGATCATGAATAGAGATGACATAGTTACAATAGTCGAGGAGTTCTGCAGAGATCTCGACAGCAGCCACAATGACCAGGATAATAATGAACGGGGAAGTAGTTCAGAGGAAGTTTGCATTCCACCAGTAATGACAGAGAAAGTAGTGAAAGCTTTGAAAGAGGTGGAAGCGGGAAAGGCACCTGGTGAGGATCAGATAACAGCAGATCTCTTAAAGTATGGTAGGCACATTATACTAGGAAAGCTGGCAAGCTGAGACAATTAGGAGGATAAGAATGGGGTGGAGTGCATTTGGCAAGCATTGTCAGATAATGAATGCTAGTTTACCATTGTCTCTGAAGAGAAAAATGTATAACAACTGCATCCTACCGGCACTCACCTATGGGGCAGAAACTTGGAGGCTAACTAAAAGATTTCAGCTTAAATTGAGGACGATGCAGCTAGCAACGGAATGTAAAATGGTAGGTGTAACATTAAGGGACAAGAAGAGGGCAGAGTGGGTTAGGAAACAAATGCATGTTAGGGACATATTAATAGAAATTAAGAAGAATAAATAAACGTGGGTAGGCAATGTAATGCGAAGACAAGACAATCGTTGGTCATTAAGGGTAACAGTTTGGATTCCTAGAGAAGACAAATGTGGCAGGGAGTGGCGGAAAGTTAGGTGGGCAGATGAGATCAAAAGGTTTGCGGGGATAAATTGGGCACAGTTAGCACAGGACCGGGATTTTTCGAGATCTGTGGGAGAGTCCTTTGCCCTGCAGTGGGCACGGACAGGTTAATGATGATGATGATGATGCTGTTGCATGAATTATTGTGATGTTGCATACATCATAACTTCATGAACTGGAAAAAGTCATTCAGGAGCTGCATTTTTGCATCGATGCAATTGGCAGTGAGAAGGAAAATGTGGCAATGGTGATCCACCATGCAGATTCATTTGGGAGGCTGAATACAAATTTGCTGTTTGCACATTATGACGGTCTGTTCTGCTGCACTGCCAACTTATTCAACATCTTTGCAACTGTAGTCACAGTGCTTAGAAATCAAGCAGAATTGGAAATCACTCTTTGTGGGCATTAATTTGTGTTGAAGCTGAATGCCCTAGGATGCCCATACTCAACATCTATACGGCCAACATGAGACTACCATAGTCAGGGCCATGAGGGCTTGCACTAATTAGTGTAGTATTCCCAATGCCATTAAGACATGTACTTGCGTGGTCACACGATTTTCTTTTTATGCTGTATTTTTTGATAGACGGAACTACTGAAATGCCAGCACACTTTGCCGATTCTCATTGCAAGGTCGCTGTTGTGCATGTAAAGAGGTGCAATTAGGTGTAAAGGGGTGCAAAGAGGTCTATCTTGCTCGTGAACAGAGGCACAAACAGGCAGCGGGATTGTCCCAACGAAGCCACTCACCATCGCATGCTCGGGAGTCAACTGCATGCAAGGATGTCCAAGCCAAAGAGAGCTAGGAGCATTTCCTATGGTCTTGCGAATCCTCACTGCCAGTGCATAAGTGCTGCTGCATTCCCAGCACTGCGGCGAGCTGACGTTACAGCTCGTGCCCATTCGGGAAAGCCACCCGAGAATAGAGTTACTGTATAGCCTCTTGTAGCGAGGCAGAGTTGCACGTCGTTTTTCCATTTGCCACTTGCTGTGTGGAGGAGCTGCTGCTCAGGCACAGGTAAACGCGTTGTGATGGCAGCGCCACTGCGTCACCACCTCTAAAGCTTTGTGCAACAGCCAACCTAACCAACATCCAAGCCACCATTTGCAAAATTTATCTGAATTGTTATCCTTCTATACTGTTGAAACATCGCTGGGAAAACACCTTTTTCTTTATCTTGAAGTTGTTGGTCACTACTCACCGACATTTTCTTCAACAGGTGGCACCATGAGGTCATGAGCGAAAAAAGCATCTTGTGGTAGGCAGCACATTGGCAAGAAGAGCAGGATATTTATCATCGCTAATGTCAAATTGAGCGTGTATTGTTGTTCAAATGTACACGTTGAAACATGTGGTTTGTGATTGTCCCAAACAAAGCATGCATGGTATGGGTGTATTGCAGCTGGACTGTGATCACGCATGTTACGAGACTGCTACTTATGTGATATTTGGCTTTCCCTCAAAGCTTGGCTGCTGGCGCACCAAGATGGCTTTCCTATGCGCAACTCTACGCCAATAAGGAGTGCATACGGTTACTCTAGCTTTGCGAAAACACGACTGCCACATGGTATAAACAGCTCATCAGGGGATGTGAATATCCCCATATCCCCCAACCTTAAATAATCCCATATCCCTTCAAAACACAATGTCCAACAGCTACACATGCACTGTGAACAAAATGCTATACAAACAGCATCAATGTCCGTCGTCCTGCAGGGGCGTCTGCTTCTGCATGCATTTGGTGTGCGGCGACACCACGGATCCGAGCCAACGGGGGTATTTCGACTCCCTCGCACGTGTTGCCGTGTGTGGCTTAGCAGTGTCCGGAAAAAAGGGGATCCTGGGGATTGAGACAGTGCCGAGTTTTAGGACCTTTAAGGCCCTCCGGCGAAGGCAACACATCCCTTTGGCCCCGGCTTCATATAGACAGCACCCCTGGGCTTATCCACGTGGGGGAAATCGGCAGTCGCTTCTTCCTGTCTCTCGTTGTCCCTACATCTTCATCTTTCTCTCTTACTTTCGACCTGTCCTGTCTTCTCCTCATTTCCATTTACTTCCTCTTTTCCTGGAGTCAAGGGTTAACCTTATATGGATGCCCAGCCTTGGAAGTCCCCATTAGGGGTGTGCGAATACTGAAATTGTTGAATATGAATAAGGCAAAAAAACAGGTCTCTAATACCAAATCAATATGTAGTAACGAAAAGTTGCAAAACAGGAGGTAACAGTAAGATTTATTAATTTCAAAAGAAATTTATGAAATATGCTGCAACACATTGATGAGATTTATGAATGTAAATTTCCGTATTTACTAATGTAACAAACAGCAAACGCACTTTTTTTCCGAAAAACAGAAGCGAAGTTTTACCACGCTTGGTAAATTTTGTGAAAGCTTTTTCGGGGCAAGTAAAACATTTTAACGTGCAAAAAATATGGCGTTGCCATCCATGGTAATGCTTAGAGCCACAAAATTAAAAAAAAAACAGTAGAAAAGAATTATGGCGTCCGTACCACGCTATTCGGCGCCCACCGCGACAGCCCTTGGTGGCTGTGTTGTGTCCCAGTGAGATGGCCTTTCACTTCCAATTAACTATTCATTAGCTCACCGTGCCTCGAAACTGGAAAAATGGCAGTGCTGTGGAATGGTCAACAGCAAAAAAAAAAAAAAAAAACAAACGAGCGGCACGCGCTGGTCTTCGCTATGCAGATAGTTTCCATATAGTTGCCATGTCGCCACGGGTCCCGCCCGTAACGATGCACACGATGCATAGGCCAATGATCCTCCCAGTACTCAAGAAGCACTTGTTTTTGGGCTAGTTGGTCACTTAACTTACAAAACATGTTCAGGCGCAAAAAGAAACGAGGAAGAGAAAAGAACAAAGGAAAGATGCAGACGAGCGCCAACTACCAACTGTTTATTGACGGTCAAGTACATAGCCAGGTGAGCTTTCCGACATGCACAGCAAAGCAAAACAATGCGACATCAAGCATGCTATCGTGGCACGCGTTTATCTAAAAAGCGTGTTTCAGTGGTGTACAGCGATGTTGAGGTGTCACTGACACAAGCAGGCCTTTCTTTCTTATATGAAATGCCTCTAGAAGTTCCCTTGCGGTCTGATCCTTGCCTTTCCCCAATGATTTTTGCGAGCTTGAGTTGCAGCACACATGAGCAAGCTTTTACGTGCGCAGGAAAATGCGCACCGTCACTTTTGCAATACTGTTAGCGTGCTCCCACAGTCGGTCATTAACACAGCGTCCAGTTTGTCCTATATAAGACTTGCCACAGCTCAGGGGAATTGCGCAGACAACTCCTTTGGCGCAATGCCTGGAAGGGTCAACGTGCTGTTTTTTGCACCCTTGGCACTTCGCGTTCCCACACTGGCATGAAACAGCGGTGCACGATCGGTACTGGTGTGTTTGTGCTTTTGTCGCCACTCTCAGATATTCAAAATATTCGCCACATTTGCTGAACATTTGGGAATATTCGAGCATGCATTTTTCAAATCGAATGCATTTCGAATGTGGAAAATATTCAATTCGTATTCGAAATTTTGAATATTTGCACACCTCTAGTCGCCATATATGGTTATTGCCGTGGTGTGCAACTGGCAGTAGGAGGATCGCGTTAGCTTTCTCTGCCATGTCCCCATGTTGGGCTCAGTGGTGGGTGGGTGGCACCGCCGCCAAACAAGTTCATTCATGTTATATTATCATTTTTCAAGCCTGATCGTAACCTGAAAAGTGTACGGACCAAAGTAACAAACGCCCTATCACCAAGACTTATGAACATTTCCCAAAGTATCATGTAATCCATGGTGAACAAGCAGATGAGAAAGCTAGAATGGTGTTACCATTTTAGTAGCTAATAGTTTGACGGAGAACCTTGAACCTACCTGGATACAAGACGTCGAAGATGGCCAATGGTGATCTCGTGCTTGAACTACAAGACCATAAGCAGTATGAGAACCTCCCAAACCTTAAATCCTTCGGACATGCACCAATCACAGCAACACCGCACCAATCGAGTTTGCATCATTGTTACTGATGAGGACCTCCTGAATGTTTCCGAGGATAAACTTCTTGATGGCTCGAAAGAAGAAAGCGCTGTAATGTGCAAAGAGTAAAAATACATAGGGACAACATAGAAAAGCTAACTAAACACATTATACTAACTTTTGGATCATCTGAACTGCCACAGACCATAGCCACAGGTTATACAAAACTAAGAGTCTGGCCTTACATCCCCAACCTGCAAAGATGCTTTAAGTGCCAAAGGTACGGACACAGCTCTAGTACTTGCAAAGGGCAATCCACTTGTGCTAGGTGTGCATCAAGAGATCACATCTCCAATAACTGCAATGCTCCAGCTCACTGTGGGAACTGTGATGGCAATCACCCCGTGTACTCATCAACATGTCTCACTGTGTGAACTGTGATGGCAATCACCCCGTGCGCTTACCAACATGTGCAGCATGGTAAAAAAGAAAAAGATGTAATCACTCAAAAAAACACGTTGCTGGGATAGTCGGTCAAACATGTTACATGAAATATTCACTGCCTGTCCTGTGTGTTTAACTGTACTGTCCACATCTGAGAGTAGCGCTGAATATTTCATGCAATCTCACTCAAGTTCAGGGAGAACATTTCATTTAAGGAAGCTAGGAGGAGACATTGCATGTCACTTATGCAGATGTGGCGCGTCGGGGCAGCCCCAGCAACAGCCCGGACCGCACCATACAGCGAGCCATCGGCTGTGGTGCAATGGCCCCACAGTGGAAGCAGCCAAGGCTACCCCTAACCTCTGCCACACTGGTGGACTTTCTGGCAGCAGCCAGAGGAGTGCAGGGGCTATGGAGGTCCCATCAGCCTCCACCCAGGTGGTGGCAAAGGACCTGGGACGAAGCCCACTCGTACACATCACTAGTCCAGAGCCCTGGAAGAGGCGATGGACACCACCACCTGTCATTTGACACCTGCAGTGCCAAGGGTGAATTGAGGTTCCCTCGAGCGTGCCAAAAAGGACAAAACTCTCATCACAGGGCCTGAAAAGGCTCTATAACATCAGTGAAACGCGTCTTCTTAGGAACACAGCACCACTTCTTTCTTCAACGTGAACACCATAATAATGTCAGGGGACCTCTACACAACTTAGATGACATACAAGAACTTCTAAGTAAATTCGCTCCAAAGGTGTTGCGTGTCCAAGAAACACACCTGAACCCCAGGCGTAACAACTTTCTACATCAGAACACTATCTTCAGAAAAGACCGTGAGGATGCTTCAGTGTCATCTGGCGGTGTCGTCATCATACTGCTCAGAAGTGTAGCATGTCAATGCTTTCCTCTGCAAACCACACTTGAGGAGGTGGCCCTTCATGCTGTCCTTTTAGACAAACTAATAACGATCTCTTCCCTCTATGTACCACGAAATCACCAGCTGGCTAATAAAGAATTCCAATCCCTCATATATAGTTTGCTGTGCCCTACCTTGTTTTAAGTGACTCTTATACACACAATGGCCTCTGAGGTGACTCTTGCATCGATACACGATGCCGTCTTATTGAACATTATCTCTTTTCTTCTGATGTGTGTCTGCTGAACAAAATGAAGCCACCTATTGCAGTCTTGCAAACGAAATGTACTTGTCCATTGATCTCACCATAAGTTCTCCGTCCATTTTTTTCTGAATTAGAATGGGAAGTTATCAGCAATCCTTATGGCAGCAACCACTTCTCAATTCTACTCAGAACATCCAAACAAGATGAATCCCCTCCACAGCCTCCCCGGCGGAAAGTTGACACAGAAAATTGGAAGAAATTCCAAAATCTTACTAATAGCATTTCATGGGCTGGTTTGTGTTCGTGAGGAATTGACGCTGCTGTGCAGTATTTTACTGCTTGTCTTGTTGATGCCACCTGAAAGCGCATTTCTCAAGCAAATGACTCTCAAGCAAACACTGCTTCCCATGGTGGAATCAGGACTGTCGAAATGCTCGGAGGAAGCAAAACA
Source organism: Hyalomma asiaticum (assembly GCA_013339685.2). Taxonomy (NCBI): domain Eukaryota; kingdom Metazoa; phylum Arthropoda; class Arachnida; order Ixodida; family Ixodidae; genus Hyalomma; species Hyalomma asiaticum. The sequence continues at coordinate 119,866,643 of CM023486.1, forward strand.
AAGTCTGGAGGTAACTGCGAGTAAAATGTTTTGCCTCAGAGACGGGTCTGTCACTCCAGGAACTGTCCATTGCACGTCCAGGCGTAGAGCTCCCACCGTGGTATTGGCAACTTATGGACTGTGACATGTCCTTCGTAAGCGTCACAAAGCATAACTACTGCCTTGCATATCTGCATGCACTTCTTGGAATTACAGTACAAATATTCCTGCCTGGAATTTTTATAGGTGCTTCCAAGTCTCATGCTGGTGTAACTTATGTGGCGATCAGTCCATCTTTTTCGGCTTCCAGAGTCCCTACATCCATACACAAGTATCTTCACAACGGAAGCTTCCTTGAGCAGATTCCTTGAGCATAGTGTTATGTCCACGGTAGCCGGAATAACAGGCGTACGTGGGAAGTGTTTATTACTTGAGCCGTAAGCACCTTTTTCCAGCCAGCGCGAGCGGTCTGTATTGTCCGAGCGCACATGTTTGACTCTCGTCGTCGGAACCAGACTGGGGAGAGAGGCGCAAGAAGCAGGCGATGAAAGGAGTCCGCCAAAAGCGAGAGGGGGAGCCGGGGAGGCCGGCCTGCGCGTCCTTGAAGCTTTCCGTGAAGCGGGTGTTCGCAGTTGGAGACATGGCAATTCCTTCCCCCCTAGTTTTGTGCCTGGTAGCGGTCTGGAGGGCGTCGCTGTCTCGTTGATTTTCGCTGGGTGGGCGCCGTATGGGCTGGGGCGCAGCTGCTCGTTTTCTCCACGGAAGCTGCTGGGTGAGCGGGAAGTGTCTGTTGTTCACTGGTGTCCTGTTCTTTTGTCAGCAGCCAAGCCGCGTTGGAAGGTGCCGGGGGGCTGCTGCCTTCAGCGTGTCCACAGGGCGGATAGTGCGCACGCACGTGGCGTAGCTGGTTTAAGTGTCGGCGAGAAACAGTCCCATTCACTTCAACGAGCCAAGATCTCAGGCCGATGCGTTTTTTAACGATGGCCGGGACCCATTCGGGCTTCTGGTGAAACTGGCGGGCGAGCACCGCTTGTCCTTTGTGGAGTTTCCAGCAACGCGGGGCCTCTTGGTCATCTCGGTTGACCTTGGAAGGTGGCTCTGGCAGAACAGCCGAGATATGCATTCGCAGCTTACGAGAAAACATGAGCTTTGCTGGTGTCTGGCCCGTCGCATTGTGCACTGTCGCGTGTTGTTTGAACAGGAAGCGCGCAATGCGGCGCTGCAAGGACCCTGTAGAGTCTCTTGAAAGAGCTCGTTTTAGCTCTCCCACGTAGCGTTCGGCCTGTCCGTTTGTGGCTGGGTGGTACGGAGCAGATGTCACCGCTGTGATGCCGTTGTCGCGGTAGAATTTTCCTATTTCAGCCGACACGAATGCTGTCCCGTTGTCCGAGACCACCTTGCGGGGCAATCCGAATGTTGCGAACAACGAGCGCAGTACTTCGATGACAGCTGTCGAGGTTGTTTTGTTCATCTGGCGAACTTCAACCCATTTGCTGTAGGCATCTACAATTACTAGGAATGTGGACCCGTCAACTGGGCCTGCAAAGTCGAGGTGCACGGTGTGCCAAGGTGTGCTCGGTCTGTCCCAGTCCGGTACTGGAGCTCGTGGCGGAGCGCGTTGATTGGATTGGCATGGCAGGCTGTGCACTCTGCCACTAGTGTCTCGATATCCTTGTCGATTCCCGGCCACCACATGTAGCTGCGGGAGCACTTCTTCATTGCTACGCCTCGGTGTCCGGCATGAATGAGAGCCGTGGCTTGTTGTCGAAGTGGGCCTGGAATGACAACTCGTGACCCTAGTGTGATGCAACCTCGATGACAGCTCAATTCCGTTGCTCTCTTGCGAAAAGCATTGAAATTGTCATCCTTGAGCTTTTGAACGCTACCCTCCTGTAGGGCTTTGTACAGCTTGGACAATGTCGGGTCATCTTGCGTGGCCGTTGCAACTTCGTCTGCTGTTAGTGGGGGCCTTGGTAGTGCTTCGAACATGAGCACGCAGCCAACATGAGGCGGGTCCTCAATGATTTCGCTGAGGGGTAAACGGCTCAGTGCGTCGGCGTTTTGGTGCTTGTTTCCGGGACGGTACACAATGTCGTAGTCATATGCTGACATCTTAATGCACCATCGGATCATACGAGGCGAGAGCGTCTGAGGAATCTGCTTTTGGGGCCCCAGGATACCCAGGAATGATTGGAGCTCTTGTTTGCTGGTTGGCGCGCGTGCCTCCGTGATGGCGCGTACCTTGTCGCTGGTGGGGTGAATGCCTTCGGCATCGATCAGATGACCTAAGAATTTCACTTCAGGAACCACGAAGCAGCACTTATCGATGCTCAAGCGTAGGTTTGCACTTGCTAGCCATTTCAGTACCAGTTCTAGGCGAGTAGCATGTTCCTCGCTGGTTGCGCCACTGATGATTACGTCTAAGTAGACGCACATGCCAGGAATTCCTTGAAGCTGCGATTCCACGTACCTTTGAAATATGGCTGGGGCTGCCGCTACCCCAAATGGAAGTCGCTTTACCCTGTACAGTCCTCTTGTTGTATTAAGCGTGAGCACCTCAGAAGTTTTGTCGCTCACCTTCAGCTGTTGATATGCCTGCGTGAGGTCCAGGGTGCTAAATAGTTTCCCTCCTCGTAGCGTGCTGAAAACTTCCTGTGGTGTTGGCAGGGGGTATGAAGACGATTTCGTCGCCAAGTTCACGGTGAACCGGTAGTCCCCACAGAGACGTAGGCTTCCATCTTTCTTCCTCACTGCAACCACAAGTGTGGCCCAGTTTGAATGCTGTGTTGGTGCAATAATACCCTGTCGTTCCAGCTTGTCGAGCTCCTTCTCGTAGGCAGGTTGTAAGGCAAACGGTATCGATCTTGCCTTTAGAAACTTCGGACGGGCCTCTGGGTGAAGCTCTAAGTCAACGGGTGGCCTGTTGTGTCCAGAAATTTTGTCAGAGAAGACCGTCCTGTACTTCTTCTGCAGCTGGTCGACGAGTTTTTGTCGCTCAATTGAGCTTCCTTCGGCTGCCTGGTTGATGCCGCAGATCGCGATGTTGAGAGCGTGGAACCAGTTTCTGCCCAAGAGGCTAGATCCAGTGCCCTTCACAATTACAATAGGCAGTTGGGTCACTGTGCCGCTGTATGCAACTTCTACGTTGGCACTGCCTAGAGTTGGCAGGTCTTGTCCTGACCATGTTCTCAGGTGCGTGTCTTCATTGAATAGATGTGGAGCATTCCGTGGCCATCGGTTGCGGTACGTCTCCTCGCTGATGAGCGTGCAGGCTGCTCCCGAGTCAACCTCAAACTCTATGGGCTGGCGGTTCACAACAAGGGTGACCATTGTTTTTGGTCGCGTGCCGAGGTTGACGTTATGCAAGTCATACAACAGTGTTGGTGCCGGTAGGCTGTGCTGCGTCTCAACTTGAGTTATCGACCTTGGGGAGTTCCCGCTTTTGTGTCGTTGGGGTGGCCCCTTCGCGAGTTTCTTCTTTGAGATGCAGGCCTTCTCAATGTGACCGCGTTTGTTGCAGAGATTGCATATAGCTGCTTGGAATTAGCACATCTGGGGGTTGCGTTGCTCATCGCAACGCCAGCAGCGTTGTGGTTTAGCCGACTTTCCTGCACTTGCCTGGTTGTGATGACCTCACCAGCTCGATGGTCCCTCACATGTCTCGCTGCTGTTGGCTAGCGCTTTCCTGCTCGAACAGCGATATCGTAGGCTTTCATGAACGTTAGGTCACTCTCGGCAAAGAGTCTTTGATGCAAGAGATCGTCCCGTAGTCCACACACAAACCTGTCGCGCAACATAATGTCCAAGGGTAACATCGTTGTGTTGGGAGGTGGCGTAGTTGTCGTCTGCTGTCCGGTGGCTGCTGCATCTGCCTGCGTTGGGCACAGCGTCCCGAAGTTGCAGTCGGCGGCCAGCGTCTTTAGCGCCGCGACGTAGGCGCTTACTGTTTCACCCTCCAACTGGTTTCGTTGTTGGAAGCGCGCTCGGCTGAATACCTCGGACGGCCTGGGGTCATAGTGTTTCTGAAGTGCTGCAACGATGTCGTCGTAGGCCACTTCAGCCGGGCTGCTTGGCTGAACCAATGCGCAGACGGTGTCGTACGTCTGCTCACCGCACAGCGTCAGCAGGTGTGCCCTCTTCTTGCTGGAGTCTGAGATGCTGTTGGCCTGGAAATAAAACTGGAGGCGTCTGAACCACGATGTCCAGGATGAGCCGTTGAACTCTGGTATTCGGACTGATGCGTGCGTTGCCATTGCGTAGCACCGGTGAAGATAAACGCGAGCTTCAATTCCACTACCTCGTCACCACTGTTATGTCCACGGTAGCCGGAATAACAGGCGTACGTGGGAAGAAAAACTTGTTTATTACTTGAGCCGTAAGCACCTTTTTCCAGCCAGCGCGAGCGGTCTGTATTGTCCGAGCGCACATGTTCGACTCTCGTCATTGGAACCAGACTGGAGAGAGAGGCGCAAGAAGCAGGCGAAGAAAGGAGTCCGCCAAAAGCGAGAGGGGGAGCCGGGGAGGCCGGCCTGCGCGTCCTTGAAGCTTTCCGTGAAGTGGGTGTTCGCGGTTGGAGACATGACACATAGTGAAATCTTTGAAGACTCTGAGCAGATTTAGAAACCTTGTGGTTATGGCTCTGTATTGAATGCTGTACAGCGTGAATGCTGCCGCTGTACAAATCATATTGTGTTTGCTGCCAGGACACCACAAGATTGAGGAAAATGAGTTGGCCATGTCATCCCATACAGACGCTGTCACTCCAGCCATGGCCATCCCTGTAATAGGCCTGAAGGTCTTCCAGAAGAAATAGGTCAGGGGCCTACTGACAACGCCTGTGGGACAGAGAAACGAACAGTGAACTACACATTATCAAGCCTCATCTCGCCCATTGCAACCTGAATCAAAGACATGCCGCACACAAGTAACACTTTGCAGACTGAGAATAGGACATACGTACAGTACACATGCTTACTTCTTAACCGTTGGTGACCCGCGTGTCTGTCATAGATGGGGTGAGCCACTCAGTGTGGTACATGTCCTTCTTGAATGCTGCGCACTGGAGGCACGGAGGAAAAAAGCATTTCCCACGACCACCACGCATGAATCTCCCACTTTATCCTTGTTTATTTTTGGGCAATCAATCACTTATCGCATTTTTAAAAGACACACGCAGTTTTCACATAATTTACCCTGGTGACCTGTAGTGCAGCCTCTCAGCAGAGGCTACGGCATTTTTATTCAAAAGCACCTTCCCTCCTGGTCCTTGGCTGCAAGGTCCTTGAGGATGGATTCTTGCGTCCCTAATGCTTGTAGTTCTTTGCACAGTGATCACTTGTGATGAAATGAACACTCATAGAACACCCCACCTGCCATCGTCATAATTTTATACAGTATATGTTTTACACCTCTATACAGCAACTTGATTGTAGGCCTTTTTATAGCCATATTACATATTACCATCATAAGCCATCGGTCACTGCTTATCATCTGTAATGGTGCTCTTTCGCTGTTTTGCTCAAGGGTGCCACAGCCTTCCTGGACTTTACTATGCTGCCACCGTTGGCTTCCTTCCTGGCTTCCCTTGCAGCTGCTGTTGCAGCCCTTTCTTCCGGGCAATCCCTAGCAAAAATTATAATAGAAAAACTAATAGCCTATGAGGTTATTGGCACCAATAGAATTTATTAGTATTAGACTAATAGCTTGTACAAGACTTATAGGAAAACATAATACGATCATTCTACTAACCTAGTCGACGTATGAGGCTTAATATACACTATAAAATTTTAACTCCCTTAAGGGTGTAAACGACCTATCCCATGGGCACGGAGTAAGCTCGTGGGCGACACCCTTTTTGTGTGTAGAGCAAAAATGGAGGTTGCATGTGCTTTGCAATCGCACTGTGAGTGACACAGCATTTGATTTTAGCTGCAGTTATGATCATGCATTACACTTGCAAGACACCGCAGGAACATCACACATGCAAATACACACTCCACCATTTCAAACCAATATATAGAACAGAGAACGTTCACATTATTTCACATCTGTACACGGACAGTCCCGTATATATATTCCAGATTCCTGACCTGCTATGCAGTGCCAGTGGGGAAATTACTGTTATGCGCAATAACAAAATAAGGACACACAGGACAGCTCCCAATCAAGGGTAGGATAACTGGTAGCTGTGCGTCACACATTGCTGTTACTCTAAACCCACCAAATGTTCAATGCCAAATCGGCAAGAAATCATACATCTCTAGGTTTCTCATTTACACCCTTAAGGGTGTAAATTCTTTACTGTGTAAACTAATACAAACTAATAAAGCTATTTAAAGGATTACTGAGTTTCAAATTTGGTGTTTTAATAGTTATCTAAAGCCCTAGCCACCTTGCTTGCCATAGTGCCCCAGACAACACATGGACGTCCTAAGGACTACAAAAAGACATCCAACTCGGGAGGTAGGGACGTTCCATAAGATGTCCCATATACCGCAGAAAAACATCCCAAGTGATACAAAAAGAGATGTTTTTGGGATGTCCCGAACGGCGAGGTTGTGGGAGGTTATTGGGATCTTTTTATTATTTTTTTCTTTCTTTGTGAGATTTATTAATTTCTCACATGCCGGCAGTCGTTCACTGACCAGAGAACTCTTTGTAACCCCTCCCCTCCCCAAAAAAAGCACCCAAAATAAGGTGACTACCACAATTATTTATTGCACAGCAGTAGTCCGGTGGAAGTATATGCATAGATTCCCCCACATGTCCTCTGCTTTCCGCCACCAATGGTCTTCATTCCTAGACTAATTGATTAATTCGACGAAAAGCCAGCACTGCAGGACACGGACAAGAGAGAACACACGCATACGCACCAACGCCGGTTCTCTCTTGTCCCTGTCCTGCAGTGCTGGCTTTTCGTCGAATTAATCATGAACCAACCAGCCCAGCTCTTCACTCTCCTTTAGACTAATTGCCAGTTCTGCTGCACAGGTGAACGAGGGCGCGGATGTCCGAGATTGTCTCTTCTGTGTTCTGCGTTTCATTATCAAATAAGGCAGTCTGCGTAAAAAAAATATGACACGAGAGTGAGGAAAATGCAGTGCGGCAGTAATACAAGCGATGCAAATGTTAGCGTTGTAACAATACTCACAGCATACGACCTACCGTGGGCCACGCATGTAGCATCCATGTGCCGTACCCGTTGCTTCCGCGAGCAGACACTACAGAAGGGGCAACAAACAAAATGTAAGAAAGCTGCTAAGAATGCCAATAACTGAAATACTTTAAACTTACCTCAAATGTTATGAACTCAGGCTGGATCGCCGAATATTCCAAAGACGCTGGACACACCGATAAACAAGCCGGTGACAATTTAACTACCACGTGTGGCGACAGACTGCACAAGCCGCTCACAGTGATTAAGGTTCGGCCGTGAAGGCTCTTGCCGAAGTGCACGTATTTGAAAAAAATTATTTGCACATTTATTACCTCTGACAAACACCAGTGCATAGATTTTTTCGGTAGCATGTCTCTTTTATAGCAAAGCTTATTTACAAATTATTTTACCGCTTCAAATACAACTTTTCGGAAGGTGTTTTGTATACGAAATCCAAGACGTTTAAGCCATTTCCTGTTTTGTGTCCGTGTTCCCGCATATGAGCAAAGTCAAAATGCGATGGTACTATGGCTCTGCAGACTTCGGCGTTCCCGTGTAGTGATCGGAAAATGACTTGACAAATCAGCACAAGAGGCCTGCACTTCAGAATATTAACTCACTACTTAGGAAGAAGTGCAGTAGAACCTCTTTATAACGAACCCGGATATAACGAACTATCGGATATAACGAAGTATTCGCAATTCCCCTTGAAATTCCTAGAGATAAAATTGATATTGGTTATAACAAACTAATGGCTATAACGAAGTAATTACCGCTCCCCCTTCAACTTCGTTATAACGAGGTTTTACTGTAACAAAATTATAACCGGTGCCCTCGATCACCGCTGACTTCGAACGTGCGCGCTCCATTAAGCAAACGCCTGCATGCAAAATTAAATTACCGGGTTATCGGACGTTGTACTGAAATAATCATAGTGGCACTTTCTGAAAGGCACTAATGTGAAGTCCTAGTAAAGGCCAGCAATGGATGTATTTGGGATGATCCCTAATTACATGCCCCTTGGACGGTTTTCGGACATCCCAACATGGATGTGGGATGTTGTTACATTTTTGGGACGTCCCTGGGATGTTGTGTGTTGTCTGGGGCCATAGCACATCCATTAGACAAATTTCAAAAAGTCTTATAGAGCATATTGATATAAACTAGCAAGGCTAATAGAACAATGTATTAGACTAATAAAAACATGTATAAGACAAATAAAGATTCCTATAAGACTAATACAATGCTATTAGGACTAATAGAAAAGCTTACTAGACTAATACAAATCTCTATTAGAATTTTTGCTAGGGATATCTTGGCACTCCCTTTCATACATCAGGTGCAATGCTGTCCACACTTGTGCTTTTGTTTGCATTCTGTACTTCCACGACCAAAATATAGCGCACTGTTTTCGGGGCGCGAGAAACTGCAAGTACTTTGCTGGAAGCCTGAAGTCATAATACATTTTTTGTCGGCGTGACAAAAAGTGCTCGTATTGCTGCGGAAGCAATCGAAATATATGAGTTTGTATTTTATGTTTGTCGTTTGTCAGAGCAATAGACCTCTCCTTTTCTTTTTCCTTACGGACCACTTGCGCTGATGTACGAAAGTGCATGCGAGTGATGACGCGAAGGAAAGCTTCGCATTCAAGATCTGTACCGTGATTAGCAAAAAGTTTACTTAAGCAATATTTTGAGGTGTTTGAGTGAACCTATGCGTACCCACTGTGCACTTGCAGATGGATGTCATGGTGGATTATTGCCGAAACCTGGGCCTACAGAACATGACGGCTTCTGTAATTGACCTGAATGTCTCGTCCTGCTTTTGGGACCGGAGGAACAGCACCTTGCGCACTGTGAGTAGGAGCCTACTGCTCAGTTTGCGTAGCCTCATGTTTACACATTTTACATGCAACGAGTCCAAGTGACGGGTATAGCACAGATCAGCACCGTTTCTTTTCTTCAACTTTGCTCACACTTTCTCTCCCCAATTAAGTGTCCTTGCCCAGGTTAGAGAATTTGATGAGAGAGAGAAACGCGGAAAGGCAGGTGGGCAATCCACACTTGCCGTGCCCCGGGGGAGGAGAGGAGAGAAAAGTGCTGTGCTATGATCACTTTTGGGACCAGGCTAATGGGCCATCGATCATATATTTTTGATGCGCTGTCAAACTCAAATTTTGGCACTCTGTTTTATGTAGCTCTGTCTGTGTAGTATTTTGAGCACTGCTTTGTCAGTTGTGCAGCCAGTCTGGAGGGGTGCATGCGCTTTCCTTCATACAGCCTTCGCTATCGGCTCGGACACAACGGGAGTGCTTCTCCACGGGTAACATCGCAGCTGACAGCGACATGCCTGCAGTAGTTGAGGCTAACAGCCGGATGGGCATGCACGCGTGCCGTGGAATGTGCTACCGTCCTTCGTTCCTTTCTGTTTTTCCATGCATCTTGTGTCACTTGGGAATTCCGCCATACGCCAACGCCTCTTAGTTGCATACTGAGAGTGGTGGAACTGCTGGCCAGATGCATTGTGATTCTAAGGCACAGGCTCGCAACTGAGAGAGCCCACAAAGCTACCATATCAGAGGCGCTAGCAGCTGGTTTCATTTGCATCAGTACCTACCGCTTCAAGCTTAAAACCTTGGCACAAGGCAGCATGGTTAGCAAAAAATGAAAGCTCCGCATAAAAAAATAAATACCAACATATCATGCTAAATGAACAACAGTAATAATTTTTGGGGTTTCACTTTCTAAAGCCACTATATCATAGTGGAGGAATCGGGAAGTTTGAGCCACCTCAGGTTCTCTAATGTGAACAGACATCGCACACTACACGTACCTAACCATTTCGCCTCCGTCGAAATGGAACTGCCGCGGGCAGGATTCCTTCCCACGATCTTCGGATCAGTGCCATAGCCACTAGCCCACTGTGGCGGGTCTAAATAAGCAAGACTAAGAAAAACCTAAAACAAGTTTATCAAAATTTGATTGACTATCTTCAAGTGTCTTCAACCTCAAGCGAAGTTATGATGTACCGTATTTTCCGGTGTATAAGACGCACCTTTGTATAAGACGCACCCCCCAGTTTTCAAAAGTCTGCATGCAAAAATTAATATATAAGACGCACCGGTGTATAAGACGCACCCATATTCACTCACTTCCCTCAAAGAAACTTCATAACGTGGGGTTGAGCGCGCCTTGTAAAATGCCGTACTTACGTTTCTGAGCGCTAGTCCGTAAGAAAACTTCTACTACACTAAACTTGCGAGAAAAAATAATGCACACCCACTGAAACATTCCGCATAACTGCAGGAAAAGCATTTTATTCGTCGAAGCCCTCAAAGTCCTCGTCCTCCGACGCGCTTTGGAATACCGTATTTACCCGCATAATTTGCGCCCTCGCATAATTTGCGCACCCCTAATATTTAGCCAGCTCTGCAAAAAAAAAATAAAAAACGCGTATCTTGCGCTCCCCGTTCCCAGCTCGCCGGCGCGCAACGCACGGACCAACAGCCGCGCGGCCGCGCCCCTCGCTGCGCGGGCGAGCGCAGTCATACGCAAAAGGGGCTGCGAGTGCGATGCCCCTTTTTCCGATTCTTTTCTCCGGAAGCCCCCGAAGCCCAAAGTACGGACGCTAGAATAAAAGCATGCTAGTGGGGGCGAAGAAAACTGCTGAAGCAGAGATCAAACGAGCCCGGCCTATCTCTGTCGCTCCGAGGGCCGATGTGATAACATCACCCCTGATCGGGACACCTGCCGTCGATGCGGGGAGGAAAGGCCCCGCCCGTCTTTAACGAGCATGAAAAGACGCGGGGGGTGGGGGGGGTAGTGTCGCTCGGCTGTCGGCTGCCGAGATAGCGCTATCTTGGCAGCCATCAGCGGCTCGTAAACACTTCTACGTGTTGCGCCTTCCCTGGAGCAGCCGTACGTTTTGCAGTGGTACGTTAGATCGTATCCAAAAGAGTTACCGTGCTAGTTGTATATTACACGTTACTACACGACATACTTCTTTTTTTTTATTTTTCCGTTTTATGTACTTTGGTTTTGTTGTGGAACTGTAGTACCGGCACGTTGAGTCCTCGTTATTATAATTATGACGTATCATTCGCGTCGTACTGCTCTAGTCGTTAAAAAAAAGACTATCAACACGAATTTCTCCCAAAAGAACTACAAAAAAAAAGTACGTATAAGACGCACCGTTGCATAAGACGCACCTCCGAAAATTTCGGAAAAAAACCGCGTCTTATACACCGGAAAATACGGTAATAACTAAGCAAACAAGTAAATAAATAAATGTGTATTTGATTCCTTCATTTCTTTTATTATTCTCTCAAGTTCTGATGATATTTCTGTGGGTCGTGGTATTTTGTTGCTGGTTTAGCCTGCTAATTTTATATATTGTAGCGAAGAACAGTGGCACACCCTATGGATGCACTATCATCACTGTCTCACCGACGAAGAGGGGCTCGCGCTCTCGGTGTCTGACGCTCGCCTGAGACGGTCGCCTTTCCTGCTTCAGCAATAAACCGCTTTACATATTTGGTGGAGCTGTGCTGGGTCTTTCCCCCCAACCCTGGAACTACGCACTCGGAGGCTGCCAGCCATCATGCCTGACGACGCCAGCCAAACATCACTCCCGGCATCGCCAACATTGATTTGCCCTGGCTCCATGCGTCAGCGAGATCCTCCCATCTTCAGTGGCTCCGACGAATACAACGTGGAAGACTGGCTGTCAGTGTACGAGCGGGTGAGTGCGCACAATAAATGGGACGATCCTCAGAAGCTCAGCTACGTGAACTTCTACCTCACGGGTGTTGCTAGCGTGTGGTATAACAACCACGAATCTGAGCTTCGAAACTGGTCAGATTTCAAGGCGCGCATTACGCAAGTCTTCGGTCGCCCCGCGGTAAGGAAGCTCCGTGCCAAAGAGCGCTTGCACAGCCGTTCGCAGCTACCAGGAGAAAGCTTCACGAACTACATAGAAGACATCATGGACCTTTGCAAGCACGTCGATCCATCCATGACAGAGTCTGACAAGATCCGCCATGTCATGAAGGGCATTGAAGATGACGCTTTTCAAATGCTCCTCTCTAAAAGCCCACGGACTGTCGTCGAAGTTGCTGAGCTTTGTCAGAGCTATGACGAACTCAAGAGGCAGCGTCTCTTTACTCGACGTCCTCCCACACATGAGGCACCTGTCTCAAGCTTGGCAGCTGCAACTAGCCACGAACGCCTTCTCGGCGAAATCAAGGACTTCATACGCGCTGAAGTCGCCCGGCAGCTGTCTCTCCTGAATGCCATCCCAGGGCCCACACCATCGCTGGCTCCTAGTTTCCGCCAGGTGCTTCAAGAGCAAGTGGCGGTAAGCAATCCAGTCGCCTCGTGCAGCGCCACCACCGCCGGCGCCGCTCAGCTATGCCGAGGTTGCCGCACAGCCACCTCAACAGGCCTTTTCAGCTCCGCCGTTTGTTGTACGTCACGTCCAGTACATCCTGTGTACGCCGCCGCACCAGTACCTAACACGGGATCCTGGCGTACACCTGACAATCGCCCGGTCTGCTACTTCTGTGGTATCCCTGGTCACGTGGTGCAGCTTTGCCACCATCGCTTAGGTCTTCAAGGTAATCACCGACCTGTCCAGGCCTACGGTGCTCCATCTTCGCCCTTCTCACCGCCGAATGACTCGCGTTTGCCGCCTACATACAACGTCACTCCTGCTGCCCGTGATTCTCGCTCGCCATCTCCACGACGTCGATCGCTGTCCCCCATGCATCTTCGACCTGCCTCTTCGGAGCAGGAAAACTAACAACCGCAGTTCCAGAGGCGAGAACTGCAGTTTCTGTCGACTAACACAAGGCCTCGCTCATCATCTCCGACGAACGTGATCGATGTACTTGTAGAAGGAGTCGCTGTACTTGCATTAGTGGACACGGGTGCTGCCGTTTCCGTGATTGCAGAATCTCCTTGCCGCAGGCTTCGAAATCTTGCTCATCAGGCCGTCATTGACTGTTATCACGCCGAAGTTGAATTTTCTCCGCTTTCCGATATCCGTTTACATGCGGCCGACGATCTCGACAACAAAGTGGTCATGACCGAGGATATCGAGATTCCGCCGCACTCTTCGGTGATTGCGACAGTGTCCACTAATTTCGTCACCGATACTACTGCCCTCTTTGTGCCATCGCCCATTTTTGTTCGACGACGATGTGCACTACCCTTCGCTGTCCTCACTGTCAGTCATGGCTGCACGCAACTCCTCGTCTCCAACGCTAAGGCCGTGCCCCTCACATTAGATCGTGGCGAGTGCCTTGGACGTCTCCAGTGTGCTGAGTCCGTGGTTACCTTCGACACACCATTCGACAGCACCTGTACCAACGTGAATACGTTGGCTTACAGCTCATTACGCTCCCAGCCTATGCCAGATGTCTTTGATTGATCACTAGATGCCCACCTGAGTCCCGCTCAACGCTCAGAGCTCCTCGGCGTGCTACGGAAATACCTCTCCACGTTCGACTGTCAAAGAAGCCACTAGGTTGCACAACGACTGTATATCACGACATCGACACCGGCACCCATGCGCCATTGCGCCAGAGGCCCTACGGTGTGTCCCATGCAGAGCGCAGTGTTATTGAAAATCAAGTGACGGAAATGCTTGAGCGTGGCGTCGTGTAACCTTCCAGCAGTCCCTGGGCGTCACCGGTAGTTGTAGTGAAGAAAAAGACGGCTCCATCAGATTTTGCATCGACTATCGACGTCTGAATAAGACAACTCGTAAGGACGTCTACCCCTTACCACGCATTGATGACGCCCTCGATTGTCTGCAAGGCGCCGAGTATTTTTCTTCACTCGACTTACGCTCAGGCTACTGGCAAGTACCTATGAATCCGGCCGATCGCCCGAGGACCGCTTTCATAACGCTAGACGGCCTATATGAATTTAACGTTATGCCGTTCGGGCTTTGCAATGCCCCTGCTACTTTCGAACGCATGATGGACAATCTCCTTCGTGGACTAAAATGGAAGACATGCTTATGTTACCTCGATGACGTCGTCGTATTTTCTCCAGATTTTCCAACTCATCTGTGCCGTCTCGAAGAAGTCCTACAGTGCATCACTGACGCAGGCCTCCAGCTCAATTCGAAGAAATGTCGCTTTGGAGCCAACCAGCTCACAATTCTCGGACACGTAGTATCAAAAGATGGCATTCTACCAGACGCTTCCAAACTTTGCGCCGTCACCGAGTTCCCAAAACCCACGTCCCTGAAAGACCTCCGAAGCTTTATTGGGCTTTGTTCTTACTTTCGTCGTTTCATCCAGAATTTTGCGACCATCATTGCTCCCTTGACTCGGCTACTCCGCAGCGATGCACATCTTTCCACTTGGTCCCCCGCTCGCGACGAGGCCTTTACAACAATGTGCCGTTTGCTCACTTCGCCTCCCGTACTGCGCCACTACGACCCATCGGCCCCCACGGAAGTACACACCGACGCCAGTGGCGTAGGTCTTGGTGCAGTGTTGGCCCACCGAAAAAGTGGGCATGACGAATACGTCGTCGCTTATGCAAGTCGAACGCTAACGAAAGCGGAAAGTAACTACTCCGTCACCGAAAAGGAGTGCTTGGCCATCATCTGGACCCTTGTGAAGTTCAGACCCTACCTGTACGGTCGCCCTTCGACGTCGTTACAGTTCACCACGCTCTCTGTTGGTTATCGACTTTAAAAGATCCGTCTGGCCGCCTTGCACGATGGGCTCTTCGGTTACAGGACTTTGACATACGCGTCATTTACCGGTCTGGCCGTAAACACAACGACGCGGATGCCCTCTTTCGGTCGCCTACACCACGTGACACGGCTCGCATTTCTGCCATCGAGTCGGCGTCGACGGCGTTTTCCTCACACGTGGTCGTCGACATGGCTCAGGAGCAACTCCAAGATCCGTGGATTGCGGCGCTTATGGATTACCTTTCTGGCACTTCAACAACTAGCCCTTCACGTGCTGGCCGCCGCCAAGCTTCTCACTTCGAGTTGCGGGATGGAGTTCTCCACCGTTGCAATTACGATTCCAACGGCCGCAAATGATTGTTAGTCGTCCCCCGCCAACTGCGCACACAGGTCTGCTCTGCTCTCCATTCCGACCCGCAATTTGCCCATGCTGGCCTGTTCAAAACTTACGCCAGGCTCCGCACGCGCTTTTATTGGTGCGGCATGTATAATTTTGTGCGAAACTACATTCGCTCGTGTACAGCGTGCCAACGCCGCAAGCTTCCTGCTCCTCGTCCTTCTGGTCCACTGCAGCCACTTCCTTGTCCGTCTCGACCGTTCGACCGCGTCGGCATAGATCTCTACGGCCCTCTTCCTTACACACCGGCTGGCAATCGCTGGGTTATCGTCGCTGTCGACCACCTTACGCGGTATGCAGAAACGGCAGCATTGAAAACAGCGACAGCCCGCGACATTGCCTTCTTTCTTCTGAATAACTTCATCCTTCGTCATGGCGCGCCACGAGTACTTCTCAGTGACAGAGGGCGCGCATTTCTTTCAGAAGTTCCCAACGCTCTTCTGACAGCCTGCCGTACCGTCCATCACACCACTACAGCTTATCATCCGCAGACGAACGGCATAACTGAGCAGTTTAATCGCACATTGGGCAACATGCTGTCCATGTACGTTGCATCGGACCACACCAACTGGGACCTTGTTTTGCCGTATGTAACGTACGCTTATAACACCGCCTCACAAGCCACAACGGGATTTTCCCCATTTTTCCTCGTGTATGGCCGTCAACCTACCTCCACGCTCGATACCATTCTTCCCTACCAGCCTGACCCCTCAGAGGACACGCCTCTGTCCGAAGCCTCCAAGTACGCCGAGGAATGCCGTCAGCTGGCCCGTTCGTTCACGGCGAAGGGCCAAAGCTTCCAAAAATTCCGTCGCGACGACGACCGCACTCCTTGCGCCTACCAGCCGGACTCATTAGTTTGGTTGTGGATACCTTCAAGCACCCCTGGTCTCTCCTCGAAACTCCTCGCCAAATATCATGGACCCTACCGTGTCGTTGAACAGACTACGCCTGTAAACTACGTTGTCGAGCCGGTCACGCCCTCTACTGACTTAAGGCGTCATGGATGGGAGACAGT
The DNA here is from genome assembly GCA_013339685.2 of Hyalomma asiaticum. Lineage (NCBI taxonomy): Eukaryota > Metazoa > Arthropoda > Arachnida > Ixodida > Ixodidae > Hyalomma > Hyalomma asiaticum. The sequence continues at coordinate 119,882,906 of CM023486.1, forward strand.
GCACGTCCAGAGGCTGAAACCTTATTATGACCCTCTCGTCCTAACCACGCCTTGAGTCGCCAGGATGGCTCCTTCTTCTCTAGGGGGCAGTTGTAGCGAAGAACAGTGGCGCACCCTATGGACACACTATCATCACTGTCTCACCGATGAAGAGGGGCTCGCGCTCTCGGTGTCTGACGCTCGCCTGAGACGGTCGCCTTTTCTGCTTCGACAATAAACCGCTTTGCAATATATTTATTGTACCTTGATGTGTCATCATCATCATCAGCCTGTCTTATGTCCACTGCATGACGAAGGCCTCTCCCAATCCTCTCCATTCTTGCTGTCCTGTGCGAGCTGATTCCATTTGATGCCTGCGAATTTCTTGATTTCGTCCCCCCATCTTACTCTCTGTCGTCCGCGGCTACGTTTGCCCTCTCTTGGTATCTATTCCACCATTCTAACTGTCCATCGTTTGTCTAGCCTTCTCATCGCGTGGTCTGCCCACGTCCATTTTTTCTTCTTAACATTGCTTAGCATTTCGGCGACCCCTGTCTGTTCTCTGACCCACTCGGCTGTCTTCCTATCCCTTAGTTTAACGCCTATCATTTTTTGTTCCATTGCTCGCTGCGCCATTCTTAACTTCCTCTCGAGCTTCTTCCTAATTCTCCAAGTTTCTGCCCCGTATGTCAATACTGGAAAAATGCAGTAGTTATATAGTTTCTGCTTGAGTGATAGTGGTAGATTTCCTTTCATGAGTTGGGAATGTCTCCCGTACGCGCGCCATCCCATATTTATTCTACGGTGGATTTCTTTTGTATGGGCGGGTTCTCCTGTCAGTAGCTCTCCTAGATATAGGTATTCTTCTACGACTTCTAATGTCTGGTTTCTGATCGTGAAGCCATGTTTTTTCGCCGTGTCACTGAGCATTATTTTTGTTTTCTGCATGTTCATCCTTAATCCTACTTTAGAGCTTTCTTGGCTTAAGCCTTCAATCATCTTTTGCAGTTCGTCGCCATCATTGCTAAAGAGTACTATGTCGTCTGCAAATCGTACGTTACTTAGATATTTGCCGTTAATCCTTAGCCCTGTCTCGTCCCAGTCTAGCCTTTTGAAGATTTCTTCCAAACATGCAGTAAACAGCATTGGAGAAATTGTATCTCCTTGTCTGACACCTTTCTGTATCGGGATTTTTCTGCTTTTCTTATGGAGGAGCAGGGTGGCTGTAGAATCTTTATAGATGTTGGCTATTATGTTTACGTAGCTATCGCATATTCCCTGTCGGCATAATGCCTCTAGAACGGCTGGTATCTCTACCGAGTCGAAAGCCTTTTCGTAGTCTATGAAAGCCATATAGAGGGGTTTGTTGTATTCCGCGGACTTCTCGATTACTTGATTTATCACATGAAGGTGGTCTATGGTAGAGTATCCTCTCCTGAATCCTGTTTGTTCTCTTGGTTGATTGAATTCAAGTGTGGCCCTTGTTCCGTTGGAGATAACCTTTGTGAAAATTTCGTAAAGTACTGAGAGTAGACTGATCGGCCTGTAGTTCCTCAAGTCTTTAACTTCTCCCTTCTTATGTAATAGTAGAATATTTGCGTTTTTCCAGCTGACTGGTACAATTGAAGTTTTGAGGCATTGTGTGTATAGTGTCGTGAGCTTTCTAGTTAGGAAGTCTCCTCCGTCTTTGATCAAGTCGGCAGTTATGCCGTCTTCTCCAGGTGCTTTTCTGCGGGACATGCCCCGAATTGCTTTTCTAACCTCATCTGTAGTGACACATGGAATTTCGGTGTCCTGATCGACATTTATTACCCTTGTAATGGGGGTACTCGTATTTGAGTTGTATAGTTCAGAATAGAAGTCCTCGGCCACTTTGGTTATATCACTGCAGTTAGTAACGGTGTTGCCCTGCTTATCTTTCACTGCATGCATTATGTTCTTTCCCACGCAAAGCCTCCTTGTAGATGTTTTGATGCTGACTCCTTTTTTCACGGCTGCTTCCATTTCTTTCACGTTATGGTTACGTATGTCCCTGAGTCTACTTTTACTGATGAGCTTAGACAGCTCTGCAAATTCTATCCTGTCTCTTGAGTTAGTTATTCTCATCTGTTGGCGTTGTTTGATTAAATCTTTAGTAGATTCAGAGAGCTTATTTACATCTTGTCTGAGTGCTTTGCCCCCTACTTCGATCGCTGCTTCGGTGATAAGCTTAGTAATGTCTTCGTTCATCTTCTCTATGTCCTCATTTTCTTCCTGTCCTAAAGCCTCATACTTGTTCTTAAGTGCATAAATTCTTCTGTTTTTGCCCTGATGACATCGAGGTTGGCCTTCTTTCACGTGATTAACTTTGTCCTTGTCAGCTTTAGATTGAGGGTTATGTTCACCCTTACTAGTCCGTGGTCACTAATTCTGACCTTATTAACCACTTCCGTGTCTTGTGCTATACTTGGATCACTGCACATTATGAAATCTATTTTGTTTTTCGTTTCTCCGTTGGTGCTTTTCCATGTCCACTTTCTGTTCTTACGTTATTTAAAGAAAGTAACCATAACACGGAGGTGATTTCGTTCTGCGAATTCCACTAGCATCTCTCATCTGCTGTTTCTATCACCTTCGCTGTAGTTGCCGACCGCCTGCTCTCCTCGTAGTTCCTTTCCTAGTTTCGCGTTGAAGTCCCCCATGACCGTTGTATATTGGATGTGTACCTTGTTCATTGCCTGTTTCTACATCCTCATAAAATTGTTCTACACCCTCGTCATTGTGGCTTGTCGTTGGGGCGTAACGTTATATTAGCTCTAGTTTGTATCGCCGATTTAATTTTAACACGATACCAGCTACCCTTTCATTGGCGCTATAGAATTCTTCAATGTTGCCTGCTATGTCTTTGTGTATAAGGAATCCCACCCCGTATTCGCGCTTCTCTGGCAGTCCTCTGTAGCAGAGAACATGCCCTTCATTAAACGATAAGTATCCTTCTCCTGGTTTCCTAACCTCGCTAAGGCCAATGATATCCCAGTTAATACCCCTTAATTCTTCTAGTAGTTCAGCTAGTCTGGCTTCAGTTGAAAGAGTTCGCATGTTAAGAGTCGCTACGTTTAATTTTCTAGTGGTTGCCTGTCCGAGTCCAGAAGCTTTCCGAGTCTTTTGTTCCTATCCCCTCGTGGTTGCATCCGCGGCTAGAAGCTCCATTGATGTCACCGTCGTAGGTCCAGGATTTGGATGGTTCGGTCACTTGGGAGATGTAGGCCATGGTGTTGCACCAGGGAGGCTAGTTCCTGTTCTGGTGCGCAGTTGAGTTACGCAGATGAGGCATGGTGGTGGTAAGCCCTTATGCATCTTATCCAAATGCTCCGTTAGGGGAGAGTTCTTTCAGAGATGTTGAGTTTCTGGTTAAGTTAGGCAAGGGTCTCAATATTAAGAGGTGCAGGATAGACGAAAGAAGATACAAAGAAGGAAAAGATCAGAAAAAAAAACAATAGAAAAGAAAAAAGACACAGGCAGTCGAGGATTCGAACTTGGGACCCTTCGGTCTGCTACGAAAGCGTGGCCAAGTCGTCTGGGTGGCTGGGTCACCGATGTGTTTACGAGCAGGTTCCTCCTGCCCCGTCTCGCGAGCTGTGGTGCAATGTATTTCAGAATGTCCGCGATGAAGCATTTTTGCTGATTCTGAATACCAGGACGCCATGTCTAATCGCGTCGTCTGCCCCGTGGCATTTTCCGCCGCCTTTGACTTGCCAACTCGCGTAGCTTTGAGAAAGCGCACTTCCTTTCCTTTTTCTTGTTTTTTCTCTTTAACACGGCATGGTGGTTGTCTCAGGGAAAGAACTAGAAGGTTGAGGGGGGGGGGGGGGCTAGCCCATGAAGCGGAGGGTGATGCGTATCAGCCTAGCTCACACTCACGGAAGCTCCGTGATGAATAAATTCCATGTGCCCGCTGATTGGCACTCTAGCTTATGTCGCGATGTGAGAAGCGGTTTCTGATTTAGCGGAAGTGTTACGGCTTGGTAGTTAAGAGCGAAAGACAATTACTCCACCTGCATTATGCTTGTAGAGCTTGACTCACTTCTTGTCAGTTTAAGCTAATAGAAGGTTACTACAAATATCACATCATCGTGGTGTAGGATGGACATCAAGCAAGTTATGACACTGTATGTGTATGAGCACATCAAATCATTTGTTTTGTTGACTACATTGCAGCATTTATTGATTCGCTTATGGACCTGCCGTTTTTCAGTTAATGTGCAATCGATGAAGGGAATGGTATTTCATGGTGCTTCTCTCATTTTGTGTCCCGCCACGGTGGTCTAGCGGCTATGGCATTCAGATGTACATCCGAAGGTTGTGGTATCAAATCCTGGCCGCGGCTGCTGCGTTTCGATGGTGGCAAACGGTGAGGCCCGTGTACTGCGTGTTGTCGATGCACATTAAAGAACCCCAAGTGGTTGAAATTTCCAGAGCCCTCCTCGTCTCTCTATCATAATCATAATGTGGCTTTGGGACATAAAACCCCAGAAATCATTTGACTCATTTTCTTTACCTGGGGACCCTCCTTTGTTAATGGCTGTTCAGTGGCATGAGAAAGACAAAAAATATGACGTCATTTCAAGAGGAGAACAACTCAACAGGAAGGACAGCGCTTGTCCTGTACTAGCATAGCCACAAGTATGTTTCAGAATGTGCTGTCGTGTAAATATCATTTGTGAAAAAGAGGCAGAACTAGGGGGATGTGGGGCACTGCTTTGGCACCAAAATACACCTTCTGCCCCTGTCGCCCTTGTGTGTTGCGTTGTTTTCACCACGGTAATTAAGTATACGCAGCCATTCATTCTGCAGTAGTCAGTCACTTCATGTTTTTTTCTATATCGGCGGCGCGTCGATTAAGCCCGCTTTTATAATTAAGGTGGTGGAAACGGATATAACACATGCAGAGTTCTAATTTTATGTCAACGAAAGCTTTTTTATTTTCTTTTTTCTGATTGTGCAGTTCCGTTCATTAACTTACACCAGTGGGATTGTTCCACAAACAAAAATGTCAGTGCTTCAATTTCAGAGCTATGTTTAAAAATGAGCCCGACGTCCAGTTCCTCGCTGTGCATTAAAGAAGGTGATGACACCATGTGTCTCAAGCGAATGAGTGCAAAAATATTTTAGCATCACTACATTGCAGTTAAAAGTTAGGCGAACATGCACAACCGAGAGGAGAGCACGCACGCACACTTACATTTTTTTTGCATAATGAGCCCCCTATTTCCGCAGGTGGCCAAGCCCTTCAGCATTGAAGTGAACCAGTCGTACAAGCCAAGCAGTGGGGAGAACTTAGTTCGTGCCAAGACTAGTGATATCAGTGTCCACTTGTCTGCACACATCCTGTCAACTATAGCATCCATAGCCACCGAGTTACTGTCCAACTTGAAGGTACTTTTTAAAATTTATTCTACGCTTCATATGTAATTACGTGATTGTAAAATGTTAGTGCACCTTCATTAACAGAAAAAGACGTATTTCATAACATTGCAGTTTTTGGTGCCTAATATCGTTGCACTTATCTATTTGCAAAAGAAACCGATCCAGGCTTTGGGATGCGATAATCGCACGAGTGCAGGCCACTGAGAAAATTAAACGAGTTGCTGGTCAGAGTCATCGGGCTCATCATGAGTGTGACCAAACATGAGAGTTGAGCCAATGCCTCCTTTACTAGATGCCAGTCGCGTGGTCCGAAAACCGCGTTTCGTGCCCTCTTTTCGTCTCCGTGAAAGGCAACGAGCACCGCGTGTGGCGCAACCATGCAACGTTGAGCATTACCTCTGAGATTACCGTAACATTAATTGCGGTCTCGGAGGTGTCAAGCACGGCACACGGTGCAACGTTTGGCAAGCACACAACACTCTCCGTAATATCTTTTGCTTTCATGTTCAAATAAAGGAATAAAATATTGATTAATGGTAAGAAATTAGGAGAAACATGTTCTGCTTCTGCCAGAAAGGCAACGAGCGCCGGCTCACGGATTTTGGCTGAACTGAGGGAACCGCAGCTGCAATGGAAAAGCGAGCGACGCGACTGGCATCTAGTAAAGGAGCTCGCGTTGGTTGAGCGAGGCTCATTTGGCCTGTCAGCCTTTTTAAAAGATGATGTTGCTGTGCAGCACACAGGTGCTGTGCAGCCCCCCAAAGCAATGCAATGGCACCGCATTTTCAACACCATCACGTGCAAATATGGATCGCAACACGTTAGACCACGGTTGAAACATGATCAACTTATGTAAGGAGGTGCGCATTTGAGGGGTTCAGCGCGGGTCAAAGTTCGATATATCAAATGCAGCTTTCCGCGGGTGTTCGATATACTTTAGCATTGAATTTTGAAGGGGATTTTTCAACTGTTCGATATATCCAATAATTCGATATATACCGAGTTTAATATATCCGGGATCAGCTGTATATTATAACTTCTTGTGTTCTTGGCTCATCTGCATTGTTATGTGACTTTTTTTCCTACTCCCCTCTGTAATGCCATTGGCCCTGGTGGTATTTTAAAATAAAAAATAAATGAGCACGTGTAGCGGTAAAAGTGCTAGTAAAAGCAGCAAGCTCTCGCTGTCTTGCTAGAGATCGCAATCATTTGGGTGTCGCCGACAAGGCTTGTTATGTGCATGCAGTGACTATCGTCGTCGAAAAAAACTGGCACTGCTTCTTTTTACAACTCATAACAAAAAAGAACCCATTTTTAGACTTAGTCGACAGCTAGCGGTTCGGTGAACATAACATCAACGTCTGCCTCTTGATCTGGGAAGCACCCTAATTTTTCATTGCAAGCCTCCCATGCCAGAATGGGTGCGATATGTCACACAGTGCATCTGCATTTCTTTATTCTTACGCATGATGCATGGCTGCTGGGACGAGTGCTTCAGCAGCATTGCTGTGACCCTCCGGAACTCCAGCACAACATAAAACATTTGTAAACTTTACTAGAGGTAGATTTCTTTATACTTTTATTATTCGAGCATTCCTGCAGACTTCTCTCCAAAAAAAGAAACCTTTGGCTACTGTGCCATGCATAGAAGCCCGAATTTCGATTTCATGCAGTAAATTGCCAATTTTCTCGACTTATGGAGCTTTAGCTGTGCAACAGTACACATAAAAGGTTCTTGAACAGTTCTCTGGCTGGCTGCTTAATGTAGTGCATGTACTTGGCTTGGCTTGGCCATTACTCTGGTTTAAAGAAAACAGTCAACAGTTGAGTTGCTCCCATCACGCACTCTCCACAGCATCACGATCGCTACTCTTGCTCTAAATTCTAGTGTGGTTTTGTAATTCTCGCCCATCACTGTGTTCATTTTCTGTAAATCTATTGACCGGGAATGTTTAATCACTTAATTGAAAAGTGGGAATGGGGGCATTTTGCCAGACACCCCTCATCAGTTTTCAATATCACTGTGCCAACCTTGTGTGTGATATGTTATCATGAAGCTTTAAAGTATCAATAATCTGAGAGAGAGCGAACTACACTGAAGAGTTGCGCCGCTTGTTATCTTTGATTGGAATCTGGGTATGGGATGAAGAGGTGGCCACGGGGTTGTTCTGCACTCGAGGAACAAAGGACGCAGTTCACCACAGTGCAAACCAACAGTAGGGCATTTATTTGCACCTTCTACACATAGTAAGTGTGCTAGCCGAACTATAGAAACCAGGCATGCTAATGCAATACCCCACGCGTAATCGATGACATTCGACTCACCGCAGCAGGATAGCGAGCGAGTAGTGTTTGCCCATGCTGGAACAGTAAGTCTATATTGCTCGCGAGATAAGCCACACGAACAGAGGCTCAATCGGCGATTGGGAGAGGCATCCGCGGAATCGTCCCAGCGGAGCTCATTGCCACCGCGCGCGCGAGCATCGACCGCACGCGACGACGTCCCAAGGCCAAGAGAGTGAGGATCGTTCCCCATCCGCGGGCCCGCGAATCCTTGCCGCCAGGTAGCGATACCGCAGGAACACCAGCGCCATCCTCAGCGCAGCGGTGCGCATGCCGATGACGTCACATCTCGTGCCCCGAAGGAAAGCCACCTTAGAGGAGCTTTGAGGAAATGCAAGTGCCACGCGATAGAAACTCACCAGCAGATGTCAGCATTCCCACATCCCGCCAACCTTAAATAATCACATATCCCTGCAAAAGCACAGCTACAAATGCACTACAAATACAGGGTTACACATTCAGCGTCACTGAGCTTCGGGTATGTGCACACACTCATGCCCTTCACGCACACGACCACTGGCCGACACCACCGGCATCACTGCCCACGCAGTCCCGTGCGCGCCGCCATGCAGGCGACCTGTCTTTGGCTTGACCAAGGCTTTACGACGGGGCTCTAGGCCAGGACTCCGAAAAGGCGACGTGGTCGACACGAGCAAGCGTCACTCGCACCTTAGGGCCGAGAAAGCCGCAACTGCTGATGGCATCTGACAACACCTGTCTGAGCAGCCGAGTGTTGTGAGCAGGATGCAGGCAGGCGTTGACTCCAGGCCATGGCCCCGAAGTCCGGGCAGCAGTGTGGATGCTCAGAAGGCGACAAGCTGCTGGTGACGTCACTCCCGCTGCGTACGCTGAAAATAACGCTCTCGACAGAACACTGCATTAGGGCAAAGGAGAGCAATTGTACGCATCAGCCATGTGGTACGACTGAAAATAACGCTCTCGTCGGAACACTGAAGTAGGGCAAAGGAGAGCAGTTGTACACGTCAACCACATGGTACGACTGCTTCGTTCGGCTAGCACGAGATTTCAGCGGCTACTGATACGCTAAGTTCACGTGTACAAAGGTCTCTTTCTTGAGTTCACTCCGTGTGAGGCAAGCTAGAATGAGGTATGCAAAGTGCGACGCCTCAATTGACGCCACGGTCCAACTGGTTGTGTCCCACGTGCGACAGGCAGCTCCAAGGAGCCTTAGGCCTAACGTGTCACCACTCTCGACAACAACCGGCATCCAAACAACACCCACACAGGGCACAGAAGTTAGACAGCCGTGAGGAGACTAGCTGTGCTGGGGGCCCTCTCCACTGGCTACGTGCGAGCAGCTGAACCATCGGCGCCCACTGTCCCGGACAGTGTTGGAACGCCCGGTGCCGAGCCGCGCAATAACAGACAGCCTGCCACCCATGGTCCGCAGCCACTCGGCTCCCTGAGCCGCGACTCCCAGAGTCAAAGAGATAAAAGCTAATTACATAGAAAATCGGACCACCCACGACGCTTCGGTACTCACTCACTTCGGGCTCGCCTACTATCCACAGGCACTAAGCCTCGTTCTCCCAGGATGCAGACCATGTGGCTCTCGTAATGAAGATCTTTTAAAACGTGCAAGTAGCATGCCAACAAGTTCAAACACACTACCACATCCAATCGCTTCGCTCTCAAGAAAGCGTGCCGCCGACGCCAGCAATCAAAATCGATCAGCGATCACGCTAGGTGTAATCTCGACAGGTTCAAACAAAGGTTGCCTTGAACCGAGAAAAACTGTTGTCCGATGTTCTAAGAGCTCCACGTTGGGCAGCCAGATTAAGGGGTGGCCATGGGGTTGTTCCACGCTCAAGGAACAAAGGACACAGTTCACCGCAGTGCAAACCAACAGTAGGGCATTTATTTGCACTTTCTACACATACTAAGCACGCTAGCCGAACTATAGAAACCAGGCATGCTAATGCAATACCTCATGCGTAATCGAATATGACATTCGACTCACCACAGCAGGATACCAAGCGAGTAGTGTTCGCCTATGCTGGAACAGTAAGCCTATATTGCTCGCGAGATAAGTCGCGTGAACAGAGGCTCAATAGGCGGTCGGTAGAGGCATCCGCGGAATCGTCCCAGCAGAGCTCATTGCCACCGCGCGCACGAGCATCGACCACGCGCGACAACGTCCCAAGGCCAAGAAAGTGAGGATCGTTCCCCGTCCGCGGGCCCACGAATCCTCACCCCCAGGTAGCGCTACCGTGGGAACACCAGCGCCATCCTCAGCGCAGCGATGCGCATGACGATGACGTCACGTCTCGTGCCCCGTGGGAAAGTCAACTTAGAGGAGCTTTAAGGAAATGCGAGCACCACGCTATAGAAACTCATCAGCAGATGTCAACATTCCCACAGGAATGAATGTGAACTGTGTTTGTGAGTTGATGAAACTGTTCGACCACTGTCTGCGAGTTTGTGCAGGTGCTCAACTCAACTTTTACGTTGGGGATTCATACACTCAGATAATGATCTGCAGTGAAAGTGTTGCATAGAAGAATGCCTAATACGTGAAGGAACTTTAGTTGTTTTTGAAAGATGAAAGTGTGTGCATCTGGAGCAGTCCTTTTTTCCCCTAGGAGGTCACATTTTCTGAGGATGTGGTGGCAACACAGCGTTCATCAGACCTTTGTCAGCTGTGGTCACCAAAAGTGGTGAACTCGCCAAGATACCAGGGTGAGTGTGTTACCTGTGGTGCAACAACTTTCTGATTTTGCCTGTGCCATCGCAGAGGTGGCGGAGGCAGGCTGCTGTCATGGGGCTACGTGCTTTTCACACGTGTCCACCGAGTCCCTGCAAGTCGACCTGCCAAAGGTGTCCGTGCTTATGAAAATGGACACAGCACAAGGAGAAGTGCCTTCTTTCTTTCTTCAAGCTTCACTAAAGGCTGACATCCATGACTGGTCCAGAAAGGTGCCTTGACTCCTCACAACCCCTTTGCCTTGCATAGTAAATTACACACCATGTGACTCATTATTTGCGCAGCTGTACTCAACAGCAGATCTGAAGCTTGAAGCCTTGTACTACAGTGAAAAACGGAGCACCTGGGAACCACTTATTGAGCCTGTGATGGAGTGTGAGGATAGCTACCGCCCCTGGGAGCTTGTAATCAAAGTGAGTGTTGATGATTATTCAGTTGTTAAATCCTTCAAAGTACTACTTTGTGTGGAGGCTATATTCATTTTATTTACTCTACATAATGGCCCCACAAGAGGGTGCATCATTTGCCATAATTCCTCTTCCTGTGTAGGTGTTGTAAATCAGGTTGCATATACAGTCAAGCATTCTCCCAGTACTAACGTACGGTGCAGAAACGTGGAGGATAACGAAAAAAACTAGAGAAAGAAACTAAGGAACACGCAACGTGCAATGGAAAGACAAATGATAGGTGTAATGCTAAGAGATAAAAAATGAGCGGAATGGATCAGGGAACAGACAGGAGTAGCTGATACTATTATATCAATTAAAAGAAAGAAGTGGACCTGGGCAGGAAATGTCATGAGAAGGAAAGATGATAGATGGACAGTAAGAGGGATGGAATGGACACCAAGAGAGGGAAAACACAACAGAAGCAGGCAAAAGGTTAGATGGAGCGATGATATTAAGAAGTTTGCCGGCATAAAGTCGAACCAACTCACTCAGGATAGGGTGGATTGGAAATTGTCGGGAGAGGCCTTCATCCTGCAGTGAACCTAAAATAGCCTGATGATGAATGAATGGATACAGTCAAACCCTCTTATAACACTATCAAAAGCTATGTATAAAGAAGGGGCTGGCAGAGCTACTGTTCTGTTAATGTGTGTGTGGGGCACTTTCCAATAATCCCTTCTCAAGGTTAAAAAAAGTAAAGGAAAGCACAGTAGGATCTCAATGATACGAATTTCTCGGGGCCACGCAAAGTATTCAGATGAATTTGTATTATTGAAAACAATAAAAATCTCACTGAAATGGGAACACAAACAGTCGGGCACCATGCCATTATCATATGGCTCGGCTTTCATGTGATTAGGCTCTGGTGCCCGATTGTTTGTGCTTTTCGGATATTGATGTCTCAGGTAAGCCTTGTCTAAAAAGAAGATAATTGGTGAGCTACTTCGCTGTTCAAGCTAGCAGAATCTATCGAGGGGGGATGTGAGAATGAGATTGCAAAAAATGCAAATTTTAAGAAAACGTCTGTTTCAGCATCTGCAGATCATCATTGTGATTTCAGTGATAGCATAAAGGTACCTAAAAATAATTTTTGTGGTAGTGGGCATTGAATAAAGAACTCAACATTGTGCAAAAGTGCCATTTGCGGAGCTAGCGTACCTTTCCTGCCACTGAGCTCACTCATCTTGGGATCATAGGAAAGCTAGAAATTTCCATTCCCACCCTCCTTCCCCAAGATTACCGCACAAAAAAATACGTGAAGAAATCAGCGGCCCGTGCAAAGAGGTTAGCAACGCATGCGGACCAGCATGCTGTATGTGAGGCACCTACGCAACTCTATGCACCACCGTCATGCCACTTCTTCTAGGCCTTTTCGTGAAGACATATCGATGATCCCCATTTCTTTCTCATGTACACCATGCTTGTAAGCTGCAATGCAATGCTCGTTGAATGAAACTGATATTCGAGTGGTGACACGTGCACAGAAGTAGACAGTTGTCAAAAGGATCAGACAAGCCAGTGATCAGATAACAGCGGGCTGTACAAGTCGACAACTTGTCATGTAATCGCCTCTTGCCGCATCATTAATTAAGTGACAGTGAAGCATACCATTTGTCCTCAAGCGTCTGTGCTTTTGCAGTTCTACTTTGGAAAGCGCAGTGGTGACATGCCAGTGCTTGCTCTCAAGTCCGTCAGCTTCATGAATGTGCATTGATGCGCTGGTGAGTGCAGCCTTCCGATGGTGGTCATGTGGCACATGTGCAGAGGAATAAACCCTTGGCTCCTCATCTTTTCTTGACTGCGGCCTGGCAAAGATTAGAGGTAGAAAGGCAACAGCAGTGGAAAGGAGGATAGCGGCCACAGACAGTACTTGCTCTAAGAGTGACTGCGCCGGCCCACCTGTTTGCGCTTATGGTTCATATGAACTGTGACACATCCAGAAACCATTTGTATAAGCCCAACCTTGGCATATTCAGTCATGAGTAAAGGGGCCCACAGCACGCGCCACATGGCGAAAACGAGAGATGGCGTGCGGAGTAACGGAGAGGCGCCAGAATGCACGCGCCGGTGACACGTTGGTGTTCGTGGTTGGTTGACGACAGGCTTCGTGGCACGCGACCCGCGCCGCGATCGGGGGTGGAAAAGTGCTGAGCTGGCTGAGCTGGGAATTGTCTGGAAGGACACATCGGCAGCTACGCTGTGCTGACGGGACGAGATGTTCGGTTCGGGAGCCGGGACGCTGGTACCCCATCGTGTGGCCGTGAACCTCGATTACGTTCGGGCGGGGCTCTCTGGAGGTTCTGCAGCGGATGGTTCCTGACGCACCGCCAACAATCCCCCTTCAAGGGTCGGCCAGCAGCAATTCACCGGGCCGTCACGTCGCTACGTCAAGCAGAGGACCGTACTTGTACTTAGGCCTCCAGCTAGGCCTAACTCAGGGAGACTTGCCACGTCACCACTTGAGACCGGGCGTCGGCTACTGCAGCAGGTGGTATCCTCCGGAAGGGAGGCCGGCGACATTCTGGAGTAACAAGACTAGGTCCAGACCAGCAACAGACTTTGCTGTGAAGAAAGCAGCCCCGACCACGTAAGAACATTTCGTCTGTTATTTGTGACAGCATCGCCGAAACCAACGTGGCCAGACCGAGGACTGAGAGTCGCGCCAAATTGAGACTTTAGAAAATGTTGGTAGATTAACTAGTCGGGTGCAATTGGTAGCCAATTTTATGTATTAGTCTCTGCTTGTAGATATTTCATTCATTTTTGCTTTGCTGTATGCTGTGTTATAAAAATTTGGTTTCCCGTGCTCACAACGCTATCGTTGCCAAACGTCTCTCTCTCCGACGCTCGGTATTACGCCCTCCGAGATCCGGGTACGTGACATAAAATTGGCGAGCCTCTGCCAGGATTTAACATCTTCCGGCCCAGTCATGAAAGACCGTTGGAGAGTGCCGAGATGGATTGGGAGCGTTTGGCGGCAATAGCTTAGAGCAGGAATCTGTATGGCAAAGATGCTTTATTATTTTTTGAGGAATGCCAAAGAGAAAATGATAGAAAATGCCAGCTCCAACTTGAGAGAGAGCGCGATGAGCATGAAAGAGTGGTGGCGAGACTAAAGAAACAGATATATGAGGCTGAACAAAAGTTGATGCACCGGAGTCTGGAGGTATGTGTGTTTAGATTTAACAGTAGCCCGATCAGCCGAGTCTAGTGAATCTGAAGTGGAAGTTAGCCAATTTCAGGAAGTTGAGATCACTCAGGAGGTTGTTGCGCTAGGACCAGAACAGTTTGACAAGAATACCGCTAGGCCAGAGGAGACTTATTCTGGGCCAGATGAGCAGACGGATGTAGGCACCCGAAATTGGTTGAGCGAAGCGGGGGAAGAAAACGCGTCCTCGGTGAAGGACCACCCTGAGAGTAATGCAGGCTGCTGCAAACTTGATATTCAAGGGGTATGTGCCGACGCGTGCCCCGCATTGAAAGTTGTGACTATGGATTACGATCCGGAAGACACCCAAGAGCTGTTTTTTAACCCAGTTTGGGTAGAGAATGAGTACTCGGTGCAGGACAACCGAGAGTGCGTTGCAGGTTGCTGCAAGCACATAATTGACCGAGAGTGCATTGCAGGTTGCTGCAAGCACATACTTGACCGAGAGTGTATTGCAGGTTGCTGCAAGCACGTACTTAACGGGGTCTCTGCTGATGCGTGCCCCATAGTAGCTGTGATGATGGGTCACAACCCGTGCTACGACAGCGCAAAGCTAGAGCGCGAGCACGGTGAAGAACTAAACAATGAGAGAGAGCTAAACAAGAAAAGGTGGAACAGCAGTGGGCACCGGGCTATGGACTGTTGAGCTAGGGGTGGTCATACGCATTACCAAATAGTGTGCCAGTTGTGCAATAGAAGAGGACACCGTGCAAATGAGTGTAGGTCAGGGACTACAGACAAGGTAGCATGTATAGTGGAACCCCAGGACAATAGCCTGAAAGAAGGAGGGACTACAGGCAAAGTAGCTTGTATAGTCGGTTCCCAGCAAAATAACATGAAAGAAGGGAAACAAGTGCAGAAGGGAGACGCGGGACAGCAGAATGAAATTCTGAGGAAATTATCGCAGAATGGCCTTAGAGGTATTCCATTATCTTTGTTCGAGGCCTACCTAACTGATCGCAAACAATCAGTTTGTATAAATCACGAGAAGTCATCTTTTCTTCCAATACTAAATGGCATGCCGCAAGGTAGCGTATTGGGTCCACTGCTTTTTAACATCTACGTTAACGATATTACTAATATTGACATAGCTGCTCAATTTATCATATATGCCGATGACACTACTCTTCTTATTTCTGGTCCGGATTCGCAGGAATTAATGTAACAATGCAACGATCTACTCGTTAAGCTATCTGAATGGTCGATCACTCACTGCCTAAAAATAAATCCAACGAAAACTAAAACGATGTTATTTCGCACAAGAAATAAATCTCTTACTTATAATCAAACTTTAATGTTTGCTGATAAAGAACTACAAATTGTTGATGAACATAAATTACTAGGCGTTACTTTTTCTTCTCACCTAACTTGGGACAAACACGTTGAAAATATATCCAAGAAACTGTCTGCTATCACAGGTATTCTGTCTAGATGTCGCCGCCTTCTTCCGCCGAAAGCAAAACTTAACATTTATTATGCCTTATTTTCTTCCCATTTAAGTTATTGTAGGTTAGTGTGGGCAACTACTGGAAAGACAAATATTTTGAAAATATTTTCATTGCAAAAAAAGATGATTCATCACATTGACAATATGGGTTTTCTGGAGACAACAGCGCCAGCTTTTCTAAAGCATAAAATAATTAAAATACAGCATTTTTACACTTTTCGCTTGCTTCATTCATTTTATTTTTCAAATAGTGCCTTCAAAAATTTTCTTGTGTCCACTGCAACTCTGACACCTAGAGTCATTTCCGCCAATACCAGAAATAGTGGTATATGGTATGTTCCACGATTTCGTAATAAATATAGCCTACAATCTTTACAGCACAATCTGCCACACATTTTAAATACATTTCAAGGTGTAAAGTGTTTTTCACCGAAGGAACTTCGGATGCATTTTGTGAAAATGTAATGTCTGAGTGTTTTTTTTTTACTTTTTTCTTATTATCGTTTTTAGTGTCGCCAGCTTTTCTAAAGCATAAAATAATTAAAATACAGCATTTTTACACTTTTCGCTTGCTTCATTCATTTTATTTTTCAAATAGTGCCTTCAAAAATTTTCTTGTGTCCACTGCAACTCTGACACCTAGAGTCATTTCCGCCAATACCAGAAATAGTGATATATGGTATGTTCCACGGTTTCGTAATAAATATAGCCTACAATCTTTACAGCACAATCTGCCACACATTTTAAATACATTTCAAGGTGTAAAGTGTTTTTCACCGAAGGAACTTCGGATGCATTTTGTGAAAATGTAATGTCTGAGTGTTTTTTTTTTACTTTTTTCTTATTATCGTTTTTAGTGTTCGTTTATCAGAACCAAATTGTATGATTTTTTTGTACCTATTTCATATATTTCTTTTTCTTGCGCATTCCAATACATTTCATTATTTCTTTATATAATTCTGATCTTGTTTTTCACCGAAGGAACTTCGGATGCATTTTGTGAACATGTAATGTTCGAGTGCTTTTTTCACCTTTTTCTTATTATCGTTTTTAGTGCTTGTTTATCAGAGCCAAAGTCTATGATTTTCTTGTACCTATCTCATATATTTCTTTTTCTTGCGCATTCCAATACATTTCATTATTTCTTTATATAATTCTGATCTTGTTTTTCACTGAAGGAACTTCGGATGCATTTTGTGAACATGTAATGTTTGAGTGCTTTTTTCACCTTTTTCTTATTATCGTTTTTAGTGTTTTTTTATCAGAGCCAAAGTCTATGATTTTCTTGTACCTATTTCATATATTTCTTTTTCTTTCGTATTTCAATACATGTTCATTATTTCTTTATATAAGTGTGATCTTGTTTTCTGCATTTGTGTTAATAGTTGTTCTTATTTTGAGCCTCTAAAAAATGCGACTATTTTTATACAACCGCCACGTATTCCTTGTAACGGACCATCGGCCCAGTCAAGCTGTATTCCAAACAGCTTTTCGCCGGTGGTATCCGCCAGAACCTTGTATTTCTGGAAATAAATATTTTATTCTATTCTATTCTACTATTAGCTCGCAAGGAGATGGGTTACCTGGTGGTAGATGGAGAAGTGCATGGACAAAGGGTGAAAGTTTTGAGAGATACTGGCACAAACATTGTTTTGGTGAAAAGGGGTTTAGTGGACGAAGCAAACCTAACAGGAAAGTATGCTACAGTCATCTTGGTGGATAGTTCTGTGAGAAGGCTTCCAGAGGCTCGAATTAAAGTGGCAAGTCCATATTACACATGTTGGGTGACAGCAAAGTGCTTAGAGAAGCCTATGTTCGACCTGATATTGGGTAATGTACCAGGAATGAGGAAAGTAGATGAGCCTGATAGGAACTGGGAAAACAACAAGGAAGCGGTAGAGGAACGTAATGCACACCTCGTGAGAGTGGGGTAACGAAAAGAGAGTAGAGATGAACCATGCTGTGAAGGTTTACAAGAAGTGCAGCCGCAAGCAACTGAAGTGGCTTTGGCAGTAATGACGAGAGCGGCAGCAAAAAGAGAAGCAGAGACCACGGGTTTGAAGGTGGTAACCATTCCGAGAATAGATGTAACCCCTATGGAGTTCCGGGAAGAACAGAAAAAGGATGAGTCACTGAAGGCTTGTTTTCAGAAAGTAGGGGAACCATTCAAGAAAGGGAGAAGCAGAAATATATTTGGGTTCATAATACACAATGGACTGTTGTGTAGAAAATGTCAATTCAGTTCAGGAAGAGAGGTACATCAGCTGATGGTACCGAATGCTTTCCGGAAAACGGTACTTGCCTTGGGACGTGATAGTGTCATGACGGGATATCAGGGAGCTAAGAACACGCTGGCTACAATGACAGAAGAATTCTTTTGGCCAGGGATTCAGTCAGAAGTCAAAAGATATGTGAAGTCTTGTGACATTTGTCAGCAGACAGTACCAAAATATGCCCATGGTGGACGTACCTTTTCGAAAGGTAGCTATCGATATTGCCGGGCCAATATCCCCAGCATCACATAAAGGCAATCGATATGTGCTAACATTAGTGGATATGGCAACTAGATATCCAGATGCGGTGGTCTTGAAAAAGATAGACACCGTAGAGGTAGCAGAGGCATTACTAGAGATGTTTTCTAGGTAGGCATTACTAGAGATGTTTTCTAGGAGCGGTACTTGCCTTGGGACGTGATAGTGTCATGACGGGATATCAGGGAGCTAAGAACACGCTGGCACTACGGAGTGCCAAAAGAACTAGTGAGCGAGAGAAGATCAAATTTCACCTCAGAACTTATGAATGAGTTGAATAGGCTGCTGTCAATAGAACATAAGCTTACTACACCACATCACCCTATGTCTAATGGATTAGTGGAAAGATTTAATGGGACGCTTAAGACTATGGTGAAAAGGATGTGTCAAGAGAGACCTAAGGACTGGGACCGGTATTTGCCTGCAGTACTCTCTGCATATAGAGAAGTGCCCCAAACAAGCTTGGGTTTCTCGCCATTTGAAATGATATATGGTAGGGCAGTAAGGGAGGGCCATTGACTATTTTGAGGGAATTGTGGGTTAATGAGGAAATTGAAGCAGAGACGAAAACGACGTACACATACGTCCTGGAGCTGAGGGAAAGGTTAGAGCAAACGTGCAAGTTGGCGCACGAGAGCCTAAGAGCTGCAAAACAACGAGACAAGGAGTATTATGACCGCAAAACAAGGGAGCGGAAGTTGATGCCAGGAGATAAAGCTTTGGTTCTACTCCCCAGTGGCAATAACAAACTGTTGATGCAGTGGAAGGGCCCATTCTTAGTGACGCGAAAGAAGACTGAAATAGATTATGAGCTACTGGTACACAACAGTAAGAAAGTATTCCACATAAATATGTTGAAGAAGTATGAGGAGAGGGAAGCAGGAGTAGTGGGTAATGTAGCCTGTATGGTGGTGACTGAGATGAGAGATGGTGTGGAGATGCAGACCTACAGTGCAAAAAAGAGCATGGGCATAGAGAAAGTGGTTATCAATGCAGATTTGTCGCGAAGGCAGGCATTAGAGATTGATGAAAGGTTACACCGTGACATTTTCGGACCTTCCGGGAAGCACTGACGTGGTGGAATGTAAATTGGTATGTACTACAGATCAACCAATCCATGTGAAACAATACCCGGCACCACTTGCAGTACAAAGTGCAACCGAAGAAGAAGTAGAGGTGATGTTAAATCAGGGCATCATTGAGAGGTCGAATTCTGCATACAATGTACCAGTAGTGGTAGTTAAGAAGCAGGATGGGTCAAATAGAGTGTGTGTGGATTTTAGGTGGCTGGATAATGTGTTCGTGGCAGACGCTGAACCAATACCAAGAATTGACATAGTATTTGCCAAAGTTGCCTCGAAAAAGTATCTCTCAATGTTAGACTTAGCAAAGGGGTATTAACAGATACCATTGGAAGAGTCGTCAAAGGAAAAAACAGCATTCTCTTGCTCTAAAGGCCTCTTCCAGTTTAAGTTTATGCCTTTTGGGTTAAAGACCGCTGCCGCGGTGTTTACGAAGTTGATGAGAAGAGTACTACATGGCCTGAAAAATGTAGAGCACTATATTGATGATATTTTTGTAGCTACAGACACGTGGGAAGAACATCTAGATGCTCTAGAGCAGGTGTTCCAGAGAATAAGCAGAGTAAAACTTACAGTGAAACCCACAAAGTGTGAAATCGGGTTCCAAGGCGTCACCTTTTTAGGACATAAACTGGGGATGGGAAGAATAACCGCCAAAGAGGAGATCTTAGAGAAGATCCAGGCAGCAGCTGCACCAAAAACTAAAAAGGAAATGAGGTCATTTTTAGGGCTCACTGTATTTTATAGGGAATTTATACCTGGATATGCAGAGATAGCAGCACCGTTAGTTGCAGTAACGAAGAAGAAAGCCAGTAATATTGTGAAGTGGACAAAGGTGGAAGAAGAAGCATTCAATGCATTAAAAAATAGAATGGCCAAACCGCCGATACTATTGGCACCGAATCTTGAGCAGGAGTTTGTCCTCCGTACAGACGCGTCAGAGCGAGCTCAGGGAGCAGTTCTGTTGCAGGAAAAGGATGGCAGGTTACATCCTGTATTTTTTGCAAGTAGAAGTCTAAACTCAGCTGAAAGAAATTGTTCGACGGTAGAAAAGGAGGGCTTGGTGCCAGTATGGGCTGTTAAAAGGTTCCATATCTACTTGTTTGGAAAGCATTTCAAAGTACAAACGGATCATCAGCCGTTAGAGTTCATAAACAAAGCCAAGTTGACAAATGGAAGGGTAGTGCGATGGAGTCTTGCGCTGCAAGAATACTCGTTTAATGTTGAATATATTAAGGGAAGAGAGAATGTAGGGGCTGATTTTATGAGTAGAAGTTGTTGAGTGGTGTGTAGAGCAGTAGGATATGTAGAGGTTGTAACATGCACAGTGATGCTTCGTTATTGTTCAAGGGATACAGATTTTTGTATAATCTATACCGAGTGAGGGTGCTAATGTATAATCTGGAAGTGTATATGTTGAAAATGCACCGATGTTTTGGAATTGATTCTGACTTTATGCAGCTGATATTTACTGATGTATTTAGTGGTACGAATTACAAGTGAAGTGACGTGAACAGCGTATGTGCTTAGAAAGTAATGCTGTACTGTAGAAATGTGCTGGTAGTGAAGTGTAGTGTGGAGTACAACACAGACTTATAGTGACCATTCACTCGGGTTAAAAGTGAACATTGTGTCAAGTGCTTATGTGTGTTAGTGTTGTGTGTGGTGGTGACTTTTAAAGTGCGCGTAACAAGTGTGCCGAGACATCAAATAGGAAGACATCATATAGGAAGACATCATATAGGAAGACATCAAATAGGAAGCGCTGCAAATCTACAGGGCTGGCTTCAATAGGGCACAAAAGAAGAGTTTTCTTTTAGAAAAAAAAAGACTTTCAAGAAAGGGGGCCAATGCCATGAGTGAAGGGGTCCACACCATGCGCCACATGGCGAAAACGAGAGATGGCGTGTGGAGTAACGGAGAGGCGCCAGAATGCACGCGCCGGTTACACGTTGGTGTTCGTGGTTGGTTGACGACAGGCTTTGTGGCATGCGACCCGCGCCGCGATCGGAGGTGGAAAAGTGCTGAGCTGGCTGAGCTGGGAATTGTCTGAGTGGCGACCGCCGAGGAAGGATGCATCGGCAGCTATGCTCTGCCGATGGGATGAGGTGTTCGGTTTGGGAGCCAGGACGCTGGTACCCCATCGTGTGGCCGTGGACCTCGATTACGTTCGGGCGAGGCTCTTTGGAGGTTCTGCAGCAGATGGTTCCTGACGCACCGCCAACAATCCCCCTTCAAGTGTCGGCCAGCAGCAATTCACTGGGCCGTCACGTCACTACGTCGAGCGGAGGACTGTACTTGTACTTAGGCCTCCGGCTAGGCCTAACTCAGGGAGACTTTCCACGTCACCACTAGAGACCGGGCATCACTTCTACCTCATGCAGGGTCAAACTGGGCATCGCTTACCAAAACTTCACTTTAAAACATCACTAATCGCGTGAAGATCTTTTAAAGTGTGTGTACCACTGTTGCAAGTTCACCCAACGTGACTGCAATGCAATGTTCGCGATGAATAAGGGGAGTTTGATTTATGCAGCATGCGCATATATTGTCGCAGATTCAGTTTATCGTCATATATCGTCGCAGTATCAAAGTTGGCCTCTCAGGGAAACTTCCCTTGAGCGTTTACGCATGCCGGACAATGCATTTGCTGTACGCCGGCCATTGGTACATGAGCTTTCACACGCACCTTTGATCCGTGAGGTAAACTACAATGCAGTTGCAGTGGAGTACACCGAACACTTGTAGCAAAGCTTTTCATGCGATTGCAATGGGCAATAGCAATGAAACAACAAGCTGCATCCGTCCACTGTCAAAAACTGCGATTTCGCACAGTCTTAACTAGGTGGTGGTGATTATTGGAAGGAGAGAGACGCTTATTTCTGCAGCCCAAATTGGGAGCACGGCGCAGCGTCTTGGGGAAGGGATAATGGGAGATAAAGCAGGACAGGAAGGTAATAAAAGATGTCGTAGCTTGTTCAGCATGGCCGAAGTAAGCCAGCAGCAAGGGGAGGGGCAGGAAGGTGACCCGTGCTCAGCGGTAGGCTGTGATGGCCATCTCGTCTAGGAATTCCACCAGACTCTGCAGTGTTGGTAGATGGAGGAGAGACGGAAAGAGAAAGTGGTGGAGTGTGGTGGCTGCAAGTCCCTGCCTCTGGTAGGCTGTGACGACCTTCAAATGTTCCTGTGCCAGTCCGGGACAGGCACAGAGGAGGTATTTGAAAGTCTCAGCATCCCTGCAGCGGCTACAGGCTGGGGTGGCGCAGAGACCCTTGGCATGTCGGCGTACTGCCATCTAGATGCAGGCAGTCCGCTGTCACAGGAGGGTAGCCCTATCCCTCCTGGTGAGGCCCTTCTCGGGAAGTGGCTTAGGGCCTCGCCCACTTGGCACCCTTGGGTCAGGGTGGATCGAGATGAGGAGGTGCTCGAGCCGGGCTTGGGTGCATCAGGCAGTGGCGGTGAGGGACTCACCGCCACTGTTTGGGTCAGCGGGACACTTAGGAAGTGGGCAGCTTTGGCAAGTGTATCAGTCTCCTAATTGCCAGCTATGCCCACGTGGAAGGGCAGCCAGTGGAAGGCGACAAATGCTGCAGTAGCAGCAAGGCCTCAAATTTGGTCGCCAGGAGGCTTCTGGTCAGCCGAGCATGTCGGTGGTTGGCCAAGGTCTGCAGCGCCGCCTTCCTGTCACAGAAGATGGCAATCGGTTCTGCAGGGATGTCCTCCGCTAGTACATCTGCAGCCAGGTGGAGTCCCGCCAGCTCCGCGGCAGTGGAGCTTGCAGGGAAAGGCAGCTGGCACTGCCTGCTGCTGGTCCTAGCAGGGATGACGCATGCTGCTACTACGGTCCCATCTTGCAGCACAAATCCATTTGTGAACGCCTGGAGCTGCCCCTTCAGCTGTATCCTGTAGTTTGCAGGAAGCTTCCTGCTGCAGAGCAGCCATAGGGGTGTGTTGCCTTGTTGCCCCCTCCAGTGAGAGATGGACCTCAGGTGGCCGGTGGTGTGGTGGTGGAGGAGCAACAGGCACGAGTGGATCCGGGGCCATCTGGTGGTACAGTTGGCGGAGGCCACCCATCCAAGAGAGTGGCTGGCAGCGAAGGTGTTCCAGCAGGGTCCTTCCATTGGTGGCGCGATGGAGGCGGTCAATGTGCCCTAGCATGTGTAGCAACAGAGGCCACTCGCCAGCCTCTGCTGCTGGGGAGCTCTCGGGGAGCCCCAAGATGGAACGCAAAGCACTCCTGTGTAGCCCTTCCAGCAGACACTTCCTGGCTGGCATCAGGTTGACCAGCTGGAAGGCATAGAGAAGAATGGATGATGCAGTGGCCTGGTTCAGCTGCAGCACCCATTTGGCAGAGCAGCCATGGCCACACTGCTGCAGTTTCCCAATGACCTCCTGGACTCATCGCATATTGGCTGCAGCGGCCTTGGCAGCAGGGACCCAGGTGAGCCGGTGATCGATGGTGAAGCCCAGGTACTTCACCACCGGCTTCCATGGCAGGCTGTTGTCGCCAACCCTCATTCGCTTGGTGTAGAGCTTGGCGGACGCAACTGGGAGGATCACCAGGGTCTCAGTCTTGGTGGCAGAGACCTTGAGGTGGATGCTTGAGGTCGCTGCATCCAGGGCAGCTTGCAGCAATCTCCTGATGCCTGGAATGGACTGCCTGGGTCCCTGAATGCAAGGTGCCACATCACCAGCGTAGATGGAGCAGCGGGCCGGGAGCCCGGTGTCTGCTGGGAGGAAAGCTGCAGGCCTCGCGAGTGCCATGTTGAAAAGAAAGGGATTCAGCACAGAGCCCTGTGGACCACTAGCAGTGATGATCCTTGGTTGACTCGTCTCCCTTCCAACACGGACGCAGAAGGTTCTCCCAGACAGGACAGCGGTCGCAAAGCCTCGGAAGCAACTGCTGTTGCCGAGACAATCCAAGGCCACCTGGATGGTCGCATGAGGCAGTCCATCGAAGGCGCTGTCCATGTCTAGCAGCAGCAGCAGTGTGGACATGTCCCAACAGCTCCTGGTCCTCTAGGGTGGCAACGACATCGACAATGGAGTCCATGGTGCAGTGATGCCGTCAGAAGCCCGTTTGCAGCTCAGGGAAGTAGTGCAGCTCATTGGCCACACATTCTAGCCTTGCCAGGGCCACCTCCTCCAACACCTTGCAGGCAGCAGATGTGAGGGAGACCACCCTGTATGAGGCTGGAACCGGCTCGTCAGCCTGGGCTCTTGTGACAGTGGCTGCCTGGCACTGTCTGCCATCAGCTGCAGGAGATCCCTTCCACAA
Organism: Hyalomma asiaticum; assembly: GCA_013339685.2. Classification (NCBI taxonomy): domain Eukaryota; kingdom Metazoa; phylum Arthropoda; class Arachnida; order Ixodida; family Ixodidae; genus Hyalomma; species Hyalomma asiaticum. The sequence goes on from CM023486.1 coordinate 119,907,354, forward strand.
TTGTCTTCCTTGAGCAGCTTCTGGTAGACCTGCCAGTTTGCCACATTGTATTCTTGGTGTGTGGGGGCTCTGCCATGGAAAGGGGACAACAGGCGGGGCAAGTGGTCTGATCCACGAGCCAGGGGGTGGCGACCATGTATATTGGCACCCCTGCATGGCCAGGCTGACACTGATAGCTGAACAGACAAGCTTCCTGGTGCGGCGGAGGGGAATGGGTAATCTGGTGTTGAGAATTACCAGCATCAGCCATTGGATGATGTCCGTCAGCTCCTTTCCACACGGGCAGGACCAGCAACTGCCCCAGGATGTGTGGTTGGCATTGACTTTGCCACACTGCAGAAATTCCCTGCCCTGTCTGTGTGCCAGCTGTCGAAGGCACGCATGGTTCCAAGGTTGGCCAGCGCAGACGTACATGCTGGCTACGGTCATGTCAACCCCTTCAAGGCGTATACGCACGGCACAGCACTCAATGGGTCCCCCGACCAGGTCGGCTACCGGCACTTCTGCTTGAAATAGCTCCTGTCTCACGTGCAGGGTGCAATGGGCAGGCCCTTGCTGATGGGTGTCATCCAGACAAGGGGCAGCATGTCTGGCCTCCAGGGTGCAACCGGTTCTACAGCTGTAGCCCACATACCCTGGCAGGCAGAGCTCTTCGGCTCAAGCATTCACCTCCTGCAGAGCGAGCACGTTGTACTCACCCTGCAAAAAGTGGAGGGCTAAGTGTGCATGCCGCAGCCGCAGCGAGTTCATTTTCTGCTGGAGAGCACTCAGGCGGCAGTGGTGCACAGGTGTTGTAGAAGGTCTGTCAGCCATGATGGTTAAGGGCGGGGCATGGTCCATCAGCCTGGAGGCAGATGGATCACAGTCAGGAGGGAAAAGCTTTCCCACAGCCCTCAGAAAGAGGTGCATGTCGACCATCTCCTGGCCGTGGTGTTGCCCGGTGCAGGCTCGCTGATTGCCCTGGTGGCCAGGAGGCTTGCATGCTCCCTTTGGTTTCTTAGCTGCCTCTGCATAGCTTATTCCTGTTTTCTGGCTTGTAGGGGCTAGAGAAGATGGTGCTGCTGGCTATTGAAGGGCTACCACCGCCTCCCAATGCAGTAGGAAGGAGAGGGCAGTGGCCTTGATGGTAGCGAGCCTTCGTTCCCTCTGCCACAGCTGGCAGTCAAGGGAATCTGCCATGTGTGCTCTACCAAAGTGGCCTTACTGGTGCAGGTGGTGTCCCCATGAGGCCCACCACCACAGTGCAAGCATCGCTGTGTTCTGTTGCGGTACGCCATGGCTCCCGCACCTCATACACTGCACGGGGCACGGTGAATAAACTCGGACAGTGTGGACCATCCTAAAGCGGTGGACCTGGGCAGGCTGCATCGATGCTGCAAAGTGCAGAATGAGGGCCGTCTTCTGGCACTTAGCGCCAAGTACGGGCACATTGCTCCGCACGCCAGTAAGGAGCTCTTCTTCCGTGTGATTGCCGAGGAAGCCCTGCACAATCTGAGCTCTGAGTGTGGTCAGCAGGCAGGCAGACATTACTGGGGATTCCCGCTAGTGTCCTGTTGTGGCCAGCAGGCAGTCCCTCCAGTCTGGTGTGTAGTGGCAAAACAAAACCATGCCTTGGTGTAAGCGTGGAGCAAACTATGCTGCTTTGTCACTTTTAGCAGTCACATTGTTGCTTCTCGTAATTTCACTACCGTTGCATCTTTGGACATGAGTTAAATGCTGGAGAGTTGGCGAATGTACGACGAAAGCGCAGTGAATGCATCAACGCGACCAATTGCGTGAGTATTCTAGGCACTATATACCTTTTCACAGGAAGTGTGGAGCACCGCCATGTTGGGCTGTGCGCAGCAGTAAAAAGGCTTGTGTTTTCTGTTTCGTTCCCTTTTGTCTTTGCGTGTGTGCGCTGTTTATCAATGAAGGCCTCCGAACTTGCCAAAATTACTACTACAAAACCTCGGCAGTGTTCTTTTTGGGGGTTACGCATATTTAGCACAGCCCAGTGGGGCTTATGGTGGCACCCAAGGAGCCTTCTGTCAAAAGGTGTACGGCGTGAGCACGTATGCTGCCATTGCCGCAGTGGACAATCAATAGCAATGCCAGTGCAAACGCACATTTATAAGGCAGCTTTATGATGTCTACTTGGCTGCAAAGCATGGCCTTCAAGATCAGAAAAGACAGCCTTTGAGATTTGATGATGCCGGCATGCCAGCTATCAAGCCGCACCAGCCGTTGCTTAGCAGAGAAAGTACTAGCGTAGCGGTGCGTAGTTCTAATTGTCCGTGGAGGATCCAGTTTGTGTTTGTATTAATGAGCTCTCTAACACACAGAGTTCTATGGAGCTTGGCTGCACCACACCACTTAGTTCAAATTATTGAAAAATTCGAAATAATGAAGTTTAATAAGCTTTCACTGTATGTAGCAGTTGTGTTTATGTAACCTAGATGGCACTTGATACATACCTTGTCACGTAAGCTGATACATGCGTCTGTATATGTACTCATCATGGAGTAATAATAAACAATGCTGTTTGAGGTACATTTGGTGTAGTTCACTTTGCGGTTCTCCGGTGCGTGCCATGAGTTAGCGTTGATGATGATGATAATGTGATGGTGGAGGTATGCACTCGAATTCCCATTATATATATATATATATATATATATATATATATATATATTGTAGCGAAAAGTAACCAACCCTATAGTGGGGTAGGCTCTCCGGTGTGATCTAGTGGGTCTGGATCTAACGCGCACTGCTCGTGCTCGCCGCTCGCTCTCGGGGCTCGTGCTTTCAGCCGTTGAACAAGCTACCGGTCGGGTCTGACGCCAGCCTTCAATAAACGCCCTTTACAATTGGTGGAGAGTGTCTGGGTACCCTCACAACTTCGGCCTCTTTCTATGCCCCTGGAACTTCGCTCCCGCGCAGTGCCGTCTACCATGCCTCAGGACGCCGCCCAGCAAACGCCTCCCCCCGCACCGACCGCATGTCCCGGTGTCCCTCGTGTCCGAGACCCACCTGTCTTCACTGGCGCAGATGGGACCGACGTGGAGGACTGGCTCACGATTTATGAGCGTGTGAGCGTGCCCAATAGGTGGGACGAGGCAGGAAAGCTGAGCAACTTGATATTCTACCTCGCGGGTGTGGCGAGTCTGTGGTATAACAACCACGCATCAGATTTCCTGACGTGGTCCGACTTCAAGACCGCCATTGTCGACGTGTTCGGTCGCCCCGCCGTTCGTAAGCTGCAAGCAGAGCAGCGCTTAGGCGAACGATCTCAGCAGGCCGGTGAGTCCTTCACGAGTTATATAGAAGATATCCTCGACTTGTGCAAGAAGGCCAACGCGACCATGTTGGAGTCTGAAAAGATAAAGAACATCATGAAAGGTATCGACGATGACGCCTTTACCATGCTGCTCGCCAAAAACCCTCGCACTATGGCCGAGGTCATAACGCTATGCCAGAGTTACGAGGAGCTGCGTCGACAGCGGTTGATGACCCGTCGCCCTTCATCACGCGACGCCGATCTCGCTGGCCTGTCGGCCACTTCTGACCATTCCCAATTGCTCGCGGAAGTCAAGGCATTCGTGCGCGAAGAAGTTGCACGCCAGTTCTCTCTGCTGCCCTTTGCTCAACCGCAGCATGTTCAACAGCCGTCGACCACACTTCTGCCTCCCCTCCGCCGAGAGATTGAGCAGGAAATCGCAGGGGTCATGCCTGAATACCACCCATACCCTCCGGCCCCTGCACCACTGAGTCATGCTCCAGTTGTAGCCACGCCGCCCCAACCGATTCCTGCGGCTGTCCCACTTAGCTACACCCAAGTTGTCGCTAGACCTCAGTCTTTCGAACTGGGTGTGCCGCCTCCGTACGCCGAAGTCGTTCCTAGGGCCCGGCTGCAGTCCAGCACGCCGTCGTATCAGCAGCCGCCCCGTCCGTCTCGTCCTGCGACATGGGTGGCACCTGCCCCAGCGAACCGATGGCGCACCCCCGACAACCGTCCCATCTGCTTTGCGTGTGGTTACGCCGGACACGTCGCACGTTATTGCGATCGCGTGCAGCCACCTCGAGTCGCATCACCCGTCGCCAGCCGGTCCAGCCGCCCGTATTACGACCCACCTCCGCCTATGTCACCTCCTTTCTGAGCTGCTCCGTCTACCCGCCGGTCACCGTCTCCACGACGCCGCTCCTTGTCACCTATGCGGCCACGTGTGGTCGCCCGTGACCAGGAAAACTAGTCGTCGCAGTCCATGAGGCAAGGGCTGCGACGCCATCGAACTGTGAAAGCCCTCAGCGCAGCCCATCGAACGTAATAGACGTGTTTGTCGACGGTGTTCGTGCATCAGCCCTTGTAGACACTGGAGCCGCCGTATCAGTCATGGACGCAAGACTTAGCCGCTTACTACGAAAAGTGACGACGCCACTTTCTGGGCTCTCCCTCCGTACAGCTAGCGCCCAAACTATTCGCCCTACAGCAGTATGTACAGCCCGCGTCGTCATTCAGGACATTCTGTACGCTATCAAATTCATCATAATTTCTGCCATGCTCTCACGACATCATCCTGGGATGGGATTTTCTTTCGCGCCACGACGCCATCATTCATTGCGCACCTGCCGAGCTAGAACTCTCGCCGTTTCCAGAGTGCCTCCTAACTCGACAACGGCTGTGTCGGTCAACTGCGCCGATCTCGCCGACACCGTTGCACTCTTTTCGCCATCTGAGCGCGTCTCCACTAGGAAAGGCTTGCTGGTGCCTTTTGCGATCATGCAGCTCACTCAGGGCAACGCCGCTATTTTTGTAACCAACCCATCCCCGTACATAGTTGTGCTGATACGAGAGGAATCTCTCGGCAGAGTGGAACCCCTGAAAGACACACAAGTTATCGACACGCCCGACGACGTGGACAGTACCAGTTCGAGCGTGCTCAGTGCTGTTTCGACTTCTGATTCGTCACCCGTTGATGTATTTGGGTCATCCATTGCTGACGATCTTACGCCGGCCCAACGTTCCCAGCTTCTGGGCCTGCTAGAAGAATTTCGTTCTTCTTTCGATGTTGCACAAGCTTCTCTCAGCCGCACGTCCACTGTCACGCACCGCACCGACACTGGCAGCCACCCGCCACTGCGGCAGCGTCCATACCGCGTATCTCCCCCAGAACGTCGAGTAATCAATGAGCAAGTCGACGACATGCTTCGACGCGACGTTATTCAACCTTCGGACAGCCCCTGGGCGTCTCCTGTCGTTCTCGTTGTGAAGAAGGACGGTTCTATGCGGTTCTGTGTGGACTACCGGCGGCTCAACAAGATCACTCGTAAGGACTTCTATCCACTACCACGAATTGACGATGCGATTGACAGCCTGCAAGGAGCAGAATTCTTTTCATCCCTCGATTTGCGGTCAGGATACTGGCAAGTACCAATGGCTGACGACGCTCGACCGAAGACAGCCTTTGTCACGCCCGACGGCTTGTACGAATTCAACGTCATGCCGTTTGGACTGTGTAATGCGCCCGCTACCTTTGAGCGCATGATGGACACTGTTCTGCGCAACTTGAAATGGCACACATGCTTGTGCTACCTCGACGACGTCGTCGTTTTCGCTCCGGACTTCGCTACGCATCTCCAACGCTTGCGACATGTTTTGACGCGTTTGAGGGACGCCGACCTACAACTTAATTTAAAGAAATGCCGATTTGCGGCACGGCAGCTAACAATACTAGGCTACGTCGTGTCCAAGGACGGAATTCTCCCCGATCCAGCCAAGCTTCGGGCTGTGGCCGAGTTCCCCAAACCGACGTCTGTCAAAGAACTGCGCAGCTTCGTAGGGCTGTGCTCCTACTTTCGACGCTTCATTCGGAATTTCGCCGCCATCATATCGCCGCTAACGAAGCTCCTCGGAAGTAACGGGCCCCTCGACTCGTGGTCGTCAGAATGTGACGACGCGTTCCTAAAGCTCCATCGTTTGTTGACGTCTCCGCCCATACTGCGCCACTACGATCCCACGGCTCCTACAGAGGTACACACGGACGCTAGCGGTGTGGGCCTCGGCGCTGTCCTTGCGCAGCGCAAACCAGGGTTCCCTGAATATGTTGTGGCCTATGCAAGTCGTACGCTTACTAAAGCCGAGACCAATTACAGTGTCACAGAAAAAGAATGCCTGGCAATCATATGGGCTCTTGCAAAGTTCCGACCTTACCTGTATGGTCGCCCATTTGATGTCGTCACGGACCACCACGCCCTTTGTTGGCTGTCGTCATTAAAGGATCCCTCCGGCCGTCTTGCACGTTGGGCACTTCGCCTACAGGACTACGATATCCGCATGCTGTACCGCAGTGGACGACAACATTCGGACGCCGATGCCCTCTCGCGCTCTCCCTTGGCTGACGACAATGCTCGCTGCTCAGTATCCGAGGTTACTGTTTCATCTATTGACCTTGACACCATCGCCGCCGAGCAGCGCAAGGACCCGTGGATTGCCTCGATAATAGGCTTGCTGTCTGATCCATCGACACCAACCACTCGCGCAAAGCGCCGTAAAGCTCAAGATTTCGCCATTCGCGACGACCTCCTCCACCGCCGCAATTACAGCCCCGACGGCCGCCAGTGGCTATTAGTAGTACCTCGCAGCCTGCGTTCCGAAATATGCACGGCTTTCCACACCGATCCACAGTGCGCACACTCCAGCACATTCAAGACCTACCAACGCCTTCAACAGCGGTACTACTGGCGCGGAATGTACCGCTACATTCAGAAGTTCGTGCGCTCTTGCCCCGATTGCCAGCGCCGGAAATCTCCACCTCGCCTTTCGCCGCCGGGTCTGCAGCCTTTACCTTGTCCTAGCAGGCCCTTTGGGCGGGTCGGCATTGATTTGTACGGGCCCCTTCCCATGACAGCTGCTGGAAAGCGCTGGGTTATTGTGGCAGTTGACCACCTCACGCGATACGCTGAAACTGCTGCGCTCCCGGCAGCTACAGCGCGCGACGTTGCCTCCTTCTTGCTTCATCGGTTCATCTTACGTCACGGGCCACCCCAGGAGCTACTCAGTGATCGCGGTCGTGTCTTCCTTTCTGAAGTCGTTGAAGCTATTCTTAAAGAGTGCCACGTGGTTCACCGTACGACTACGGCGTACCACCCTCAAACCAATGGGCTTACGGAGCGCTTCAACCGCACGCTCGGCGACATGCTTTCAATGTACGTCGCCTCGGACCACACGAATTGGGACATCATTCTACCATTTGTGACCTACGCGTACAACACCGCTACGCAGAGCACCACGGGCTTTTCACCTTATTTTCTACTGTACGGTCGGCACCCGTCGCACACTAGTGGACACAATTCTACCGTACCGCCCACATACTTCTGAGTATGCGCCCATATCTGACACAGTGAGGTACGCCGAGGAGTGCCGCGACTTCGCACGGGCCTTTACGTCCAACGACCAAGAGCGTCAGAAGAGCATTCGCGGTGACCCTACCTCTGCACCCACCTTCCTCCCTGGAGCGCTGGTGTGGCTCTCCATTCCTACCGCTGCGCCTGGCCTCTCCTCAATGTTACTGCCAAAGTATGAAGGCCCCTATCGAGTTGTTGAACGCGCATCACCTCTCAACTACGTGATTGAACCCGTCGACCCGTCTTCGGACATGCGCCGTCGTGGACGCGACATTGTCAACGTCGAGCGCCTCAAGCCGTACTATGATCCACTCATAGTAACGAACTGCTAGGTCGCCAGACGGCTCCCTTTGCATCCCGGGGGTAATTGTAGCGAAAAGTAACCAACCCTATAGTGGGGTAGGCTCTCCGGTGTGATCTAGTGGGTCTGGATCTAACGCGCACTACTCGTGCTCGCCGCTCGCTCTCGGGGCTCGTGCTTTCAGCCGTTGAACAAGCTACCGGTCGGGTCTGACGCCAGCCTTCAATAAACGCCCTTTACAATATATATATAATGACAAAGTGATTGCCGCTGCTGACGTCATCATCTCTCCTTTTTCTGTTGCCTCAGTGTCCATCTGCTGTGCGACTGCCTTGTTTTCGCCGTCCAACGGATGTGCCACCGTAACATTCTCGGTCCATTTGCCATTATCACGCTTGTTGATGGTTCCGGTGCTGTTTATGTGTGCAGCTATATTACATGGTGAACGCGTTGGGTATCTCGACACATTTGGTGCTATCTTCCCGTTGGCACCTTTTGACAAGACCCCGCTGACTATTGATGCTATCACTTCTGTCGCCGAACCCGCGTCACTTGACAACGACGTTTTCTTGCGCTGCGTTGATAAGGAGCTGACGCAAGCACAGCGGAATCAGCTCATTAAGCTGCTTGATCGTTTTCGCATCTCATTCGACGTTGATCAACCTTCATTGGGGTGCACGTTGATGGTTGTACACCACACTGACACCGGTCACTATGCTCCACTGCGCCAGCATCCCTACCCAGTTTCTCTGGCTGAACACAACGTCATTACTGAACACGTCGATGACATGCTTCATCGTGGCGTGATTCAGCACTCACAAAGCCCTTGGGCTTCCCCAGTAGTACTCGTGCGGAAAAAGGATGGCTCAATCAACTTTTGCATAGACTACAGCCGACTCAACAACATCACACGCAAGGATGTTTATCTCCTGAGGTCCACACGGATGCTAGCGGTGTTGGTCTTGGCGCCATTCTCACTCAACGCAAAGACGGCTTTGACGAATACGTTGTCGCGTATGCCAGTCGTACCCTAACAAAGGCAGAGCCAAACCACTCCGTAACGGAAAAGGAGTGCGTCGCAATTATTTGGGCAATTGGACAATTTTGCACATACCCTTACGGACGCCAGTTTGACGTCGTTACTGACCATCATGCTTTATGTTGGCTCTCCTCTCTGAAAGACCCCACTGGCCGCCTTGCTCGCTGGGCTTTACGTTTTCAAGATTATGACATACGTGTCATTTCTCGCTCTGGACGTAAGGACTCGGACGCTGATGCCCTCTCACGCTCTCCACTACCTCCTGATCCTGCTCGCTCACAAGTCACCACCTGCGACACGTCCTCTCTGAGCATCAGCGATATGCCAGCCGAGCAGCTAAAGGATCCCTGGATCGCGTCCCTGTTCCAAGTTCTCTCACACCATTCCCCTGAGTCTCTGCCATGCTCTCTTCGTCGTGAAGCGCAACACTTCGTCGTGCGCGAAGGCATATTGTACCAATGCAGCTACGTCACCGATGGCCGCAGGTGGCTGCTTGTAATTCCTTGTCACCTGTGCTCACATATTCGCGCCGCATTCCACGATGACCCTCAATGCGCCCACGCTGGTGTTTTCAAGACGTATTCCCGCATTCGCCTTCGCTATTATTGGCGCGGCATGTACTGATACGTTCGCCAATACGTTCGGTCACGTTCTGCGTGCCAACGCCACAAGACACCTCATAGCACCGCTGCTCCTCTACAGCCTTTGCCCTGCCCAGCACGCCCATTCAACCGCATTGCAATTGATCTTTTCGGTCCCCTGCCCAACACACCTGATGGTACACCGGTGGATTATTCTCGCCATTGATCATCTCACCCAGTATGCGGAAACATCTGCACTGCCAGCTGCCACCACTAAGGATATCGCCAACTTCATCCTTCGTCGTCTCATTCTCCAACACGGTGCACCACGTGAATTACTCAGCGACCGCGGCCACGTCTTTCTCTCCAACGTAGTCGAGGCACTGCTCCACGAATGTCGCACTATTCACTGCACCACCTCCGCGTACCACCCTCAAACAAACGGGATGACGGAACGTTTTAATTGCACCTTGGGTGACATGCTTGCCATGTATGTTAACGGTGACCACTCCAATTGGGACCAAGTGCTACCCTTCCTTCACCTATGCCTATAACTCTGCTCCACGAACTACCGCCGGCTTCTCTCCTTTCTTTCTTTTGTACAGGCACGAATCATCCTGCTCCATGGACACCATTCTTTCTTACAATTCCGACATTTCCGAAGCAACGCCTGTATCCGAAGTGGCGGCTTATGCTGAAGAGTGCCGCCAACTTGCTCGGTCGTTTACTGCACAAGACCAGTGGCACCAAAAATCGCGCCATGATGCCTGCGCACCTGCTATAAAGTATACCCTGGGAATGCTGGTCTGGCTGTGGGTGCCCTCCACAACTCCCGGTCTTTTGACGAAGCTGCTGTCATGCTACCATGGCCCCTACCGCATCGTGCAACAAACTTCACTAGTGAATTTCCTCCGATCACCGTTGCAGAGGGTGCGAAATAGTTCACGCAGCCCGGCTCAAACCGTGCTACGACCGTCTTGTCGTGACATCTCCCTAAGTCGCCAGGTTGGCTCCTTTCTGCGCGGGGAGTGATTGTAGTGGAGCACACCGGCAGCAGCTCTGACTCATCGTGAAGAAGATGACGCTGACGTTGGTGTTGTTTTGAGGTCAGCTGGTTCTAATATAGTGAGTGTGTTAACGTCCTGTCTTTGATTCCACCTCATTACATTATATATATATATATATATATATATATATATATATATATTGTAATGTATAAAAACAAAGAGCTCGCTGTGCCGAAGACACTCGCGCTAGAGGAGCGCAGGACAAGAGAAGCAGAGGAAGACGAGGTTAGATTAGAACAGCCGGCTTGCAGCAAAGGCACTGTGTCTGTCTTTCTTCATTACAATATATATGTAATTTCAGGTACTTTGGACAGTGCTGTGGACGAAATGGACCTCTCATTCCGCATTCAGCACACCAGTATGGAGATAAATTAAAGCCCAGCCCTACTTGCAGACAATAAAAACATAATTTTGCAAGCAAAAACAAGCACGGTGCCACAGACACCTTCGCTGACCGATAAGGAGCGGCCAGTGTGACTGATTGTGGTCTCTAACGTGCCTCTTATCTGTGTACACTTCTTTTTATCAATGTATGCTATTCTGTATGTTTACAATGCGTTAGTAATAAACACAATTACATTTTAGGATGCCATCAATGTGAAAAGAAAACATGCAAGCGAAAGAAATGCTGTTTCTGCTGAGACAGGTGTCCACAAGCGGTACGCCTTCTCACTGTGTCTCAAAATGGTTTGGTGCTGGGTTCTGCCTCGCAGAACAGGTTTGAGTGAGCAACAAATTGTAGCCACTGTTAAACAGTGCTCTTAAGCACTGTTTCTGTGTTCCCTCTTGCTCCACTTATTTGCTCTACGCAAACACACTGTTCGACTGTTACGTACCTCATGCAAGAGCAATGCTCCACAAAGAAATTCCTGGCTGCACAACTCCTCACAGCATCTGAACATGCCAGAGCATCATGGAGACGGTTGCAGTACACCTTTGGGGACTGCTCTTGAGCCGGGATCAATTTCAAATTTCATGTCAGTTTTCTTGTTCAGGGTGTTCAAAAGTTCAGAAAGATGCTTATAGCTCGAGTTTTTTGGAAACCTGTTCAATTGCTGTTTAATCTTTGGGAGCACATTTAGTGAGCACACATGCCTGGACTTAGTTTTGAACTACTGTGCAAAAGTGGGCATCGTGCTCACTTTTAAAAAATGCCATTTTGAGGAATGGCAAACTCCTGTGCTAGGACGTCCAGCTGATAAAGGGGTATTCACACGGAGGAGTTCCCCATAGGCGATAAAGGTGGAGCCAAGTGATGTCATGTGGTGGGGAGAACTCACATGGGCAAGCAGCCGTATGGGGGAAGCCAGATTTACGAGACTGCTGCTGTGCCTTTTACTTGTGGCACCACGAAAGCAACAGCACTCTTGAGTGTACGAAATTGGTTGCGGTTAACCGAAGTGGAAGCCGACATCAACACCCAGATTTTATCTATTGGGCCCAAAAGAAACGGTCAGTTGTGTAAGCAGGCTTCCAACACATGCACTGCTTCCTTTCACAGAATCTCTTCATTCACAGTTTTACACAAGGAATGCAAACACAGCCATGTCTTCGCGTTGGGTTGCTAGCAAAAGTTCCTGTGTATTTCTTTCTTCAGGGGTGTGCTCACGCAAAGAGATGTTTTGGCGAGGTCGTTGGTGCCTGCTATTTCTTTATTTGTCTCTGCTGATGAAATTGCACATGGTGTTTTGAAAATTGAATGAAGTACCTTTCATGTTGGTCGGCTGTCAGTCAACTGCAGGTTCAGTGATTTTTTTTCCCAAGAGAACAACTGAGGATGGAAGGAATCTGGTCACTTGATATCGGACGACAGTGAAGTGTATGAGACTTCGATTAAAATTTTGGAGTGCAAAGAATATACTGCAGACCTCTGCTGTCGTCACCAGGCAGGATCAGTCCCCGACTTAGCAAACCCCTGCCCAAGCCTCCACCCCCTATCTGAAAAAAAAAAGCAAAACCAAGTCATCCAAAAGAAAACTTTCGGCAGTACGTGTAAAGACTTTTCTGAAAATATAAAATATATGCATAACGTGGGTGAGTCGACACTACTGTATATACCAAGTTTGTGTTCAGTGCCAGTAATTTTGCTCGCTTATTTTTCTTCTTCACAACACTGAAATTACGTATGACAAGAGGGATCTTTGTTAACGAGAACTGTGCTCTCTGCGAGAGAAAACAGCGCTGTAGCAGGCATCTGCCTAAATCGTTTGGAAACATTGTTTATTGCACTTTACGATCAGCATATAGCACAAAGTGCACTTTTTAAGTACTGTATTTACCCGCATAATTTGCGCCCTCGCATGATTTGTGCACCCCTAATATTTAGCCAGCTTTCAAAAAAAAAAAAAAAAGAAAATTCCTCGCACATTTTGCGCTCCCCGTTCCCAGCTCACCGGCGCACACGCATGGACCGACAGCTGTGCAGCCGCGCCCCTCACTGCGCAGGCGAGCGCAGTCGTACGCAAAAGGAGCCCCCTTTTTCCGATTCTTTTCTGCGGAAGCCCCAAGTACGGTCGCTAGAATAAAAGCATGCGAGTGGGGGTGAAGAAAACGGCGGAAGCAGAGATCAAACGAGCCCGGCCTATCTCCGTCGCTCGGAGAGCGGATTTGATAACATCACCCCGATCAGGACACCTGCCGTTGATGTGGGGAGGAAAGACCCCGCCCGTCTTTAACGAGCATGAAAAGACGCAAGGCGGGGGGGAGGGAAAGAGGGGAGTGTCGCTCGGCTGCCGAGCAATCGCATGGCTGCCGAGATAGCGCTGGCGCACGCGCTATCTCGGCAGCCATCAGCGGGCGGCTCGTAAACACTTCTATGTGCTGCGCTCTCAACGCGAAGGGACTGCGAAAAGTGTCCCTGGAGCAGCCGTATTCTCTTACACCAACATTTTGCAGTGTTACGTGAGATCGTATCCAAAAGAGTTACCGCGCTAGTTGCATTATATACACGTTATTTCGAACGTGTTCGTGAAATATCCGTGTAATTTGTGCACCCCCTTTTCGGAGCTCTAAAATCGCGAGAAAAAGTGGACAAGTTACGCGAGTAAATACGGTATTCTTTCAAAGAAAACAGGCAAGGTCCAGATGCCTATCAAATTCATCACTTTGAAATAAATATATAGGGAAGTTAAGATCTGCTTGGTAATTATCATTGGATGCGGTGTATTCTTCCACGAGTAAAAAGGAAAAGGAAATTCCATTGTCGCTTAGCTTTGCCAGTGCGGTGCCCACAAGCAGAATGCATATTTGGAAATGTTGCTGTGGCAGCATCCATGCTGCAGCTGTGAGCAGCACGCCCGCGAGGCTATTGTTGCCAAACACCTGTCCAAAATTCCAAGCAGGGATTGTTTGTACCTCTCGGTCAAAAGGTCTTCCCTGGGAGGTGTGGAGAAGTCTCTCCAAAATTGTGACGTCATCTCCTCTTCCGTGGCAGGGAGAACTCCCTCGTGGATTAAGGAAAGCATATGACCAGATCCTCAAAAAACTGCAGATGTTGAGGAATCGAGGTGCCTGGATCAGTGAAGCAGTTACAAAGTTCCGTGGGCTTGTGCTCCAATTTATTTTCCAGATTTGCCGACATGGCTGTTTCCCTTGCACGCTTTCCGCAAGAGGGCATTTCGTTTGAGTGGACTGCAGAGTGCAACCCATCATTTCACCAACTCAAGTTCCTCAATGACACAGCCAGTCCCCCACCACTTCTTCCATCACCAGCCAAAGTTCACACCGATGCGAATGGTGTCAGTGCCGCTGCTGTACTAGTTCTGTGTACCGGGCACAGCGAGCACCTTCTCTTCAGCCAGTAAAAGTGTACCACCACCTCCAAGTAGGTGAACAGTGTCCATTGGGACTTTGAATATTATGAATTGGAAAACACAAGGCATGCGCACCCTGGAGGTTTGAACAGGAACTTGATCAACCTTGCTAGTTGTGTCAAATGTTTGCACATTGTTCATTGTGTTCACGTGCAGGTGTTCAAGGATCGAAGCTATTTAATCGCCTCGGCACAAGACAGCTCAAAGCTGCTCACTGAGGAGGCTGTGGAAGGGTTGGACGGTGGAGCATCCAGTGCAGGCTCCTTGGGCAGTGCGAGCACTTCAGACGACAACGAAGAAACCGAGATGACCGTCATCCGAAGGCCCACAAGACCCAGGAGGACACTCAGCCACAAGTCAAGGGGTACGTCATCCTGGCAGAAGGGGGCTAAAGGCACCTCTTCACAATTGTATTTTGCACTGCAGAGTCCTCAACGCTGGTGGCAGTTGACTCCGACTCCGAGAACGATGAGAATGTCCTGCAGAAGATTGCACACGCATTTGGACATCTCTTCTCTGACCACAGCAGTGAGGAGGATGACGAGCAAAGCGAGCCCAAGTCTGAGTCGGAGGAGACTGAAATGGCTGACAACGAACTCTCAACCGCTGATGACCGGCCCGTATTTTTGGAGAAAGGTACTTGGAAGAAAACCCTACAATGATTGCAGCTGGTCGTTTGTTCTGGACTGTGAAGATATATATGCCCACCCTCAATGTGAGGCAATCTGTGTGAAGCAGATCCTTTTATTACTTGAATGTTTTAATGCTCTAAAAATCAGTTTACAAGCCTGAGGAAAGTTACGTTTTTGTACTGGTGGCGAATTGTATGCATGTTGGCAATAGGTCACTGATTCTGTCATAAAGTATGGAGAACCGTGTACATCAAATCTATGTTTCCGAGCTGATGGCAATCCCCGAATAAGTACAGGGATGTCTCGGGGAGTTATCCATCATGGGTAAATGAAAATTAGAATGATCATTTGGGCCATCCCCACTATTTAGGGGCTTTAATTTGGGCTCATCTTTTGGATCCGGAACATGAATCTAAGCTTAGCTTTATAAAAAAGGTTTGCCAGCCTGCAAAAAGATATAAGAATTTCAACTGCCAAAAACACATTCCTGCAGATATTATGATTTCTCAATGTCAAGCACACACTGCAAAAAGACACTACACTTGTTGATCGCAACATATTTTCTCAATGATGCTCACTTATCAGAATATTATTTTGCTTGTATAAGGAAGCAATCTTGAGAAAGAAATTCACAAACTTGCTAAATCGTTGTTGTAAATGAGGATTTTATTTCTGCAGACAGATTTGTATCCATTGTTCTGGGTGCAAGAGCGGTGCCTAATGTAAATTTCATCAAAATTGAGAGTGGTGACCAGGATGGTATAGTGCAGCTGCAGAGCTTGTGTTCCCTGTTGAGTGAGTGACTACCACTCGTAGTGCTTGTGCGAGGGGGATTAACTTCCATGTGCAGGATGAGCTTCTTTCAACTAGGACTGAGCTACGTTCAGCGGATGAGGTAGACTTGCACCTGTCGATGATGACAAGCAAAGCAGAAACAAATTTTTGATGCATGAGGCAAATGTAAAATGGGTAAGAAAATCATGTGCAATTCATGATGCTGCCCATTGTTTTAGGTGTGAAGCACCTTATGCACTCGGGCTGTCAGTGTCTCCTGTCGGTGTGCCCTGTCATCTTCACGGTAAAGCAAACTTGGTCAAAAAAATCGACACACACTTGACAACGAAAAGTACCGCTCCTGAGGATTCGAACCCACAACTACATGAGATTGTGACGGCAGGAGCTGGAGGCTCTACCGACTACATCGTCACCACATCGAATGCATGCACAACAAACGAGCCTTATATCTTCTCTGCACCACTTTACCATTTGCATCTAGGTCGTGTCCAGTCAAAGCAGATGTGTTTAGCAAGCAAAATTGCTCTTAAATTTACACTGCCTCTTTTCCATGGCACTCTTGGTTCACGGCGGTGGTACTGCCATCTAGCAAAAATAGAGCGAAGCAGATTGTCATGCTAATGCACGCATCACAGTGGGCCGATCCTGGAGGCAGTGCAGTCAGACAGTGCATGTATACAGTTGTCTTGTCAGAATCCCACCCTGTCGGCATCTAACGTCGTCATGGTTGAGCCCACAGTAAAGCAAGCCCATCGGCAGCGATTGACGTGTTCTTGTGGGAAACAGTGGTGCATCGCGGCATGCTTCGCACCTCCCCAGGTTTCACATTAGTGGAGCTGTTGTGATTTTAGTAATGAACCTATGTTTGTCTTTTCTGAAATTTGTCCCCCGATGGAATCGTCCCTGAATTTGTTTGCTGCAGGTGATGCCCAGGATGCCGCAGAAGATGGATTGGCTGAGACTGCTCTCGCAACGTACATCCTTGCCGAGTCCAGGGACCACCTTAACATTAATGTCACCTCCACTTTGGCCAGAATTTTCTTCAAGTTGTGGAATGTAGGTAGCATTTCCCAATCCTCGTTAAAAAGACTTCACACAGTGAAAAACGTACTTGCCTTTCTGTCTTGATATAATGAAATCATACTTTTTGCTAATCATACTTTTTTCTAAGAAACTGCTGTGTGGACCAGGTGGTTGAGTCAATACCTATTGTGGTGGCACTTGTTTACAGGATGGGAGATACGAATGCGCTTGCGTAGCGCCATCAAACTTCAATCCAGCCTCTGCTAGCCCTGTTCACTGGCGAGTCAGGAAGTGGGTGTGCTTTAAGGCATGGGATGTATGTCAGCCATATGTCTTTCTAGAATGGCAACCACTACGTGTGACTGTAGAAATGATGTACGTAATGTCACTGGCATGTTCCAGAATGATGAATGCGCCAGTGTACTGGGTTCATGTCATGAACAAGGAGACAGGCTCAAAAGACGATAAAGGATAAGCAGCGCAGAGGAGCGGTCAAGGGGGCACTAGGCACATGCCGGAGGTGGGAAAGAGATGTTGTGCGCAGGACAGAAGGTGTCATGATGGTACGCACCACATCTTGTCACATCATCGGTGGAAGTAAAGCTCGAGACATGTGGCCGACGTGAGGACAAAAAGAAAGGAAAGGAAGTTGTCTCTTCTGAAGGTGACTGGTGGTCACGACATAGTCCTTGGAGCGATGCTTCTGCGGTGAAGTGTGATGATGTGGCACTATCCAGCAAGAGCCGCAGGGCGAAAGACTACGATATAGTCCTCAGAATGACGTGACATCACAGTAGAGGGAAAATTTCAAGACGAGCCAAGGTATGGTCAAGACAACGAGAGGCCTAGCGAGATGAAGCTGCAGCAGTGCGAAGGGAATGACGACGGCTTTTGAGACATATGTGCGACTAGTCTACGATGCAGCTGCCAACGATGCTACCATGCTGGTGAAGCAGCGAAGACATCCAAGTATATATAGCAGTGGTAAAGTAGGAGCAGCACATTTGTTTCCAAGTAAGACTAATGCTGGCCTAGTGGTCTAGTGGCAGGGTTGCCAGGCTTTGGTGAATATAGGAGCTAGATAGAGGCGAGGTAGTTTATTGTAAATAAATGTTATTGTTATAGTTATTTCTTTGAGAGTGGTTGAGTATTTATTATGCACATGTGATTTTTTTTTCTTCTGTAATTGGGGTTAAAAGTCCTGTCTGATGTGTTGGTCAATCGCTGCCGTCTATCTTCTGAAAGGCCATTGCCTCGCGAGATTCTTGCCCTCCAAAACAAACCAGGAAATTTTGTGACAGCCCAGGACGTCAGAAGCCATGTTTATGTGCCGGTGTCTACGGCCATACAAGGTCGCCCTTTGCATAAGAAACAAAGTGGTTGCAGGTGTCATAAGCAGTCTGTGAATGCTCCTGAAATACCAGTATTTGTAGGTGAACGATGAAACGGGCCTCTTCTGTGCGAAATATATCGTCTCGGCTACGAAATTTTATCATCCAGTGCAAAAGGTGCAGAGATAGCTGCCAGGAGGGCAAGCGTGGTGGTGGGGATAAAAGGGTCACAGTTTTGTACGCGTAAGTGACATACAGCAGCACTTTTTCCCGATTCTTGTGTTTGGAGCTCAAGGGTTTATTCAGATAAGGATAGGCAGGCCCCGACCACATTTTGTTTTTGCAAAATTTTACATCAGCTGCGCATATGTCTTCCCACATAGATGTCAACCTTCATTTTGTGAAATCTGACGTGAGTTTTTCGAAGAAGAGTTCTTATTTAACCACAGTTCACAAAGGAGCACATTCGCATGTGTTACATGTCCTGCACGTTTGAAGGCGTGTAATTCTAAAAGTAACCCATAGTACAGTGTAACCCTGTCCATACGTTTTTAGCAGACCGGGGAAAAGAAAATGTAACAGCCAGTACAATGCAAGAGTGAGGAAAGCTCTGAAAATGAATGAGAACAGGGCCGCTTTGACTTCAATTTATTTCAGCAAGGTGAGCCATCTAGAGCCACTGGATGGCCATGTACAGTTGCGGAGTGATAGTTCAGACAGCCACGCGGCACCGCCAGTACTCTCTTAGACTTAATGTGTTAAGACGGTCGACATTTCGGATGGTTTCTAGCCCTAAATTCGATTATTCGGACATTGAGGCTGTCGAGCGCACTGAATGGGCCGCCATTATAGCCTCTGGCGCCCTGGTGAGGGAAAGTATGGGCTCAGAGATTGCATTCAGAACTGCTTAGTTCCAGCTCGATGCACAGATTTTGAAGGCAAGAGCCGTCATTGCAATCACCGCATCCTGTTCCGGCACCCTGCACATCGTTTGTGATTGCAAGTAAGGCTGGTCAGCTGGTCGTGTCAGGTCCATGATCGCTTGATAGCACTTTTACACTTTCAACTTATAAATGTGTGCATTTTCCCTGCAACTTTAATTCTTTTTTGTGATTGCAACTTGCTTTGAATGTATCCGGAGATTTAATGTGTTTGTACTATTGCCCATTTTATTGTGCACTGTGTTATTCTAGTTTTGAGTTTTCCATGCCTGTGCTATTTCTGTTTCGTGCATACTGCAGTGCCGATGTGTACTGGGGCAAGGGAGCATTGTCAAGCCGCGACTGAGTGGCCTTTCTCCCTCCTCCGCAGCCTTGTATTTATGTATTCATGTCCAGAATAAAGACTCAGACTTAATTAGATGTTCTGTCATCAGTGCGTGTTTATTCGGCATTTCAAGATGTCTTTCTCGTGACGTTAAGCGACAGGTTAAGTCTAATGGTACGAACGATGGCCTCGCAGTCCACGCCGACACACATGCCAATGAAAACGAGGCAAGTACACGGCGCTGACAATGTCGCATACCCGCCGATGCTTTCAAAACAGTATGAGCAGACATAATCACTGCAACTGCTTCCATAACACTAGATTTACTTATGCTGGTTGTAAATGAGCCCGACTTCGCAACATGAGAGCCTGAACTGCCGTCGATCACAAGCTGAAATGGGGACATAGTTGGCAACCTCGAGGCTGCGATGTGGCGATTCCTGCCAAGCATGACCAAGACTATCAAAACGGCGGTGCCAGGGCGGGTTCGGCGTGCCAGGTTGCGATGCATCATGCAAGAACAGGCCTATATTTGCGACGTAACAGCGGGGTTTGCAATACATGGGGTCCTATGGGAGCTATGCCGGGACCGATGAAAAAACAACATAACAGCCGGGAAAACGCAGCAGTGAGGAATGTAACAGTGAGGTTCCACTGTACATGCTGAAACATTTTTCAGTGGCTCTGAGCCAGGAGTACTGTTGGTCCATGGGAAGGCGAACCTATGTCGCACATGGTGCATTGCTCTTAATAAATCTCCTAACTCTGATTTCCAATCAACTTCCCCTCACCGTCCTGCCAATTTTCGGGCTGTTTTTCCCAGTTCAGCTGGGGGCAATGAGGCTGCACCACATATGCCTGTAGTCTTCAGTGTTGTCATGCGTAAATGGGCCCAAGGCATGTGCCACATGACGAAAAGGTGAGATGGCATGCGAAAGAATGGAGAGGCCCCAGAAAGCACGCACCATTGACACGTCCATGTTCGTGGTTGGTTGACGACTGCCCTGTGGCGCGTTAACCGAGCTACAATCAGAAGTGGAAAATGTTGAGCTGGGCAATTGTCTGGGTGATGACGGCCGAAGAAGGATTCTACGGCAGCTCCGCTCTGTCGTCGGGAGCAGCGGGTGTTCGGTTTGGGAGGCCATGACGCTGGCACTCCGTGGTGTGGTTGTGCACCTCCATGACTTTTGGGCGAGGCTCCTCGGAGGTGCTGCAGCTAACAGTCCTGGACACACCGGCTGCAGTCCCCCTTCGAAGGTCGGCCAGCAACGGTTCCCCGGTATGACACATCACCACTTCAAGCAGGGGACCGAGCTCATATACTTAAGCCTTAGGCTTAACAATCAAAGACGCTGTGACACGTCAGCAACTGAGACTGGGCAACAGCTACGGAGGCAGGTGGTATCTTCCAGCTGCCGTAAAGGAGGACAGCGACAACTTGGAGACATCCAACAGGATTTTTAGTCCATGCTCTGCAAGCGCAGCTGAAATCCGTGACAATAACTGGCGAGCCTGTGCCAGGATTTGATTCCCTGCCCAGTCACTGATACTCGGAGATTGCGGAGATGGATTGGGAGCGTTTGGCAGCGATAGCTAAGAGCAGGAACCTGTATGGCAAAGATGCTTTAATATATTTCGAGGAATGCCAACGAGAAAGGGAGAGAGAACTCGAAGCTGAATAGAAAGAATGCCAGCTCCAACTTGAATGGGAATGCAAGTGAGAGCATGAAAGAGTTGTGGCGAATCTAAAGGAGCAAATATATGAGGCTGAACGAGGGCTGATTTGTCGAAGTCGGGAGATATCGTGTCGAAGTTTACCAGTAGAGTGATCAGCTGAGTCTAGTGAACATGAAGTGGAGGTTAGCCAAATTGAGGAAATTGAGATGAGCCAGGAGATGGTTACGCTAGGATCAGAGCAAGGTGATGGCGCAAGGCCAGTGGAGATCGAGTTGGGGACAGACGTGCAGACAGGTGTAGGCACCCAAGATGCTTTTTTGAGAGCAGCTTTGCTATAGAACGCATACTTGGTGCAGTACCTACGTGAGAGTAATGCAGCCTGCTGCAACTCAGTTTTCGCGGGGTGTGTGCCGATGCGTGCCCTGCATTGAAGATTGTGACAATGGACTGCGATCTGGTAGACAACCGTGCAAAGTTAGAGTGCAAGCACAGTGAAGAGGCGGTAAGCAATGAGAGCGAGAGAAATGGTAAAACGCTAACAAGGAGTGGGAGTGAGGACGTGTCGGTTGATAAAAAGGCAGTCGTAGGAGCTGCCAACGGAGGACTCAGCGCTAAGACACGTCTTAGAAAAATCGCTCAGAACAAGCGTTCAATGAGGATAACGGAACTGAGGAATGAAGAAGTGAACAAACGCAGCAGGTGTTCAAGACGTTTGCGACTACATTGGGCGAGTAAGTGCAAGGAAAAAGTTTTGGAGAGGCATTTTCTTGAGGAAATGCAACAGGATTGTTAAGCGTTCGCAACAGCGTGCTTTAAGCAGACGCGCTAGAGCAAAGCTCATGTAGGCGCGTTTGACGAAGCGTTCGAGAGAACGTGCTGTTAGGAAGTGTGAGAGGGTTTTGCACGAGACGCCGGGTAGAAGACAACCTAGGATTAAGGTGGAGAGGTTTTTGCTGTGGCCACTAAAGAAAAAGTAGGTTCTATGGAATGCTGGCTCTTCACGGAAAAGAACACTGATAAGCTAAAAGACATAGATAGATGAACGGACACAATAAAGCATAGCCAGAAGGTATCATAATAAGTAAAGTGTAAAGTGGAGACTAGAAGGAAGTGCTAGTCGGAGCATTTAATGATTTAAAAGGAAGCTATTGCGGTTGCCAAACTTGCATAAAGAAACAGTAGAGTAAGGCCCAATAGCAGACGTTGATGTAATTGTTAAATCAGCATAGTGAAGAGTGCAAGGTGTTGTAACAAAGCCTGAAGATGAAAGCAGAAGTTGGCGATTTTGTGAGTAAAAGCTGTTGAGCGATGTGTAGAGGATGGAAATGTAGCAGAGGTTGTACAGTTAAACCTGGATATAACGAAATTGAGAAATTCCCGGGAAACTTCGTTATAAAGAGGATTTTGTTATATGCAGGTACGGCACGAAAATTCGAAAAATAAACGCTTAAGTAAGCAAAACGTTACAGACGGCAGAGCTGACCCAAAGCAATTATTTTGGGCAAGAAAACATTTACAGCTGAGAACACTTATGTGACCGCTTATAGTACAGGACCGGCAATAATGCGGTTTTTTCTAACCCCCCCCCCCCCGGTTCTTTCTGACCCCCCACATACCCCTTAATGTGCAGCCCCCCCTCACCCCCCCTTCCCGATATGAAGGACCGGTTATAATGCGGCTGCCCGGAAATTGCGGACAGTCGAGGTAGGGAGCAGGCTTCACAAAGGAAGTGCGCCGCCCGAAGAAAGCGCAGCGAATCACCGTGGAGGAGGAAGGAGCGCGGAACGAATTAACAATGAGCGGAGGGAAGAAAAAAAAAAACGGTAGGATTTCCAAGGTGAGGGAGAATGCTACTACGGCCGCTTGTCAGCCGCGAACACTCCAGCCGCGAACACTCCAGTGTCCTCCAGTTTACCGTTGTTTGTCTCCAGTTCTTTTTTTTTACCATTGCAGGCGCGCTGCCCTTGAATCACCCCGCGATTTTCTGTGCACCCGATCCCTGTGTTGTCAAGGGCAAACTTCCCTTGAGGCGCGCCGCCCGTGACCTCGCGAGCTACGCCTAACAACCGCTCTCACCTCCTGTCAGGTTAGCGAAGTGCAGACTCGCGCAGCAACCAAAGAGTCGCGCACGTTGAAAAAAAAAAAAGCTTGTTTTTTTTTCTTTCTCTCTTAAACCGGCGCGACTCGGTAACATCAACTCGAAAAGGAGGGTGGCGGCTTGGCAGGCTAGGCCAGCTGCAGAAAGCGGCGGGAGCAGGTTTGAAGTGAAGGGGAAAGGACACGCCCCCGGCGGGATGATCGCGGGGTCGAGGGATGCCGGCCCTCCTCACGCACGCTCGCACGAACGCACACGTGCACTCGCTCTCGCCTCGCAGTCGCCGTGTCTTTGAGCGCGCCAAGCGCGACACCGCCGCTTCGCATTCCTGTTGTGGCGGAGGAGGTGCTTCCGGTTGTAGCTCGCGCAAAAGTGACAAAATTTGGGGCAACATCTCAGGCTGTCGGCGGAGAAAATTCGTTATTTCGAGGGGTTCTCCCGCTGCCACTTCGTTACACAGAGGTTTCAAATACATGTACTTCTATGGAGTAACGGCGGGGAATAAAAAAACTTCGTTATATCCAGGAATTCGTTATATGGAGGTTCGTTATAAGCAGGTTTAACTGTAGCATGCACAGTGATGCATTGATATTGTTCAATCGATACAGATTTTTGTATAATGTATACTCAGTGATGGTGCTAACGTGATGAACTGGAAGTTAAAGTGATGTGATGAATATGCACCGATGTTTTGGAATTAATCCTGATTTTTTGTATTGTGTGCTCATTGATGGTGCTAAGGTGATGAAGTGGAAGGAAAAATGGTGTGAACAGCGGACAGAGATATGAACTTCTTGAACATTCACTCTGGTCAAAGGTGAACATTGCATGAAATGCTTATGAGTTAGTGTTGCGTGTGTGGTGACCAGTTAACAATAAGTGCACGTGACAAGTGTGCGGTGAGGCGCCAAATAAGATGCCCTACGAATTTTTCAAGAGGGCATGCACTATGACACAAAGAAGATCTTTTCTTTTTTAGAAAAAGAATCTGTCAAAGAGGGGGGCCATTGTCCTGAGTAAAGGGGCCCAAGGCATGCGCCATATTGAGAAAAGGAGATGGCGTGTATGGAGAGGTGCCAGAAAGCATGCGCCGTTGACATGCCCATGTTCATGGTTGGTGGACGGCTGGCTCGTGGCGCACGTCCCGAGCTGCGATTGGAAATGGAAAACGCTGAGCTGAGCAATTGTCTGGGTGGCGACGACCGAAGAAGGACGCATCAGCAGCTCCGCTCTGTCGACGGGAGCAGCGGGTGTTCGGTTCGGGAGGCCGTGACGCTGGCACTCCGTAGCGTGGCCATGGACCTCCGGGACTTTCGGGCGAGGCTTCTCGGAGCTGCTGCAGCTAACAATCCCGGACACACCGGCCGCACTCCCCCTTCGAAGGTCGGCCAGCTGCAATTCCCCTGTACAACACGTCACCACTTCGAGTAGAAGCCGAGGCTGCGAGTAGGCCTAACTCGGCGCCGGTGACTGCCACGTCAGCCGTGAGGACAGACGGCAGAGACCAACGGGTCGGATGGGCTCTACCTGATCAGTGACGACTGCTGCGTGTCCAGTTTGCCGATACTGCCAACGAGGACACACCACATGCGGGACTCATCGTCAGTCGGCGCGGCAAAGTAAGACTGTTGAACTTCGGCATCCACCGTGGCCGTGGAAGCAAGCCACATTGTTAGTGGATTGTGGTTCGGACTACACCTAACGCAGAGAAACAATGAGCACCACGGACAAATTAGGTTGTTCATGTCTTTATTGTTGACTTTCGTTCTTTTTTTTTGAAATTCTTTTCTCTTGCTTTATGCGTTCTTTATATTCCCTCGATATAAAATAACGTTCTGTCCTAACAACATCGTCATTCTAGCCTCTCTCTCAATCCATGCTCTGCAAATGCCCCCGAGATCCGTGACAAATATGGAACTCCAACTATGTTTCGATTGCGTTTATTTCCCATATAAAGGAAATATTAACTGTGACAAGTTCAAGTCTTATTATTTGGTCGCAAAGTCGCATAAAGGAAAGTACTTTTTATACATTAACCATTTTACTCTGCATTTATACCATATCTCACACTTAACTAATACAAATGCAATTTAAGTTCCTGCATGCAGTTGAAGAAGCAGTGACTTTCCTTTTGTTATTAGCCAAGGTGAAAATTCGGGGTCATACAAACCTTTATGGCACCTTTGTAGCAAGGTTGCCATATTTACATGATTGTAAGTTGACTCAAATCTAGGTCGACCTCCACCCACCCCCAGAATTGCAAGTCAAAAGAAAAAAAACTGACTTGCCGCACACATTTCGATTGTCAATTGACCCCCTAACTTTGGATCTCAAACTTCGATGAAATGGGTCAACTTTCAATCCTCTAAAATCCTCAAAACACGGTGTGTGGCACATGTCTCAAAACTGCTTCTTCAGCTGGAAGTACTCTGGCAATCACACCACAACAAGAAACTGGAAGCAATGATGGTTGTTGTATGGGCATCCTTGAGAGCTCTCCACCAAACGAGACACGCAACCACTGTTCTATGCCAAGAGGACAGTGAATTAAGTGCACTATGCCCATGATCGTGGTCCAGCAAATCCTCGCCACCAGGTAGCACTGCTATAGGAAAACCGGCGCTAGGGTGCATTGACAGTGACGTCACTGCTTTCCCCCCGTGGAAAAGCCACCTTGTAGGAAAAACGAGGGCCACACGATGAAAATAACCGTTCTATCAGGGCACCCCCATAAGAAAACTGTCCACTATGCATCACAGGCGGCACCTTTTCTGTGCTTGCCACCAGGTGGTGGGACCGCTGCTTAAAGTCACTGGAACCTGGAGAGTTGTTCGCACGCGTGCACTGTTGTTGCCACATTTTGGTAGTAGAACAGCTCTGTAGCTACACTTCTCACTGTGTGTAATGTAACAAATCGATGCATCTGTTTGTCACTTGGATAAAATATAAGAATGTGGGTCTAACATTCCAAAGAAATGCAAATATGTATGATCAGGTGTTGTTTAAAGGTGTAAAGGAGCATAAACTGAGACCAGCCAAAAAAACAGGCAATCGAGCGGCAGTCCTTCAGTTTTCATTTTTCATTTCACAATTATTTTTCTGTTTCTTTGAATTTTCTGCCAGGAGTGACCAGAGTGCTCCATAATGCACGAAATTAGGCAAGATGCCCCGTGTTTGTGGCGTTTTATGCTGAAGAGGACTACGGCAACATATATATATATTTTTTTTTTCTTTGCGATTACTGTGTTGCACGCATGGCTAGACATCACTAGTGTGGAAAAGGTGAGATTCACTTTTTCCTTCTATGTTTTCTAAATGTGACCTTACAGCGGTGATTGGATGACAAAAGAACCTAAAAGTTGTCATGGTGACATTTCTCAATTCTACACACACAACCCCTTTTGCAAGTACCAGATTTACTCGCATGATGATCGCACTCGTGTAATGATCGCACCTCTAAATTTTGTCGTCAGAATTCGATTTTTTCCCCCGCGTAATGATCGCACCTCGAACTTGCCGCAGCGATATGTCGTGTGCCAAGTCTAGATGACGATCATCATGCTTACCATCTGTCGAACGTTACATAAATAACTATTCAAGACTCACCAGGTGTACTGCATGCACCAAGCAGATGCCTAATTTTTGCTCACTTGGGGGGTGCCGTATTAGGATAGCAGTAAAGACAAATGCCGTAGTTTTCACCACGCCAACAGCTTCAAGAAGACAGGCATATCCAACGCGCTCGACGGAATGGAAATAACCTTCTGTGGGACTGCGAAGGCACTGCCAGTTCCGACAGGGAATCAAGCGGCGACGACACTGACACCAGTGACGCTTCAGGCTCTGAATGAAAGTTAGGGGGTCAATGAATGAAAAAATTAAAGGACAATATGCAATGTATGTAGTTCCTGCACAATGTGTGTGTTTATTGCAAAGACAAGCCTTACTCTACTTTTATTTTTGGTTATGTTCATGATAGCTATCGTAAGAATTCTGATACGTGACTTGTTTGCGTTCTCGGTGCTCATAATATTATTTTGTGGAAAATTTTCTCCGCGTAATGATCGCACTCCAAAATTTGCGTAAATCTTTTTGAAAAAAAAGTGCGATCATTATGCGAGTAAATACGGTAAATGCAAACTTTTCTAGGAAACGTCTCTTTGTGCACCAAGGCAAGAAGGATAATGTAACACCCATTCCTTTTATTGCAAACTTAGGGAACGATTTTTGGTTTTGAGGGCATCACACATCCCATGAAGTGGGAAATCTGGTGTTTAACATCCGGTGGTACAAAACCGATACCAGGTTTCAGTGACCATGAAAACAGAATTGGCAAGCCCGCAAAGCTGACTTGGCTGCATTAAAAAAGGGAGATGACCTACGTTTGGGAAAGACGTGTGCCATTCCAAGAATTTTTGGGCCATTCTAAAATTCATTTTGCTGAAGAGTACATGAACAAGAGATTTCTGTTTCACTGCGACCTTACAAAAACAGGCAGCACATAAGAACTATGCAAATTTTAATAGCGAAGCTGTTTAGGTTGACAGCCATGTCACCAGGAAACTAACATCATCATTAGTTCTGGCCCACAAGAGTGCATGTGCACTTCTTCTCTGCAATGCTCGTGCGCGTTTGTGCTTCTTTCTCTTGTACTCAGCCCACTGCGACAGAACTGCGGCTGGTGGTGTGTTGTACAGCCTCCAGCATTTTTAACTATATTCATCGACCGCACACAATATCAGCGCCTTACAACGGCGATAATCTGCAAGACCGGCAGTAGTACGCGCAGGCACACAAAGCAGCACTAGCACAAGCTTAGTCTGCCAGGCTGTTCCTTTGAGGACTATGCATGCCCTGCCATAACGACTGTATTAGTCTACTTATAGAAAAAAGAAGGAAAACAAAATCGGTGTGAGCAAAACCATGCGCGCGACTTATAACCGCGATCTATTGATACACGTTCTCATGATCTTACCTGTTACCGCAGCCAAAGAAACTGCTCAAGGTTTATTGCGCAGGGACATTGGAATACTGCTAAAAAAAATATTTTGCCACACGGTCTATGTCGGTTTATTCAACGTAAAGTAGTTGCTAGCATTGCCAGCAGCGAATGCTGTTGAATGCAGACATGGAAATAAAAAGGAAGCAAAATGTTCATGACGTTTCTATCTGCAATTGTGCACATTGCAAGCACCTTTAACAAGGAAAGGGCATGCATTGTTGTGAAAGGGAACAGCCTGGCAGACTAAGCTTGTGCTAGTGCTGCTTTGTGTGCCTGCGCGTACTACTGCCGGTCTCGCAGATTATCGCCGTTGTAAGGCACTTATAGTGGGTGCGGTCGATGCTCACGCGACATAGTTAAAAATGCTGGAGGCTGTACATACGAGCAGAAGAAGACATTGTACGTCAATTTGTCTGGTGCACAGTGTCGCGCAAAGCTAAGCATTTGTGCATAACTTTGCACCACAGGAGCACATGTCCTCTTGTGGCATCTGAGCAGCTCCTAGAATAGCATAGGCATGTTAAGTGTATTACAGCAAAGCGGCGGGATAGCGTCAAGCCGAGCTCATGCGTGCCACTTCTGCCACTGTTTCTGGTTGGATGTGAATGTCTTTATGCTGAGCTCGGTGCGAAACTCCGAGAAGCGTTCTCTGGGCCTTGCAGTGCTTTGCAAGCCATTTCCTGAAGCCTCGGATCATGGTGAAATGTGAGTGTGCTCGAGACAAAGCGGGACTAGCCAGGTGCCCATTAGCTTCACTAATCTTGTGCTACTAGTGCAAGCTTTGCTCGTTTTTTGATGACGAGAACTGTAGCTACCATCATAAAAAAAACACAAGCTTGTACTGTGACATGACCTTGAGGCTCTGTAGCCTTCTACTTTTGCTTTTGTTTCTGTCAATTCTATAGAAAGAAATTTAATAATTCAAGCCAAACACTACTTGATGGAGGGATGCACACACTCATTTGAGGTCACAATTTACGTGATACCTCATTTAAACGTCCATTATAGGAAATAAGTAATAGGCATGGGACATCGCTGACACCACTATACAGGTCCCAAATTAGAGTACCCTTTCCCCCCTCCTTTGTCAATACAATATTTTCATCAAACTAGATAGTGGGTTGTCGCATGTACCAGTGAATTTGTCATGCTTTGTCACGAGCAAAAAAAAAAAAAAAAAAGAAGCTGCTGTTGGGGTATTAGTGGCTGTTATGCATAAAAACAAAGCATGGAGGCATTTTTTTTTTTTTAGTACGTGAAAGATAAGCATGCCCTCATTGTGCCAAGTGCAAAATGAGACATTTCCATGGCACATGCAAGTGGCATGCCTCAGTGCTGCTTCTGTCAGTGTGTTGCCTAGACACGGTCTAGACTATTTATGGAGAACGATGACAACATGATGGCAACTGACCAGTGGTAGGTGTAATGGCGAAGAGAAAATGGTTACAATCCTTTCCACCTTCCAGTGACTTTAACCGGACTGCAGTCGGCGAGGTGTCGTCTGCTTAGTGTTTGCGCGCTAGATCGTGTGTTTTCCAAAGGGTGCGTTGTTCTCTCAGTGTTTTCGAACATTTGTGCATCCCTAGGGTAGCATACTTAGTGTGATTTGTTGTGATAATAACGAGCAACATGGACAAATTATTCAATTTCAAAGAAGATTGGAAGGTATAATACTTGATCATAGCTTTAATGGTACAAACTTGTAATTCCTGAACGTTCTTGAATTATCTGCCACAAGAGTTGTTGATTTGCTGAATGTGCACAGTGCTTTCACAAATGAAACTTGTACTCACTGAGTGAAAACGCTTTATACAGTGTCCAAATTGTGACACCCAGTGCCGTCAGTCTTGTTGCCACAAGAGGAGGATTTCAAATTCCCTCTAGTAATTATTGTGTCTCGTTATTGGCTGCCAGCTTGCAGCCACATTAGCGTGCATCCAGGGACAGAAAAGAGAATTTCCCTGATGTTACGGCAATTTAGTCAGAATAGACCGGATGCTCGGTAGGGTTTCGTAGGCCAATATTTCTAGAATAGTGATGCGTTCGATCCTGCTGGTAATTAACATTTGCGAGAGCCTTTATACAAGAAGGTGTTTTCAAAATGATATTAAAGGCAACACATTTTTAACATAGTCTAAACACCGTAACTATCAGCTATGGAGGTCCCTGTGAACGTATGAGCCAAATATTGGGGCACTGCATGCATTAGGGAATTCGCAGTTTGGTTTCCAATGTTGTTGGAAGTCGTTTGCTCTCCTTTCAAGAAATTACATTAAGCAGCCCTGGCTATGTTGCTAAACTTCTTTTGTTCTCAAAGGAAGATGCATACATTTTCTCTATTTGTTGAATTTAAAGCGAACAAGGCAGACCATTACTGAGGACATTTCTGCGAGTGTGGAACCACTAATGCTACTTCAAGCGATGGAGACAACGTTCCGTGTGCTATCATATGTGTAAAGATAGCACATGGTGATTTCTGCTGTATTTGA
This sequence comes from Hyalomma asiaticum, assembly GCA_013339685.2. NCBI lineage: Eukaryota > Metazoa > Arthropoda > Arachnida > Ixodida > Ixodidae > Hyalomma > Hyalomma asiaticum. The sequence continues at coordinate 119,937,844 of CM023486.1, forward strand.
AACAAGACTGTGAATTCACTGGTGCATGCAGCGCACTAGTATTTGGCTCACCATGTTGCAGGGCTCCTTTAAGCCAATTGTCACAATCTGGATTGTGAAGAATTGTGAACAACACCTCACCACAAGTTGACCACAGCAAAGCTGACCTCAGTATGTGTTGCTAAAAAGTTTATGCACATCTGCATCCCACCTGCTCCGTTTCTACAGCAGCTTGACCACACTGTCTTGTTGTTTTCACTGGCACACTGGAGCCACGCTGCTGGCATATAAACATCAAATAGAATCTAATAATTTGTGCACTAAGTGGGCCTCAAAATGCTCAGTGCATCCAGCCCAAGTCAAAGCACACTTAGACAGCCAGGGGTTTCCCCAGGAACTCAAATTAAGCGGGGTGCGTAAATGTCGAGTGGGGATGTAAACCAGCGGATATATTGAATTCATTACAAACTAAGGGGGTGTCTTTCGAATTATAAAGGAAGGTTGATAACCCCCTAGTAGGTGCATAGGGAAATCACTGCAGACAGCTCTCCAAACAAATGTTGCCTTTGTTCTTTTTTTCAATAACACATTTGATGCTGCTAAGCATAGACAAAACTTTGGTGCAATGCGATTGTCGCTGTCTCTGGCATCCTTTGTGCCCATGAACCTAGCATTTAAGAGGAATGCTTGCATAAGCTGTCGGTGTACAACCTGTGGCTCATGTGCTGTTCAATTTGCAAAAATTCCTTTTCGTGCTTTACACTCGCCTTTGCTGCCGTTATCATGAGCCAGCATCATCATGCACCAGCCGGAAGGCAACTCAACTGATTTCATGTCAACTATAGGCTATTTGTAAGCCTTGTGGCAGCTCTAGGTAAATTCATCATGAATCTTTGTGCTGTCCACATGCTTCAGTGGCTGGCCGTTTCCGTGCTTTCACACCTTGGCGTGCGCTTTTTCTCAAGTGGGTTTGACAAATATGAAGGGCTTTTGTGACTGCATCTTTTGCAAGGCTCCACTTGGGATTTCCAATTAAGGATGTGAATGTTAAGGGGGTACGTGGCAATGGGAATGCTCAATTTGGTCAAAATCTTTCATTTTACAATTAATTTTTTTTCATGATCCTCTGACCTCCTTTTACCATGTGGTGGAATATTGTAATGAAATACGTGGCAGTAGTAGGGAAAATGCCAGTTTATCTGTGTGTTGTCATCCAAAATCGCAAGAAAATCGGGCTTCCAAAGGTGCCGCCATCTTGGTATCATCGTGAAAAGGAGCAGTCGAACCTGAAGATAGCCACACCACTGTATTTCTCCAACAAAAAATACAACCAGCAAAAGCGAGCAAGAACTTAGCTGCTCAAAGTTAACATTTGACTGTTTTCATGAAGTAAAACTTTAAGCTCAGTTTTCTCAGCTTCCATTTTTTGAGCAGTTGCTGTCAGTCATCCCAGTGCCATTTCATAACTAATGAAGCTAAATTCATTCTGTTTTTTTTCACTTAGATCCTGAAATATTAGTGAGCGCCGTAAAGCTATTCATTTCTACCTGCACATCACACGAACTTTTATAATTGTATTTATGCAAAAGTTGTTAGTAAGAAAATATGTCGAGGACATTTCAAAAATTTTTTCTCTACTCATTTGGACATAAAGGAAATTAACGAACGGCTTTACGGCACGCAGTGGGCCTTAGTGTATATGCTTAAGTAAAAATAGTACTGAAATTTTATTTAATTAACCGATTAATTAGGGGTGACTATAAGGGTCTATAAAGTGATGTAACTCAGAAACTATGATAGGTAGCTTAAAACCGATTTTATTTAAGATACCACCATAACAAACTACATCAGTGTGCCAAATTTAATAAGTTTATACCCATAAATAACAAAGATAGTTTTCATTGCCACGTCCCCCCTTAAGTTTTCAAGGTGTCCTGCTCCTGGAAGTGGAGGTCACAAAATCTTGACCTCACTGTCCGCATGCGGACTTGCTCTGTTCCTTGTTGAGTGAAGCCCTACTCTGCGTGGAGCATAGAAGAAATGCTGTTCTGCTTGCATCCTACCACGGTAGCCGCTTGTGCATGCCGACATGCAACAATTCATCACTGTCTATGCACAAAGCTCACGACAGTTACACCACCACAGGTAGCAACTTAATGAGCAAACAGACAATGAAGCCTAGGAAAGCATAGGGGAAGTTACTTGTATTGTGGAGTAAGTAGAAAGGAATTAAAGTGGACGAAAAGACAAACCCACCTTCGGTGGGAACCGAACCCACAACCTTCGGATGATGCGTCCGATGCTCTACCGCTGAGCTACGAAGGCGGTCGTCCCCCCATCCACTTTATTGGATATTTATGTAGATATTATCCTGGGAGTGTTAGGCAGTGCCACTCCTCTTCGTCCACTTTAATTCCTTTCTACTTACTCCACAATTACGACACTCCAAGTAAGTTCCCCTATGCTTCCCTAGGCTTCGTTGTCTGTTTGCTCATTAAGTTGTTTCTAACAAATAAAGAACGAGCCCTTGACCCCTTCTCTTTTGTTAACACAATAAGTAGGCGATAGGACTACGGGCTACAGTCAGAGGAAGCCAGTGTACCAGCGCCACACTGGCCACACTGCATTCTGGAGCCCACTGCGGCAGCTGCACCTAGCAAATGCGGTGGCAGTTCTGCGTGGCACAAGCAAGTTTTAAAACTGAATCTATTCTGTAATATTGCAGTGTGCCTGCAGCATTGCTGCTGTGGGATTCCAGAGTGGGCCTAGCTTGGAGCTTTCACTGCTCCCCTTCCTAGCCACTCAATCTCCAAAACAATTTTGCAGTGTGTTGGTAAACATTCTTATTGGGATGACAATTTAACAACTGTTTGTGTGCATTCAAGACTTGTGTTTAAACTTGTAATATTCTTTATCATGAGGCATTTTCCAGCATTGTGGTCTGCAGCATGTATGCCATATTGTATATAACAAAAACAAAGGGATCATTTGTTCTTGCTTTCCTTAGGACATCAAGGGGAAAAAAGCGGTCTGTTCGTATAATCTCTGTGTGTCCCAGGAAGCTGTTACAGTTTACAACTTGTTGGGCCCAGAGACTCTCCTCTCTGTGCTTGTCAGAGTAAGTCCTATCCATTTTTGTGTCTGGCATCTTTTTTTATTTGAGCATATTTGCTTGCATGCCATGCTGCTTGTTGTATTGCCGCCAATAATAGACACCACTGCAAAGCAAAGATGCACAGGTAGTGGTATATGCAGCGAACAGCAGGCAATACGAGGAGGGAGCTGCATTATTTTAGGGGGGGTTAAAGAGCTTGTGGGAAATGTGTGACGACACTTTGGGTGCACTTTCCCACACCTTGGTAAACTCGCAACATGGCTCAGTGATGGACAACACCTTCGAAGTACACAACACATCATCTCTTCCTGAAAAAAGAGAGACATACAATGTATACATGAAAGTATATGTGAAACAGTTATACAGAAATATCAATGCATTTTCTCCATGATATGAACTGGTGCCATACACATGCAGTAGCAAAGCAGTGAGCAGATCGATGTGCTTGGCACACAGTAGTGCACATGCATAACACCAACTAGTATTAATGCTTTGGTCCTTAGTCATTAGCGACCCTTGTTTATGATAGTGATATATAGACGACATCTTTATAGAGTGGTTATGAGGCATATTTGTAAGAAGGTAATGAATCTAACAGAGAATGAGGCCAAGGAAGGCATAGGGGAAATTGTAGTTTTTAGCTGTAGTGCAGTGATTAGGACATAAGGTGTAAAGGAATTAAAGTGGACAAAAAAAAAAACGCACCTTCCATGAGTAGTGTTATGGGATAAAGTGACTGCCAGTGAGGCATGGGCTCTAGGATAGAGTTAGCAGAAGACGAAGAGGCTGAGGAAGAGTAAGAATGGCGCAGTCTAGAGCAATGGAGCTTGATAAAGCGGCGTTTGTTATATATTTGAACGGCATGTGAGTTTTGTTTTTTACATTTGGTGGCAGCAGTGGGATGCAAAGCTTGTGAAAAGCAGAGACTGGCAAAGCAACGATGACATGAAGCCCAAGCAGCTAATTGGTGGCATGGCCGTACCTCCGAGCCACATCGAAGTAGCGCAGGCTGCAAAGCCACTGGATGCGCTGCTTTTCGACGCACAGTGTCCTGGGACGTGTACCGAATTCAGCTGGACACCATTGCTGCGGCAAATGGTTGGGACAGTCGATGAAAGGCACAGTTACTTGCCGCAAGCTTGCGCTGAAAAGCAATGGAAGTCCTTCTAAATGTGCCCTTCGGATGTCATGAGAACTTCGACTTCTTGTCCCAAGCCCCAGATAGTTGCTATGGGGACCCTACTTCACCTCTACTGCACTACACCCATCTGCGGGAACGCCGTCAAAAGCAAGGCGAGAGGTTTCAAGAATTGGCTGCTGACATCGAGCGGCTCACGATAAAAGTGCTGCCTGGTGTCCCTCTTGAACTGGTGAGTCTCGTCGTCTCTGTGGATGCCTTTATTGACACAGTCGGAAACCCAGACGTTCGTCGCACATTGCAAGTAGGCCGTCCTAAAGATATTCGCGTGGCAGTAGTAATTCTCGCAACTGATGCCTGCGCTACCCTGGATACTGTGAGACAGCCATCCCATGCAGACAATAAGACAGCAAACCACAGGCATGTCGGAAGTATCAAACAGCAATCCAGCCGCAACTCTAGAAGAAGACGCTGATATTTTGGATGGCCAATGGGCAAATTACGAGTGGCCTGCTAAAGAGAGCTCACACTCAGCCCAATCACATCCTAACATGCCACACACCAGCAGGGAACTGTGGGCCTCTTCTCTGCAGTCTTTGAAGTTACCTCCTGGACCATCGGTTGCAGATGTGGGCCTTCAGGGCGAGTCGAGTGTGTCTGTTACTTCTGAAAAGCACCCTGTAAGTGCCCCACTAGAAGGATGTCACCACACTATGCCGCTGCCTGCAGTTACACCATCAATACGTCAGATATCTTCATGTGACATGTGTTGACTCGACGTAGCATATGTCTTTGTTGACGTCAAGTTTCTTGGCAAGAAAAAAAAAGCATTGGTAGACACTGGTGCCGCTGTCAACGTCCTGGACGCTTCACTGGTGCCAGGTGCTTCCCATTTACTCGAGCCTCGGTGCTCTGCACACCTCTTGTCATTCAGTGGCACGGAGGTGAGACAACTAGGGACAATATTACTTAACACTGATGTCTTGCACAAGACTTTACCCATTAAGTTCATTGTTGTGGAAAGTCCGCTTTGGCCTGTTGTCCTTGGGTGTGACTGGTGCAATCAAGCAGGCGTCGTAGTTGATTTTTCTCAGAGCGACGGGAAACCCTTTCTTCACTCAAGAAACGTGCTTGTAGACGAAGGTTACTGCCAGTGTATTGCAACTGCCGTGGCAGGTGGTCTACGACAAGTGTCGAACTTAATATGCCGCCTAATACGTAACCCGACAACATCCCCCGCCAGCGATAAGGATGTCTACCAAGTAGCCACTGCTTACTCTGCAGTCCTTCCACCATTTTCTGCCACCTGGGTGCCAGCTATGCTAGAAAGTGCGATCACTGGGCACGTTCTGTTCGAGGTGACTTTGAAGTCCACCCCGCACAGAGAGACAGCAGCACCCCAAAGCTTGCTAACTTGCTTTAGTGGAAGCACGCACATGCTCATTGTGAATATAAAAAGCCACTAGGTAAATATACGCTTTGGCGAACAAGTTGGGGAGGCTTCAGAACTTGGCTGTGTGATAGTAGGTTCGCTAATGTCGACAACTGACACTCAGCCAGCCAGCTCGACGTCATTGACAGCTCTACCCTGGGAAGCATTTAACTTCAGGCCGCGATTCTCCGAAGACGAGTGGAAAGCTATAAAAGCATTGCTGCAGCAGTACCGGGAGAGCATCGCCCTATCATCTGACGAGCTTGGTTGTACTCCATTGGTCGAGATCGATACGCAAGGACACACACGTCATCAGCCTTGTCATGTTGCACCGTCCGAACGCCGTGTCATCCAAGAACATGTGAGTGACATGCTGAAGCAAGGCATTATTTCCGAGTCAACCGGCCCTTGGTCGTCACCTGTAGTGCTAGTGAAGAAAAAAGACGGCACCATCAGGTGCTGCGCGGACTACAGAAAACAGTGTTATGAGGCTGGATGTTTATCCCTTGCCATGTTTGGATGACACCTTGGATCGCCTCAAAGGAGCTTGCTACTTTTCCATGCTAGACTTGTTGTCCAGGTATTGGCAGGTGCCCATGGCCAGCAGCGACGCAGAAAAGACTGCTTTTGTCACGCCAGATGCTGTGTATCACTTCAATCGTCTCCTGTTTGGACTTTCTAACGCCCCAGCGACGTTTCAACGTCTCATGGATAAAGCTTTAGGGCATATGAAGCGGACACTGGCACTCATGTACCTGAACGATGTTATAGTATATGAGCCGACGTTTGAAGAGCACCAGCGCCACCTAGAAATGGTTCTGCGGGCACTTTCGTCAGCGGGCCTTTGGTTGAAGCCAGAGAAATGTTTCTTTGGGTTTCACGAAGTAACCTATTTAGGCCACGTAGTAAGCCGAAATGGCGTTACGCCCGACCCTGAAAAGCTGCGTGTTCTGACATCATATAACGCCCCAAGCACGGCCAAAGAATTGAAGAGTTTTATGGGGGTTTGCCTCGTATTTCAGACGCTTCATCACAGACTTCGCCCATCATAGCGCTCCTCTGACTGTCATATTAAAGAAGAACACTCAGTGGAAGTGGGGATCTGAGCAGCAGGCCGCCTTCACTGACATTAAGGAAGCGCTCCTGCAGCTACCAACACTTGCTCATTACGATGAATTCGCTTCCGTAGTTTTGCACACGGACGCTAGCCAAGCAGGACTTGGTGCAGTGCTTCTGCAGGAAGATTCCACTGGAGAGCAGCGTGTGCTATCATATGCTAGCCGCCAGCTGTGGAACGACGTTGTCACTCGTCGGAGCTGGAGTGTCTGGCTGTAATCTGAGCCATCCAGAAATTTCGTCCCTATTTGTATGGCCGCCACTTCACTGTTGTGACAGACAGCAGCACTTTAGTCTGGCTGCAGTCCTCCACGAACTTGACGCCCAACATGGCACGCTGCTCACTCTAACTGCAAGAGTATGATTTCACCATTGTACCCCGAAGTGGGGCATCACATCAGGATGCAGATTTTCTGTCATATGCTATCCTGCATCTGTCAGCATTGTTGAAGGCCTGAAGAGCGCGCAAGCTCGTGACTCGGAGCTTCTTTCAATCGTGAAAACCCTTCGTGCTGGCAGCAGAAACCAATGCAGTTCACGTTTCAGAAGGCTACGACACTGTTACAGGGAGGAAAGTGGCCTGCTGCAGCATGTGAGGCACTTGAGACAAGGCTCATCCGTGTGGTTGCCTGTAGTGCCCCCGTCCATTCGTCATCACATATTAAAGTCTCTTCACGGCGCACCTACAGCAGGGCACCTCGGCAGTTCGAAAACATATGCGAGGCTCTCCGAACGGTTTTGGTGGAGGAACAAGGCCAAGGATGTCAAAGCTTATGTCGTGGCATTCCCAACTTGTCAGTTCCCCAAAGTGTCCAGCGCCGCTCCCAAAACACCAGCGCAGAACTTTGAGCCACCTACCGCTCCATTTGAAATAATCGGAATGGACCACGTTGCACCTTCTCCGAAGACGAAAAACGGCAACAGATATGTGCTCGTCACCGTCGATCACTTTACGAAATGGATCAAAGCCGAAGCGGTGCCAGACATGACCGCCCAACATGCCGTTCAATTCCTAAGGAGAACCCTTGTGTCGCGATATGGCACACCCAAGCGCCTGTTCACGGACCGCAGAAGTTCATTTCTGTCAAAAGAATTCGAGGTTGCTTTGAGATCATGCAGTATAGAGCACGTCACTACGTCCGTGAATTACCCGCACTGCAACGGCCTTGTTGAGTGCATTAACCGAACTCTCACGGATGTTCTGGCGTTGTACGTGAATGCGTCACACACTAACTGGGACCGTTTTCTTTCCACACTGCAACGGCCTTGTTGATCGCGTTAACCGAACTCTCACGGATGTTTTGGCGTCGTACGTGAATGCGTCACACACTAACTGGGACTGTTTTCTTTCCGATGCCGTGTTTGCCCTAAACACAGCCAAGCAAGAAACTGTACAGGTGACCCCGTTTTCACTGGTTTGTGGACGAACGCCATTGATACGTCCTGACGCTCAGCTTGACATGCTGTGGAATCAACCCGCTGATTCTTCAAAAACAGTTGCTCAGCACCATGTACAAGCCAGAGAACACATGGTTGACGTAAGTGCCCGTATTCGAGCAGCTAGTGCAGCGAACTGCCGTCCACCTCCATCGTATAGGCCTGAAGACCTCGTCTTAGTTCGACGTGTGGTATACCTCCTGGGACACGCCACAATGTTTCTGCCAGCGGTACCAAGGTCCCTACCATGTTGTGTGTCACCTAGGGCCCATGACTTACCGCCTGGAAGATTCACCCGAACGACTCCCGGGAACGCATCACATCTTTCCGGAACACGTCTCCCACGTCAAACGCTATGTGCATTGAAGCACTCGACAGCTGCACTGCCTCACCTACGCACAATGAGCCATACTGAGGCATCGAGCGACGTGCGTCTCGCAGAAGCTGCAAATTACCCTTTGCAGTCTACTGTTATAGTGCTCATCATCATCATCCTGTTTAGGTCCACTGCAGGACGAAGGCCTCTCCCAATGATTTCCAGTCCACCCTATCCTGAGCGAGTTGGTTCCACTTTATGCCCGTAAACTTTTTAATTTCATCGCTCCATCTAACCTTTTGCCTGCCCCTGTTGCGTTTTCCCTCTCTTGGTATCCATTCCGTCGCTCTTACTGTTCATCTGTTACCTTTCCACCTCATGACGTGTCCTGCTCAGATCCACTTCTTTCTTTTAGTTGATATAATAATATCTGCTACTCCTGTCTGTTCTCTGATCCATTCCACTCGTTTTTTATCTCTTAGCATTACCCCTATCATTTTTCATTCCATTGCACGTTGCGTGCTCCTTAGTTTCATCTCTAGTTTTTTCGTTATCCTCCACATTTCTGCACCGTATGTTAGTACTGGGAAAATGCAGTGATTGAATACTTTTCGCTTTAGTGAGAGCGGTAAGTTTCCAGTCACGATTTCGTAATGCCTTCCGAATGCGCTCCAGCCCATCCTTATTCTACGGAGAATTTCTTTTTCATGGTTAGGAGTTCCTGTTATTAACTGTCCCAGGTATACGATAAGATAAGATTGAATTCGCAGAACTATCAAAATTGATCAGTAAAGCCAGGCAAAGAGATGTAAGAAACTTTAACACGAGAGAAATAGAAGAAGCAATAGAAAAAGGCGCCAGCATTAAGTCGGTCAAAAAGAAACTGCACTTAGAGCAAAACAAAATGCATGCGCTAAAAGATAAACAAGGTAACGTTATCAACAGTTTCAACGAAATAGTAAAAGTAGCAGAAGATTTCTACCCTGAACTGTACAGCTCGCAGACAGACCATACAACCTTAATAGAAATAGAATCAGAGGAAGACACTGAAATTCCATGTATAACCGCTGACAAAGTAAAAAAAGCTGCCAAAGGCATGTCCCGCGGTAAAGCAGCTGGTGAAGATGGTATAACAGCCGACTTGTTCAAAGACGGAGGAGATATCTTACTTGAAAAACTTGCATCGCTCTTCACAAAATGTGTGATGACATGTAGTGTACCGCGCAGTTGGAAAAATGCTAATATAATCCTTATCCACGAGAAAGGTGACATAAAGGAGTTAGAGAATTACAGACCAATTAGCCTACTCCCAGTAATATACAAGCTATTTACAAAAGTAATTTCTACGAGGATAAGAGAAACACTCGACTTTAATCAACCGAGAGAACAAGCTGGTTTTAGGAAAGGTTACTTGACAATGGACCACAGCCACGCTACCAACCTAGTAACTGAGAAGTACGCGGAATATAACAAACCTCTTTATATGGTATTTATCGACTACGAGAAAGCATTTGACTCCAAAGAAATACAAGCAGTTCTAGAAGCTCTACGTCGACAAGGCGTATATGTGAAAACCATAAACAACATCTACAAAGATTGCACAGCCACACTACTCCTACATGAGAGAAGCAGAGAAATCCCGATCGGAAGAGGTGTGAGACGGAGATACGATATCCCCGATGCTATTCACTGCATGTTTAGAGGAAATCTTTAAATGTCTAGACTGGGAAGACAAGGGAATTCGAATAGATGGAGAATATCTAAGCAATTTAAGATTTGCAGACGACACTGTACTCTTTAGAAATGATGGAGACGAACTACAAAACGTGATTGATGGCCTAAACAGGGAAAGTATTAAAATTGGGTTAAAAATGAATAGGCAAAAGACCAAAGTTATAGTGCTACGAGTGTGCTATTGAACTCAGTGTGAAATAGCTCTCGTGTCCACTCAGCTTTGAGGGAATTCGCACGTTCTACCCGTACCTAATCTCTTCAACACCTCCCTCCACCGGCCGGGGGGAGGGTGTTAGTGCGAGATGGCGCACATCGGCAGTCAAGTAATGTTCATAGACAGGGCACAGGGTATAGTTCATGTGGCTTTCCACCTGGCAGGAAAGGGAGAAGAGTGCGGCTGGAGCCAAACAGCTTTCGCCAAGGTCAGTTTACGTCTTGTTGTTGAGCAGGGTGACACTTGGTTGTAGAGAACGTAGCGGACGATCCTTTCGGTGGCATATGATTTTCTTCCTCAAAATGCAGGTGATTGAGAGGAACTGGGGCTTGGCAACTGGGAACCTGCCATCCGCATTCTCGAGCATCGTGCACCCCAGTGAGCGTGAGTCGGCTTCTTGTGTCTTGGAGGATGAACTGTGGCAAGTGGATCGCGCTTCATCTTCAATGGCACGGTTCGGAGTTCGAACCCAATCTTGAAGACTTTTTTCTCTGATGAACTGTTGATCCATGTGTATTTCATCGTCTACCAGATGTTGTGGTGTCCTTCGCCTCACATTGGGGTGGTCGGTGTAAGTGTCCCACGCAGTGTTTGTCTGTGTGTCCTTTTCTACTTCCACACCAGGCGCCTCGTTCGTGCTATGGATCATAGCAGTTACACAGCACTCGGCATTCGGATTAACAGTGCCGATGCTTGGAAGTAGGCGCACTCGTCGTTTTGAATCTCGATATGACATTCGCCACCATTGTAGCCAACGGCAACAAGCCTCTGAAATGTCTTCTTTGACAACCGCTATTGTTGGTCTCAGCGGCTGCGGCAAGTCAACAGAAGCAGGGATCGTCAAGATCTCCAGATGTCCTACATTGAATTCATCTGGTATTTTCCTTTTTTTCCGCCGGCGCCTTGGTTGTGAGCATGCACCAGAAGCTTCTAAACCATAGCTCGCAACAGAATCCGGAAAAAGCTCTTCACACTCGTCCTTTTTCTCAAAAATCTCATCACATGCGCCCTCTTTGTCTTCACACTCTTTGCTTCCATCGTTTCTCTGCTCAAGCTTGTTGTACACGTCCCCTCTGTCTGCAGACGCCTCACACTTGTCCTCTTTCTGCACATGGGCGTTGCATTCGGAGATCTGTTCCTCACAGACACGGTGATCAGATGCCTCGGGAAGCTTACACATGTCTGCAGTGGAACACTTCTGATCGTTGGGTGTGGTAGCAGTCAATCGCTTTATCATGGCCTCCCATTTGTGGTCATACTTTTCCAAGATATCCATAGGGGCAGCGCTAACCACTTCTTCGTCAGGGTAAGACATGTTGTCGATCCCACCGCTGCCACCAAATGTAACGAACAAAACTCACACGGTTCTCAAATACATAACAAACACCGCTTTATCAAGCTCCATTGCTCTAGAGTGCACCATTCTTATTCTTCCTCAGCCTCTTCTTCTTCTGCTAACTGTCCTAGAGCCCATGCCTCACTGGCAGTCACTTCATCCCGTAACAATAGGGACTGAATCTACAACTTTCCAATAATGCGTCCAATGCTCTACCAGCTGAGGTACAATGGCGGTCGTACACCCGTCCACATTATTGGGTATTTCCATACATTTAATCCTAGGAGATCGGCATTTGTTTTCGTGTTTTCTTCTTTAGTATCTCGTTCGTGTGTGCTGCGCCGTTTTCTTAATCATGAGATTTAGTGATGCTTACTCAAAGCCGTGGTGGTGAGTGTGGAACACTCTTTTTTACCATTTGGCATCACATAGTAAGTGACCTTAATTTGAGCTGGCTTCTGACCAATAAACCTATTCCGATGCCATTATTTGGCAATAACAAATTGCCCTTCTTGCGATGAGGATTGTATACCTCGTTACTTCATTGTAGATGCGATTAGTCAGTGCCGGACAGCCATGGTGGTCGCAGTGTTGTGCATGTACAATCCTCTTGCATGCCTCTGTTCGAAGGTCGCTACGAAGAGTTTGACGTGCAATAGAGGGTCCGATGTTTCCACGCATGTCCTAGCCAAGTGTAGCACCCTGTGTGGGAAGTTGACTATATACGACCACCCAAGGCAAGATCCCTGTGGAACTCTGTGATGCCATGTTGACAGCATATACACCTGCACGAAGGTGTTCTTCCAAATGACTCCGCGTGGCTTGCGGCCTTACAGGGCAAGCTGTTATTGGCCGATTTCGATGGTGTCCGCTGTCACTGGTGTCCATAACCACTGTAATCTGCAACGAGGAAAAAGGACTCTGTGCCTTTGAACCCAACTCAACAAGAGTGGTGTGTCAGACTTTTCGTGTTCTCAGCCACAGTGCTGATATGGTAGGAGTGCCGTTTCAGGGGGGGATAGTCTTGTCAGCCGTCAGCTGTGGCTTCATCGATGAGGAGGGGGAAAAAGGGGAGAAGGGAGAAGATGACTGTGAGGAAGTTGAAGAAGAAGACAGTAAAGGAGTAGAAGAGGAAGCAAGGGCATAGATGAACAAAAATATGATGCTCATAAAAGGGAAGAAGATGGAAGAAGCTAGACGACAAGGAAGGAGACGAAACAGAAAAGGAAGACAGTGGGAGAGGAAGAAGAGGGCGAGGAGAAGCAGGAGTGTAAGAACACCAAAAGAGAAGAATAAGAGAGCACACAGTAATATCTATCCTATGGTGTCACTGTCGTGTGTGCTGTGTGCAAGCCTATTTATGAGGCGCGAGCATCGTGTGACACTCTTATTTCTTGTTCAACACGTCCTCTTTGCCTCCTGTTTGGCTATGACTTCAAAATGTGTTTTGAAACTAATGAAGCTGGAAGGTGTGGCCCTGGTGTTTATCACTGCATTAATCCCCGTGATTCATTAACGCGACCTTACAGTTCACTGAAGTGCTTCTCAGTTTTCAATTCACTACTGCAAACTCTATATAAGAACATGTATTTGTAGCCTCTATGTAACAAAGAGACAGTGGGAGACACCCTTGATGTAACAAATTCCCCCCTACCAACCATCCTTTAGCACCAAATATTGAATTTTCACTCGAGCAGCGGCTGGATGCTCGAGCAAAAACCCGACGACGGATCGCGAAATGTCATCGCGAATGATGCATGCACAGCCGCCATGGCAACCTTGCTTCCGCAGAGTGCTGCCAGCGAAACATGAGTAGGGAGGACACTTATCTGCGCCAGCTCCATCTTTTCTGCTCCCCGCATCACTTGAGCTATTGAAGTAATTCTCGCCACTGCAGCTGCATCCTTTCCACCTTCTTCCAAGCCTCGTGTCAAGCCTGTGCTCACTACTGTTGCTTTCTGTGTCGATTTTTTTTATTTAGCCATCATGCCATTGCTGATCCTTCTTCTTTTTTTCACACTTGGTGAGCATGTGTGCGAGTTGACTCCTGCATCCATGCATCCAGTCACTTAGGTGTATCATTGCAAGGATGAGTGCCTCAGTGGAAAAATGTCCCACCCGTCAAGCTGGAACTTGGCTTTCATCACGTGCAAATAATGCAGCCCTGGACTCGGTGCACTTCTGTGGAATTTCTTTTGTTATAATTTGCAGGCGACTGCGCCTTCCTGACCGGAGAAATGTCGGATGGGGTGCTAATGGAAAGTGTCCGATATCATGTCAATTGCAACAGATCTTCAGAGGTCTATTTGAGCTATGCCTCCTGCATTCTTGCTGTCAAAAAAAAAGAGGGAGAGAGAGTATAGCAAAATGTCGTTCTGGGCTAGGTATACCTCCAGTTGCTGTTTGTTTCATTTACATGTTTATTTTTTTTAATTTTCATGCCGAAACTGGATATAAGGAAAGCCTATTTATAAGGAAAATTTTCAAGCCTTTGGCAGTTTCGTTATATCCAGGTTCAAGTGTGTATATATTGTTACCAACTTTAGAAATGAACGTCAACACCATTTACACGGCCCTTCGATGGCATTTGCAGACGAAGCAGAACACCCCAAGAACTGTTTTATGTTGTAAGTACTGGAGACCACGGACACGTCTCTGGGCCATATTGGCATTAATCCTAAGCTGTCATCCAACAACCAGACAGCGCTGCATAAGCTACTGCTCGAATTCAAGGCCTGCTTCACTGGTTCCTGAAAAGTACGCCAGACTTCAATCGCTCGGCACAGGGTTTTCACTTACAGGGACACATGGCCGATACACTAACCACGTTACTGCATGTTGGCTAACGTTCCAACAGCCCATAGTCATCTCCATTCGCTCTTGTTAAAAAGACCGAAAGGACGCTGTGCTTCTGTGTCAGCTACCGGAAGCCTAACATTGTGACTAAGAATGACGTGTACTCGCTGCAGCATATTGATTACTCGTTAGATAGACTATGGCAAGCGTGCTGTTTTTCTTCTCTTGATCTGAACATCGTGTATTGGCAAATTGAGGTAGACGACTGAGACAGCACGATGACAGCATTTGTGACACCTTATGGTTATTACGAATATTGGGTACTTCCTTTTGGCTTGTGTTTGGCCCCTGCAGTCTTCCAGCAAATGGTGCACACTGTCTTCGCTGGACTGAACGTGACAGGCTTGTCTTGTCAACCTTGACGATGTATAGTATTTCTCGACACGTTTGAGCAGCACCTTCACCGTCTGCTACATCGGCAGACCTGACACCTAAACCGGAACAGTATGACTTTGATTAAGAGCTCAAGCACCTCGTGCATGGAGTAAGTGCCACAGGTGCCTGACCCAGGTAGACAAGATTGCCACCCTACAGCTATACAGTGCTCCCTTGGTTCTTGCCTTACAAAGGAGGACATGCCATTTGTCTGGGATAGCGAGCAGCAGGCAGCTTTTGCTGAACTACGACAGTGCATGCAGTCAGCACCCATTTTCACACATTTCAACGGCGATGCTGACACAAGAGGTGCATAGTGACAACAGTAACATTGGCTTCGGTGCAGTCTTTGTCCAGTGTCAAGGTGGAGTGGAGCGAGTCATAGCCTAAGCCAGCTGCTCACTATCCCGTGCCGAAATGAATTATATGATAACGAAAAAAGAGCGCTCTGCAAATGTTTGGGTGACCACTAAGTCCCACACCTACCCTTATGGTTGCAGCTTCGAAGTAGTGACGGACCACCGTGCCCTCAGTTGGAAAGCATGTGTGATTTTTCAGGGTAAGTAGCACAGTGGAGCTTGTGGCTGCAGGAATTTGACGTGGACATCTATTGCATGTCTGGCCGTAAGCATGAAGACAGTACTGTCTTCATACTGTTGTGCACGCCCATCCTTTGTCAGGAGACAGATGGCATCGGCGGTTTCCTAGGCTCATCAGACTTGACCGGATGGCAGCGTGATGAGGCAGAGATTCGACCAATCATTGATCACATAGAGAGCCATGGCACAGCCCTACTACACCATATGTCGCGCTCATTGACATCATGTCTGTATGACAGCATGATGTACAAAAGGTTTTAACACCCGTTCAAGCAGCTGTGCTTACCTCCTGGTGGTACAAAGAGACATGAGAGACGACGTCCTTTTCTCTTGCCACAACAAACCGATATCTGGCCACCCAGGCTTCTCACAAACATATAACATGCATGGAGCATGGTGGCACTGAGGATGTGCCTAGAGTGCCATGAGGTGTCCATACATATATGTCATTGCCATCACAGTAGCAACTTTTTCAATATTAGAAAAATATTTGAGCCTCAAACCACTTGTGCAGGATACCAATGAGCAGTTTGTGGTGTCTCAGCAAGTGTGGGGAGAGGCTCCAGCATTCAGCCCTAGCTGCTCGGGCAGTACTTCTGTAAGGTGAGTGTTTTCCTTGTATGTGTCCTCTTTGGGAGCGTCACTTGTTCTGATCTGATGCACGAAAGTGATTCCAGAGCAATGCACATGTGGCTGTAATGCCCCGTAAGCACAGCTGCTGTACAGCACAGCTCCCCCTTGAGCCCTGCACCATGTTATGGGTCTGCAGCAGCGTTTGCTTGTGTTTTCCTCCACAGCATTGCTCGATTACGTTGCATATGGTGTTTATGAGCCAGGCAGGAATGCTGTCTTTTGGCTGCAAGTTGCACTGTGCTGGTACCCGTGTTTACATTGGGGGCCATTTGAGTTCTCAAGGAGCCTTCTTGGGCTCATGAGCCTTACAAGGCCCTAGAAAACTTGAGCAATGTCTGCTTGTCTCACACAGATGAGTTGTATACATTCTGCATGCAGCATAGACCACTTCACAGGTAATGTTTTTGAAGCGGTTATCCAAGAAAGATGCCACTTGTCGGGCACATTTAGTTTAGCCATAAACCTTGGCTAAACACTAGCCTGCTTACCTATGTAAGACTGCCTTCAACATGCTTTTAAAGCATTTTTAAGAAATCAGAAGCTCCTTGTTCACATTGCAGCTGCCGTAGCACTGTTGTCTGGTTAAATATAAACTAGATGGCACAAAGAGCAGACAAACTGAGGACGTTGCTCCATCCATCCTGTTACAGTACCTTGCGTCATCTGTATCAGGACATATTTGAGCAGAAGCTTCATCACAAGTCTTTCTTTAGGTATGATAGAAAGTTGTCCCATGCAATGAGGCATTAGTCTTTGTGCACATGCCTCGCAAGAGCATTGGATACATGGCCTAATAGAACTTGTTTCTGGGCTAGTTGGTGCATACTTAAAGAAAGTAAAGTGGCACAACGCAGGACAAGGATGAGGTGAGGGGATGGGTAAAAGCGCACTACTCGTTCCCTCGCGCCCATACCCGTTCCCTCATCTCGTCCTTGTCCTGTGTTGCGCCACTTTTCTTTCTTTAAGGACACATGGCGAGTGCCATGAACATTGGCTTTGCATTCCTTCAGTCATTGAATGAAGCTCACCATTTCACCAATGTAACGGGGATTGCGGTCTTTGCACAGGAGTTTTTATAGGTTACTCTTGGGAACTTCTGTCAAGTGACATTGACGACCTTATTGTGGAGCTCATTACACGGGACATGTGCGTTTCCTTGCAGCATTGTGCTGCAGTGGGTGGGCGCTAATTGTTCCTTGCCACAATTGTTACTCCACCTTGTGGAGCTCAGTTTCTAAATATGTTTAAGAACACATTCAGAAACTTATTCCACACTGCCGCCCATCAGAGAAACAACTGCAGGGTCGGCTTCTTGGTGCACTAAAGGACGCACCAAACAACCAGTTAAAGATTTCTCAACGTTATTCCGTTAAAGAGGGACGTGGCAATGAAAACTATCTTTGTTATTTGTGGGTATAAACTGATGAAATTTTGCACACTGGTGTAGTTTGTTATGGTGACATCTTAAATGAAATCGATTTTAAGCTACCTATTATAGTTTTCGAGTTACATCACTTTATAAACCCTTACAGTCACCCCCTAATTAATTGGTTAATTAGACAAAATTTCAGTACCATTTTTACTTCAGCATATGCACTAAGGCCCACTGTGTGCCGTAAAGCTGTTCGTTGATTTTTTTTATGTCCAAATGAGCACAGAAAAAATTTTTGAAATGTCCTCGACATATTTTCTTACTGACAACTTTGGCAAAAATAAAATTTAAAAATTTGTGTAACGTGCAGGTAGAAATGAATAGCTTTATGGCGCTCACTAATGTTTCAGGATCTAAGTGAAAAAAAACAATGAATTTAGCTTCATTAGTTATGAAATAGCACTGGGATGACTGACAGCAACTGCTCAAAAAATGAAAGCTGAGAAAATGGAGCTCAATGTTTTATTTCATGAAAACAGTCAAATGTTAACTTTGAGCAGCTAAGTTCTTGCTCGCTGTTGCTGGTTGTATTTTTTGTTGGAGAAACACGACGGTGTGACTCCCCTAAGGTTCGATCTCTCCCTTTTGCGATGACGTCAAGATGGCGGCACTTTCAGAAGCACGATTTTCTTGCGGTTTTGGACGACAACACATAGATAAAGTGGCATTTTCCCTACTACTACCTCGTATTTCATTATACTATTCCACCACATGGTAAAAGAAGGTCCGAGGATCATGAAAAAAAAATAAATTGAAAAATGCAAAATTTTGACCAAATTAAGCATTCCCATTGCCACGTCCCCCCTTAAGGGAAGAACGCCGAACACTGCCCAGGTCAGAAACTAATTTTCTCTATTTCCAGTGAGTTGAAGCATGTGGAGGCTAATGCATTTTCTGAAGCTACACATAGTGAAAAGGTTCACCAAGATAAATCCAGAATGCTGCCTGTGATATGCATAAAATAATATTGAATAATAAAGTGGGAAGTGCATTCCTGTATTGACACATTGGTAGGCCAGACTTTGTGCCTGGAACACATCTTTACAAAATGGCAATTTTTAACAGTGAAGCTGTTATTACTGTGTGTAATTCGTGCATCATAACTTGCATTGCAGGAAAATAGGTCCCAAGTACCACCAATACATTATAATAATGTTATTATTATGTTAAGCTTGAATGTTAGGATAACGTTGTTAATGTGATTTTTTAAACATAGAAACGGTTTTATAACGTCCTGCAAAATATAAATTAAGCATTCATGAAACGTTTTTGCAATGTGTGCATAACATTGGGCTAAACATTATGATAACATTACAAGTTACACTCTTATAACATTCACAGAATATGTACGTGTGGTATAATGTACACATTAAAAGAAATCTACACTCAACTATTGCAGTGCCTTCTTCGCACAGCAGTAGTCAAGTATACATTTCACCTAATGTAAAAATGACATAATCCTCCAAACTTGGCTTCACAGCAATACTTTATTAGCTTACATGACGCACAAGGGTGAAATGATGTTGCACTGAAATAAAAATTAATAATATAAGCGTATCATTTTTCATGCATGTGACCTAAAGCAGTACATCTGTCTTTTAAGGTAATCTTAAACATAAACAGAAATAATACCTAACAGCAAAAATGAATAGGATAGTCGGATGGCACTGCTTTGACACAAACTGTATGCGCAACTTGAGATATCGCCACAAAATTTACTCAACAGAATTCTATAAGTAAAGCCTGTAGGCAGATAAGTAAAGCCTGTAGGCGTAAACAAATACCAATGGACTAAACGTAATGAAAGGTGTCGAAAATGACAGTGCATGTGAAATGTTCCTAATGTGGCTATAAATGCGCAAAAGTTCGGGCACCATCATGCTGTGCCTGACATAGTAGGGCACTTAGCAGCACGGTTGTAAGAGCAATTTGTGCAAAGTTGATGCACTCATTAGCATATGTACAAGGAAGGTGTGAGGGCCACTTGTAGCACAGGAGATACGGTGAAACACTTGGACACTGAGGATGTGGCTGAACGTTTGGCTAAAATAGGTGACATAGTTGAGCACTTGGTACATTTGTGAAGCAGCAGAGTACTTACTACACTGAAAACAGGGCAAAGAACATAGCATGCAGGATAATGAAGTCCTTACTCATAGTCAATTCATACAGGACAACACAGTAGCACAGGTACTGAGATGGTAAATTGCAACACAAATACTTGAGAAATGCGTACACGCTCAGCTAGGTGCACAACAACAACTGCCCACAACAGTGGTTTCGAAATATACATGCATCCTTCCGACCTGGCTGTGCTCTAAAATAGCAACTTATCAATCTTACAATGTCATAACTTGCTTGATATCCAGCCTCCACCACGATGCTATGATATTCGTAGTAACCTGACAACTGACAAGAAATGAGTCAAGCTCTACAGACATAATGCAGTTGTCTTTCTCTCTTAACTACAGAGCCGTAACACTTCCGCTAAATCAGCAAACGCTTCCAACATCGCGACATAAGCTTGTGCGCCGATCATCGGACACATGGAATTTATTCATCACGGCGCTTCCGTGAGTGCGAGCTAGGCTGATATGTAGCGCTACCCCCCACCCTCTATTTCTTTCCCTGAGCCTTGCCGCGTTAAAGAGAAAAAAGATAAAGAAAAGAAAGCGCACTTTCTGAAAACTACGTGAGATGGTGAGTCAAAGGCGGCAGAAAATGCCATGAGGCAGATGACGCGATTAGACATGGCGTGCTGGCATTCGGAATCACCAAAAATGCTTCATCGCGGACATTGTGAAATACATCGCACCACAGTTCGTGAGACAGGGCAGAGGAACCTGTTCGTAAACACTTCGGTGACCCGGCCACCCAGACGACTTGGCCACGCTTTCGTAGCAGACCGAAGTGTCCAGAGTTCGAATCCTCGAGTGCCTGTGTCCTTTATTTTTCTTTTTTTTTTCTTTCCTTTTTCTGATCTTTTCCTTCTTTGTATCTTCTTTCATCTATCCTGCTTCTCTTTAATATGGATACCCTCGAATAACCTAACCATAAACCTAACATCTCTGAAAGAACTCTCTCCCAACGGAGCATTTGGACAAGATGCATAAGGGCTTTCACCACCACCATGCCTCATCTGCGTAACTCAACTGCGCACCAGAACAGGAACTGGCCTCCCTGGTGCAACACCATGGCCAACACCTCCCAAGGGACCGAACCATCCAAATCCTGGACCTACGATGGTGACATCAATGGAGCTTCTAGCCGCGGATGCGACCACGAGGGGATAGGAACAAAAGACTCGGAAAGCTTCTGGACTCGGACAGGCAACCACTGGAAACTAAACGTAGCGACTCTTAACATGCGAACTCTTTCAAGTGAAGCCAGACTAGCTGGACTGCTAGAATTAAGGATTACTAACTGGGATAACATTGGCCTTAGCGAGGTTAGGAAACCAGGAGAAGGATACTTATCGTTTAATGAAGGGAATGTTCTTTGCTACAGAGGACTGCCAGAGAAGTGCGAATACGGCGTGGGATTCCTTGTACACAAAGACATAGCAGGTAACATTGAATAATTTCATAGCGTCAATGAAAGGGTAGCAGGTATCGTGTTAAAATTTAATA
Source organism: Hyalomma asiaticum (assembly GCA_013339685.2). Lineage (NCBI taxonomy): Eukaryota > Metazoa > Arthropoda > Arachnida > Ixodida > Ixodidae > Hyalomma > Hyalomma asiaticum. Next base: position 119,959,185 of record CM023486.1, read on the forward strand.
GGCGATACAAGCTAAAGCTAATACAATGTTACGCACCAATGACCAGCCACAATGACGAGGTGGTAGAACAGTTTTATGAGGATGTAGAAATGGCAATGAACAAGGTACACACCCAATATACACCTGCAATGGGGGACTTCAACGCGAAAATAGGAAAGAAACTACGAGGAGAACAGGCGGTTGGGAACTACGGCAAAGGTGATAGAAACAGCAAAGGAGAGATGCTAGTGGAATTCACAGAACGAAATCACCTCTGTGTTATGAGTACTTTCTTTAAAAAACATAAGAACAGAAAGTGGACATGGAAAAGCCCCAATGGAGAAACGAAAAACGAAATAGATTTCATAATGTGCAGTTATCCAAGTATAGTACAAGACATGGAAGTGGTTAATAAGGTCAGAATTAGTGACCACAGACTAGTAAGGGCAAAGATAACCCTCAATCTGATGTGGACAAGGACTAAGTTAATCACGTGGAAGAAGGCCAACCTCGATGTCGTCAGGGCGAAAACAGAAGAATTTAGAATTGCACTTAAGAACAAGTATGAGGCTTTAGGACAGGAAGAGAATGAGGACACAGAGAAGATGCACGAAGAGATTACTAAGCTGATCACCGAAGCAGCGTTCGAAGTAGGGGGCAAAGCACTCAGACAAGATGTAAATAAGCTCTCTGAATCTACTAAAAATTTAATCAAACAACGCCAGCAGATGAGAATAACTAACTCAAGAGACAGGATAGAATTTGCCGAGCTGTCTAAGCTCATCAGTAAAAGTGGAGTCAGGGGCATACGTAACCATAACGTGAAAGAAATAGAAGCAGCCGTGAAAAAAGGAGTCAGCATCAAAACAACTGAAAGGAGGCTTTGTGCGGGAAAGAACATAATGCATGCAGTGAAAGATAAGCAGGGCAACACCGTTACTAACTGCAGTGATATAACCAAAGTGGCCGAGGACTTCTATTCTGAACTATACAGGTCAAATACGAGTCACCCCACCATGAAGGTAATAAATGTCGATCAGGACACCGAAATTCCAAACTTCAGTTTGAGCAGCGACCGCAGACATAAACACAAGGCACAGTGTTGATTGACTCCCGTTGGAACTGCGCCCAACGCGGAGGATGTAGTTTGGCTATTTAGTTTGTTTACTTAACTTTTTAGTTTTCTCTTTGTGTGCGAATTGGTGTTTTTCATCTTTTTCATGTTTTGGTGTTCATTTGCATAAAGTAATGTTTTTGGTTTCGTAAACGCGTTACCCCTCTCACTCTCTCTCAATCCATCGGAGCAAGCGCTCCCGAGATCCCCTCACACACATGACAATAACTGGCGAGCCTCTGCCAGGATTTTTAAAGGGATCGTCCGGCGATATTGTAAACATTATGAACTGGTCAGGCGTGTCATGTACATGTACGTTTGGAGAACACAAGGGCGATTTTTCTGAGTGAACTGGAGCTTTCGGTAGCTTTATTCAGCTTTTTATTTGCATGCGTACTAAACTCCAACGAAGTGCCCGATGAGTGACGGCCGTTGCAGTATGACATCACACGGAACCGTGCAGGGTACTCGCGAAACTAGAGTGTACTAGAATATTTTGAGTGGCGCGACCGCCGGCCGGAGAGGGGCCCTCTCCGCATGGAACGCAGCGGTGGCGCTGTAGTCGTCAGACCTTGGTTGCTCCGGCCGGCCCGCCTCGCGGACGTCTGCTTGCCGGGCGCTCACAAAAATGTTCGCAAGAGTGGCGCGAGTTTATATAAAAGGAACGTAAGAACGGACCGTTTCATCACACCTGAACTGCATTACCACCCTGATGGCAATTAATTTGCGCCGGGAGAGCGCCTGGCAGGTGTAGATAGGCTTATTTTGGTTTTATAATGAAGCGCGAATGGATCACTCGAGCAGCGGTGCGCCACATGCAGCTTTATCAACTTTTAACTATGCGATCGATGTCTTTTCATATTGCTTGCCTGCTTACTTCGAAGGTTTCTGCTCAAAACGCAATGTTATTACCTATGAACACGGCGAGCGTGCGAGCATTGCAATCATCAAATATAGTTTTAAATCAGCCCGCAGTTCTACTGATATAGCGATATATCAGTGCTCATTTTTGGTATGGGCATTTTTACTCAAACACAAAGAAGGTTCTACCTATCGCCTACTTGTGAAAAGTGAGATATTGTTTTGCTGCGTGTCCACATCACCCTTTCGGTGTGACGTACCTGATATAAACATGCTGTACCAAGCATAATTATTCACACTCTTACTTTCGTTTCCTATAAATATAGGTAAACTGAAGAAACCATACACTCACTCCTATAGCTCAGAAATATTAGAATGTTGAGTAATGAAAAGGGTGTAGTGTGACAATGTTACGTTTAGGTACTAACGTTCAAGTGTGGTGAAGGATCATTAAGGTATTTTATGAAAAATTAGGTCCGTGCTGTGCGAAGTCGTGAGAGATAAACTATTCCATTCAGAGATGATGCGAGGGAAAAATAGATATTCCGAAGAACTTGTTTTGGTACTAAAAGGGATTAAAGATTTAGTATGGTGATGTCTCCTCAGCTGCGACCGCAGTGGTAAAGCATACAGCTCAGGGAAAGACATTTTAATTAGTCTGCATTTTCTGGCACACTGAAAATCTTCATACATTGTGCTCTTTAATTAGGTCTGAAAGGTCAGTTCCGCTACTACTTAGAATATAAGTAGCGAACGGCGTTGCGCTTTAAATCTCTCCGGTCTTAAGTTTGTACTACGATTTATGCAGGAGTCCCAAACTGCGCATGCATGTCCAGGTCCTGGTCTTAAAAACGATATGTATACTGACAAATAGGTTTTGCAAATGTTGCTTTTAGTTATTATCTAATGGAACCAAAATTACGGACTGGTGACGCTCTGGTGAGATAGTGTGACCTTTCCAAATGAGAGAGTGAGTAATGCGACGCCATTCAGATATACCAGGAAGCGATTCCGATTGAAAACCGTAAGTAAGGAAGGTCTTGTATCGTGTTCCTTTTTTTTTTGTTCTTATAAACACTGGTTTATCTCCATTCAGCTACATGCCGTAATGAGAGCACCAGGGAGCATTATGTGTCCATTCCTCATAGTTGTTGATTTCGTTAAGATGGACGCAATAGTCTGCTAATAATTCGATCTCAAATGGTGCCCTAATATGTTATAACTTCCATCAATATGTCGTTAATGTGTATTAAAAGTAACAGCGGATTCCGAACGCTAGTCCAAAGTACTCAGAAGTAACGAGTAGCTCACGAGAACAATCACTGTAATGCTGTCAATGCGAACGCATCTATAGATACGTAAAAGGTCATCTAGCTATTAAGAAGAAAGTAGGTAGACGGGTTGAGACCCTATGAATTAGTATTATACATGTGGAACCAGTTCAGTAGCGCACCCAGGATCTCTGCCGGGGGGGGGGGGGGGGTTCAATCTTTCACGAACGGCCGGGCATGCGATTACACAGTTGTTGCGTGTGTAAAAAAAGTAAATAAAATGCCAAAAAATAATAACATCAATGATGATGATTATTTTATTATTTTTTCGGCGTTTTGCTGAGACATTAGCGCCACATTCTTCTAGGACACAGGTGCAGTTATGGAGTGGGAGGGGGTTAGGTCGGCCTCAGGGGGGTTACAGTTAGCACCATATGGGGGGTTATGTCAGGCGAAGTCGACGTCATATATTTTAAGAGAGCAGTTTAACTGGTTCAGTGGCGCGCCGACGGGGAGGGGGGTTATGGGGGTTGTAATTACAACCCCCATAACCCCCCTCCCCGCCTGACATAACGAGAGCAATTACGGCAGCAAAACTATACAAAAACAGAAATTACAGAGGTACTTAAGTTGGGTCATTTTCAAGCAATCTTTACAAAAGATATGGCTGCGATATGAACATAACTATCGGTAACGAACTAGCTAAATAATTGTGAGACGTATTCAATAATTTCACAGGATGAGAATAAGGAAGTTGGTAATTCCGGGCAGTAACTTGTAACAGTTCAGTATTAGCCAAACGGGACCCTGTACTCGGCATAAAACAGATCTAGAAGGTCTTGCCGTTTTCGACACTGGCCTGCTAGAGCAGATTGAAATTAATGTTGCTCATTTCGAGCTCTCTTCCCGTACTCTCCACATCTTTATGTATAACATCGGGAATGACGGACATCCGTGCCTGCACTCTTACGACGATTTCCTTGATTTTTTTTTTTTTCTTATTCTTCTTATTTTGTGCAGGCTGAGTTTTTGCGATGTTATCCCCATCCTAAATTTGTGCCGTCGTCACCTATGCCAGATTTTTGCAATATATCCCACAAAGTAATTCACTGCCTGACGTTTTCCTGCACGCCAATCATGTATAAGGCAGTTCTGATTAAAAACTGTTTTATTTTCAATAAAATTAACACCTCCATCGCGCCCCGTGAGAGGGGATCGTGCAACGAAGCTGCGAGCGCGATCAGATGCTTGCAAGGCGCACCGAACGGATCTTTATTTTATTTTATTGGATGTATCTGTGAAAACGCCGGCCAGCTTGACTGTGCTGCCGTACCTATGTTTATACATTTATTGCAATGTGCATGGCACAGCATGCACGCACACGCGAAAAAAAAAAAAGAATTAGAATGAGCACCACAGCTCGGGCCACGCTGGCCGTGCCCGCCGCGCGCCCGCTGCCCAATGGTTAGGCACGCCAGCGCCACAGCTGCTTTCCATGCGAGAGGGGACACCGGTTTGCACGGCGCGCCCGCTCCGGTCGCGCCACTCAAGATATTCTAGTACACTCTAGCGAAACTGTCTGCCCTGTACTTGGTTGTACAGTATGCTCAGCCTGGTGATTGCTCGCGCCTATTCCTCGTTGATTATGCAAATGTGAATAAAGGTCCCTTTATTATAATTATCATTTCAACAGCTGCGAATTACGCGTGCGATTATTGCGCTTCGAGATCAATGCGTTTTGCCTCCGGTACGCTGTTCTGACAGCGCTTTGCTTTTGGCGTTTCATGATTTTTTTTTCCTCACTGCACGTTTGTATTGTTGTTCGGGGCCGTATGTATTAACGAAACAGAGCTGTGATAGTTATCTTGTGCCGTCAAGTAGAGACAGCACTGGTTCCGACGATGAAGAGCATGAATCTCCGCTTGCGTTAAGCCCGCCAGCAAGCCTGCCGGTCAAACGAAGTGACGAGAACGGGGGAGCGTAAGCGTTTCAACAAGCAAATGTGTATGAATGACACCGACACGGTCGTTTCAGATGAGCATGTTCTAGAAATCCGGGCTACACGCATGGAAACGAGCACGCCACTGCCGGGGAATCTTTTCCATGCGTTATCATTTTCACATTTCACAGTGACAGGCATTTGTCCGCATCGGCTTTTACATTTGTTTGGCCTAGATGCTAACTAACTTGAGGTTGCAATCACCACTTGACCTAAACAACACGCCTTTGAAGACATCTACCCAGAGAAATCTTCGCACCTGTGCTCACTTTCAGATCAGGCCCGTAGTCATATAGGGGGTGGGGAGCTAGGGGGCTCGAGATCTAGGGGCCCGGGCCCCTCTAGAAATTTTGGTTGGGGTGTAGTGTTAAGAACGTAGTGTAGTGCTAATAACAACAATTAAGCCTGTTAATAACGTTGCATTGAAAAAGTCACTTAGTGTACATACTGTGATTTTTACCAAAAATAAATAATGAAAACAAATGTTTTTTTTTTCTCAATAGTCAAGATCGACCTTCAGCTAGTGGGCCCCACCCGACAAAAAATTCCTGGCTACGGGCCTGCTTCAGATACATTGACTTTCTCTCCACCACATGCTTCAGCCAGAGAAATGCATAAAGCACAAAAAAATACAGAGATCTGACGCCTTAATTACAGCGTGACCGAGGAAGGCAGCACCCCTATGTCTGCAGTTCACATTATTCGTGCGGCCCTTCCACTAACAGCTACGTCAAAACTTTACGAGAGGACGCGATCAACTCCCAGCACATGCATGTAAAGTGCACCGAGCGTAGAGTGTGCGGAAACCAGTTGACGTGAGGAACGGCGACAACCCAGTCGGCCTGTGGGCTCTCGTCACAAGGAAACTTGCGAAGAGACTTCACCCTTCCACATTAACAGCGTTAGGAATCAACCAAAATATAGGGCCAGAAAAGATGGAAAAAAGTGGTTCGAATTGTACGGCGCATGCATGGCACGAAAGCCACGACCGCCCGGCATGGGGGGCACGGTACCATGTGACGTCACGCTCACTGTGGCCAGCGCTCTGCTTCGCTATGCGGGATTTTCAAAAAGCGCTGGATTTGATCATTATTTTTTAATTAACTACACGATTGTCATGGTAGTGCAAGCTGGCTACAAGTAAAATAAAGCACACACTTTCATTTAAGAACACTTGTTTTGGTTTGTAAAATGACCGGACATCCCTTTAACATCTCCAGGCCCAGTCACGAAAGATCGTCGGGGGTTGCGAAGATGGATTGGGAGCGGTGGGCAGCGATAGCGAAGAGCAGGAACTTACGTGGAAAAGATGCGTTAAGATTTTTTGAAGAATGCCAACAAGAACGCGTGAGGGAATTTGAAGCTCAGTGCAAAGAACACCAGCTCCAACTTTAACAGGAGCGCGAACTAGAGCATGAACGAACTGTAGCTCTACTAAAGCAACAGACAGATGAGGTCGAAGGGAAGCTGAAGTACTGGAAAAGAGAGGAGACATCATGTGCAAATGTGCCAGTAGTGCAAGCACTTGAAATTGGTGAACACGAGGCGGAAGTTATCGAACTTCAGGAAATTCAGGCAAGTCAGGAGAACGTCTCGGTAGAGCCGGAGGAGTGCGGCGCGGTTACCGCAAGTCTAGAGGAGCTCAAGTGGGGGTTTGATGATGCGGGCGTAGGCGCCCAAGAGCTGGTTAGCGCAGCGGGGGAGGAGAAATTGCACCTGGTGCAGGAGAATCGAGAGTGCATTGCAGGCTGCTGCAAGCACGCACTCGACAAAATAGGTATTGCAGGTTGCTGCAAACCGAGTTTTAGGGGTGAAGCTCCTTAGGGTGGGGGTCATTCCCTCCTCTGTAGTAGTAGTAGTAGTAGTAGTAGTAGTAGTAGTAGTAGTAGTAAGTATGTAGCCACCTCGCGCCGCCGGGAGGCTTGCGCTCGCCCTCGGTGCGCGCCTCCCGGCGCGCGAGCTCTCTCACTCTTCCATCTGCTGTCTTGTGAGAGAGAGAGAGACAGAGAGAGTGAAAGGCGCGCATTGACTATGGAAACACTCTTTCTTCGATGAACGCGCTACCAGCTCGCAAAGAAGGAGAGCGCGCCCTCACCCGCAAGAGACAACGTTGGCGCAGGCAGCATCTTCTAGCGAGTTTCTTGATTGGAAAATACCGACTGCTCGCGCTGGAGAACCGTTCACCGGCCACCCATATATATATATATATAGGCACTGGATCTTGACTTGCAATGAAGTGCCGGTGGGAGATTTCACTTGTGCGTAGTTGAACCATAAGGATTCGTAGCGTGCACGTTAACTAAATTAATCCAGAACTCGGCACGATCTACGATGAACATCCGGAGCTTCACCCACTCATCATCATTCACTCCGTGGATATGCTGTGGATTTTTTTTACGGGGTCTGCACCGATGCGTGCCCCACAGTGAAGGACGTGACATCAGGTCACGATCCGCGCGACATTTGTGCTGTTCTCGAGAGCGAGCACCGTGAAAGTGAAGTCCGCGATCGGCGCGGTAAAGATGGAAGCGCCTTAGTGCTTGGCAAGCAAGAGGGCGTATACGATAAGAAGGAAGTGGAGAGAGTCCCGAAAGGAGGACTTAGCACTAAGACGCATCCAGACGATGAGTTGGAAACAAGCGAAAAGGCAGCAAACGCGACAGATGTTCCAGGCGCTTGCGACCGCGCAGGGCCTGTAACCATGCGAGTATAGTGGTTCTGATGAAGTGTTTCATCAGCAATAAGAAGGGGAAACGCCGCCGATTGCCTAAGCGTTCGCAAGCGCGTACAGGAGGTGGACATGCAAGAGAGAGCGTTTCGAAGGCACGTTTGACATCGGGAGAGGGTAAACGCAGGGCATGCGCCGAACGTTTGGAAGGATGGGCGTTAAGGACGGGACGCACGAGAGTTGTTCGGAGAAGACGTGCAAAGTGCAGAAAGAAGAAACGCTTGGAAGAATTTGACAGTGGGAACAAACGCAGCAGTCATAGCGAGCGCTTGAGAGAAAGTGCAGTAGCAAGGAGGCGCACGCGACTGCTTAGTGAGACACCGAATAGATTAAAAATCAGAAGTAAAGCGGAAAGGTTTTTTTCTGTGGCCACTGAAGAAAAGAGATTATTGGTTTATGAGCAGGATGGCTTCTAACGGAAATGAACAGTGACAGGCTAAAGGAAATAGATAGACAGAGTACTTAGTGATTTGAAGGCCAAGAAAAATTGAAAGTGATTAGTGGGACTACCAAAAATTTGTATTAAAAATGTTGGAGGAGGATAAGTAGCAAGAGGGCGAAATTGTGGTGTGGAAATCTGCATAGAGAAGAACGCTGTTGAAAAATTTTGTCTGGGTTCTTAGCCACTGATATAAAACGGATTGTAAGTAATGGCTATAGGATATGTCCACACACCCAAGAGTGTTATTGCGGTGAAGGGTACAGTTTGGTATAGTTGTGTGTTGGCAGGGACTTAGTGTATTAGATATAGGGCACAGACCAAGCCTTAAGAGATTTAGAGGTGTAAAGGGAAACAAAAGAATGTCATTGCCAAGCTCGTGTATAGGGATATGGTATAGTGCAGTGATAGTGACATGGTCATATAGTGTGTTGGTATTGTGAGATACAAAGAACGGTGACAGAGCCGCATAGAACGGTGCTGTAGGGATGAATATGTATAGTTATGTATATAGGTGTGTTGGTAGCATATGGGAGTATGGTTTAGCGGACTGCAAGTGAACTTCGTGAACATTGAGAGAAGTGATTATGCATTAGGGTTGTGTGCGGTGTGACCAAAAGGTGCAGATGGGTGGTGGTGACCAGTGTCCTAAAGGTGCGCGAAACTGTGTCAGGGTATGTGTGACGGGTGTGGCGAGGGCCAGTGCTACAGTGAGCCGAAAAATCAAGACATCGCAAGTTTATTTACAAAAAGAAGCAAGAAGATTTGGCAAGGTTCTGGAGAATTCAGAAGAGGAGGAGAAAGCAGTTTTTTAAGAAAAAACTCTTAAAAGGGGGGCCATTGTCATGAGTAAAGGGGGCCCAAAAAATTGGCAGCGTATCTCCGTGCTTCGCTGTAAATTTCGTCGAAAGACGATAGTCTTCTACCAGCCGTACTACATGAGTCCCAGTTCATCTGCGGTTTGGCACGAGCTTCGGGCATTTCCTGGGCACGCTTGAGACGATGGGCATCGGCACGCCGGCGCTTCTCTGCTGCAATCTGCTCGTCGGTCTTTTCCCTGTGTTGTCTGGGCATGTCATGTAGGGTGTGTTCTATGTCAACAAACGGCCATTTTTGTTTCGCCTTGCCTCAGACAGCGCCCTGTCTATGTTGAATCGGCCGCATGTGGCTGGCACTGATGAAATGGAGGCAGCGCCAGCGCTGTGTGAGATATGCACGCCATCTGGCCATGATATCGGGAAACGCAAGAAGCTTGCGTAGTATGCAGAGCTACTGGTAGGTGGCAGCACCGTGTCGTTTTACCGAAGCGTAGGAAATGTCCGCTCCTAACAAGTACCAGGGTCTTTAGAATTACGCATCTGTGTATTTTCTACTAAAGGAACACACCATCTAATACTTATGTATGGATGTTGCACCTCAGATATGCGTAATATTTGCTTTTTGGTCGACTGTGATCACAAGTATGAACGCAACTGGGTGGTCGCAAGATGGGTGGTCGTTTAGGAAGGGGTTAACCTTTCGCAGCAGGACAGACACACACACACGCACACACAGACAGACCAAAATTTCTGCGTCGAAGTATCCCAAGAAAGACTATCGTCTTTAAAAATACACAGCATATCCACGGAGTGAATGATGATGAGTGGGCGAAGCTCCGGAGGTTCGTCGTAGATCGTGCCGAGTTCCAGATTAATTTAGTTAACGCGCACGCTACGAATCCTTATGGTTCAACTACGCACAAGTGAAATCTCCCACCGGCACTTCATTGCAAGTCAAGATCCAGTGCCTATATATGTATATGTATGGGTGGCCGGTGAACGGTTCTCCAGCGCGAGCAGTCGGTATTTTAGGGGCGAAGCTCCTTAAGGTTTGGGTCTGTCCGTGCGTTGTAGCACGTTGCCTACTTGGAACGCGCTACTAGGAGGGCGCGTGCCTCGGCGCGAGCTCTCTCACTCTTCCATTTGCTGTCTTGTGGAGAGAGTGAAAGGCGCGCGTTGACTATGGAAACGCTCTTTCTTCAATGAACGCACTACCAGCTCGCAAAGAAGGAGAACGCGCCCTCACCTGCGAGAGACAAGCTTGATGCAGGCAGCGTCTTCTAGCGAGTTTCTTGATTGAAAAATACCAACTGCTCGCGCTGGAGAACCGTTCACCGGCCACCCATATATATATATATATATATATATATAGGCACTGGATCTTGACTTGCATTGAAGTGCCGGTGGGAGATTTCACTTGTGCGTAGTTGAACCATAAGGATTCGTAGCATGCGCGTTGATTAAATTAATCCGGAACTCGGCACGATCTACGATGAACCTCCGGAGCTTCGTCCACTCATCATCATTCACTCCGTGGATATGCTGTGAATTTTTTCAATCAAGAAACTTGCTAGAAGATGCTGCCTGTGTCAAGCTTGTCTCTCGCGGGTGAGGGTGCGTTCTCCTTCTTTGCGAGCTGGTAGCACATGCATCGAAGTAGTAGCGTGTTCCTAGTAGGTAATGCACTGCAACGGACGGACAGACCCAAACCTTGCGGAGCTTCACCCCTCAAACACAGGCCACTAGGTGAAACGGAGAGATCGGCGAAGTGGTGCGCCGGAAAGCACGCGACCCAAGCAACGATCGGTGATGGAAGAAGTGGAGCGGGCATTCTCTGTGTGGCACCGGTCGACGAAGGTTGTCCTGCCAGCTACGGACTGGTGACAAGGAGACGAGGGCACCGGGCTCCGGGAGGCCGCCGATCTGGCTTACGATCGAGTGCGGACTTCAGAGTGGCAGCGGCCAAACTGTAGCAGTTCCCGGTGTGCCCGTAGCGCTCCGCCTTCGCCGGCAGAATGGGACGTCCAGCAGAAGAATCGCTGCAGAGGGCCAGGTCTTTTTGGAGACCGAGCATCACTTATGAGGAGGCAACAGCAACCTTGTAAGGAGGCATCACTTGTGAGGAGGCCTAGGCTACGCCTAAGCGGTGATTGGCCACGTCACCCAAGAAGCAAGGTGGTGGACATAGACAGACTTAGCGTGAGCGGCGGCCACCACTAGCAGCATCCGTCGACGATGGCTACGAGGAGGCGACACGCCGAGAGATCACCGATTCTGAACCATAGTGCAACGAAAGCAACGTAAGGGCGTCAAACTTCAGTTTGAGCAGAGACCGCGGATATAAATGCAAGGCACAGTGTTGATTGACTCCCGTTGGAACTGCGCCCAATGCGGAGGATGTAGTTTGGCTATTTAGTTTGTTTACTTAACTTTTTAGTTTTCTCTTTGTGTGCGAATTGGTGTTTTTCATCTTTTTCATGTTGTGGTGTTCATTTGCATAAAGTAACATTTTTGGTTTTGTAAACGCGTTACCCCTCTCGCTCTCTCTCAATCCATCGGAGCAAGCGCTCCCAAGAACCCCTCACACTCGTGACAATAATTGGTAATTTACTTGTTTTTCATGTGTTGGTGTGACCACTCGTGACACTACTCTCAGCACCTTACAAAATTTTCACATAGGTTATCTCCAACAGAATAAGGGCCACACTTGAATTCAGTCAACCAAGAGAACAAGCAGGGTTCAGGAAAGGATACTCCACCATAGAACACCTTCATGTGATAAATCAAGTAATCGAGAATTCCGCGGAATACAACAAACCCTTCTATATGGCTTTCATAGACTACGAAAAGGCTTTCGACTCGGTAGAGATACCAGCAGTTCTAGAGGCATTACGCCGACAAGGAATATGCGATAGAGCTTGAAGCCCAAAAGAGCTTGAAAAGAGCTCCCCAAAGGAGCTTGAATCCCTCAGGTCTCTAAGAAATAACGAGAACATCGTTATTCTTGCCGCTGACAAAGGAAACGCCACTGTTCTGCTCGACAAGGAAGACTACAGGAGGAAAATGTTTTCAGTTTTGGACAACCCAAGTACCTACGCTCTCCTGAACAAAGACCCGACTGCGAAGCTTCAAAGGGATCTGCAGAAACTGCTCACAGACGTATTCCGCATGGTACCACCTCAGCAAAAACAGTTATATTATTCGCTTTTATGCACTAATGGCTCCGCTCCCACTATATATGGTCTACCGAATATACATAAACCTGATGTGCCCTTGCGTCCGATTGTTGATTTCACCCGCTCACCGCTGTAGAAGCTGTCCGGCTATTTATACAAAATCCTTTCCCCACTTGTCGGACGAACTGAGACCTACACCAAGAATTCTGCTGATTTCATTGACAAGGTACGTGACTTGAAACTAGAAGATGATGAGGTATTGGTATGCCTCGACGTCAAGTCTCTCTTTACAAGCGTGCCAGTTGAACTTGCTGTAGAAGTGTGCACGGCTGCCTTACAGTCAGACTGTACACTGCCAAGCAGAATGCCAATAGAGGTTGCACATCTCGCAAGGCTTCTCCAGTTCTGAACACTTACTTCACGTTCCAGAGCAAGTGCTATAAACAGGTACATGTCACTGCCACGGGTGCATCCGTGGCCAACCTGACCATGGAAACGGTCGAGAGCCTAGCTTTGTTCTCGTTTGCTCATCCGCCAAAAATATTTCTTCGGTATGTGGACGATTGTTTTTGTGTCATGCAATGCAATGCCCTGCCGGACCTTTTGAAGCATCTGAATTCTATTAACGAGGCCATACAATTCACGGTGAAGAAAGAATCGGATGGCTGCCTACCATTCCTCGACGTCCTCGTAAAATGAGAAGATAATCACTTAATGTTCTCTATTTACAGGAAAAGCACACATACTGGCCGCTATCTCCATTTTAGATCACTGAACCCTCCCTCTCATAAACGTTCAGTTGTCTCTACACTTTTGCGACGAGCTCACCAAACGTGCTCAAAGGAAGATGATATACGGACCGATGTGAAAACTGTCCATCGAGAGCTGACCGCATGTGGATACCCTTCTTTTTTTCTCAAGTCAGTACATCGTCAACTTTCACGACCGCCTCAACCAAGCACTCGTTCTGCATGCAAAAGAGCGCCGGTGCCTTATGTTCCTGGATTGAGCGAGTCCCTTGCCAGAGTTCTTCGCTCCTACGATGTTCAGGTGTCACACGTCCCTGCAAGAAAACTTGGAAGCCGCCTCACGAATGTGAAAGACAAGCTTGGCCGCGAGAATTTTCCTGGCGTCGTCTACAAAGTGCCCTGCGCGGATTGCGACCGAGTTTACATAGGCGAAACCGGAAATTTTAAGAGAAGATTACACGGGCACTGCAATGACGTCAGGAATAAGAAGGTGACATCTAATGCCTTGGCAGAGCATGTTGTGTCATCGGGCCATGCAATCACCTGGGAGGACACTTCCGTCATCGCCACGGAAAGGAGGCCGTTTCCGCAACTCCATCTTGAATCGCTGTACATCCAGACTACGGCGCAGACTGAACAAGAACAGCGGCAATCTGCCCCCTGTATATGCTCGCTGCCTAAAAGATGTGATAGGACGACCTTATAAATAAGTGATATTGTCATTCTTGCTTCATTGTGAACAAGGCTCCCGTGCGGGAGCCGAAACGTCTTTTAAGAATATATTTATTTATTTTTACTTTGGTCAGTGCTGCTCTGTGTTCTTCAATATGCGATAGCTACGTAAACATAATAGCCAACATCTATAAAGATTCTACAGCCACCCTGCTCCTCCATAAGAAAAGCAGAAAAATCCCAATACAGAAAGGTGTCAGACAAGGAGATACAATTTCTCCAATGCTGTTTACTGCATGTTTAGAGGAAATCTTCAAAAGACTAGACTGGGACAAGACAGGGCTAAGGATTAATGGCGAATATCTACGTAACTTACTATTTGCAGACGACATAGTAATAATAATAATAATAATCTTTATTTTCATCAGTTCACTGACAGGAAAGCTGCGGGTAAAAGCTGCTCTTTGTAGAGGCAGCTTGACAAGAGCCCGCAGCTACCTTTGTGCAGTACATAGAGCAGTGGCACGTATTAACAACAACAACAAAAAAGAAGCATAGCACACCTTAGTCGAACAAAAACATACATAGCAGCAAAGACCTGCATAGCAGTAATGCAACTTAGATTCCTAACATATGTGGCTCACGTAGTTTAGGCAGTGTACACTTGTAGGGATCAACATAGGCTTTCACATATTTATTAAGTAGTTTGGGAAGAATGTACGACAGTTTACCTTCTGAATAATTTGTTCTGGGTGTTTTTACTTTCCACGTGTCTTTATTTCGTGTAACAAGTGATGCAACGTTTTGCTGTAGGTTGGAAAGGTCATGTAAGAAATGTCTATTTTTTTGACTTTGCGTCTGATTGCTACAGTCAATTTAAATGCATACAGGTTATGAACGGGCAATATTCCGGCCTGCTCAAACAAGCCGCGCGTGTGGACATCATACGGCAAATTAGAAAGTATTCTTATGTATTTCTTCTGCATCAAGTGTAACTTTTGTAGGTTTGTGTAAGTTGTAATGATGGCGACGCCCCTCATGATGCCCCTATGACGACGCCCCTATGATGGCGACGAGCTGCAAAAGATGATTGAGGACTTAAGCCAAGAAAGCTCTAAAGTAGGATTAAAGATGAACATGCAGAAAACAAAGATAATGCTAAGTGACAGAGCGAAGAAAGCGTGGCTTCACGATTGGAAACCAGACATTAGAAGTCGTAGAAGAATACCTATATCTAGGACAGCTACTGACAGGAGAACCCACCCATATAAAAGAAATCCACCGTAAAATAAACATGGGATGGCGCGCGTACGAGAGTTATTCCCAACTCATGAAAGGAAATCTATCACTATCACTCAAGCGGAAACTATATAACTACTGCATTTTGCCAGTACCTACCTACGGGGCAGAAACTTGGAGAATTACGAAGAAGCTCGAGAGGAAGTTAAGAACCGCGCAGAGGGCGATGGAACGAAAAATGACAGGCGTTAAACTAAGGGATAGGAAGACATCCAGGTGGGTCAGAGAACAGACGGGAGTCGCCGACATAATAACCGACGTTAAGAAGAAAAAATGGACATGGGCAGGCCACGTGATGAGAATTATAGATAACCAGTGGACAGTTAGAACGACAGAATGGATGCCAAGAGAGGGCAAGCGTAGCCGTGGACATCAGAGAGTAAGACAGGGGGACGAAATCAAGAAATTCGCAGGCGTCAAATGGAATCAGCTCGCGCAGGACAGGCAAGAATGGAGAGGATTGGGAGAGGCCTTCGTCCTGCAGTGGACGTAAGATCTTGTAGTTTTATTTCTACCATGGAAAACAATCCAGAGAATTTTCTTGATAACAGATGTGTGGTTTCAGGACATACATACAGCTATGCATAGCGTGGCCTTATGTAATACTTCATGGCTTCATGGCTGTCTTTCATGGCTGTCTTCCATGTGGAAAAAAAAAGACACTGCGTCGGAAACATCTGGTCATTTTAATATGCTTAGGTATAAGTTACATGCATTTTCTTACTGCCCACAAAAAGGTAAAAAATTCTAAAGATAGCCTACATCAGAAATGCTTTTAAACTTCAGTGAATTTTGGCACATCTATTTCACACAGAAATAAGAAAAACATGCCAAATATAGAATGCTGTCCTAGCAACATTTCTGTGAAAGATTGTCTTTCTATACGAAACACAAAAGAAAAGATAGGTAAATAAATGAAAGCTCATAAAATAAAGCCCTTTCAAAGAAAATAAAATTTCTGATAAGCATTGATTAAAATAAACCTAAACAAACACAGGTTAACAAGACAAAGTGCAAAGGCATTGAAGCCAGCACCCTCAGCATGGGGCACCTTGGCTTACATTTTGTGAACAAGGCAAACAAGGGCACATTTTATCACTCCTGTGTTTTGATTATATCTTAACATTGGGACTGAAGACATCTTTTTTTAGAATTAGCTGTTTTAGAAAATCTTGTTTTATTTCTTTCTTCTCTCACATTTGTTGTGGGAAGACAACCTTCAGCACGAATGTTCCTTGGACATCATTTTATAATTGACACATTCCTTTTTTTGTTTTCTATGTATCAAAGTGAATCAAAGTTAAAAAACATATATGATTTGTGTAATGTTTCGAACTTTCAACACTTTTTTCCTTTTGTAGACAGTACAACACAACTAATGGAAGTAACTCATAGCTATGCTCATTAAAATGACCAGGAATGCTTATGACATGCTTTCAGTTTGCATGAATGCGGCCACAAAAATCTGAAAATGCTCTTGTAAGCAATAGCAGGACACACGTGCCGCACGCTTTAAATTGTATGGCATGCTGCATGGCAACATTTTTATGGAATTCAATTTTTGGTTCCATGCAGTCTTATTGTCTACCCACATATAAAAGACCAGACAGAGCATGAATATCAAGTAGATGTGCACGTTTGATCTCTCATGGAATCATCCAAATGCATCACACCAATAGTCAAACGCTCTCAGTTCCTTCTCTGTATAAAAGCATTTTTATTTGTCTCTTTTGACATTTCTCAGTGGGGAGCATAAAAGCAATCCAAAAGCAGCCAGTGCTGCAAGAAATACAGCTCCTGATTTTTTAATGGCACAGCGATTGCCGATCATAGAGTGGGTGCATTAAGCTGGCTGATTATTGAAGCACAGAACAAAGCTGGTAACGGTGACAATTGCATCAGCACTCCATATAGTTCATTATTTAAAAAAAGTGTAGGAACTCTTCTGTATGGAATGGATACTCGACACTGTATAGATGGCATACATAAAGAAATGTGGCACTGACTAAATGCATATCCTGTTAAATGCCCAGTGGAGGGTATGTATATTGGTGTATTCATATTGCAAATGAATCCTTCAGAGTTCACGTGATGTGTACTCTACTATTTTATACAGTGTGACGTGCATTAACCTATGATATTCGAGCGAGTCATGCACAAAAAAAAAAAAAAAAACTGCAACTTGCAACTTCCCAGATGCAATGCTTGAGCTTGTAATGGGCCAAGAGGTCCATGTAACACAGCTGTCAGTTCCGGTGCAGTAGGGTCCTTAAGAAAGCATAGTTGGAGAGGGTCATTGAGATTCACATTAATATTGAGATCTAAAATCTCTGCAGATCTGCTGCTGTAGGAAACAAGGACATTAAAATGCAAGCTTTTTAAAATGTTTTTGAAGTACAAAAAGCTATTATTTGATATTGCTAGACAGCTCCACTCAATAAATTCCCACTTCCTCTCACGCCCAAGAATGTACATGGGTCTTTTTGAAGTATGTTCCTGGGAAAAGCTACTTGTAGACATTGGGTGGTCTGCTTCATGTCGGTATCATGGAGATATGTACAAGTGCTGATGAATTGGCTTCAACCCTAAATGTAAGTTCTAGGCATTGAAGCTTAAGAAAAACACAATGGGAAGCCATAAAGGCACTTGAATAATTCAAGAGTTACTGTCCTGGCTTAAGTTCCACAAGTCTTACTAAAGCAAAGAAAATTAAAAAGAAATAAAAATCCTAAATGACACATTCCCGTACTTGAATGAAGCGGCCATGAAAACGCAATGACGCAAAGGAAAATTTGGCCATGCTTGTTGGGACGATGATATGCTAAAAGGTGCAGAGAGTAGCTCACTCTGAGCAAGAAAAACATAGGACTGACGGCGGTGAAAATCTAGAATCTTGTATAGACCATGTACATGTTTAAACAGCAACAACGTGAAACAGAACTCAAGAACTTCTGATAAGGCGTGGTCGGCACCACAGCTAGCAGCTGCTGTGCATCGTGGAGTTGAACCTTCGCACGGGCCTGTGTTCGAGTAAGAGGCAATGAAAGAAAGCTGCCGAAGCAGTTCCACCGCAGAGAAGATAGCACGAAAGAAACAACACTAATTAAAGGAAAACAGTATATTCATTTATTGCATGGGCACCCCTCTTCCCCCGACAAGGGGGCAGCTGCAACTCGGTTCAAATCACCACATGCATAATAGCGTTTCAGCTCAAAAGCATTGGAAGGTCCCACTCAGAAGGTCGCGTTCAGTATGCGCGAAAAATAGACACAAGCATGCTCGTTACACTAACAAGAATTTACTTATCGTGTGATCACAATTGCACCTTCTACATCACTGCTCCTGATCACCCATTGTAAGTTCAAAATGCTGACGGTGGTACGTACCAGTTTCCTTTCGGTGGATGCTCCACGACTTATAATAGCAGGTCTTCATAATATGTTGCATCAGTGAAACACAATAGGTGAGCACACAGAACAAAGAACCACTCAAACAATAAAAGAAAGGCAACATTTTCACTGAGCTGAGACACAGCGACTGAGCTCCAACGGACACAACAACGTGCGTGAGATCGTGGTGATGGCAGCGATGGTGATTTGGCCATCCGCTTTGGCGTAGAGTTTTGCTAGTTTGCTAGTTTTGCTTTGAATCGGGTCACATAAGCGGTAAGCGCGGAGTAGCACATGCGAAACCTTTAAAATTTTTGTTGAATATTTTAAATATTCAGTGTTAAAGATTACTGAAGTACCAGACGTACACTTGCCAGAGCGTTTTCTTGTACAATTGTTTCTCAAGCCTAATGAAAGGTGTGAGTTTTTCATTTGAAATACATTATATGTA
Source organism: Hyalomma asiaticum (assembly GCA_013339685.2). Taxonomy (NCBI): domain Eukaryota; kingdom Metazoa; phylum Arthropoda; class Arachnida; order Ixodida; family Ixodidae; genus Hyalomma; species Hyalomma asiaticum. The sequence continues at coordinate 119,978,130 of CM023486.1, forward strand.
CTACAAATTAAACACAAATGTACAAAACATTTACGCTTACAAAGTTTTTTTCTGTTCAACTAGAAATGATAACTTTGTTGATCACTGTTACATAAAAGTTATGTTAACCACTTACGTTAACCTTTTGTGCGATCTCAATGTTTTCTTAACATTTGATGCACAACCTTCAATGTTATATGTTTAGATTGAATGTTGCATTAATATTCCATATCAAATGTTAATATTACATTGCACTTCAAACATTAGTGTAATGTTTGAGTACAACAGGGCATGTTATATGTTTAACGTGGGGTGTTAAGACAATGTTATTGAAAAACATACGTTATTACAACATTCACAACAAAAATGTAATGTTATTGTAACATTTTGTGCTGCCTGGGGTATGCACCACAGAAAGTTGGTGTGTGCCAAGCAGCTTGTATCATAGCATAGCCATGCACTGTATAGTATAGAAAGGAGGTGGCAAAGGGAAGTGAGGGTGAAAAGGGGGAAAGGGGGATGGTACAGGGTAAACTAATGGGTATGTGCCACAGAAAGCAGGCATGTGCCAAGCAGCTTCCAGCGCTATTGCGCAGTACAGTATAGTATAGCAAGGAGGTGGAAAAGAAGTGAGGTCGAGGAAGAGAAAAAAGTAGATGGGAGAGGGTAAAGAAATGGACCTGTGCCACGTGGGTGTGTGCCTAGCACCTCGTATCAGAGCATAGTTGTCCAAAGTGTCGTGTGGTTAAAGAGGATGGGAGAGGGAAAGACATTAATTTGCGTTCGCCAGGTGGTGGCATTTTCTTGCCAAGCCAAGTTTTGAAAATAGCCTAGCAGTAGCCATTTGCAATAGCCTTGCACAACAGCAAATTGATAGCTAATCAACAACTGATCAGTAGCCAATAAAATATGGAAAATGCTCGATTGTGCTTGGCCCGTTCTAGGAAGGCATGCCTCGCAACAGCAAATCAATACCACATTTAACCTTACTGGAAGCAGCCTATCCCTGCTGTGACCCAGCCTTGCACTGTTTAGTGAAAACCCACTACCGCAGCACCATCGCTCTGACCGGCGTGTGAGGAACTACACGAGCAACACGCAGTTCATCAAAGCAATAGCACAAAAAACACCACTCACTGCAAAACACAACAATGTATGTAGTCAACAAAATTATAGCAAAAGCTTCTGTAAAACATGCTACTATGATATAGTGCATTCATTTATTCCATCTATGTAAAGAGCACCACAAAACACTGTGATGTAAAAATGACGTCACTCGAAGTATTGACCCCACCCTCAATTTTCCGGTCTGTTCAGCCAACCATACAGCACAAAAGCAGACACCAAATCTCAGAATACAGCCCCAGGTGACTAGACGGGTGTGGCCCGGTTGCTGGAGGGACTGCCAGTGCGCAGGAGTGGTACGCGGCCCCCCCACATGACAGAGCAGTAAATGGGCCGATGTTAGACATTTTGTTGCTTTTGCAAACACCTGCAGATACTAAATTCTTGCTGATGGCATTCATCATGGGAATCATAGCGAACTCAGAAGAACAGTAGTGCATTGACAACAAAAGTGGTCTTCATGGCTGGAAAAGCAAAAAACAGTTATGCCAAGCTGCGCTCTCAATGGTGGCGTCCTCCTGACAGTGTCTGCGGAGCGCACCTCCGTATAAAGTGTGAGTGCAGGCCTCTGGTAGCAACAGTGACGCTCCTTTCTTCACCTTCTTGCACCCCTCCCAGTGCCTGTTGATTGCAACTAACTGCAATGTACAATGTGTAGTAAGCAGGGTGCACCACACATTGTATGTTCCAACCCTTAAAGACGCTTGGAATTGAAAAGTCTCTTTCCAAGGTCTCTGATTAAAGTATTGAAATAATTAATTTCCCTCTAATACTGGGAATTTCTTGACTAATACATCGTGACTGCAATTCCATGACTATATGACCAGCTTTCTATAGTGGGTCTGCATCTTCTCTGTAGGCTCCCAATTTCGGAATTACTGATGCAGTCAATGTGTCACACGTCGAAAGGATCACGAAACAGTCGGTGTAACGATCTGCCAGTATTACAAATGGAAGGCAAATGTAGCACGGTTGCTTTTAGTTAGAGGTGTGGGAATATTCTAGTTTTGAATTTGAATCAAATAGTACCTACTAGAATAATTTTATCTGACTTTCATATACCTGATTTTAGTACTTACGAATAATTCTACACGACAAATATCGAGAATGCGCTCAGTGTTTCAGCGGGAACAGGTTGCCTAAAACGAAACCTAGCGCACGTCAAAGGAAAAATCAGAGTGCATTGTACAATAAAACTTCAATAACCTAACCCAGGTACTGCTGACTTCGAAATGTGTTCTCAGTGTGCCCACTTCCACATGTACAGTGAACTCTCGCTACAACGAAATTGACGGTGCGCGGGAAAAATTTCGTTGAAGCGAAAATTTCGTTGTAGTGAAATCGAAAAAATATAACTGACTCGAGCTGGTAGAACAATGAAACTTTTATGCCTCAATCTTTCGCCCGGCACACGGCGTCACGGCGGTAGTCAGAAGAGTTCAGAAACCGCGAGTACTGAAACCATACCTGTCAAGTGTGGAGAAACAGAATCCGGGAGATTTACGTATTTATTCGATTCTACTGCGCCCTCGATAGTAACGCGCACCCGTTTCCCGGGACCAAAAATAAAGTGAAACATCGATTGTAACGCGCACGCTCGGAAAAAAAAAAAACAAAAAACAGTCCTTATTGATCAACCTAGGGCGCATGTTGTACGTCCTCAGAATATTCAGCTGAAATTGGCACTTTACACAAGCCTCGCACTAGTCTAAGAATAAAAATCATACTATTCTTGAATAGCACTCAGAACCATGCATAGGCGCATTGACCCATATAGGAGGCTATGATTGTCCATATGAGCGTTTCATCATAAGAGTCATCACTTAAAGTGCAGAGAAGAATCCTCGCTGCTTGCCCTGTGAATCATCGTTCAGTTACTTTCGCAAAAAGGGGAAGAGCTAATAATAAACTTTTGCGCTTGCTCAGCAGCCACGCCTACCCCCCCCCCCCCTCTTAACTACTAATTAAGTACGATTGACTTCGATCATTTTCATTTTCTTACTGCCACTGACAGTTAATGTGTCACAGTCAGTTACAATTAACACGTCATTTGCATAGCAACCGTTTCAGTCAATTTTTTTTTTGCAGTGCAACTACGCACAAAGATGTCGATCTCTCTCATAACAGCTAACATGGTGATGGGCCAGTTGGTATGCGTTCATATTTACAATAGTGCGAAGACAAAACAGGCGCTGACTAAAATTTGCTGCGTGCGGCATATCCGCACATCAACTATAGCTGCCACTGTGCGGGAGGTCTGCCGCAATTTTTTTTTTTTCACTTAGCAATGGTGCTGGCGAACAGATCAGAGTATATTGAAGTCAAGCTTGTAATTGGGTAGTGAAAGCATAACTTTTATTTTCGTCATAAAGATGAGCGCAAGAGTTGAGCGATTAGTACGGAAGTTAATGTGACAGACATATCGGTAAAATAGTTCCTTTATCAAAAACAGCGAAGTGTGAATCCTTTGTAGACGAATGTTGTTATCATCAGAACGAACTCGTGAAAAGCATGTAAATAAGAATGCTTAAATTTAAACTCGTGAACTTTGCATATCCGACGGTGACTTGCCATATTACATGCGTACCACTGTGACTGATTCAGCATGTCTCAGTGTAGCTTTCCTTGACCCTGCAGGAGTGCACCAATACGAACGTTACTTATTATGTACACATCAGCGCACCGTATGGTAATCACTTATCTGCAGTGAAACTGACGTCACTCCGAGACAAGCGCTATAGTTACGCGTATCAATTTAACTACCGTACAAGCGTCACAGGAAGGAAATAGCGGAGATGGAAATGCAGGGAGGTTAACCCAGTGCAGGACAATTATTCTCAATTAAAGCGGCTGCAGAAATCAGCGTTCCTCTCCGATAGACACTACTGTACTACAGTACGCTACCAAACTTGCACAAGGGAAAAGGGTATTGAAAGTTCGACTAGTTGGAGAGAAAAAAAAATTATAATAAAGTTAGGGAGACTGGTTGTCGACGTGCCCGATAAGCTCATACACGTTGGCGGCGATGACGACGGAATGTGAGTAGGGCTAGGGCGCCCACCTGCACCATTAAGGTATCGCAGGTAATTGACGACGACGACAGCAAGAACAGTAGCAATTTAATAATAGTTTTGATCGAAAATGCGACCACCGCAACCGGGCTTGAACCTGCGTGGTTTGTGTCATCAGCCAAGCACCATAACCGTGCACCATGCTTGTCATAATGCTATGTGGCCAAATACCCAAAACTATACATAGAAAATCACTACAAGTGGCTATGCACAATCATTACTACAACTACTGATGCAATGTAGTATGCACCTTTATTTACGATATGCACGTGTGGTCCGTTGCTGCGAGTCGTACTACAGCAAGTTTGCCCGTGTGTCTGCTTGTGTGACGTGATTGTGTTTGTTTTGTTTTGTGTGGTTTTACGTCCCAAAACCAGCTCTGATTATGAGAGACGCCGTAGTGGAGGGCTACAGAAATTTCGACCACCTAGGGTTCTTTAACGTGCACTGACATCGCACAGCACACGGGCGTCAACATTTCGCCTCCGTGTGATTATGTAGAAGACTATAAAAAGAATTCAACTGTGAATGCTGCCCGTTGAGACAATAAATTGAAAAAAAAAGAAAAGCTATTTCAATCAGCTCGCGAATTTCTTGATACGTTCAAGCGCACACGTAAATTTTGACGATATACTGATCGGTTTTCAATGATTCGCTCGGTTCGTACTGCTACAGGAACGTTTATTTTACAATATTTACAACTGGCTAGATGGTCGATGTTTTCTTCGTTTCTCGATCGTCTCTGAACAAGTTTTCTCCCTCGCTTGCGGCAGCTCTCCCTCCCTCTCTCTCTTCCCGTCGAGGTGCGACACCGTCCTTGACTCGGTGGGACGTGTGTGTGTGTGTGTGTGTGTGTGTGTGTGTGTGTGCGCGCTTCGAACTCCCTCCTTCCTTCCTATTCTTTCATATCCCCTTCCCTTTGAGTGTACCTGTTGAGGTGTCCTCTACGGAGAGACAGTTATCGTGCACTCCCCTCCCCCTTCCCACCTTTCCACAACAATAAAGAATCTCTTCTTGAAGCGATGCGTCCGAGACGAGTTTTATGGCCCCCTCTTCGACGGAGACCCCTCAGGCGATGCAGCTGCTCGTAGCCTTCTTGGGGGGAAACCGCCAAGTTTCGGGGCGCCTATGAGGACTCCTCGTTCCATGCGTAGGAAACGGAATACACACACGAGTGTCCGAGTTAAGCCGTCCCATCCGCACGGGAAGGGCGCCTCAGAACCCCGCACAGCCTTTCTTTGCCCCGTTGAACGTAATCTCTCCCATAGCGCGGTCAGTCAGAGCGACGTTTTTAGAACATCGAGTCAGAGCAGCTCGGTGTCAGGTGTTCGTTCTGTTAACAATTCCTAAAATGATATTTCCCATTTATATTTCTTGTTTGTGTCGATGCCCAAATTTCAGATTGCGGCCACGCTTGTTCCTGGGTGTTTTTTTTTTTTTCAGCACTTGTGTGGTACAGTATTTTGGCACGATAAAAATAAAAGTAGCCCCACACGACATAGTGAAACTTGAGAAGGACGGGCGAAGAAAATGTTCCGCTAAGAGACTATCACATAAACAATGAAAAGCAATATATAACTAAACTTCAAAATATTCGCGCTCAAAATCAGCTGGCACTTTTGGCCAGCTTCACTGGATGTTCAGCAAGGTTTATCATTCATTGTTTTCGTGAGCCGTCCGTAATAGCTAGGAACGTCAAAAAACTGACAAAAAAAAAAGAGAAAAGGATATACGATGTGGGGAGGGCGGGGGGTGGGGGCAACGTCTTAAGTTAATTGCAATGTATCTTATTATTATTATTATTATTATTATTATATTTCCTCTCAATCAAGAAGGCAAAAAATTGCACAAAAAGTAATTCTGCCTGAACGCGTGTCTGTACATGAGCATGCATTTGTTCGAGGAAGTTGAATATATCAAAGACTGGTTCGGCGCGTTGGCCGCAACTGTTGTTCCGACGTGCTGCCATCGTGCCTTGCCAGCGAATCGGCGTCTGGTCTGGAAGCGAGGTCGGGCGGACGCCCGTTGCCGACTTCCGACCGACGTGGCTGGCGGCCGATGTCAGGCCAACCTCTCGCGAACCTCCGCTGGCCGACACAATCGGCTTCCGATCATTTCCCAAACGTCGGCCGGCCAGTCGGCCAATGTTGCTTGGGCTTCTCACATTCATAAGAACAAATGTCGTACTCGCGTAATGAACGGACTCGCATAATAAACAGACCGTCGACTTTGGACCCCTGCAGTCCCTCGAACGGCCGTGCTGTGGCTTTCCGGCTTCACTTGATCCGCGTCCTCTCGAAGACGTTTGGCGCGCGATAACTCCTGCGTCCCGACAAAACTGCCGCACGTTGCCGGGCCTATCCGCGTACAAGCGGCGGTAACATCATTTACTCGCAGTGCTGTGTTCCTCCGTGCTGTCGCAGTTCCCTCAGGCTCGCTGCCGCGTGCTATGCGTGCTGCGCAGGGGCGCGGTCTCAGAGATTGCCGCGATGCAATCTCGGACGTCATGCAGCGCGCACGACTGAGAGGCTGGGAGGCGTGCTTGGACCATAAAAAAAAAATAATGTTGTCGACCCTGGTGGAGGAGTTATTGCAATGATATGTTGCAGTCGCCGTTTTTCTGTACAAAGTCCGACTCGATAACACCGCCTACGCATCGTATGTTCCATGCGCGAGTAAAAGCGCGCTAATGCTGGGGGCGAACGCGGCTGAAGCAGAGATGAAACGACCCGGCCGTCTCCGCCGAGCGAACTGAACAATGCGATAACATCGCACCGCGCGTGTGATGGCTGCCATCGCTTGCTTCTCAAGCAGAGAGGAAACGCCCACCCTTATTTCGTCGGGCGAAGGACCAAAAGGGGCGCCGGTGGGAGAGGGGCGGTCGCGCGCGCTATCTCGACGGACATCGGTAGACGGCATCAGTAGACATCGGTAATCAACCACGCAATCAACAGCGGCCGTTTCTGGTGGTGCCAACACGCGATTTCGACTTTGTAGACGCATTTTTATCTTTTGAAATGCACAAAAATCTTTCGGATTGTGCTTACTGCATAGCAAATTGAATTTTCGAGACTGGAATTGCATCGTCAAATTTCGTTGAAGCGAAACGGCACAAAAGAATGTGTTCGTTGTGGCGAGCATATATACATTGACTCCTATGGACTGCTGACGGGGATCCGAGAATTTTTCGTTGTACCGGAAATTTCGTTGAAGTGGCGTTCGTTGTAGCGAGAGTCGACTTGCATCATCATCACACGTCACCCGCGAGTACTGATGGTGTAGTTCGGTTGGTTCGGTCACATACGCCGCAAGTCTCTGCAAGCATCATGATGACTTGGGGACTTCGGCCTACTCAAATGTTGGTGCCATCTTGTCAGGCTGGTAATCACGTCTGATTTTAATCTTTTTTTCTTTGCATATCTTGTGTCTTGCCATAACCCCTGCACTTGTTTTTTTGCATTCACTTTGTCAAGCAAGTGGTGCTTGAATCAGAAGTTCTGCTTACTCATGCCAGTGTTTCAGAATACTTGAAAAGTTAAGGGAACTGATGAGTATCATCAAATGCCGTAAAGTGCTTGCAAGGCAGGATATTTCAGCGTAGTTTTTGTGGCTGTAGCACTGCTTGGCTGTAGTGTCACGGAAATGCTGCCAAGTAAAGATGACATATGCAGGATACTTGTCTGCACCCTTGGAAAAGCTTTGACAGGGTCAGAGAAAACCTTTGAATGTCCTTAAATTTTTATCTTTGTAATGTGTACAAGCCCTGGTGGTAAGCAAACGTGAGAAATATAGAATACCATGGTATCCACTCTTCTGGTGTTGTGCACCATTACAGCCTAAGTTACTAAAGTCAAGTTGGTGTCAAAAATTTAACAATGTAGTTGTTTAAGCCGGAGCATTTCTCTCGGTGGTGCATGAAAAATGATCTCCGTGAAATCATCTTGAAATAAGTGCACGTGCACTTCTATGAAATTCCCACTGTCGGTTTGTTGACCTCTGAAGACTGAAAGGAGCTGTGGATTGAAAAAGAAAAACTTGCCTGTGCAGCATTTGCCATCAGCCCACCAGCACACTAAGGCATTTCATCAGATTTGTTTCTTTTATGCTAATGCCCACTACTACAAAAAGGTGGGTATTTACCAGCATAGCATAGTATAGCAAGGGAGTGGGAAAGGGAAGTGAGGAGGTAAAGCATTGCATAGCCTTTGCCACAGAAAGTGGATGTGCCAAACGGCTCTTAGCATAGCACAGCCATGCATAGTATAGTATGTAGCAGGGTGATGGGAAAGTAAGGAGGGGAGAGGATAAGGCATGGCATTGCCTTTGTAGCAAGGGGATGAAGAGGAAAGTGCGGGGTAAAGAGGACTAATGCAGGGATTAGGAAGGGAAAAAGTAAGAGGAAAAGAAGTAAGTGAAAGGGTAAACCATAATTTAGCCATGTACAGTCTAGTATAGCAAAGGGCGAGGAAGAGAAGTAAGGGTGAGGTGGAGAGTGCAATATGTTGTCACGGTTGAAGGTTTATTTATAGCAGAGCACAAGGTTGTCGGTACAGCCAAGTAAATATATGCTGTCCATCAGCTACACAAGCTATAATCCTTGTCGTGTTCTGCCCTTGGCTGGCTCATACCTTGATTGCCCGGCTGATGCCTGTAACGAGGGTGGCAGAAGAGAGATGAACAAACAAAACTCTCTCTCTCTTATAAACAAGACGCTCGTGTTCTTGTGTACCATCGATGACCTAACAGTCATCGTGGCAATAACGAAGCCGTTTATGCAACTACCAATGTATTTACAAATGAAATAAAAGGATCCAATAATTAAATGAAGTAGAACAAAAAAATAGCATGCTATTTTTTGTTCCTGTATTCCTTTCTGTCCTCGTCGTTTCTACCGTTGTCTGGCTCGTACTTTGATTGACGGGCTGGTGCCATAGCAATATAAAGAGATAAAGAAAAGTGGGCAGCTTGCACCAGTGGTGCTAGGCTGGACTAACAGCGGAGTTTGTGGCCAACCTAGTCTCTTCCAGCTTGTACGTGCTTGACGATGCCACATGATTTGTCACGTGACGAGCTGTTAATGGCAATGTGGCAGAGGACTACCTGTTACATGGTTTTGGAGGGTATATCATGTGACTAGCTGTTACATGGTTTTAATGGGAACATGTTGCATGACTAGCTGGGACACCATTTCACGGGATTTGGGTAATTTGTGTATGTTCAAATTGGCTTGGTGAGAAATGTCCGTTTGTGAAGTCTTTTTACGTGGTTTTGGCAGGAGCATGTCATGTGACTAGCTGTGATGGGGGCGCTACGCACTAATGGTGTGAAGACTGAGGAGCTGGTGGTATTCCCCTCCTCCTCACCTGCAGTTTCCTTTCCCACTCTTTGCTTTATGCCATGTTTTACCCTCCCGCTTCCTCCACACCCTCAATCTTGTTATACTGCACTGTATGAGCCTATGCTATGCATCAAGTGTTCCCCCCTCATCACTCTCACTTCCTGCCCCTTTGCTGTATTACGGGCTAAGATTTATGAAACTGTGGTTTACTCTTACTCCCCCTCTTCATCTTCACTTACCCTTACCAGCCCTTATTATCAAATTGTGGTTTTGGGGTCACAAAACCCCAGAATCAATCAGTCAGGGCTATGCCATGCTTGCCCTCTCCCCTCCTCGCTTTCCTTCCCCACCCCCTTGCTGTACTATGCCATGTCGCAGACTATTGGCACATACCTGCTTTATGTTTTATGGATAGAGCATGGTTTAACAAACAGCTTAAACAACTTCGCTGTTAAGAAGGAAGAAAGAATTAAAGAACTCGGTCTGCGTTTGCAAGGTGGTGATGCTTGCTTGCCTGCCATGCCTTGCACGGCTTGCAAAGGCATGGATTGCAAAGGCATGGAACTTGCTTTAATTTTTTTGTGTTTGTCATGTCCATGCATCCAAAGCTTTTTGAGCATTCTTTTTGTACAACGTTGTGTGAGACCATCAGTCTGTGAATCGTACAGGCCTTTATGACACAAGCATGGAGAGCAGCTATGTAGGGATGGTAAAACCGATGAACGATTAATCGATTAAATGCGCATCGTTAATCGATTAATTGCCATCGATTGCTCCCTTTCAATTAATCGAATTAATCGATTAAAACTCTTTGATTAATCGATTACGGCACCCCCCCCCCCCCCCCAACACCGCCTCTTAACCGCAGCGCATGATTGTGAGGCACGCGACGCCGAGACGCAGATGTCGAGCGCATATTTCTACGCAAGTAGAAGGAGCCCGGAGCCACAGGCTGCGATACCCCATAGAGATAGAAACGAACTCGACCCGATGTCCGTCGCCTACACCGTTTTATTTAACACCCAGATTTTACTTGCTTCTTGTGCGAGTGGCACATTGTAATATGCGCTGCTTATTTCTTGACCGGTTCAGTTATTATTGCCATTGTATTTTACTCCTTAGCGAATTAAAGATTATTTGTCACCAATGAAAAAAAGAGAGGTAATGCATTAGAAGGTAGAGAGGGGGGCCTGATCTAGTACGCCCCGTCCTTCTACTCTGCTTTGGGGACAACGCAACAGGGGAAAAAGAGTTGTCAAGCATGATTATGGGGATAAGAATGAGTGTTACGCAATAAGACGACTGCTTGCGCAAAGGGGGCAAGGACGATAGTAATCATATTTCATTACGCTTGATACCAACTAGCCCAACTGTCCTCCTTAGCACATATACCCTTTGATAACGTTAATGCTTGCTTCCCTGCAATGCAGCTAGTCCACCTTATGGCAGCTATTCACTTCTGCAAAACAGCGTGCTATGACGCGGAAAATGTCAACTCTCTTCTCATAACACTCATAATTAGTTGGCCGAATATGCTGTGCAGGGAAACACACTCTAGCATTATGATAAAGGTCTAATAGTCGCATAATGGAAAGTCACTTTAGCTGCATTTCAGTTTAATAGTCGCTTTTCATAATCCGCAACTTCGCGCATCGGTATACCGAACGTCTAGCATCCAGTCCATTTTTATTGACAAAATGACCTTGTAGCATTTGGTAATTCTGTATGGTCGCCTTTTTCAGGTGAAATACAGCTTTCATCTATTGCTTGCACTCCCACACTCTTAAAAAAAATCCACGCATATCCACGGAGTGAATGATGATGACTGGTCGAAGCTCCGGATGTTCATCGGTAAAAACCATGAATCTTCCGTGAATCTTGCCCAGCACATCATCAAAGACGTGACAGACACTGTGTGTCGCCATCTAGCGCTCTCCTATCACACTAGAGCACGCAGCGAGCACCTCCGCGCCAGACAGACAGACAGACAGACAGACAGACAGACAGACAGACTCCCATACTACGCGTTCCCATACATCTGAATGAAGCGAGCATATGCTAGGAGTCGAGCGCATTATGGATGGATGGATGGATGGATGCTATGAGCTTCCCCTTTGTAACGGGGCGGTGACATGTGCGCCACCAGGCTCGTAAGAAGATTTAACTTTTTTTTCTCTCTCTTTAAATTTTCCTCGTGCCTTTTAAATTTGCTTCAATCAAATCGATCATACCATAGCAAAAACGGAATTTCATCGCCCAGTTCCCTGCCCCTTATCGCAGAAAATCCATATTTTTCCCTATAATTATGTCCGTTCTCTCTAGTTTTCTGCCACCAGTATTCTAACCGTCTCTTACTTATTTCAATCGCGCCTATGTTCAGCTTCCCGTTGTTCGCCCTAAAACCCAAGGCTACCTGTAGGGTGGTGCCCAAACGTACACCTGGGTGGATATTTCCGCATTCAATCAGAACATGCTCCGTCGTTTCCCTATCTTCCTCACAGCATGTGCATTTCTTTTCTTCTTTACTGAATTTCGCTTTATATATACGCGTTCTAAGGCAGCCCGATCTCGCTTCAAACAATAAAGCGCTTCCTCTTGAATTATCATAAAATGCCTCCCTCTTTATTTCGTTTTTGCCCTCTCGGTAGTTATTCAGAGTCGGTTTTTTTTCCATCGCTGCCCTCCAGTAAATCTTCTCCGCCTCTCTGACTTTTCCATTTACGCTCTTTGTTATCAGTCCTCTTAGAGCCGTATATTTACTGGTGAGCTTCCGAGTTCACTTTCTCCACTGCGTGTCAACGCTCGTTCTATATAAATAGCAGAACACCTTCACTGCCCACCTACTCTCTTTCATATTCCTTAGCCTCTCTTCAAACCTTATTTTGCTCTGCGCTTCCCTTGCCTCAAAACTCGCCCATCCCATATCGCCCTTTACAGCCTCGTTTGTCGTTTTCCCGTGAGCACCCAACGCGACGCGTCCCACAGTTCTTTGATTCACATCCATTCCCGATTGTATCTCTGACCTCATGCACACCACTGAGTTCCCAAATGTAAGCCCCGGTACCATTACCCCTTTCCACAGACCCCTAAGCACCTCGTACCTATTGTGTCCCCATAACGCTCTGTGCTTCATTATTCCTGCGTTCCTCTTTCCCTTTGCTGCCAAGGCTTTTTCGTGTACCTTCATGTATCTATCACCCTGATTTACCCATACGCCAAGGTACTTGTATTCGCTTACTCTCGGTATTTCTTGGCCCTGTATGGATACCGCCTGGTCGTTGGGATCATTGAATACCATCAGTCCGCATTTTGTTACACTAAATGCTAGTCCTACATCCTCGCCTTCCTTCCCGCATATATTCACCAGCCGTTGTATATCATCTCGACTGTCCGCGAATAAGACAATATCATCAGCATAAAATAAGCCCGGAAACATCTGCTCAATCATCACGCCGCCGTGTTTGTGTGACAGATTAAAACCAATGTGGCTATATCCTAGCGCTTTTTCCATTCTAACCATGTACAGCATGAATAACAGCGGCGACAAAGGACATATGTAGACATATGTACATGTAGACATACTAGCGCCATCTAGTGAGCGCTTCAGAAACTACAGGTAGCTATACAAACATCGAGGGAAGGAAAGACCCACGCCCTAAGGAGCTTCGTCCCAAAAAAAAGGTAATGCCACTTACTATCTTTGAGGTAGTAAATGCTTGTCACAACATTGACTACCTAAGTAGTAACTGCAGGTATACCAAACGGCAAGGTAGTAACTTTACTACCATGTCATTTACTACCTGCAGTTACTGGTTATAGGTAAGGGTAGTAATCAAAGGTAGTAACTTTACTACCATGGCAATCTTTTATCGGGCTTATTACGATTTGGTTTATATTTGCCGTTGACGTTGTCATATCAGGTCGACTGTATGCAAGAGATTAAGATCAAATGAAAATGACCGCAGTAAGGCATTGTCCGGTCACGCTGATTGGTGCTGAGTAATTACATCGTGCTACACCAATTAACGATCGCTAATTACTTCATGTGATTAGCCCTCTGAATACGCTGCACATAGAAATATTTAGGTGACAGCTTAGACACATGTTCGAACCAGCAACGACAGCACACAGAAAATCAGATATATGTCCTAACAGCAAAGTTAACACTGTATACCTCCCTACTTAAGAACGTTCACGTTGTTCCGGTAAGCAGAAGTGGATTCGGATAAGTAATCAACGTTTTAGACCGAGATTCTTGTATTTTTCAGTTTACGTATATGTATGTAACCACGCTGCACGGGACAGGTTATAGTTTGTCTAAATTCCGCGTACGCCTATCACAATTACGGCATAATATACTACTGCCAGTGGAGGTAGTACATTTACTAAGCTGGTACGTATGTACTGACAGTTACTACCCGTGACATTTGCTACCTCTAGCATAGATGTAAGCTGGTAAGGGACAAAAAAATGTAGTAATGGCGCCAAAACGGTAGTAACTCGTCCCGTTACTAGCTTTTCTACTACATTTTTTAAGAGTGCATGTCAGCCAGCCTAGAGGCCGCCATCTACTGCTGTGGAACGAATGGAAGACAGTTGCGAAATACTATGTGTTCTAATCTCTGATACATTAGACAGCGCCCACAGTTCGAGCTGTACGCGCGACTGAAAAGGTGCGCGTAGCGCCGAGTTAAGTCGGCGACAAGGTGAAACCTGTGCAGTATACTAGGACAGCTGCTGTTTATTCTAGCCGAGAGGAAAAACTCGTGTCATTCTATTTCCCGCAATCCCTGCACTGATGGCCTGTTTGAGACCAGCATGTTACTGTGCAATCTCGCATGAGTGACCTCAAGGAAGAGATGACGTCAGTTCGTGGTTATAGTATTACCGAGGGCTTCCACAATCTCTAGCGGACAAACCGAGAAATGATCACGCCCCTACAAGAGCGAGCGTCTTTAACTTTACTGTCCTCATCGCCTCTTTTTTTTTTTACCTTTCTCGGGATTTCCTCACCCTCGGCCACAGTGCATGTTTCCGGTGCGACTTCCTAACCAGTGTGGTCGCCAAAAGCGCCTCCGATTTCGGTTCGCTCTAGTATAGGCAGACTTCGAGGAAATACGACCTGCTGCCGAATCGTCCGTGTATCATGGCCGCCCACGGAATCTTGGACCCTTCACACATTTAAAGACGACGGGCTCCCTGTGTTCATTGGGCGAAATTGCGAATTTACACGCAGCCGCTAATGCTCACATGTGATCTCTAGCGCGTTGGATAAATACTTGTCGATATCAAACACAAGCAACGCCTTTCAAACAAATACGCATCATTTTTCAAGTACTTATAAAAAGTGTCGATTAATCGATTAACAAATCACAGCGAAAGCAATTAATCGATGAAAGGCTAAATCGATGAACGATTAACGATTAATCGATTAAAAAATTTAATCGACCATCCCTACAGCTATGATAAATATCAGCAGGAAAACTACAGACAGTGACATAGAGGAGGTGCTGCATTGCTTGATGAATGCTGGTTGTATCAATGTCCTCCTCAATCATTGTGAAGTGCTACATGCGTGTGACCATGCAGGCAGTTTAAGACTTTTCTTGAGTTTCATTCCACAGTGATACACAATGTTTTCTTTGGCAGGAAACAATTTGATCACAACCAGGGTGCCAATGCAGCAATCACACCTGTAGCACCATTTGGAGAAAAACCCCTGAGTGACCTTTATAAAGAAAAAACGACCAAGAAGCTCTCACTAGAGGTATGTGCACTACTGTTACCGTTGTTGCATTTTTGCAAAGGTCTGCGTAAGGTATTTTATAACAAGCCACTGAAAATGGCTTGAAATTCCATGTCCTTTTCACACAAGCCAGAAGAGTGATCACAGGTTCCACTCCTGAACTGCGCGGCAGTATGTACCCGCGAACAGAGAGAGAGAGAGAGAAACTTTATTGACTATTGGTCCTGAAGCTCGGCCTTCCTAGGCCGAGTTGGGCCGCGTCCACGTTGGCACCACCAGACCAAGCTGGGTGGCTTCGTCATGGACCTTCTGGACTACCCGTTGTTGATCTTGCTGTGACTTGCTCCTTGTGAGTCTAGTCCACTTTTCCCATTCTTCATCGGGGTTGGTGAGAGCCGCGGGGCGCCCCGCTAGCATGTGTCTGACACCAATGATGTCGTTACAGGTACTGCATTTTACTTCTAATTGTAATGCTGGGTGAATTTTGTTCATAATATATGGGGTCGGATATGTCCCTGTTTGAAGTAATCTCAGTGTAACTGCTTGAGCCCTGTTCAGCTTTGGGTGTGGCAATGGGAACTGCCTACGCTCCATAAAATAATGTTTAGTAATATCATTATATGTTAATAAAGAATCTTTTGTCTCCCCATAATAGTCGTGGTTGGTGACTCGGCTTTGACCGGCACGGCAAGCAAGTCCTCGTGCCAGGTCATTTGTGACCTCGTTGAGGTTCACTCGAGCTTCATACACTTGCCCCATATGCGCAGGAAACCATCGAATTTCAGTTTCTGGAACGTTTTCTTTGCCTATAAGTTTAGAGGCACTCCTGGCTATATATCCTTTCTCAAAACATTTTATTGCCGTTTTTGAATCGCAATATATGCGTGACCATTTCCTACCTCTAACAGCTAGAGCTATCGCAGCCTGCTCTGCTACGAATGATTCCTTGCTGAGGATGGTCACAGCGTCTCGTATCTCCCCTTGATGATCTACTACAACGGCTGTGTAAGCCTCTTTGCCCCTGACCCAGGCCGCATCCACAAGAGCCGCCTGCGGTCCTATCTTTTCAATTTCTTTCAGTAGGGCTTGTGCCCTCGCTTTCCTCCTGTTGATATTGTGTTCCGGGTGCATGTTCCTCGGGAGAGGAGTGGTTTTGATCGCTTCTCTCACCTCAGTACTAAGTTCCACTTCAGCCTCCCGTGGGTCGCACGACCTGTTAGGATTCATCCCTATTGCATTAAGTATGGCCCTACCCGCACGCGTCTTTGTTAGTCTTTCAAGTTGTGCCATCTGGTGTGCCTCCGCTATCTCCTCAAAGGTGTTATGTACCCCTAGACCCAGTAGTCTTTCGTTTGATGTGCTGATGGGCACACCAAGGGTAGTCTTTATTACTTTTCTGATCAGTATATTGAGCTTGTTTCGCTCTGCGACCGTCCATTGAAAGAGGCCAGCTACATATGTGAAGTGACAGAGGGCGAAGGCGTGACCTAGTCTCAGTGCACTGTCTTCTCCCAGTCCCCTGTGTCTGTTTGTGACTCTCCTTAGTAGCCTGATGACTTGGTCTACTTTATTCGAGATATTTTGTATAGTAGTGAGGTTGCTGACACCCGCTTCGATGTGATAGCCTAATACTCTAATCTTATCCACTTGTTTTATTTCAGATCCGTCATGACATTTTAAAGTGATTTTAGGCTCTTTGGCGGGGTCATGTCCTTTAGGTCTCCGGCCCCTGCCTCTTTGCTTTAGTATCAATAGTTCCGACTTTTTGGCCGAGCACGTCAACCCCATTTTGCATAATGTGTTCTCCACAGCTTGAACACTCTCCTGAAGTCTGGTCTCCGTTTGTCCCACATTGCCATTTGCGCTCCATATGGTTACATCGTCTGCATATATCGCAAAGCTTATGCCTTCGATTTTCTCTAGTTCTTTTGCAACCCTGGTCATAACGAGGTTAAACAGCATGGGTGATAGTACTGCACCTTGTGGGGTTCCTCTGCAGCCCAGGCTAATTTCTGTCGATTTTAGTTCTCCCAATGTAAGAATTGCCCGTCTACTACTGAGAAACGACTTGATGACATTGAAAAGCCTGTTCCCTAGTCCCAGCTCAGAAAGGACCTCCAGAAATTTGGCCTTTTATGCAAAGGTGCTGTTTCTGAAATATTACACTGGAAATGTATGTCCACTGCACTGTGGTAATGAGCGGTAAGCAAAGCTATCGCATTCATTTTGCCACTGTGGCTTGTTATCAAAGATTTTGCCCCTGTGTTTGATGGTGCACTAGGCTGTTACAAGGGACTGCCTGTGCAGTTTGCACGTAACCCTGAGGTTGTGCCCATTTGCCTGAAAGCAAGGAGGGTTCCTTTTGCACTGTGACCAAAAATTGACGCCGAAATGGACAAACTGGTGCAACAGGAAATCATGGAGCCTGTTGATCACGCTCGTTGGGAAAAGCCCATTGTTACGCCCTTGAAGGCATATGGAGACGTCCACATCTGTGCAGACTATAAGTGCACAATCAACAAAGCCTTGCAGTAGCACTTGTACCTTGTGCCAGCGGTCAGCCACCTGCTGGCATCCCTCTCGGGCAGAGCTGTTTTTGCAAAGCTAGACTTGGCACAGCTGACCATTGTGACGCATTGGGGTGCTTTTCGTGTTCGCCGGTTGCAATTCGGTGTCAGCGTCGCACCTGGCATTTTCCAGAGCTTAATGGAGAACCTCCTGCATGGACTACCAGGTGTCATTCCATATTTTGATGATGTCCTCATTTTGGGATCTTCACACCAGGAACCGCTCAGTCACCTTCGTCCTCCAGCAGTTCCAGGATGCAGGGTCAGAAAAGAAGGTTGCCAACTAGGTGTGACTCAAATGGAATCCATCCAACACTGGCTAAGATGCAAGCCATCCTTAAGGCACCGCCGCCTTCGAACAAAGCCGAACTGCAGGCCTTCCTGGATCTTCTTAATTTTATCATGCACTCCTGCCACACAAGGTCACTGTAGCAGAACTCCTGCACCGCTTGTTGGATAAGAAGGTGCCCTGAGTGTGGGAAACCCCGCAACAGGTAGCGTTCGACCATGTGACGATACTAGCATCAAACCAGGTGCTAACACATTTTGACGAGAAGCCCATCATTCTTGCCTGTGATGTGTCTCCATATGGAATAGGAGTGGTGTTGAGCCACACAATGCCAGATGGCCAAGAAGCACCCATCGCTTTTTATTCAAGGACTTTTATCTTCTGCCGAGCAAAATTATGCGCAGATTGATAAGGAGGCACTTGCTGTGGTTGCTGGGGTAAATAAGTTTCATGACTATGTATCTGGCCACCCATTTCAGATCTATACAGACCATAAGCCTCTTCTTGGGCTGTTCACGTCAGACTGGCAAACGCCACAGATGCTCTCCTCCACCAGCTAGGGAAACAAACGAGCCACGCAGATGGTCTCAGCAGACTTCCCCTTAAGCACCAGCGCCAGGATGACCCTTCTCCAGCCGAGGTAGTCATGCTTCGGGATGAACTTCTGGATTCTCCTGTACATGCAGATGATGTGGCTAAATACTCTGCCAAGGATGGTGTTCTCTCCCGTGTACTCAACTGGGTGTGCAGGAGTGGCCAAGGTGTGCTCCGAGCGCCCATTTCACCTCATTTGTGTCCAGGCAACATGAACTGTCTGCCCACGAGGGATGCTTACTGTGGGGCAAATGTGCGGCGATTCTGCAGAAGTTGCGTGTCCGTGTCCTTGACGCCTTGCGTGCTGGTCATCCTGGTATCGTTAGGAAGAAGGTGCTTGCCTGCAGCTATGTATGGTGGCTGGGAATGGATGTGGCTGTTGAAGAATGGGTCCATCGGTGCCTTCCCTGCCAGAAAACGTGGCTGGAGATGCCCCGGGCACCGGTTCACCCATGGAAGACGACCTGGACTCTATGGTCGTGCCTGCACATGGGCTTTGCTGGCCCCTTCCAAGGACAGACCTTGATTGTTGTGGATTCTAATTCCAAGTGGCTCGAGGTCATACCAATGCCACCAATGACATCAAGTGCTGTGATTAGTGCCTTACGGAAGTTGTTCGCAACACATGGCCTGCCAAATACCCTGGTATTGGACAATGGGCCCCAATTTGCATACGCAGAATTTCGGGGGTTCATAGATGCCAACCTTATTCGTCATGTAACATCTGCACTGTTCCATCTATACACGAATGGGCATGCCGGGAAGATGGTACGAACTGCCAAGGAGGCATCGCGCCTGGCAGATTTCACTCTACAGCAGCACATAACTCCATACACTGCCATGGGACGCTCCCCGTCTGAGTTACTGATGGGCCGTCGACTGTCCACCATGCTAGACTGACCCAGGGCGGACCCCTGGAAGGTCCGCCCTGGGTCAGTCGCATTGAGAGCAGATCGCAAAACATTGGGGACGAGAAAGGCATCAACCACCCGGTTCGGCTTCCCGGTCATCACGTCGCCAATGAATTCATCGAGACGCACCTGCACCGAAGGCCTTTCCATGCAGCAATCGCAACGACTATCGCAGAACTCAGAGTGCGCTTGTGGGTGACGAAAGGGAAACTGCGTGTGATGAAAATGATCGGGCAGTATACTTGGTGTGCGTGAAGATTCGACGTCAAGGTTATGTTGGATACTCGCACGTTTGCTAGAGAACCTTACTAGAAGCGACGGAGTTGTGCGCGCATATCGCCTAAGGTTTGGAAACGGCGAAATAGACACGCGGCCTGTATAACATCTGCGTTTCCTAGA
Source organism: Hyalomma asiaticum (assembly GCA_013339685.2). Classification (NCBI taxonomy): domain Eukaryota; kingdom Metazoa; phylum Arthropoda; class Arachnida; order Ixodida; family Ixodidae; genus Hyalomma; species Hyalomma asiaticum. Next base: position 119,998,149 of record CM023486.1, read on the forward strand.
TATGCGCCCATGGCATTTCGTGGGCCGGGAGTGTAAAGTCCGAGGACTTCGATGAATAGAAACCAAGCTTCGAAGGGCGGCGGAAGACAATACGCCTGTAGAGCGCCGAGCAGCGAGACGCCACGATGCGTTTATTCCAAGCAGAAAAACCAAGAAGAACCACGTGCCGCGCGCTCGCGATCCTGCTTCTTTCGCGCCCGCTCTTTCTTTTCTCTTTTTAACATCCACAGAAGCCCTGCCTGCACGACGCACATTCCAGCCTGAGGACCCTGTCTTTGCAAGGAATTACAGCGAGGGCACACCATGGCTCTCTGCTGTGATCTCCAGAGCGACTGGCCTAATATCGTATGAAGTTGTTTTTCCAGACGGCCGAGTATATCGCCAGCACGTGGACCAGCTTCGTCGTCGGAGCAGTTCTTTGATTTGTGGAGCCAGAGACTGTAGTGGCAGGACAGCCTGAAGTCCGGCCCACACCAAGCCCTTCACACGGTGAAATGAGTAGGAGTGAGCCTGAGCCCACATTGAGGCCGAGGAGCCACCCAACAGCCATGCTGCCCTTAGATGAGGTAGCAGCACCTCAGCCAGCACCACCAGAGGAGAGTGTAGAACTGCCAGGCCCACGCCGTTAGCAGCATTCCCGGAAAACACCCCAACACCTTCGGGAGTATGTGCTCACGTTGACCGACTGTTGAGTTGTCCGAACTAAGGGGCGAGGGGTGTTGTGTATTGACACTGGTCGCTGAAGGCAGCGTATTACTTAGCTGGGTCAATCAACCCTGTATTGAAGAGTGCCATCTGCCAGGGTCAGATGTATATATATATATATATCAGTGTTGTGCCAGTTGAGTGTGTGTGTGTTTTGGTTCCTGTGATGGCAGTAAAGGTATTTTGTCGGTACCGCCCCATGCCTAGGTTGCCACGTCGTCCGACCCATGCTATTTAACAGCACATATATGTTTGATAAACCTAGGAGGGCCCGGCGCAGCACTGCAAATTTTGGCTACTGCTATGCGATTGGTTCAGGGGCCTTCGCCACAGAACACACTCATACTTTACCATAGAGCTGGCAATAGCATGGTGAGTCTAATTGCAAGCACTTAAAAGACGTTGGCTACTTGAGACTTAATTGTTGCAACAGCTTGTAACGACTATGTGGCGGAAGAGGCAACTGTAAGGCTGAGATGGCACCACAGTTGGTGCTGTCATCATCAGCATTACAGACACTAGGAACAGGGGTAGCAAGTGTAGCGAGAGTAAGGAGTAAAGTTTGTGTTCAATGAGACATGTTGCACGAGCTTCCTCCCTGACAATTTTTTCCGGGATAGAATGGATAACGCAATCGTTCTGGAGGACGTCTTCCAATATGTCATCGGTCAAATATATGGATCACCGATCCAGCATGAGCAAGTCTTGCTGCTGCAGCAATGTGTGATGACCACTACAGTCACGGCCACACTGGTAGGCTTAGGTGCACCGGGTTCCACGCCGCAGCCCTTGCAGCCACCTACCATGACTTCCATGCCGCTCGTAGAACTGCTGAAGTTCTCGGGCTTCAACAACTAGCAGTCGCCGGAGGTTATCTTGGAATGCTCGGATAGTTTGTCTCGTGTCCGAAATTGACGAAGCCAAAAGACTCAGCAGCGTGCTGCCGGCTGCCTCGGAAGGAAGCGCTAAGCTTTGGTGGCGGTTCGTCTGCGCTTTCGCCTTGTGGGATGAATTCGCACAGGCATTCTGCGCGGAGTTTGCATCTGTCGACTCTAAGTGCCACCTGAAAGAGGACCTCAAACAGCGAACACAGCACCCTGAGGAAAATTTAATGGAGTTGATTTACGTCATATCGGCGTACTTCAAACGCATCGGAGAGCCGGTAACCGAAGAAGAAAAGGTGCAGCAGGTTCTCCACCAGATGCACCCGCAGCTGCAGGACTTCGCTGAAGGGTCTACCTTTGCAACCCTGAAGGAGCTCCCGGTGGCGCCGGATGGATTGATGCAAAGAGTGTGGCTGCGTTGGCAGTACAAACCACCACCACCACCGACTAATCATGCCGGAAGGGATCTGCCGTTCCGACCACACGTGGCGGCCGTTAACGTTCTCAGACCGCGACCATTTTCAGTGACGGCTGCTATAGGTATGACTACGTCTACCACAATGCCCCCAGCATACCACTGGCCACTAAATCCTGCAGTGGTTCAGCCATCTTATGTCCGTGATCACTTCTGTCCGGCCTTTACCGTCCCCATGCCGATGCAGCCGTTAGCCCATGCCTCGCCACCGGCCACCCATTGGCAATGGCCCAACACACGACAAGTGCATTGCTAGCGCTGTGGAGGGACTGGCCATGTTGCCCGCCAGTGCACCACGGCTAGGAAAAATGTGCCGTCCATGTGTTTTCAGTGTGGTCAACCAGGACACATGCGAGCTGAATGCCCAGAGAATCGGTTCCCAGGAAACTGGCATTGGTAGATGCTGCACCAGCGCGCTCCAGATGGCGACTACTGCTGGCAGAAAGAAACCCCTGCTCGATATCCGCATCGGAGCGACAACGTTCTAGGTGCTCTTAGACACTCAGTCCAGTGTAATCTTTCTAGGATAACAGGCAATGGCAGCTGCAGAAGCCACAGGAGCCAGCCATAAAAGAGAGATATGTGCACTCTGCCTGGCACAGGTTTGTCCCAATCAACTGCCTCGCTCTAATGCAAGATCCAATGGGTGACAGGGTCTCGCTGCCAGCGCTTTTTGTTTGTGCCCGATCTCTGCAGGGACATAGTGCTCGGGAGAGACTTCCTGACTGTGACTAGAATATCGCTTCACGTATCACTTGGAAGTTGGACAGTTGGGACTGAACCACATTGCATGGTGCTTTTCGTCACGGGAGAGCAGCAGGTTAGAGGGCTAGACAGCGAAGAAATCTATGACCTGAAACTAATATTTGATGAGCAACCCGAGCCTACTGCCAACTAGGAAATCCCAACCTCCAGTCACCTCACACACCTCGTGGCTCAAGTGAATGTAGACCTGTGTCTGGCACAACTGCTTGTGAACTTCAGCCCAATCATTACTGCTACTCCTGGTCGCTCAACATTGGCTGAACATTGCATTGACACTGGGTACAGCCAACCTGTATGTTGCAAGCTTCGCCCTGTCAATGCTCAATAAAAGGCCAATATGGGCAGCTGCATCGCTGATCTACTAGAACATGAGCTCATACGTCCAAGCACCAGCCAGTGGACAAGCGCTCCTGTTCTGGTTGCAAAAAGGTCTGGTGGCTTCCACCTGGCTTCAGCCACTGAGTAGCCGTACAAGGGTGCATGCTTATCCCATGTCCAGGACTGACTGGCTCTTGGCATGTGCAGTTAGGTCAGGCACAATGATTTTCAAGTTTCGACCTTTCGCAAGGCTTTTTCCAAATCCCAGTGCATGAGCAGGATATTTCGAAGACTCCATTTATCTGCCACAGGGGCACCTACGAGTTTACTGGGGTGCCGGTTGGAGGCGCAGGTGGGCCAGCAACCTTCCAAACCTTAATGGACTCTGTTTTGGGTGGTGTAAATCATAAATTTGCAATGGTATTTCTTGACGACGTCCTAGTTTATTCAGACATCCCTGATAAGCACGTGGAACACATTCAATCTGTACTAGGGCACTGTAGAAAAGCAGGCCTCGCCATTAGCACAGACAAGATCCATCTCTGCTGCAATTCGCTCAGGTTCCTTGGACGTATCATTTGACCTGGGCAATGTAGACCTGATGAGGAAAAGGTGCTTGCTGTGTTGCACTACCCTTGACCAACAACAATCAAACAGCTTCTAGCCTTCCTAGGCTTGGTGGGGTATTAGCGAAGCTTTATACCTTCATTTTCTCTCACAGCCCATTTTTTAACCAGCCTTTTGAGGAAAGATGCACCCTGACAGTGGACCAACCAGCAAGAGGGTGCATTCGAGAGACTGAAGGAATGTTAGCTAGCTCATGATGCCATGGTCAACCTTCCTGATCTCAACCAGCCCACTGTAGTGGAGACGGATGAGAGAGGTATCGGAATAGCAGCCGTGCTTCTACAGTCAAGCCCTGAGGAATTGAGACCTGTGTCATTTGTAAGCAGAGCCTTCACCGGGGCAAAAAAACAGTACACAGTTCAGGAATGGGAGTGCCTGGTAGTGGTCTGGGCAGTAGATAAATTCAGGCCTTACCTCGAATTTATGAAATTTTAAATCCACTGCGACCATTCATCTCTGTCCTGGATGTTTCACGCAGATGAGGCCTCACCAAGAGTAACGGTGAGTAGCGGTGGGTCGTCGGGCTGCAAGGTGTCAACTGCAAGGTCAAACACAGAAGGGGACCAGCCAACATTCCAGCTGACGCACTTAGCAGAGCGCTCTTGAACTATCCGGACAACCGAAGCCAGACTCTACCCGAAACATTGTTTCCCATTGCCATCCAAGAGCCAGAGCAACACATCACGTTTGAGACAGTTGCCCCTCCCTCTACATGGCAGATGATGTCACTCTTCTGAGCGATATTGAACATCTGCTTGAGGAACAGAGCCATGATCCACTGCTTGCGAAACTCAAAAGCGTCATGCAAAATGCACCACTCCTGGAGAGTGACCCGCAATCATGCCTAATTAAGGACTAGGTCTAGTGGGTGTCTCGTTCAGCAAAGAGGAAACCAAAAAGTGCCTTGGCTACCAGCGTGCTTGCGGACTCTCGTGTTGAAAATGGCACATGATCACCCCACTTGTCACGAGTGTGTGTGGGAGGATCTCGGGAGCGCTTGCTCCGATGGATTGAGAGAGTGACTGGAGACGAGGGGCGTAAAGCGTTAAGAAAGACGAAGGCGTTACTTTATGCAACTGCACACCAAGACATACAAAGGACGAAAAAACATCAATCTGCACACAAAAGAAAACTAGCAAACTAAGTGAACAACCTAAACGGCCTAACTACAAATCCTCCGCGTTGAGCGCAGTTCCCACGGGAGTCCCTCAACCTTGGGCCTCGCGTTCAAGTCCGCGTTAGCTGCCTGCCGGTCAAGGTGTAGTGTGTAGTTAGACGCTCTTACGTTGCATTCGACGCGGTGCGGTTCAGAGTCGATGCTCCCTCGAGGTGTCGAGTCCTCGCAGCCGTCGTCGACTGATGATGCCGGTGGTGGCCGCCGCTCACGCAAGGTCCCGTCCTTGTTCGCCGCCTTGCTTCGCCTGTGAAGTGGCGGATCACCTCTTAGGCCTAGCCCAGCCTAGGCCTCCTCATATGTGATGCCCGGTCTCCAACCAAGACCGGCCCTCTGCAGCGATTCTTCTGCCGGTCGTCCCGTTCTGCCGGCGAAGGTGGAGCGCTGCGGGTACGCTGGGAACTGCTGAAGTTCGGCCGCTGCCACTCCGAAGTCCGTGCCCGATCGTAAGCCAGATCGACGGCACCTCGGAGCCCGACGCCCTCGTCTCCTCGTCACCAGTCCGTAGCTGGCCAGACACCCTTCGTCGACCGGTGCCGCGCAGAGAATGCCCCCTCAGCCTTCTCGATCACCGATCTCTCCTCGGGTCGCGTGCCGCGAGCCCGCTGACATCCAGTTATGAACACCGACGTGTCCGCGGCGCGTGCCTTCCCGCGCCACTTCGCCGATCTCTCCGTTTGGCCTAGCGGCCTGTGTTTTTGGGCCCCCTCTTACTCATCACACTGGCCCTCCTTTTAAGAGTTTTTTCTTAAAAAACTGCTTCCCCCTCCTCTTCTGACTTATCAACTTGCCAAATATTCTTACTTTTTTGAAAATAAACTTGTGATGTCTTGAATCTTCTGCTAACTGCATCCCGTTCGTTGGCCATCACGAGCGCACCACACATCACATTACACCGACACACTTTCGCACACCTCGAGGTCACCGATCACCACCACACAGCAATAACGCCTAAACACCACACTGAATGTTCACATACCATAGAATTCAATGCTCGTTCACTTCACACTTGTGTCCGCTTAACAATGTACAATACACTACCTCTGTAGGTAACACTATCAATACACTAAATCCCTACCCACACACACACACAACTACACCACAATAACATTTGACTCTGCGGCCATACCACATACCATCAATGTTCACTTTTCACGAGAGCTATGAATGTTCACTCAATTCCCTTGTAGTGCACTAAGCAATACTCCCATTCGTCACCAACACACCTATCTACATAACTATACATATTCATCACATCAGCACTCTTTGGCATACGGCCCAGTAGCTGTTTCTCAGCAAAGTTTCATCCTTTCCACTCATTTGGTTACGGACACATACACAACATACATTACCTGGCTACAATATTCCCTGCTATGTAGACTTCCTCACTGCTCTATCCGCTTTTGATACTGTCTCACACTACCCCTATACACTCACTTGGAAATCAGCCCGTCCTCTTTCCTTTCCCTCAGCTGGTAAACTGCTCACTCTCTTCTCATCTCCCTATTGTTCTTGTTTATGTGGATCTCCTCACGACCACCTTGCCATTTTTCTCAAATCGTTGGCTACCAACACAATATACACTGCCTTGCTGCAACAGTCCATGGTATGCCTCTTGCCTCCCTGCTCTCTCCACTCTTACTATTTTTCCTTTCACCTCTACCTCTGTACCCACACTTGACAATCCCCGCATTGTCTTTCCTTTCAAAAACTAATATTCCTTAAGACCTCCGTTTTTTTTATGTCATCATCTGCTGTTGGTCCTTCAAAGCACCATTTCTCCACAGACTTTTAGCAAAGACAATAGCTTCCCTATCTCTTTAAATTATTAGATATTCCGTTCTACACTCCCTCTTTACCTGGTCTACTTTCTCCCTTCTGTCTATCTATTTCCTTTAGCCTGTCACTGTTCATTTCCGTTAGAAGCCATCCTGTTCATAAGCCAACAATCTCTTTTCTTCAGTGGCCACAAAAAGAGTGTTTCTGCCTTAGGTCTGAGCCTCCTCTCATTCGGCGTCTTGCGCAACTCTCTCGTGCGCCTCCATGCTGTTGCACGCTCCTTGAAACGCTCGCTACGGCGGCGGCGTTTGTTCGTGTTGCCAAACATTCTCCGGCGTTTCTTTGCTAAATTCCCTCGCGGACGCCTGGTGCGGCCGCCGCGTTTGTAGTCTTTCAAAGTCAAACGCCTCATCCCACTACCTTCTCTCGCGCGTCTTTTTGCTGCACGCGCTCGCGAACCCCTTGTACGGGTGCAGCGTTCGCCCTCTTTCAAACATGCGCGCATCTTCTGAGCTACTTGTCTCGTGCATCTACCTAATGCACACTGTCGACGCTGGCCCTTGCGTTCTCGCCTCTTGCAACCGACTGTTCCCCGGCGTCTACTCGATCCCTGCTCGTTTGCCTTGCCTCGTTCTCTTACTTTTAGTTCGTTTCGAACTCGCGTTCTTCGACGCGCCTTATCACTAAGTCCTTCGTTGGCAGTGTCTACGTCTGCCTTTTTCTCAGCTAAGACCTCCTCGCTCCCATTGCTGTTTGGCCTTTTTTCATTTACCTCTCTCTCATTGTGGACTACTACTTCACCCTGCTCGCTCCCGAGTTCAGCACGATCGTCGCGCGGATCGTGACTCTGCTTCACATCCTTCACTGTGGGGCACACATTGGTGCAGACCCCGTTAAACTTCAAGTTGCAGCAACCCGCCATCCACTCGCGATCAAGTACGTGCTTGCAGCAGCCTGCAATGCACTCTTTATTCTCATGCACCGGTGGTGGGTGCGCTTTCTCCTCCCCCGCTGCGCTCAACAGCTCTTGGGCGCCTACGCCCGCATCATCAATCAGCTCTTGGGCGCCTATGCCCGCATCCTCAACCTCCGACTCAATACCCGCTAGCCTTGTGGTAACCACGTCGCACTTCTCTGACTCTACAGAGGCGATTTCCTCGCTCATCGGAATTTCCTGAAGTTGGCTAACTTCCACATCGTGTTCACTAAGTTCCACCGACGGCAGTGCAGGCAAATCTAGACATGATGTCTTCTTATTCCGGTGCATCAGCTTTCCTTCGGCTTCAGCTATCTGTTGTTTTAGTAGAGATACCATTGCTTCGTGCTCTCGCTCCCGTTCTTTTTGGGCATCTTCAAATAACCTCAGCACCTCCTTTCCTGACAGGTTTCTACTCTTAGCTATCGCCGCCAGACGCTCCCAATCCATCTTTGCAACCCCCGACGACCATTCGTGACTGGGCCTGGAGATGTTAATCCTGGCAGGCTCGCCAATTATTGTCACGAGTGTGTGTGGGAGGATCTCAGGAGCGCTTGCTCCGATGGATTGAGAGAGAGTGATGGAGACGAGGGGCGTAAAGCGTTAACAAAGACGAAGGCGTTACTTTATGCAACTGCACACCAAGACATACAAAGGACGAAAAAACATCAATCCGCACACAAAAGAAAACTAGCAAACTAAGTGAACAACCTAAACGGCCTAACTACAAATCCTCCGCGTTGAGCGCAGTTCCCACGGGAGTCCCTCAACCTTGGGCCTCGCGTTCAAGTCCGCGTTAGCTGCCTGCCGGTCAATAGTTAGACGCTCTTACGTTGCATTCGACGCGGTGCGGTTCAGAGTCGATGCTCCCTCGGGGTGTCGAGTCCTCGCAGCCGTCGTCGACTGATGATGCCGGCGGTGGCCGCCGCTCACGCAAGGTCCGTCCTTGTTCGCCGCCTTGCTTCGCCTGTGAAGTGGCGGATCACCTCTTAGGCCTAGCCCAGCCTAGGCCTCCTCATATGTGATGCCCGGTCTCCAACCAAGACCGGCCCTCTGCAGCGATTCTTCTGCCGGTCGTCCCGTTCTGCCGGCGAAGGTGGAGCGCTGCGGGTACGCTGGGAACTGCTGAAGTTCGGCCGCTGCCACTCCGAAGTCCGTGCCCGATCGTAAGCCAGATCGACGGCACCTCGGAGCCCGACGCCCTCGTCTCCTCGTCACCAGTCCGTAGCTGGCCAGACACCCTTCGTCGACCGGTGCCGCGCAGAGAATGCCCCCTCAGCCTTCTCGATCACCGATCTCTCCTCGGGTCGCGTGCCGCGAGCCCGCTGACATCCAATTATGAACACCGACGTGTCCACGGCGCGTGCCTTCCCGCGCCACTTCGCCGATCTCTCCGTTTGGCCTAGCGGCCTGTGTTTTTGGGCCCCCTCTTACTCATCACACCACTAGCGCACAAGCAGGTTTATTCAAGACATTGCAGTGTGTTTCTTCTCGCTTTTTTTTGGATAGGTATGCAAGCATACATGTCTAAATATGTCAGATGCTGCAAAGTTTGCCAGCACTCCAAGGCCGATTGCCAAAAGCCAGCAGGCCTTATGAGCTGCCAGTGAGTCACTGCGCCGATGGAGGAGCTCAGTGTAGACGTCATTGTAACGCTACCGCTCACACCACGGCGCCATCAGTACCTGCTGTTGGTGGTGGACAAGTTCACAAAGTTCATTGAATTGTTTCCTCTGAGAGCCGGTACCAGCCAAAACATTGTTGATTGTATGCGACAAGCCTTCAGCCGCCATGGCATGCCAGTATCAATTTCTAGTGACAACGGCCGGCCATTCGTCAGCACAATTTGGAAAGGCCTTCTGATGCAATGGGGCATCAAAGATCAGCATACTGTGCCTTACCGCCCCACAGGACAGATTGTGGAACACCGTAACAGTACAGTTAAAGAATGTTTTTGGGTCTACTGCACCAACCATAAGGAGGGGGACTCTCACGTCCCTGAAATTGCCTTTCCATCCGCACTGCGAGAGTGTTTTGACAGGTTTTACACCAGCCTTCCTTGTTATGGCACCTGCTGCGGCCTTTCATGCCTTTTCTGAAGAAGTTCGCCAGTGCCTTGCACAGGCCCTTGAGTTTACTCGCAGGCAACAAGTTGCTGCTCATGCAAAACAAAGGGGACATTACGACCACCACAGGTAGCCGCTGAATTAGCCAGGCAACCTCGTTCTTCTGGACAGCCATACTGCAGCAACAGGCGTCTCATCAAAGCTCGCACCGAGACGTTCAGGTCCCTATAGGATTATAAAGAAGCTAGGCACTAATGACTTCATGCTGACAGATCCCACGACAGGGCGCCATCAAGGAAAAGCTCATGCTGACCAGCTTACTGTTTTCCACGAACTCCAACTGGACATGCCCACAATGGGTTCACATTCTACAAGGCGAGGGGTGGTGGGGGGCCGTGGGCGTGTAAGGACTGTGTGGCGGAGAGGCAACTGTAAGGCCGAGAGATGGCGCCACAGTTGGTGCCGTCATCATCGTCATCATGGGTACTAGGAACTGGGTAGCAAGGGTAACTATAGTGGGGGGGGGGGGGGGGGGGGGAATAAAGTGTGTATTCGACAAGACGTGTTGGGCAGGCTTCCTCTCTGACACTATATAGGAAGATGTCTGCAGTATACATTGATTTCACATGTCTGTGGGGGAAGCAGCTGAATTCCATGGAAAATATAGACATCATCGAAAGGCAGACCGACATGCTGAGGCGAACGTTAAGGTCATAGACAGCAAGCTGCTACGCATGTTGGAGGCTAAGCATAGCTCCCATACAAGATGGAAGGTATAACGACTTAGTAGGACTCTCCATAGGCAGCTAGCCAAACTAGAGACATTGAGGAGCATGTGTTACAGCTTTGCCATTCATAGTGAGAAGTATAACAGCATGGAAAGTCAGCAGGGTGTTTCCACCTACACTTGTCATCTCCTTAGGTTGCTAGACCAAAATGGCACATAGGCAAGAAGTCCATAAGGTACAGTTTGTTTCATTTAATATATTACGATTTCGCTTTCTTGCAAGTGTAGTGCAATTTACACCTGACTTTTTAAGCTTCTATTAAGTGGTCGCCTGCATTGAAATTTCAGGAGTTGTAGCAGCCTTTGAAAACCCTTTATTTCTAAGGTATCATTTTGAAAGTTTCGAAAACCATTGAATTTTTAGAAGTCCTTGAATTTGTACACTTGGCTATAGCTTTGTGAATTTTGCCAAGCGTTCTTCTGTTTTTCCTTTGCAGTCTTTTAAAGTTCTGTGCTTCATGCTGAAACCACTTTGGTGGTGTCGTCAAAGTTCTCTTTGTTCTAAGTCATGGGAAGCATGTGTTGAAAGGAAAATAGCATTGTTCACCAAATCTCTGTAGAAAACATAAAGGGACTCTCGCATGCAACAGAGAGTCGTCCGTGGTGATATAAAGATTGCAGATGCATCCTTAAAGTTGAAATCACAAAGGAGCTGCAGACGTCACTTTTAGATGCATGGAACCGGTGCCACGTATACTTGGAGCAGCAAAAGAAATAGGACACACAACAGTCAAGGCATTCGAAGAGAAGCCCATTGTTGAAAACGACATCAAGAGCAGCAGACACACAAAAAATAAACTAAAGATGATGACCGTTGACCTGATGGCAGCTGCCTACAATTGCACTGAAAAAGGCTGGGCCATCCAATCACATCACATACATTGTGAAATCAAACTCTTCAAAATTCTGCAAAAGGAAAGAAAACCGTAGGCCGAAGTCAATGATGCTATTGCAGAAAAACGTGAGGCACTTTCTTGAACTACTACTTTGTATGCATCTGGTGATGTTCAATTGAAGGCAAATTACAAGTGTTCCAAAATGTTTCGCATTAGTGTATGCCTACTTCCCTCTTAAAGGTGAACATTTGACAGAGATCTGTCTGGTTGGGACGAAATTAAAGGTGAAAACAGGGGGACACCAACCAAATTATAATCATTTAAAAGTAAAATTTACTTCTAAAGATGAAAAAACCCGACATTTCGGGTCCCACTCGGACCCTTCTTCAGGTACTGGAGGGCACCAGACAGCAGCAGTGCTTATAAGGCCTTCTTTCTTCTCTCTTCCTTCCTTTCTCACTTTCTCCTCCCCCCCCCCCGGTTCTTCAAGCCGAGGGGGGTCATGCTAGTGTTGAACCAGGTGCCGGAGTCCGCTAAAATAGACACTTGGCATTGCACCTGCAGACCGGTTCACGTTTCCAGGTGTCGCCTCATGGCACATTCAGGCACATGGCATGGCACATGGCACATTCATGGCACATTCATGGCACACAATCATGGCACATTCAGGCGACACCTGGAAACATGAACCGGTCTGCAGGTGCAATGCCAAGTGTCTATTTTAGCGGACTCCGGCACCTGGTTCAACACTAGCATGACCCCCCTCAGCTTGAAGAACCGGGAAAAAAAAAAAGAGAGAAAGTGAGAAAGGGAGGAAGAGGGAAGAAAGAAGGCCTTATAAGCACTGCTGCTGTCTGGTGCCCTCCAGTCACCCCTGAAGAAGGGTCCGAGTGGGACCCGAAACGTCGGGTTTTTTTCATCTTTAGAAGTAAATTTTACTTTTAAATGATTATAATTTGGTTGGTGTCCCCCTGTTTCCACCTTTACTTCCCTCTTTTCTTTCTTTTCTTCTATTTTTTTTAAGTAAGACCGACGATGTTGAAGCTAGTCTATTTAAGCTGCTAGACACATTGCACGGGGTCCTTGGAACTACTATGTTTGGCCCTTGAAAAACCCTTGCAATTTTTTTCCTTTAAGACTGCCGTGAACCGTGTGAATTCCCGCTTATATTTAATTTTCCCACCAAGTTCATTATAACGTGGGATTACGCCATGCATAACGCATTTTGCATTATGCGTACTGGCCTTACCAGCATCTACCATTACATCAGAATTTAACGATAGACACATGGTCAACTCGCAGCGCACGTCTGTAAAATGCATCGAGTGCAGCCTGGAATTTTCAGAAGGAAACCAGTTGGCGTAGCGAACGGTGGCAACTCACTTGGTGTGTAGGCTTTTGTCGCTGGGAATCTTGTGAATATGCACTTTGCGTGTGTCTTTAGCACATGCCACAGCCCAACAGGCCCTCACCAATGCACAGTGTTATGCAATCAACTAGCTTACAGCACTAAATGAAAAAAAAAAAAAAAGGGTTGGGTTGAGTTGTGCCCGATGCTGTGAAAGCCGTCCCTTGTGAGGCTGTGCTCGCTGTGTGGTGTGGAACCTTCATTATGTTTGTTTAAAGGACCATTACACACTTGTCTTATTTGTACAAGCTGGCTATCAGGAAAATGAGGCACACTCTTTTAGGAACATCCATTTTTGCATGTAAAAAGGACCGGATAAGCCTTAACACCATGTAGCCCCTGAGGCGTCACATAATGGTACTAGTGTAGCTTTGGCATTTGCACTAAATGGTACAACCATTTCTACTTTGAACCCCTTTTACTTGACGGTGTGATTGTGTACTGATGTGCTTGCTTTACTGCAGGTGCCAGGTTTTGAAAAGTTCCAGTGCTGGATGCCTACAAAGGCGGGAAGCTCGCTGTTTGCCTTGCATCCCATGAGAGTGAGTCTTTGCTCGGTTGTCTGCGTAATTGCTTTAAGGGGTGATGTTCCAATTTGGTCATAATATTCGATTGATCTATTTTTTACATTCTTTTGCCTCGTGGTGAAATATGATAAAATTGAAAGACCAGTGCGCTGTCATCAAAAACCTTCAAGCAGGGGCCGCAGCACCGCCTAGCTGCTCAAAACTGCAGCATTGATGTAGCACCAAAGTGTAGGCAGAATGGCCTCTTGGTTTGCAGAGGGAGAGGGTACAAGGTCTGTTAGAAAAGTATCCGACCTTATTTTTTTTTGGGAACACCTGACGGATATGAAGCAAATGCGCTTGCATCAGCCAACCTTGAACCCTCGTGCGCATGCGCGAATTTCTTTCCTGCCTGCCAATGGTGTCAGTCGTTGGTATGCAGCGTTTGAGTGAGGTAGTGTGCAGTGCTCTCGTCGTTTTTTTTTTTTGTGTTCCACAGGAAATTGTCGCATTCATCACGACAATGCTCCTGCACATTCCTCGCACTTAATTCAGACTTTTTTGGCGAAAAACCAGACCCCTGTAGTTCAACAGCCTCCTGCGACTTCTGGCTGTTTCCCAAAATCAAGAGGCCATTGAAAGTAGCTCGATTTCAGACAAGAGAGGGCATTGTGGCTGCAACGACAGCTGTGCTGAACTCCATTCCGAAAGAGGCCTTCTGGGAATGCCTCCAGCAATGGCAGCACCTCTGGGAGAAGTGTGTGGCTTCCCAAGGTGACTACTTTGAGGGTGATTAAGTTTCCAACGCTCCAGTTATGCCAGTTTTCTTTCTTCGGCCAAAGGTCGGATACTTTTGTAACAGCCCTCGTAGATGTCTGTGTTTCCATCACTAGAAAAAAACTCTCCTTTCATTAGTATTTATTTTTTGTGCTGTTGCTGTCAGTCATCCCAGCGACATTTCACAGCTTGTTTCATGCGCTTGGATGCTGTGCCAGTGATGAGTGCTATAAAGCTGCCCTTTTTTTGTCCTTACATGTGACAGATATTTATAATTGTGCTTTTCCAAAGTTGTTAGTGGTGAAAGGATATGTACGAGTCATTTCAAAAATTTTTTTCTTTTTTGAGCTTTTATGAACAATAAAAAAAATATGCCACTACTCTTATTGTACAGAGTCAGCTTTTGTAAATCTTAGGCATAAATCTTGTTGGTCTTATGCCTAATTAGTTTTTATTAATTTGGGGATGATTATAAGAGTTTATCAAAAATTGTAACTTGGAAACTCCAGCATATTAGCTCAACAGCAATGTCAGTTATGATATTAGCACAACGTGAATGTGCCCGACTTGATCAATTTTCCTCCATAAATAATAGGAATGGTTTGCATTGGTACATCTCCCATTAAGTGACAAGTTTCCATAAGGTCAAGCCATAAGCGCTGCTTCCGGTTACATGTAGCTAGGTTACAGCACAGAACATTTGGTTTAGGGCCATCATAATTGGGCCGCATTTTGTGTCCCCAGGATTGTAAATTGTCTGTAGTCATCACAGTTTGTGCAAGAAATTTAGGTGTTGCGAATATTGAAGAACAATCAAATTTAACACTCATAATTATTTAATTGACTGCCATGTTATGAGCCATGAATAGTTGCAGCCTTGCGTTTGTTTGTGCATCCCCTTTATGAGTACGTCATCCTTGTGTGCTACCTCATCAGGTATTAAAGGGACTGTCTACCGTCGCTCTCCCGTTTTTTGTCTCAGTAAAAAGCACACCTTTCGAAGTGTCCCTGCGTGCAGGCAGTGGTTTCTTAGATAGTGAGTAGACATTATTAAAAGAGAATTTTTCCATCTACAAAGTCACTCCCTTTTCTACATTTAAAGGCGTACAACAATGGTTAATGGGTGTGATGACCAGTGTAGTTACATTGAAAGCTACAAACCAGAACCAGATGTGGTTCCTGCAGAATCCAGAAATGTTTGTTTAACGTTAACATTATTACCTCAACAAACGTGCTCAGCGTACATTTTCAGTGAGACAAAGTATCATCATCATCATCGTCATATCTTATGTCCATTGCAGGACGAAGGCCTCTCTCTCTTAATGCTTTCCATCCTTTCCTGTCCTGTGAAAGCTGATTCCATTTGACACCTGCCAATTCCTTAATTTCGTCACGCCATCTTATTTTCCGTCATTCATGGCTGCACTTACCCTCTCTTGGCATCCATTCCGTCGTTCTGTCCGTCGGTTATCTAGCCTTCTGATCACGCGGCCTGCCCATTTCCATTTATTCTTCTTAACATCATTCATTATGTCGGCAACCCCCATCCGTTCCCTGACCCACTCGGCTGTCTTCCTATCTCTTAATGTAATGCCTATCATTTTTCGTTCCATCGCCCGCTGCGCGGTTCTTAACTTCCTCTCTAGGATCTCTGTAATTATACACCTTTCTGCCCTGTATGTCAGTGCTGGCAAAATGCAGTATTTATATAATTTCCCCTTGAGTTATAATGATAAGTTTCCATTCATGAGTTGGGAATGTCTCCATTATACGTGCCATTATGTGTTTATTCTGTGGTAGATTTCTTTTACATGGTTGGGTTCTCCTGTCAGTAGCTGTCCTAGACGTATGCATTCTTGTACGACTTCTAATGTCTGGTTTTCAATCGTGAAGGCACGTTTTTTTCACCGTGCCTCCTAGCATTACCTTTGTTTTCTGCATGTTCATCTTGAATCCTACCTTAGTGCTTTCCTTGCTTAGGTTTTCTGTCATCTTCTGCAGTTTGTCGCCCCCATTGCTGAAGAGTACTAGTAGTATGTTGTTGGCGAAGCGTAGGCTACTCAAATATTCGCCGTTAATCCTTAGCCGTGTTTCATCCCAGTCTAGTCTATTGAAGATTTCTTCTAACCATACACTAAATAACATTTGAGAAATCGTATCTCCTTGTCTGATACCTTTCTGTATTGGGCTTTTCCTGCTTTTCTTACGAAAAAGTAGGATGGCTGTAGGATCTTTATAGATGTTGGCTATTGTAGTTACGTAACTATCATATATTCCTTGATGGTGCAATGCAGTCTGGATCTGCTGGTATATCTATCGACTCAAAAGCCTTTCCGTAGTCTATGAAAGCCATATAGGGGAGTCTATTGTATTCAGTGGATTTGTCGACTACTGGATTGATCACATAGAGGTGGTCTATTGTGGAGTATCCTTTCCTGAACCCTGCTTGCTCACTTGGTTGAATAAATTCAAGGGTGGCTCTTATTCTGTTTGAGATAACCTTTGGGAAAGTTTTGTATAGTGCTGAGAGTAGACTGATCGGCCTGTAGTTCAAGTCTTTTATGTCTCCCTTCTTGTGCAATAATAGAATATTTGCGTTTTTCCAACTTACTGGTGCATTTAAAGCTTTGAGGTATTGTGTGTGCAGTGTCGCGAGCTTTCTAGTTAGGAAGTCTCCTCCATCTTTGATCAAGTTGGCTGTTATGCCATCTTATCCAACCACTTTCCCACGGGACGATCCCTGAATTGCTTCCCTAACTTCGTCTGCAGTGATGCATGGAACTTCACTGTCCTGATCGGCACTTAGCACACTAATAGTGGGGTGTCTCATATTTGAGCTGTAGAGTTCAGAATAGAAAACCTCGGCCACCTTGGCTATATCACTGAAGTTACTAACGATGTTGCCCTGCCTGTCTTTCACTGCATGCATTATGTTCTTTCCTGCACAAAGCTTCCTTTTAGTTGTTTTGATGCTGACTCCCTTTCTGATGACTGCTTCTCTAGTTCTTTCACATTGTGGTTGCATATGTCACTGACTCTACTTTTGTTGGTGAGCTTAGACAGCTCGGTGAATTCTATCTGATCCCTATTCTTATCTCTACATGTTGTTTAATTAAATCTTTAGTAGTTTGAGAGAGCTTATTCACATCTCGTCTCAGTGCTTTGTCTCCGACTTCAAATGCTGCTTCGGTGACCAGCCTGGTAATATTTTCGTTCATCTTTCCTATATCCTTATTTTCTTCCTGTCTCAGAGCCTCATACTTGTTCTTAAGGGCAATTCTAAAATTCTTCTGTTTTTGCCCTGACGACATCAAGGTTGGTCTTTTTCAGCACATGTAACTTGTCCATCTGAGATTGAGAGTTATCTGCGCCCTCAATAGTCTGTGGTCACTAATTTCCATCTTAACAACCACTTCTGTATCTTGTACTATGGCAGGATCTCTGCACAGTATGAAATATATTTCGTTTTTGTTTCACCATTAGGGCTTTTCCATGTCCACTTCCTGTTCTTACATTTCTTAAAGTATTCATTACGCGGAGTTGATTTCTTTCTGCGAATTCCACTGGCATCTCCCCTCTGCTATTTCTATCGCCTCCACCATAGTTCCTGACTGCCTGTTTTCTTTTCAGTTTCTTTCCTATTTTCGCATTGAAGTCTGTCATAACAAACGTATATTGGGTGCGTACCTTGTTGATTGATGTTTCCATATCCTTGTAAAACTGTTCTACATCCTCATCATTGTGTCTAGTCGTTGGGGTGTAACCTTTCGTAAGTTTTAGTTCGTATCTCCTATTTAGTTTTATCATGACACCTGCTACCCTTTTATTGATGCTGTAAAATTCTTCTGTAAATGTCTTTGTGGATAAGAAATCCCACACCGTATATGTGCTTCTCTGGCAGGCCTCTGAGCCTTTCCCTGGTTTCCTAACCCCGCTAAGGCCAATGATATCCCAGTTAATATCCTTTGTTTCTTCTAGTGGTTCACTCAAAAGAGTTTGCATGCTAAGAGTAGCTGTGTTTAATTTCCAATGGAAGCCTGTCTGAGTCCAGAGGCTTTTTGAGCCATACCAGTCTGGTTGCATCCATGGCTAGAAGGTCTATTGCTGCCGTCGTCGTAGGTAAAGGGTTTGGTCGGTTGGGTCATTTAGGCCTGGTGTTGCATGAGGGAGGCCAATTTCCGATCGGGTGGTCCGGTGAGTTACGCAGATGAGGCATGGTGGTGGTGAGAGCCCTTATGCATCTCCTGTGCAGATCCTCCCTTAGGGGAGGGGTCTTTCAGAGGCATAGTACAACAGACGTTACAGCGAGATAAAAAATTCTCGAGGATTTGTACTATGGATGCTTTGGTTTATGACAAAAGCATGGCCTAGTTGTCTGGGGGACCATGTCGCCGAAGTGTTTACTTATATATTTGTTTTTATTTATTTATTTATAGGTACTGCGATCTGTTACCAGATCTTGGCAGGTGGGTATACATGAAAAGGGTACAGGCATTTTAGCACATACAAGTTCATGGTGATTGCAGGTATTCTTCAAACATTTGTAGAGAATTCAATAAACACTGCTAACGAACACATAAAGATACACAAACAAATTTATAACATATTCAGATATTTTTCAAACATTGCTAAGGGCTTTTGAGTAACAATTTCGGTGTTCAGCTTATTCCAATCTGTTATTGTTCTGGGAAAAAAAGAATAGTTAAAACAGTTGTTTCTTGTGTTAAAGGGAACCATGGTTAGAGCATGCCTTTGTCTTGTTTGATAACCTGAGGAGTAAGCAAAATATATGGAAGTGTTAACGTTGTAATATTTCTATCGCCTCCACCATAGTTCCTGACTGCCTGTTTTCTTTTCAGTTTCTTTCCTATTTTCGCATTGAAGTCCGTCATAACAAACGTATATTGGGTGCGTACCTTGTTGATTGATGTTTCCATATCCTTGTAAAACTGTTCTACATCCTCATCATTGTGTCTAGTCGTTGGGGTGTAACCTTTCGTAAGTTTTAGTTCGTATCTCCTATTTAGTTTATCATGACACCTGCTACCCTTTTATTGATGCTGTAAAATTCTTCTGTAAATGTCTTTGTGGATAAGAAATCCCACACCGTATATGTGCTTCTCTGGCAGGCCTCTGAGCCTTTCCCTGGTTTCCTAACCCCGCTAAGGCCAATGATATCCCAGTTAATATCCTTTGTTTCTTCTAGTGGTTCACTCAAAAGAGTTTGCATGCTAAGAGTAGCTGTGTTTAATTTCCAATGGAAGCCTGTCTGAGTCCAGAGGCTTTTTGAGCCACACCAGTCTGGTTGCATCCATGGCTAGAAGGTCTATTGCTGCCGTCGTCGTAGGTAAAGGGTTTGGTCGGTTGGGTCATTTAGGCCTGGTGTTGCACGAGGGAGGCCAATTTCCGATCGGGTGGTCCGGTGAGTTACGCAGATGAGGCATGGTGGTGGTGAGAGCCCTTATGCATCTCCTGTGCAGATCCTCCCTTAGGGGAGGGGTCTTTCAGAGGCATAGTACAACAGACGTTACAGCGAGATAAAAAATTCTCGAGGATTTGTACTATGGATGCTTTGGTTTATGACAAAAGCATGGCCTAGTTGTCTGGGGGACCATGTCGCCGAAGTGTTTACTTATATATTTGTTTTTATTTATTTATTTATAGGTACTGCGATCTGTTACCAGATCTTGGCAGGTGGGTATACATGAAAAGGGTACAGGCATTTTAGCACATACAAGTTCATGGTGATTGCAGGTATTCTTCAAACATTTGTAGAGAATTCAATAAACACTGCTAACGAACACATAAAGATACACAAACAAATTTATAACATATTCAGATATTTTTCAAACATTGCTAAGGGCTTTTGAGTAACAATTTCGGTGTTCAGCTTATTCCAATCTGTTATTGTTCTGGGAAAAAAAGAATAGTTAAAACAGTTGTTTCTTGTGTTAAAGGGAACCATGGTTAGAGCATGCCTTTGTCTTGTTTGATAACCTGAGGAGTAAGCAAAATATATGGAAGTGTTAACGTTGTAATGGCCATTTACGAGCTGAAAGAGAAATTTTAATCAGCAGACACGGTTACGCACCGTCACCTGTGGTAGTCCACTGCGTCTAATTAGCTCACTCACAGGTGTGCGGCCATAGGAACTGAAAATGAACCGGGCCACCTTATGCTGTACACGTTCCAGTTTTTTTATATTAGTTAAAGTGGATGGGTCCCAAATAATCACTGCGTATTCCAACAACGGTCGAATGTAGCAATTGTATGTTAATAAGCGAACAGAATATAGTCCAACAACAAGCTGAACGACTAGTGGATTATGAAAACAGAAGCAGAAGAAATAATCTACTCATTTTTGGTGTTCCAGAGGCCAGAAATGAGGTCGAGGCAGATTTGCGAGATACCGTTGTAGATAGCATTTTTAAGGGAAAGTTAGGCGTAGAAGTGTATTCTGCATTTGAAGACACCTTTTCTTTTTTCACGTCGTAACAGTGTTCTTTTAGGCGCCTTTGAAAATCGCCTGTCTCGCCGATGTACACATGATCACAGTCGGTACAGGGGGATTCTGTACACGACACCAGGAAACTTTTCTTTTGGAAGCTTGTCCTTCACTGTTTGTCAGCAACTTCACGTCAGCAACTTCACGTTTGTCAGCAAAAAGAAAAGGTGTCTTCAAATGCACTCGCTGAGCATTCCGTTTCCAAGGGACATGATATTGACTGGGCCAGTGCGCATGTGCTCGCCACTGAAAGAAATCTAACCTCGCGACTTCATCTCCAATCACTACTAATCTAAACCACCGAATACACGCTAAATCGCAATGACGGCACCCTTCTCTCTGTTTACGCACGCTGCTTGCGCCACCTTTTTGCACGTACTTAGTCAATCCCCGTTCCTTCATTGCTTCATTTGTGAACAAGGCCCCCGTACGGGAGCCGAAACGTCGTGTTATTTATAAAAGTTTTTTGGTCGGCGTCTTGCTTTTACCTTTTGACCATGATTATTCCCGACCAGACGAGCTTTCGTCGAACTCTTGACTTCATTAACCTTCGCCGGGCGTATGGCCAAGTTATCGTGACAAAAATTTGCCGCTACGTTTCCCTCATCACCCGCAATTTCCTCCTTCAAAGGTCATCTCGAGTTGAACTTATCCTGCAAGTTCCGTGGCTTTATACCTCGCTCCCTTCACCTCAACCGACCCGTCCTGTTGAGTTTTGGCCTAAGCGTTGTGGCCAAGGCTGAACGTTCGCTCCTCCAGGCCAGGATACTCGAATGCAGAAAAAAGATAAGAGGACTGGAAAACGAAGCCTTCTTCTTTCACCGTCAATTGGAGCACCGGTACCTCGACGAATGCACCAGCATCTTCCTTTATGCGAACTACCAGGCTGTACGGCAGTCTAACCGAGCGGAAATCACTCACGAGAACAAGCTTGACCGCCTTCGTCTTTCGCACACGGCGTCGACCAGGAGCGCATCCTCTCTTCTTATAGTCCAAGCGCCTCTGAGTTGTCTCTTCTTAAGCTTGGGCTAAACTTCAACACGGGACCAACAACGGACGCCAAACGTTTGGTCTGCGCAGTGGAAAACGCCGTGGCGCAGGTAGAACCTTCACGCCGTGATGAAGCCCGTACGCGAGCCGTGAGTGTTTTGTCCAAATTCCGTCCTAGACGATTCGCGTCACCATTAACTGCAGAAGAGCGCAATGCGATTCGAAGCCTTCGAGGTAATAATGACCTAGTCATCCTCCCAGCTGACAAAGGCAATGCCACAGTTCTTCTGGACCGCAGTGACTACGTGAAAAGGATGCGATGTTTGCTGCAAGACGAAAACACCTACTGCCGCCTTAACAAGGACCCAACCAGCAAGGTACAAAAAGACCTGTAAAAGTTACTCACAGAGGTGTTTCAATTCGTCCCCCCAAGGCATAAGCATCTGTACTACCGTCTCCTCTGCCGCAATGGCTCCGCTCCGGCTCTCTACGGATTGCCCAAGATACACAAGCCTGATGTACCTATGCGGCCAATCGTGGATTACAGACGGTCACCACTTCTTAGCCTTTCGAAGTACTTGCACCGCATAATATCTCCACTTGTGGGGTGCGGTCCAACACATTTACGAAACTCTTCTGACTTCATTAACAAAGTGGCCCCGCCACGGTGGTCTAGTGGTTATAGCACTCGGCTGCAGATCCGGAGGTCGCGGGATCGAATCCCGGCCGCGGCGGCTGCATTTCGATGGAGGCGAAATGTTGAGGCCCGTGTGCTGTGCGATGTCAGTGCACGTTAAAGAACCCCAGGTGGTCGAAATTTCCGGAGCCCTCCACTACGGCGTCTCTCATAATCAGAACTGGTTTTGGGACGTTAAACCCCACAAATCAATCAATCATCAAAGTGCGCGATCTCAAGCTTGACGATGACGACACTATGGTGTCGTTCGACGTTACGTCCATGTTCATGTGTGTCCCAAGTGACGTTGCGGTCGAAGTGTGCTCTACTGCCCTCCAAGACGACGCCTCGCTTCCCGAGAGGACACCATTTGAGGTTCAGGACTTGCGCAAGCTCCTGCAGTTCTGCCTGGAAAATACGTACTTCGTTTTCCAGGACTGCTTCTATAAGCAACTTCAAGGAATGCCCATGGGTGCCTCCCTCTCGGTAACCGCTGCAAACTTAACAATGGAATCAGTCGAACGCCGGGCTATCGCAGCATTCATGCCCCAACCAAGAATTTTTCTTCGGTATGTGGATGACTGTTTTTCCGTAATAAAGAAGGATGCCCTGGATGCGTTCTCGTCACACCTAAACTCGATTGAACCGGCCATAAATTTCACAGTTGAACTGGAGAAGGACCATCGCCTTCCATTTCTTGACGTTTTGGTACAATGTGAAGGGACAGGACTTCGCTTCAGCGTGTATCGAAAGGATACACACTCAGGACGCTACCTCAACTTCAGTTCAATTCATCCTGCTTACCACAAACGCTCCGTCGCCTCATCACTCATACAACGCGCGAAAAAAACCTGCAGTTCTTCAGAGGACCTGCAAAGAGACCTGAAAGTGGTGTGCTGAACTTTCAGGCTAACGGCTACCCGGCTTCGTTTGTAAATTCAGTGCATAAACAATTATCTCGTCCGCCTATTAGTGCCTCCTCCGTGCCTGCCCCCTGTAAACGTGCCGCGATACCGTATGCTCCTGGAACCAGTGAGGCCCTGGCGCGTGTGCTCCGCTCCTTTGATGTACACGTGTCACATGTGCCGGTGAAAAAACTGAAAAGTGTGCTGACAAACGTGAAGGACAAGCTTCCAAAAAAAAAGTTTCCTGGTGTCGTGTACAGAATCCCCTGCACCGACTGTGATCATGTGTACATCGGCGAGACAGGCGATTTTCAAAGGCGCCTAAAAGAACACTGTTACGACGTGAAAAAAGAAAAGGTGTCTTCAAATGCACTCGCTGGGCATTCCGTTTCCAAGGGACATGATATTGACTGGGCCAGTGCGCATGTGCTCGCCACTGAAAGAAATCTAACCTCGCGACTTCATCTCGAATCACTACTAATCCAAACCACCGATACCACGCTAAATCGCAATGACGGCACCCTTCCCTCTGTTTACGCACGCTGCTTGCGCCACCTTTTTGCACGTACTTAGTCAATCCCCGTTCCTTCATTGCTTCATTTGTGAACAAGGCCCCCGTACGGGAGCCGAACGTCGTGTTATTTATAAAAGTTTTTTGGTCGGCGTCTTGCTTTTACCCTTTGACCAGAAGTGCATTCTGTAGAAAGAATTCATCGAGTAGGTAAACAAAGACCAGGTAAAGTAAGACCCGTAATTATGAAATTTATGGATTACCACAAAAAAGAGAAGGTCATGCGTAACTTCAAAAAACTAAAAAGAACTTATTTCGGCGTCAGTAAGGACTACTCTAAAGAGACAGCTGCACTGAGAAAGAAATTATGGGAAAGTTCAGCGCCAGATCGAGCTAAGGGGGCGAGGGTCTCGCTCGTGCACGATAAGCTCAAGGTGAATGGTCGCACGTTTGTCTGGAACGATCAGAAAAATGAACGATGTCTTTACAAATTTCAGAGTGATAAAAACGACAAAGAAGAAACGACGCCAGTAGCGAGTGCACGTGACCGACATGAATCTTTTGAATCTGACAGCTCTGCTGATAGTTCCAAAAATCAGTCTCATTCATAGCTACGAATTCTTGTTCAAAATGCTCGTAGCGTTGTTAATAAAGTTACAGAACTAGAATATATTTTAATGGTGCATAGTCCCCATGTAGTTTTGCTCACAGAGACGTAGTTGCGTGATGAAATACGCAGTGATTGCATTGTTCCTCCAGGATACAAGTTTTTCAGATGAGACAGAGATTCACGAGGTGGCGGAGCTGCTATCATTGTTAAAGGTTCCATCCCAGCTTGCATGATTGAATGTCAGGTTGGCGAGAGTGTGTGGTGTAAGATTACATTCAATAACAGAGTGTACATTATTGGCTCAGTATACAGACCACCTGTGTCTGCGCCTCAGTTTCTCGATTTGCTGAATGAATTCTTGTGTGACCATGTTAATGGGAACTCGAGGTTGATAATGGCCGGAGACTTCAATTTGCCACACATTGACTGGCAAAGGTTCTTGCCTGGAGAGACTGAAATAATTAGCTCCAAAAAGCTTTTGGAAATTAAATTTTATCTTGGCCTGGAACAAATTGTGCAGGAACCAACTAGGGTTACAGGATCGTCGAAGTCATTATTAGACCTCGTGTTCTTATCAGCATAACATAACTGACTATGTATTAGATATTTCAGAAGGCATATGCGACCACAAGTTGTTGTCATTAATCATCAAGACTAGTGCGAGCAGTCTACAAAGACCATTCTTTCCCGTAAAGGTAAAAGACTTTAAAAATGCTGATGACACGTCGATTATGGATTTTTTAGAACCGCAGTTTAATGATTTCGAGCAAGCATCGCATTTCGAATGTGTGGAGCAATTGTGGCAAACATTTAAAAGTACCGTCCTAACTTGTGTTGATCGCTTTGTTCCTACTCGCATTAAAAAGACGCGTAAACAAAATCCTTGGATAACACGCAGCATCATTCATATGAAACGACAAATTAAAAGATTAAGAAAAAGGAAAGAAAGAGCGACAGAGGTTACGGCTATAAGAATTAGGTTGAAAGAAGCCCTAGTGAATTCGAAAAAGCAGTTCTTTGATAAAACGCTTGGCAACTTTCTTAGAAGCTCACCATGCAAATTCTGGCGTTACTTCAGTGAAAGAAAGGAAAGAATTGAGCAGGTCGAGCATGAGGGGAGAATACTGACAAATGTTGAGGACTTAGCCGATGGCTTCAATCGCTTTTTCCAGTCTGTTTTTACAACAGATCAGGGTGATGAAATCGGGGAATTCATCAACAGCCACGCAACAACTGAAATGGAACCAGTTGTTATCAGCCGCGAAGGTATTTTTCAATTACTGCTTGAGCTAGACGAGAAGAAAGGAAGCGGGCCGGATGATCTACCAACCAAGTTTCTGAAGAGATATGCCGAATGGGTGTCGTTTTATCTAGAAATACTATTTGTAAAATCAATTGAGACTCATTCACTCCCGCAAGACTGGCTCAATGCGATAGTAATCCCGATTTTTAAAAATGGCAACCGTACACTAATAAACAATTACCGGCCTATATCCTTGACTTCTGTCTGCTGCAAAGTTCTAGAACATGTAATAGCTAAACATATTCTTAGTTTTCTTGACCTTAACAAGTTACTTTCCGCCAACCAACACGGTTTTAGGCACTGTCTTTCTACGGTCACGCAATTAATAGAAACACTCCATGATTTCTATTCGAACACAGACGTCCACCTGCAGACAGATGTAATATGTGTCAATTTTAGGAAAGCCTTTGACGAGGTTTCTCACCGAAAGTTACTTTTCAAGCTTAACAGATTAGGAATAAGCGAAGAAGTGTTAAAATGGATAAAAGCCTATTTATCTATGCGACAGCAGGCTGTAAGGATTGAAAACTATACTTCAAGGCCACTACGCGTGTACTCGGGGGTTCCCCAAGGTTCCGTTTTAGGACCAATTCTTTTTCTGGTATTTGTGAACAGTATATGTACAATAGCTCAGCCTCCTATTAAAATGAAACTATTTGCAGATGACTGCTTGATTTATTCCCCAGTAACTTGCGAAAGGGATCAAATTAATTTGAACAGATGCTTACAGGCATTACATCAATGGTGTCACAAATGGGACATGGAAATAAACTATAGCAAAACAACATTCTCGCATATTCACTCAAGTAGGTGAGAACTATCTTTCATGTATTGCATCGGAAATCACCCTTTAAGTAATGCAGCTTGTTTCAAGTACTTAGAGTTAGTAGTATTATGCAGATATTGCAGTGGCACTCACAAATAGATAGCATTTGTTCTAAGGCAAGCAAAAAACTATTTTTTAAAGAAGAAACTTGAACATGCCACACGCGATGTAAAACTAACAGCCTACAAAACATTCGTGCGACCAGTCTTAGAGTACGCTTGTGTTGTGTGGTCACCTCACCAGAAGGTTCTCAAGGCAAGAATAGAGAGGATACAAAGATTAGCAGTTCGTTTTATATGCGGTAAATACCGACGCACACACTCTGTTACGGCTTTGTTAAAGTCCTGTGAGCCGGAGTCCTTGGAAGATCGCAGGCGAAAACATCGCCTCAAATTCCTTTTTAAGATTATAAACGGCCAAACAAAAATAAACAAGGATTTATACCTACAGCCCCCAGGAAGGCGTTGTGATCGTCTTAACAATAGCATAGCTATTTAGCCTTATTTCACACGCACTGATGCTTTCCGTTACTCCTTTTTTCCTGACACAATAGAAATGTGGAATAGTTTGCCTAACGCAGTCGTCGACCATAAGACATCAGCTGATTTTGAAGATGCCTTGGACACTTTTCTCTGTAGTGATATGCACTAGATATTGGTATGAGAATTCATTGGTTGACATTTATTTGTATAATCACTGAACCTTGTCTATTACTTTTTTTATGTTGGTCTTTTGTTTGGTGTCCTGATGTTCTATTTTAGTACCCTCGGGGATGTACCCTCAGTACCCCCGGGGATGTGCGCAAATGCTATATGTCATGTATGTAACGCAAGACCCTCCCTGCAATGACCCCAAGCACGGGGTTGACAGTATCAAATAAATAAATAATAAATAAATAAGCGAACAGTAGGTGTTGATGACTTCAACGAGTGTCTCAAGAAAAACAGCTTGCGCAAGGAATTAAAAACAGTATCTATGTGCTTATTCCAAGACAGATTATTAGCTATCCATAGACCTTAATATTTGTACTCGGTTACCTCTAATAGCGATATACTATCCACACCATATCTTTATTGAAGAGGTCTTTTTTTGTTGGTAATTCGCACACAAACAGTTTTACCAAAAGTAATTGACACTTGCCATTTCTCGCACCATGCAGGTCATTGTTTTGCCAGGTCATTATTAGGCACACCTGACCATCAACTGTAGATACCATTTCATATAAAATACAGTCATCTGCATAAAGTTTCACACGAACTGAAAATTCTGCCACAATGTCATTAATAAATAGTAAAAATAAGAGTGGTCCCAAAACGGACCCCTGGGGGACGCCAGAAACAACCTCGGCTGTTTTAGAAGAAGCATTGTTTAAGGTGACGAATTGACGTTTGTTCGAAAGGTAGGCCGTAATACAAGCAAGTAACCGATCATTTTTTATATAATACCTTAATTTATGAATTAATTTATTATGCGACACTTTGTCAAATGCCTTACGGAAATCCATGAATATAGCGTCTGTTTGCTTTCCTTCGTTAATCGACTGTGTGAAATCATGCACAGTTTCAACTAATTGAGTACACGTAGAACATTCATGCCTGAAACCATGTTAGACATCCACGAGTACCTTGTGCTCTGATAAGAAACCTACTATATGTTTATGAATTATGTGTTCTAAAATTTTACATGACGTAGATGTTAACGATACGGGTTGGTAATTCTCAATGCATGCTTTTTTCCCTGATTTATGCAAAGGTTTGATTTCGGCCATCCTCCAGTCATCCGGTAAGGAACCGTCACTTGAAGATCTGGTGAACACAACATACAAATACTTAGCGCACCATTCCGCATAACACTTCAAAAACGCGTTTGGTATATTGTCGGGTCCCGGCGACTCTTTAATATCAAGGTTTAAGAGCAAATTACACACACCACTCTCACAAATAACCACGTCAGATATAGCAGGGAGCGATACAGAAAAATTGGGAATGCTACCATTGTCCGTTGTGAATACCAATTGGAAAAATTTATTAAAAGCAGAACATATAACACTCTTATCTTTTACAGATACGACGAAAACCCTGCTACCTGCTTTGTATTCTGATGAGATCAAAGTTAAAATGTCTGTGATGCAGAACTTTTGTTGATTTCGAATACAAGAAAGGCATAGCTAGCCGTTTCGACTGCGTCACGGCTGTTTTCCCTTTTCTCGTTGTGCTATCCCATGCGGTTTTTGACTAACTATACCTGGCGTGTCCTCCCTCCCCTTTTTTTCCTTTAGTGTGGCAAGGTGGTTGTGGGGGGGGTGATGCATAGCAACCTGGCTCGCATTCGTGTAAGCACCGTGATAATAGATTCCATGACCATTGATCGGTGTTATAGCTTACGTCGCGATGTGTTGAAAGTGGATTCAGATTTCAAAGGAGCAGTGCTGCATCCTTGAAGTTACGTTAGGGAACTCGACATGCATTATGCTGCTAGCGGTTACTCACATCTTGTCATTTTACCCAAATAGGAGATATAGACAGTGATGTGATGTCATCAAACACCAAGAGCACATGTGTGAATGTCAGTGACATGACGTCACACTTGAGTTGCTTACTTAAATGATTAACGCAATAAACCTGTGTTCATTCCTGTTTTGCCGTCTATTACTTCAGTGGCAACGAGGCGATTAACCCCCACGGCCAGGGAACGGCATGGCGACGCATGCCGGGCCACCTGTTTTCGACGAAGGGGACGACAAGTATGCCGTGCCACCTATTTTCGACGAAGGGGACGACAAGTGGGAAGCATATCAGGTGCGATTAGAAGCTTTCTTCGAAGCCCATGAGATTCTTTATCCAAAAAAGCGTCGGGCCCTACTGCTTAGTGCCCTGAGTACCAAGACTGTAGGCCTTCTGGCAGGCCATTGTGCGCCTGAAAAGATCCAAGATCTGACGTACGAAGCAGCAGTTGGAAAATTGGCCGAGTACTTTGCGCCAAAAGGCAACAAGATAGCAGAGTCGTATCGGTCTTTCACAATAAATCAGCAAGCTTGTGAGTCAACGAGTGATTTCATTGTAGAGTTATGGAAGATGGCTCAACGGTGCAATTTCGGCCAGGCGCTTGATAGAATGCTGCGCGACAGGCTTGTATGTGAGCTGTGGAGTGCATCGTAATCTCCTGGCACGGTCCACGTTGTCGCTGCAGGAAGCGGCGCTAGCTGCTGAGATGGCGGCACGCAACGTACAACAGATGGGAGATGGACCAATGAGCGTCAACGCATTACGGAAGAAGCAAGAGTGGCAGAAGTTCGCCAAGAGGCCAATGCCAGGGCGGATGACGCACTCCAGCTACAACAACCAGAACGGCTGCCTTTGCTGCGGAAGCGACTCCCACATGACTGCCAAGTGTAGGTTCCGCAGCGCTCAGTGTTCCTGTTGTTGGAGAAGGGGGCACCTGGCTTCTATGTGCCCATCCAACCCACGCCAAGAAAACGTAGCTCGCTGTGAGGAACCATCCTCGGACAGCGAGGACTGCGGACAGTTCCTGCTACATCTCTGGCAGTCATCGACAGGACTGGTCGGTCCATTATGGCGAATGTTGCAGTGGAAAGGCGTACCCGTGAAGATTCAAGTAGACAAGGGATCACCAGTGGCCAACGTATGCCCAGCACCGTCGCCGTTGGCCTGAGCTTGACAGGTCGTCGTTCCAGTTGACTTGCTTCCTCGGAAAGCTGCCAGTGAAAGGACAGTTGCAAGTTCCAGTCACCTACGCTGGGAAAACCGTCAACGCGACGCTAGTGGTCCTCGGCTGTTCAGGCCTAAACCTGTGCAGGCGGGACATAATTCAAGCATTCCAGCTGACTGGAGGCCCAGTGCTCAACGTGGACGTCAACGACGGTAAGCTACCAAATACTGATGAAATTTCCATTGCTTCTGCGCTGCAGGAAGAATATGCCGGTCTGTTTTTGCCAGGGCTAGGATTCATCAACATCATCATTAGCCTGTTTAGGTCCACTGCAGGACGAAGGCCGGCTGATTATCAAGGGTTATTCGGTCCATTTACAATTGCGGGAGGGAACCATACCGCGATTCTGCAAGGCCCATTCTGTACCATAAGCACTACGAGAGTCTGTAAATGAAGAAATCGCATGGTTGGTTGACATAGGCATTTTGACATAGGTCGCCAGCGCTGAGTGGGCGGCGCCTCTCGTTCCCGTTGTCAAGAAAGATGGATCCATCCGCCTGTGTGGCGATTCCCGAACGACCCTGAACACAGCATGCCACACCGAGCAACATCCGCTGCCAAAGATAAGGGATATATTTGTGAAGCTCAGAGGAGTGAAAGTATTCAGTACAATAGACTTGAAGGATGCATACAACCAGCTACCAATAGATGACGTGACAAAGAAGCTGTTGGTGGTAAGCATTACAAAAGGGTTGCATTGCTTAATCACCTACCGTTTGGGGTTGCGTCAGCACCGGCGATTTTTCAGCAGCGAATGGAAGTGATACTGCAAGGTCTATTAGGTGTACAAGTGTACATGGATGATGTGGTGGCAGCAGAAAAAAAAAGGAAATTGTGACACACTGCGCAGGGTGTTTCAGCGGTTATGGGAAGTCGGTGTTAGGTTCATCCGCGCAGACGCAGATTTCATCAGCAGGAGGTGGATTCCTTGGTCACCGAATTAGTGCCCAAGGTCTGAAGCCAAAGACTGAGAACATCGATGTGCTCTTAAGAATGCCTCGACCTACATGGGTCGTGGAACTGCACGCACTACTAGGCCTGGTTGCGTATTACAACACATTTTTCGGCAACTTGGCTACTGTACTTGCGCTGCTGTCATCATCATCAGCCTATCTTATGTCCACTGCAGGACGAAGGCCTCTCCCGATCCTCTCCATTCTTGCCTGTCCTGTGCGAGCTGATTCCATTTGACGCCTGCGAATTTCTTGATTTCGTCCCCCCATCTTACTCTCTGTTGTCCGCGGCTACGCTTGCCCTCTCTTGGCATCCATTCCGTCGTTCTAACTGTCCATAGGTTATCTGTCCTTCTCATCACGTGGCCTGCCCATGTCCATTTTTTCTTCTTAATGTCGGTTATTATGTCGGCGACTCCCGTCTGTTCTCTGACGCAGCCAGCTGTCTTCCTATCCCTTAGTTTAACGCCTATCATTTTTCGTTCCATCGCCCTCTGCGTGGTTCTTAACTTCCTCTCGAGTTTCTTTGCAATTCTCCAAGTTTCTGCCCCGTATGTCAGTACTGGAAAAATGCAGTAGTTATATAGTTTCCTCTTGAGTGATAGTGATAGATTTTGTTTCATGAGTTGGGAATGTCTCCCGTACGTGCCATCCCATGTTTATTCTACGGTGGATTTCCTTTATATGGGTGGGTTCTCCTGTCAGTAGCTCTCCTAGATATAGGTATTCTTCTTTGACTTCTAATGTCTGGTTTCTGATCGTGAAGCCACGTTTTTTAGTCGTGTCACTGAGCATTATTTTTGTTTTCTGCATGTTCATCCTTAATCCTACTTTAGAGCTTTCTCGGCTTAAGCCTTCAATCATCTTTTGCAGTTCGTCGCCATCATTGCTAAAGAGTACTATGTCGTCTGCAAATCGTAAGTTACTTAGATATTCACCGTTAACCCATAGCCCTGTCTCGTCCCAGTCTACTCTTCTGACATTACTATGCTGATCACCGAAGCAGCGATCGAAGTAGGGGGCAAAGCACTCAGACAAGATGTAAATAAGATCTCTGAATCTACTAAAAATTTAATCAAACAATGCCAGCAGATGAGAATAACTAACTCAAGAGATAGGATAGAATTCGCAGAGCTGTCTAAGCTCATCAGTAAAAGTGGAGTCAGGGACATACGTAACCATAACGTGAAAGAAATAGAAGCAGCCGGGAAACAAGGAGTCAGCATCAAAACAACTAAAAGGAGGCTTTGCGCGGGAAAGAACATAATGCATGCAGTGATAGATAAGCAGGGGAACACCGTTATTAACTGCAGTGATACAACCAAAGTGGCCGAGGACTTCTATTCTGACCTATACAGGTCAAATACGAGTCCCCCCACCATGAGGGTAATAAATGTTGATCAGGACACCGAAATTCATGCGTCACTGCGGACCAGGTTAGAAAAGCAATTCAGGGCATGTCCCGCGGAAAAGCGCCTGGAGAAGACCGCATAACCGCTGACTTGATCAAAGACGGAGGAGACTTCCTAACTAGAAAGCTCGCGACACTATACACACAATTCCTCAAAACTTCAAATGTACCAGTCAGCTGGAAAATTGTAAATATTCTACTATTACATAAGAAGGGAGATGAAGAACAAAGAGCAGCACCGACCAAAGTAAAAATGAATAAATATATTCTTAAAAGATGTTTCGGCTCCCGCACGGGAGCTTTGATTGTGGACAAGGCACCCGTGCGGGAGCCGAAACGTCTTTTAAGAATATATTTATTCATTTTTACTTTGGTCGGTGCTGCTCTTTGTTCTTCATGTTATTCCCCGACCAGACGGGATTCCGTCCAACTCTTGACTTCAAGAAGGGAGATGTTAAAGACTTGAGGAACTACAGGCCGATAAGTCTACTCTCAGCACTTTACAAAATTTTCACAAAGGTTATCTCCAACAGAACAAGGGCCACACTTGAATTCAATCAACCAAGAGAACAAGCAGGGTTCAGGAAAGGATACTCCACCATAGACCACCTTCATGTGATCAGTCAAGTAATCGAGAAGTCCGCAGAATACAACAAACCCCTCTATATGGCTTTCATAGACTACGAAAAGGCTTTCGACTCGGTAGAGATACCAGCAGTTCTAGAGGCATTACACCGACAAGGAATATGTGATAGCCACTTAAACATAATAGCCAACATCTATAAAGATTCTACAGCCACCCTGCTCCTCCATAAGAAAAGCAGAAAAATCCCAATACAGAAAGGTGTCAGACAAGGAGATACAATTTCTCCGATGCTGTTTACTGCATGTTTGGAAGAAATCTTCAGAAGACTTGTGCCGCTGTACGAGTTGCTAAAAAAGAACACGCTTTGGCAATGGGAAGCTAAGCAGGAGGATGCCGTCAAGGCAGTAAAGCAGTTGATAAAAGACGTGCAGGTTTTGACCGACTATGACCCAAGCAAAGAACTTATCTTGGAAACAGATGCATCCTATTGTGGCATAGGGGCAGTCTTGTATCACAGAGTGGACGGCGTAAACCAACCAATCGGGTTTTGATCTCGCACCTTCTCTTCAGCCGAGCGAAATTATGCCCAGATTGAGTGTGAAGCCTTAGCGGTGGTGTTCTGCATGACGAAGTTCCGCGAATATTTGGTGGGAAACAAATTTACGTTGGTTATGGATCATAAACCGCTGATGCGCGTTTTCAGTCCAGCTAAGGCAGTACCACCTTTGGCAGTGGCAAGGATGCAGCGTTGGGCTCTTTTACTCAGTGGTTACAAGTACTCCATTCATTACGAACCGGGAAAGGACATGATTGTGGCCGACACGTTGAGTCGTCCTCCCGTGCAAATGCCACACGATGACAAGACAATGAAGTCAATGCTGAAAGACGAACGAGAGTATGTGCTGCTCGCAGACCATCTAGACAACTGACTCGTGTCGTCGTGCGAACTGGCAGCATTAACAGCACGTGATGTTATGTTCAAGCAGGTTATGCATGACATTCGCGAAGGCTGGCCAAGGAAATTTCCATCAACACAAGAAGCATTGCAGCCTTTGTTCCAGAAGAAAGACGAGCTGACGTGTAGCCACGGTATTGTTTCTTGGGGCCATTGGGCCGTGATACCCGCCACAGCTCGGAAATCAATGCTGCAGCTGCTGCACGATACTCATCAAGGCATGACGGCAATGAAAAATTTAGCTTGGGCACTTTTCTGGTTCCCTGGACCTGACAAAGATATCGATAATATTGTGCACGCATGTTCAGTGTGCCAGCAAAACAGTAGTATGGCACAAGCAGAAGAGCCAGTTCCGTGGCTGGACACATTTGAGCGATGGTCGAGAATCCACGTTGACTTTGCCGGGCCAGTGGAAGGGCGAATGTTGCTGATTGTTGTGGATTCGCATACAAAGTGGATCGAGGTGGTTCCAATGAAAACAACCAGCGCAAATAACACTGTCGAAGCCTTGCGGGATATGTTTAGCAGGCTTGCATTGCCACGAACAGTCGTTTCAGACAACGGTCCCCAGTTCATAAGCAGACAGTTCCGCCAATTCTTGGAGGATAATGGCATCCTACACCTACGACCCCCTCCATATCATCCGCAATCCAACGGACTGGCAGAGAGGGCTGTGCGGACGGTGAAAGAAGGATTGCGGAAAAACATGCACGGGACTCTAGAAAGGCACCTGGCCCGCTGATTACTGCGTTATCGACGCACCGCACTCCGAAACGGAAAGACACTAGGCTTCATGCTTCTTGGTTTTGAATCGCGTTCACTATTGGACAATATTGTGTCACAACCTTTTTCTACCACAGGTGCACTTCCCCGCAGAGATTCGGCCGGAGAACCCGTATGGTGCAAGAACTACGAGGCAGGCACCAGCTGGAGGCCCGCAGTGGTACAGACTACAAGGGGCGCCCGCCTAAGCACGGTCAAGATGGAGGACGGGTGCTATGTGAGCGTCATGAAGATCAACTAAGATATCGCTTTGAGGGGCAGCCTCTCCTTGTACAAGCCCTATTACTTCGCAGATCGAAGAGCACGAGACAGCACTGGCTGCCACAGGACCCCCGGATGAGCATGACACGGTTCTTGAAAATAATGAACCCCAGGCCAGTCCACTTTGCAGGTCAACGCGATGTTGCAAGGCACCAGACCGCTTCAAGATATCCCCTTAAGGGAGAGGAATTGATGTGTTGTCATCAAACGTCAAGGGCGCATGTGTGAATGTCAGTGACATGACGTCACACTTGAGTTGCTTACTTAAACGACTAACGCAATAAACCTGTGTTCATTCCTGTTTCGCCGTCTGTTACTTCAGACAGCATTATCATAGGACTACAGAAAGTGTCGCTTGTATGTAGCGGCAGTTTGTTTTGGCACTGGTGTCGCAAAAGTCGTTCCTTGAAAATGAATACCACTTTTGCAGACAACGTAGGGCGTGGACAATGTCGTCATTTACTTGAAATGATTAGGGTAATTGCGGTGCCAGTAGGAAGCAGATGTTTTGGTTTAAAAAAGGCATTTGGGAATGCACTATACTGATGACAACCCGACATGTTAAAACAACTTCAAAGTGGGAAAGTTTGTGTTTCTGCATTTCAGCACGAAGACAGTTGTCGTAGTCTTGTGCACCACATGTGCTAAGGCATCTAAGGCAGAAACATGTACATATTGTTACGAAGTGTTCCTGCTTGGTGAAAAGGGCACCATCCTTCACGTGACAGAGTGCGCAGGAAAGTGACGAAGACGACAACTGGGGGCTGCTCGTGCTGTTGTTGTTGTTGCTGCACTGTTCTTCCATGTTGGCTCCAACGGCTGCTCCCTGTATATACATCATCTCTAAATACATTTTTTTACTGTTCTTGCCAGTGAGTACTCTGTTCCTTCATGCAGCTTGCGTGAAACTAATTCCCCATTACACATTCACAACGATTTTGCAAATAGCTCCTCACTAACTAGTTACATCAGCAAAGTGATGTATAATGTATCAATATTTTCATCTTTCGATGCCTTAAGAGGCACAGCTTATGGGATTAAGATATTATTTCTCATCGCAGTGATATAGTGTTACATGTGGGAAAAGTTTCGGTTTTGAAACTGCATTGTTAGATGTTGCCAACTCTTTGTTGGCACACAGTTTGAGAGAAGAAACAGCTGTGCAATTGAGCAGCTTTCACGATCACTTCCCTTTTCCAAAGGATGCTTGGTAGTCCAATGCGAGCAAGTGCTTATAACAGATTCTAGCATAATTGGGCAAACTCTACTCAGGGGCATCTTCCCACAGCCCTTTCTGGCACTGCCTCATGGGCACGTTATGGCGTTGCAGTGACTGACCACTTTGCACGCATTCACAGCGCAGCGTGTGAAAGACATCCTGGAAACAGGGCAGCGCCACATGCATGACAAGCACAGGACTCTGCACCAGTTCAGGCAGATGAATTCAAAGGCAGCATCACGTACGCCCCCCAAAAGCTGCAAAAAGAAGAACGAATTGCTCTTTTTGCATGATGTGAAAAGGTATCTGATAGCGTGAAGTACACATGGAAGGCATAAATAATTGTTATTCAGCAAAATATGTAGGGCTGCTTTCTTGGGTTTGTTCTCTTACAATTGGAAATGACAAACATGCTGCTGGGTGACGCTAGCGGCATCTTTTGCTACACCTTCAGAGCAAAATTAAAAACACAATTCTTTTCTTGTGGGGAAAAGGTGTGCTTGTTCCCGTTAATGTTGCGCACCATTTTAACCACAACCTAAATAAGTGTTCTGAGCGATAGACAGTCCCTTTAAACTTTTGCTTATCATAACTGCTGTTGAATTGAAGTCTTAATCCCATGGCCAGAATTTCTGAGATTTACCCTGCAGTCGCAGCAATTTGTGTTTTCTTCTTCCTTTGCAGAACAAGATGCGATACTTTTTTATTCTGGATGTGAAGGTCACAAATGGAATGAAGGCCATTACAGCCCGGTCCCCTCTCAGGGTTTGCCTTTTCTTTAACTTTGCTGTGGACATAAGAAAACATTTTTTAGCACAACATGGAAAGAACAGACTTGGAAGGAAGCAGAAGGAACAGGCTGAGCGCAAAACTTCAACTGCCTTTATAGCAAGAGATGAGGAAAGAATACAGCATTTGCGCACACGTGCATGTGAGTTGTCAAAGCCAATTTACAGTGCAGATTTTAACATCTGCTATTCGTTTTCAAATAGAAAAGCAGAGGTGTCACTAATACACCTTGCGCCTCGCTTTTTTATATGATATGCCTCAAAAAATTCTTTTGCCAACGTGTGGCCGCCACTGCCAATTATCTCTGTCTCATGTAATCATGGCTCATATCCACAGGTCATGAAGTGTAATACATTTGTTTATCACGAATAATTCGTGCTCCCGTGCTCGGACATCGACACATCTGCCCGTTTGGTGCACGTAGATTTTTCCACACGACAGCGTTATTTCATACACGACGCCCTTCCTGCAATCCTTGTACGGTATGATGTGTTGTGTGCTTTTTCTCGCATCCTGGCTTTTTGTGAGGGCAACCAATGCGCTGACACAGTCTAGCCACCTTGCATGGCGCCGATAAAACTACAGGCAAATCGAACCTATCTGCGACTTTATTCATGTTATGAGAAAGCTTTTGGATGTAGGGTACCACTGCGGGCTTGAATCCTTGCTGGACAGAGCTGAGCATTCTTTTCTTTGTGCCCTTCACCTTCTGAAGAAGAGCTTTGGAGACTGCACCTACGACCGAGCTTGGGCAGCCTGCTGCGAGTAGCCTCGCCGACGAAACAGAAGAACCTCAAAATGGCTTAGTTGGTTACTACTATACATTATTATCGCTGCAAGTATATACTGCCCATGTTGTCTCTTCTTTATATTTCCGTGTTTATTGTAGCGGTAATAATGTATAGTAGTAACCAACTAAGCCATTCAAGCTCGGTCGTAGGTGCAGTCTCCAAAGCTCTTCTTCAGAAGGTGAAGGGCACAAAGAAAAGAATGCTCAGCTCTGTCCAGCAAGGATTCAAGCCCGCAGTGGTACCCTACATCCAAAAGCTTTCTCATAACATGAATAAAGTCGCAGATAGGTTCGGTTTGCCTGTAGTTTTATCGGCGCCATGCAAGGTGGCTAGACTGTGTCAGCGCATTGGTTGCCCTCACAAAAAGCCAGGATGCGAGAAAAAGCACACGACACATCATACCGTACAAGGATTGCAGGAAGGGCGTCGTGTATGAAATAACGCTGTCGTGTGGAAAAATCTACGTGCGCCAAATGGGCAGATGTGTCGATGTCCGAGCACGGGAGCACGAATTATTCGTAATAAACAAATGTATTACACATCTACCCGCTCACTGTATGACCTGCAGATGTGAGCCATGTTTATGTTAGACCAAGATAATGGGCAGGGGCAGTGACACATAAAAAAGCAAGGCATGAGGTGTATTAGTGACACATCTGTTTTTCTATTCGAAAACAAAACGCAGCTGTTAAAATCTGCGCTGTAAATTGGCTTTAACGACCCACATGCACACGTGTGCAAAAAGCTGTAATTCTTTCCTCATTTCTTGCAATGAATTCAGTTGAAGCTTAGCACTCAACCTGTTCCTTCTGCTTCCTTCCAAGTCTGTTTCTTTTATTTTGTACTAAAAGATGTTTTCTTATGACTTGAACCAACTCACCCAGCAACGTGTTCTGCATTGTTGTGGGCGCTGCAGTTTAACATGTTTTTTTCAGTTGACGTAGAGTCCATCATATTGGCATTGCACATTACTGGAACAATGATGGATGTCTGTAGCAATGCTGGTTGCACATATGCCTGTACGGCAAACTGAAATGTAGCGCCTCATTTTGCGCATATGGACCCAAAATGTTGTTGATGAGTTTGTTCAAATGTGTTGAGCCAGTAGCACAAGTGGTTACGCCGAGGCTTGTGTCAATGCTCGGCACTATTCGATGCAAGGTTTTAAGTATGTGCCTCGCTACAGGTTGAAGCGACTCATGGGGCTTTGCACTTTTCACTGGTTTTCCAAGTAATATGGACCCACCAGTTCAGCATTGGCTGTGCCACCGATATTGCGAACTTATTTTTGAACAAATGCTGTTTGTAAGAGCTGAAATACTTCATGATTTGTTTTGAACAGCAGTAATAGAAACGGAATACCTACACTGCAATTTTTCAATGCACGTGGGAAGTTCCCGTGAACAGTGAATGGCTGTCTGTATTATTGTTGAATTCCAATGGCGGAGTCGGAGCAGCTGACTGACTCCGCGAGCGAGCACTCGACTCTGGCGTAGAGCAAATCTTCGAAATTCGCGATTGGAATGGAACCCGCGCCGCTGGAGCAAGGCAGAGGCTGCCGAATTACCCGCGATACCTTGCGCGTACTCTCTTGCAGAACATCC
Organism: Hyalomma asiaticum; assembly: GCA_013339685.2. Taxonomy (NCBI): domain Eukaryota; kingdom Metazoa; phylum Arthropoda; class Arachnida; order Ixodida; family Ixodidae; genus Hyalomma; species Hyalomma asiaticum. The sequence goes on from CM023486.1 coordinate 120,037,639, forward strand.
TCTCCAATTCCCGCTCGTAAGCGTGAGATTCAGCGTCGCTGTCAGTGTCCGAGGAACCACTCGTGCGGTAACTTCAGCTTTCCGACTCGGAGCTGTCGCTATCGAGTAGCAGAAGCAATGCCGCACGCTTTGCCGAGGCACCCGAGCAGCCCATGCCGTCCGCCATTACCACAACTCGCGAGTCGCAACCGGCGGCGCCGCCGCGCCCCCAAGCAGGCAAGCGTCTTAAAGGAAATGCGTCACACAGAGTTCCGGTCCACTCCGCCGATTTTGGCGGAGCACCTTTTCCTGCTCCAAGGAGCAACCCCGGCACTGAATCTCCTCCGGCTCCCTCACTGGAACTCTCGACTCCCGTCCTCACTCTGTCATTGGAACACACTCGCTCCGAAAGGAGCAGAAAAACTTGCTCTGACTCCGCCATTGGAATTCAACATGCATTATGACATGTTGCATACAGTGTACGTATCATATAATACATATCGCATACACATGCCGCATATTGCCATGGCATGTGCTGCATGATGCAGAGTGCTTCAGGCTTCGAAGCATATATAGGAGCACTTCCATGCAAACAGTTGTCCGTGTGAGTCTCTTTTGAACAATTTGCACTGATTTCACTATAGACAGTTTTCGTAAAAGGGCGCCTCTAACGCCGAACGCGCAAACTACAATGAGTTGCCATGATGAGGGCACTGTAGCAGACGATGCGAGCCTTGGCGAATGTAAACGTGTCAGTGCGTGACACTTCAGCACCGCCGAATACTCAATTTCTTCTGTTTCTTTTTGGAGTGCTTAATATTCAAGCGTGTCATACGATAATCCGAACGTCTGACATGCTACCGTTAAGGTTGCCGTGACAAGAACAGTGATAAGGTTAGAAATTTAATAAGGAGCCAGAGGAGCTGCAGCACACCACATGGGATTAGAAAAGGGTGCATGTATTCACTTTCATGCTATCGTAAGGGCCATGATGATAACTTTGTGATTAAAGAGATGTACACTGATTCGTTTGGCTACAACCCTATAAATTATTGGCCAAGTTTATGTCACAGACGGCCACTCTTATGTCACTTAAAGTGGTGTGGCACTTCTTACCGTACTCTTGTAGCCCAAACGAGAACCTCTTATCTGGTTTAATATTATAATGGCTTGATTGTAAGAAGCATTCTGCATTTGACCAGATTTTTCATTAATGTGATGTCTGGTTTCCGTTTCATTTTCAGTTGTGTTCTTTTCCCCCCAGGGGGTGTCGTGTAGTGCTTTATAATCCCTCGTCCCCCTCAATAAACGGCTTTTCCACTCGGGTCGTGGTTGCGTTTGCGTCGTAGGCCGCCCGCTCCGGCACGCCGGTCCTTTGTTCCTGTCGGCGCTGGTGTCCCTGACGGCCGCGCCGATACAACAATTACCCCTGATGTTGGCCAACAGTTTTGCATGAGCCTGAAGCTATAAATAAATGTGCGTGCACTTTCTAGGCGGTGACCACAGCCATGAATAGTATCGTGACTAACATGACAGCATTTATCGGTGCATGCAAAAAAGGTCGGCAGTCATGTCAGGAAAGTGATTATGTAATATGTCTCACGGCAAGCAGGATTTTCACCAGATGCGCTTGCAGTATTTGTCACTGGTTATGCCAAGGTTTGTTCATCTTAATGACACGTCGATTTTTTTTTTATACCTCCGGTCGCATTCTACAATCTTTTGCCAACAAGCTAGGCAGACAGTGATCCATGCCGTTTGGGGGGGCTTGGGAAATAGCTAACAAAAACGACCAAACTGTTCTCCATGAACTTTATTACTTATTTCCTGCTCTGGGAAGTGGATGACTATCGGAATAGACAGAAAAGAAGGCATCCATTAACGGTGCAAACACAAACGTTGCCACGCACACAGCACTGGTAGCATGTTTACATGTATGCACAGAGCGGTAGCGGCTCACTTTTCTTGTTTCTAGGTAGCACAAAAAGTTGATGTCGTGATGTAAGTGTTGCCAAAATATGGCGAGCCCTTCTCGTCCTGGTGGTGTCAGGTGTTGGTGATGCACACTGCCAGGTGGTGACAGTGCACACTTACATCGCCCCGAGCCACTCATCTTGACCAACCTGTTAATGTGCATAGAATACCACTCATTGTAGAGAAGAAGCACTTCGAGGGCACGAACACACTGCACAGAAAGCACTTTCGCAGACACCGACGATGAGATTTCGGCGGATCGCACGGGAATCGGCTGCCGTCACACTCCTGCCTTTCCCCTGTTTTCCAGCGATGCCCTCATGATGACGCTCTTGAACCTGAGATTCCTTGCGAAACGAAACTGACAAAAAGCCCACTACTAGGTGGTGTATTTATGAAAAGGGTCTATATGAGGAACCCGAGTACAGGAAACAGATGTAACTAGTAAGGGAAATCATAGGTTAGTGAGTGTAAACATATGATGACGTTATGATGAGGGTTAACCTATAAAGATGGGCTAACGTAGGTGTACTCAGGTGAGAACAAGTACATATGAAAGCAGCAATTATTAAAGTTTGAGGCAATACACTCTGCTACAAAAAGTTCCAATGTCAATGTGATGACAGAACTGTTGCATTTTGCATAAACCTGGGCTGATTTTGGCTGGGACCGGATACCTGACCTTCTGGACTGGCTTAGAAATGGAACATAGCCACTGAGGCTTGCCCTTTTTTAGTAGTTTGTCCATAACAACTTGGGCACGTCCTTCTCATTCTGGCTTTCTCCCTCTGTAATAATAATTTTTGTACATCAATGCTAACCAGTGAACGTGGAGATCAACTGCGGACAATTAATTTTATGGACTATCGCTTGGGTGTGGCATATAATGTTCCCTTTTGCTACAAGCAATTCTCTATTTGGCAAACAGGGCATTGTATTGATCAAAGAATACCACTAACTGAACATCGAAGGTTGTTAACTAGTGGATTGCCTTTTCTAATTGTTCCTTTCACTGCTGCAACAGTGACTGCATGCCCAAGTTAAATTAATGCGTGATCTTGTACTGGCATAAGACTAAAGAAATGCATCGAATGGTCGAGACTTAGCGCATCAATAATAGTGGAAGTGCATGCGCAAGTCAGCCATCAACTGGCATATTCAAGGAAGAGATAAAAAGGATTAGGTTAACATTTGCCTGTCAGGCAGGCCAGCACGCGTAACCGTTTGACTGGTGGAGCTACGATTACTAAGCTTACCCAGATAAGTTGTGTGCGTTCTACAGCTGGGAGCCGGCATTCGTGTTGTCTGCTCCTCTGTTCTCAAGGCCACTTCTGCATGCCTTTCCCTTTGCGTAATGAACTCTTGCCAACTCATTGAGCTCTCTGTCATTCCAGTTGTCAGTGTTCTTTCGAAATTACAGTAATCAATTTGAAAGCTGAATTCTGGTCCATTTATGTTAGAAATCAATTGAATGGAGGGAACATCATCTAAAGTGAAATATAAAAGTGAAAGCTAAGCCATCCACATGGTACGCCATAAGGGTTCAAAAAGAGCTTGTTCTGATAGCAATGGCTTACTACTGCTGAAGTTGAAGTGGTGATCTTATTCAGTTGCCTGGAAAGCAGATGCTGAGCTCAGTTTGTGTCCCAGCCTCGTCACGATGCTACTGAAAAGTGGCCCTGGTTTTGTTTTCTCTTGCAACATGGTATTGACAGTTGTGTCAGGTCTGCTTCTTAGTATTACCAAAATAGTAACAGAATCAGACTCCGGTAAATATATGCAACTGGTTTAAGTACAGAGCATCATTTTCTAACCTGGAGTATTTGTAAAATTACCTTTTTTAATATTTCCTTCTCTGTAACGCCCCTGTCACATGGCATGTGTAATGACATTCACAGCGAATGTGGTTATATGTTAATGTCATTTTTGTTGCTGCTGCATGGGCACAGCGAATGATATTCACTCCTAATGGCATTCGCCCACTGAATGTGTTCGCCGTACGCATGCATGCGCGACATGCGTATCTCGACGACAGGGGCTTCGCAGTAAAATGTGAAATTGTTATGGAAAAGCAAAATGTACACAACCTCATGGCTTTTATTAGTTGCTTTTGTGGCTCTTTGATAACTTTCTGATGTACAGCACGATAGTCGGGTGAGTCTATGCAACTAGATTCTTCTTCCCAGACTCCAAGTCTACTCTAGTGCTTCCTGTCGGACATGTTTACAAACGTGCATCTGTTGCTTGAGCCACATCAACCAGTTTCAGCACTTTGTTGTGACAACCTGGAGCGCTATTAATGTTTGCTCTGATCATCGTCCATCACGGTGACAGGAACGCAGGCATGGTCCACGATATTGCTGACTATGGAAAAAATCGGAAGCGGCTTTGAGCTAGTCTTGCTTTGGGTGCTTGCGCGGATTTGCAATGTATTTTCACATAGCCTGCCAATATTCACTACTGTGTTTCTAACAATGAAGAGGAAATTTACAAATAAAAGGCATAATTTGTACCATTTTGTTATCCTAGTATCCAGCGGGTAAACATCGACATCACTGGTGAATGTCATTTCGTATGACCGTGTAAATGAGGAACGTGAAACCACAATGACATTAGTTATAAATGTTGTTCACTGCGAATGACGTTTACACGCACCATGTGACAGGGGCATAACTTACATTTTGCATATTGTGATGTGGCCACTGCATGTGATGTACGCAAGGCATGCCCTTGTGATTGGGGGGGGGGGGATCGATGTGGCTGTCACAGTTGGAGAACCACCTTCCTCGGCCAGTCCAGCTGCTGTGTGAGAAGCTCACTTTGGAAGCAGTGGGTGTGTCTACAGAGCAATACACGCAGAACCCATTTCATGAGACGCACCTGCGGCTGGCAACACTTGGACCCGGGGGTGCAACCTACCATGTGCCGCTGTTTGTTGCCTACCACTCACGTATCTTCCTGCAGCCAACATCCATCACCAAGGACTGTGCTGGGTGCGTTTTCTTTCTTCTGCAATATCTAATGATGTTTGCCTGGTGTAAGTTTTAGTTATTGATCCAAGTGTACAGTGTGTAAATTAGCCTATTTGCAGTATCTTTTGGTTTGCTAATCGCATGACAATATCTCACGTTTATGCCTGGATAAAATTTAGGATGCAAAGAGGTCCTGAAATTACCACAATTTTTGTCTTACCTTGAACACCCTGCAATTTCATGACCAATACAGCCAAATAATTTGGTGACTCACTTTCTCGATTTGGTGCGTGCGAAATTGGGGGCCCCTTTTAAATAGGCAAGTCCATGATGGACCGTCATGAGCCCTGTGTGGTCAATGCATTTCTGAAATTGCGGATGTCAAGACTATGATTGTCAGTCGGGAACGTAAAATAGTTCAAGCCGCATTGATTATCTCGCAGCCCTGAACTGGTGCTGTGGTGAATGTCTTCGGCTCCTAATATTGAATTCCACTGGGGGATCTTAAGCAGTGTGCCAAGTCCAAGGTGGAGCAACAAAACCCATCGCAAAGCTATCTGATCACGATAGACCAGCAAAAGAAATGTGGGACCCTTAAGCTTCGCCTTAAGAGTTGAACGCAATAGCAATGCCTGGCCCCATTCTCATCGCACTCTCTTTCGGTCGCCATGCTCTTCAGGTGCCTAGCTACATAATGGTCATGACACCACTTGGTGAAAAGTGCGAGTTACTTGTTATTGTACGTTTTTACTCGTGAAGTTGAGATTGTGAATTACTGCAATGTAATAGGTAAAGTACAAAGCGGCGATGCGCCATATCAAAACTGGCCGATGAAGAAGGCACCTCAATTCACCCAGCACTTGTACAAAGCACGGAATCCATGACAATGTGTTGACAGTCTGGTGGCATGAGGGACTGCCTGCACAGTCGCGAGCACAGGCGACCATGCCCATAAGCCTAAGTGCGAGCGCCATCCGGCTAAATATCCATGCATGCGGCGTGATGAACATGGCGCCATGGGCCCTTCACGCCATCTCACGGGTGACAGTCGAGCCTCTGCCACCCACCTCCAAGATGTGTCTATCACCAGTGCTAAATGGTGCTAACCTGGTGCCATGCATGGGCAGGCCAGTCTCCCCCAGCGCTCTTTGGTGCAGTCCTGTTGTCGTCAGAGTTCATGTTTTATGGTGACCATGTCGGCTCCGATTGCACACTGCAGCCATTTCAGGGCATGCCCTGTTGCATTGAGTGCCATGGCATAACCCCCTGTGGGCATTTGAGGCAGCATAGGCAGCAGGAGCATGTCTTTTTCAGAGCATCGCAACCTTTTGATTGAAATGTTGCCTTCCATGTTGCATAAAAAAAAGAGAATATTCGATCACATTTGCAAAGTACATTACTTGCATCGCAGTAACTAAACAAGGGAGCAATAAAATAAAATTCCCAGAAAGCAATAAGAAGCATAATTACAATTATGAAATCAAAGGGCTAATATATGCCTGGAATTTAGACAGACACGTGCTACATGAGGCATGTGGCAGGATATATGCGAATTACACTGTGGGTAAGCTTCGAGCTTCCGTCAGATATTTGATAATGCCCACGATACCTATGTAACATTTAGTTCCTTGAGTGCCTAGTGGAGTTCAAAGCATGCATCAAAGCATTAGATAGCGGCAAGTGTTCTTTCTCTCGTTTAATGCAGGATGAAAAGTTCGTTATAAATGATGAAAAAAAGTCATGTCGCTAGAGCCGCTCTTTTTACACGTATACATTCTTTCTAGTTACATAAACATCCAGTGGCAAATTACCAAGTCGAGCCAGTTCGTTAACACACATTGTAAAACATTTTAACTGTGCTAGCACTCACGGGCAAAGAAGAGGTAGACAAGACGTACGCAGACTCGCACCTGAGTGTTTAACGGGTGAAAATTACATATATAGACAGAGAACATGATGACAGGTCATTGGCCATCCAAACATACATATTGTAACGCTTCATGGCTGGGACAAGGAAGGAAGAAGACGACAACGTGTCATGCATTGACTCCAGGTAGTGATTCCTCTGCGGCCTCGGTGGTGAGCGAGGACTGTAGTTGTAGCCGTCGGTGCCAGTTGCAGCAATATCCACATGACGAGTTGGGACTGGTATCGGGGGAGCATCATGAGGTAGCGGGTGCCTGTGCCTGGTGAGCTCTTCCCGTACAATTTCGCGTACCATCGATAGGAGGTCAAAGGACGTACAATCATCAACACTTGCGATTGTGGTCACATTCGGCAGCCTACTGAAGTTAGGCGTGATGCGCCGAACGTTCGGCAATGCCGTATTACATCAGCCACTGTACTATGGTTCTCTTTGCCAATGAGGAAATGGTAGACATCCTCGGCAATGCCCTTTAAAAGGTGGCCGACCTTGTCCTCCTCTGACATGCGGGGGTTGACTGTCTTGCCACAACTTCAGTACAGCTTCTATGTGCATGCGAGTCTCGCCTGGTACTCGAGCTCTTTGCAGCAGTGTGTGTTTGGCCTGCTTCCTCTTCGTGATGGAGTCCCCAAAACACTCCGTTATCTCGGACACGAACTGATCCCACGTGGTGAGGATGTCCTCATGGTTATCGAACCACACATGTGCCGTGTCCGTTAAGAAAAACACTATGTTGGTCAGCTGAGTTGCCGCGTCCCAATGATAATAATTGCTCACCCGCTTGTAGTGCATCAGCCACACGTTCACGTCTTCTCCACACCTGCCTCCGAATGTACAAGGCCCAATCAGGTGCTGACGCTGCCACGGACACGCCGCGGCCGAAACAGGTGCAGAAAGGGCCGCTGGAAATGGTGGAGGGGCTGCAACTCCAGCAAAGGGCCCGTTCCGGATTTCGTCTTCTCACGAGACATGTCTGCTGTCGTCAGCAGCAACGGGAGCAGTCCAGCAAGGCGGCGGCTTCGGCGAACAACTTGCGGTTGAACCTCCGTCTTCAAGTATCGGTTACCCAGCACTTCCACCACAACTGTTACGAACAATGAGTGGCGAAGAGATGGCTTTATTTACAGGGACCTATGAGAGCCAAGGGAAAGAGTCCGGCAATGGATTTGTTCTGCGCTCCGTAACACACGACACATCATCCTCTTCTTCCTTCCTTGTCCCGGTCATGACATATTACACGTGAGCAACATTTGGCCATTCCAAAATGCAGTTGCTCTTGCGAGTCGCAGATTCTCAACATGGTAAGAACCTACGGTCACGTGAGCGACAAAGATTGGTTGAGATATTGGAAAGACATGCTTCTATATTCGACTTCTGCGAGCAGGAGAAACGCTGATCTGTGCCCTGTTTTCGAGCTCATCACAGGATTGATGCATGCTCTGCACACCCGGTCCAGCAAAAACCTTACCAAGTGTCATCATTGGAGCAGAAAGTTATGGTCAAACAAGTGCAAGATATGCCTCAGAAAAGTGTTAATGAAGAGTCGTGTATTCCTTGAGCCGGCACCCGTTATTTGAGTTGTGGGCATTCATTAGTCTCTTCTACTTCATCTGTACATAATCATCACCTAGGTTTCTTCATCATTATCGGCTGTGGGTTGTGACCTAGAGTTCGATTTGTGCTTGGGTGCAAACCGTTCTCCGTAGCCTCAAGGATTAATAAAACGGCGTTATCATCACAGCTTCACAAGTGGTGGAGGTGATCCCAGCTTCCCAAGTGGTCCCAACTGACAACATAGTTAAGAAGAAAGACGACTCTTGCAGGTTTTGTGTTGATTATCAACGATTAAACGCCCTGACCAAAAAATATGTATATCCCCTGCCACAGATAGACGATGTTATTGACTGCCTGCATTCAGCTTCCTACTTTTCGTCGCTCGACCTACGATCAGGGTATTGGCAGATCCCTATGCATCCTGCTGACAAGGAGAAAACCGCATTCATGAGACCCAATGGGCTATACCAATTTAAAGTTATGCCATTTGGCCTGTGCAATGCTCCCGCAACTTTTGAAAGATTTGTGGACTCCATTCTTTGCGGTCTTAAATGGGAGGTATGCTTACGCTACCTGGATGATGTCGTCATATTTGGACGTACGTTCGAAGAGCATAACGAACGTTTAAGTCTCATTCTAGACTGCTTCGAAAAGACCATTTTGGTTTTAAACTCCAGAAAGTGCCGGTTTGGTGAACGACAGGCGTTAGTTTTGGGTCACCTTGTTGACAAAGATGGTGTCAGGCCAGACCCCTGAAAAATAGAAGCAGTCTGTGCCTTTAAGCAACCGCAGACCGTGAAAGAACTTCGTAGCTTCCTGGGATTATGCTCGTACTTTCAACGGTTCGTACCCCGATTTGCTGATGTTGTGTATCCACTGACAAACCTTCTGCAAAAAGACCTCCCGTATGAGTGGACTCCGGAATGCGACACAGCCTTCTCTCAACTGAAGTTTTTGCTGACGTCTGAACCTGTTCTTCGTCACTTCGATCCGTCTGCTCCCACTGGAGTGCATAGTGATGCCAGTGGAATCGGTATTGGAGGAGTACTGCTCCAGCGCCATAATAAGAAGGAGCTTGTGGTTGCATATGCGAGTTGGTCCCTAAGCAAGGCTGAACGAAATTACACAGTGACAGAGCAAGAGTGCTTAGCAGCTGTATTTGCAGTTCAGAAGTTTTGGTGCTACCTATACGGACGTCCATTCCCGATTGTAACTGACCACCATTTCTTATGTTGGCTCGTTACCCTCCATGACCCCACCGGCCGCCTGGCACACTGGGTGTTACAGCTCCAAGAATTCGACTTTACTGTCTGTATAAAAGTGGACGACGTCATGCCTACGCTGACTGTCTTTCTCGCCTTCCCCTGCCCACGACCGAGGATGGCGCAGACAATTTTGACACCTGCTTTGCTACTGTCTCGAACACATTTCCTGACGCCACCGTCTTCCAGAGGGAACAACACAGTGACTTAAGTTTGGAACCCCTGTTTGCCGATGCCTGCGATCTGAAGGCTAGTGGTCGCTTTTTTCTTCGTGACGGACTTTTATACAAGACCAATCACTCGGCAAGTGGGGCACGGTATCTACTCGTTGTTCCAGAAAACCTTCAAAGTGATGTTCTTCGTGTCATGCACGATGACCCGACGTCAGGACATCTTGGGGTCATTCGAACTTTGCATTGAACACAGGAGTTGTTTTAATGGCCTAAAATGCGACATTCTGTTAAGCAATATGTGTCGACCTGTGCCAAATGTCAGCGTTACAAGCAGCCGACAAGCACCCCTCATGGCCTCCATCATCCCATAGCGCCGCCTACTACACCTTTCAAACAAGTTCGTATCGACTTGATCGACCGTTTCCACGATCGGCGAACAACAACCGCTGGGTCATCGTGTGTGTCGATCACCTTACTCGATACGCGGAAACTGCTGCGCTACCTTCCTCCACAGCCGCTTGCAGTCACTACTTTCTTACTACGCCATGTAATTTTTAGCACTGGTCCTCCTCGTGTAATTATCAGTGACCGTGGTCGCCATTTCGTTGCCGACATAGTGGAAGAGTTGCTTACACTGTGTACTTCGCCGTTCCACCACTCACCTCCATATCATCCTCAGACGAATGGCCTCGTCGAACGCACCAAGTGTACCCTGACCAACATGCTGGCTTCCTACTTTTCGTCGCTCGACCTACAATCAGGCTATTGGCAGATCCCTATGCACCCTGCATATGTATGTCTCATCCAATCACAAGAACTGGGATGAGGTCCTACCCTTTATTACCTATGCCTACAATGCAGCCCGAATCATGAAACCACTGCAGTCCTTTCTACCTGCTCGAGCGCCTCGCAGCTCTCTCGATACCATTCTGCCCTTTATACTTGATACAGAAGACTCAGTCGCCGAGACATTATGCCGTGCTGAAGAAGCCCGCCAAATCACTCGCCTGCATACGCTAGCGTCACAAGATCATTCCAAGGAGCGGTATGACCATCACCACGAGACAGTATCACTTGAAAAGGGTGACTTGGTATGGCTATGGACCCCTCAGCGCAGACGCGGGCTGTGCCAAAAGTACCCAGTATACCGGTCCCTTCGCAGTCATCGACCGCATTAGTGACCTTACGCATGTGCTCACACGTGTAACGCCACACGGACGCCGATCTAGCACTAGCCAGGTTGTGCATGTTGCGCGCCTCAAGCGGGTATCAACCTACCACTCAGCCCTGACCGTCCAAGGCAGGCTCGTCTGCGAAATGGGGAGTGTAACGCGTCATGGCCGGGACAAGGAAGGAAGAAGAGGACAACGTGCTGTGCATTGCGGAGCACAGAACGAATCAGTTGCCGGAATCTTTTCCTTGGCTCTCATCCGTCCCTGTAAATAAAGCCGTCTCTTCGCCACTCATTGTTCGTAACAATATGTTGTTGTCACAAATTAGCTTCTAAAAGCCCATGTTCTCTGTATATGTATATCATTTTCACCCATTAAACACTCAATTGCGAGTATGTGCATGTCTTGTTTGCCTATGGGGATGGTGCACTTGTAACTCTCCGCCGACGGGAGCGCCATCGCGGCGGCACGCCCGTCGTTGGGGTGATAGAAGCTCCGGTCGCAGGGCTGGCAGTAGCTTTAGAACTGAGTTATTCGCGTTTTCCTGCGGTTTTTCGTTTCTTCCAAAGGTCGTCGTACTACGGCTCGGTGTTCAGCAACAAGATTTGTTTGTCCTCAGCCATAACAATACTTATATCAGATAACCAGGGACAAATATTTATACTATGGATTTGCAGGCTAGTTGGTCAAGCGTCATGGAAAAAACAGCGCGAACACAAGGACGATGAAAAAAGGAACACACACCACACCACGGAGCGCTGTGGTGTGGTGTGTGTTCCTTTTATATATTTATCGCTTCCAGTAAGCTCAATGCTGAAGGAGAAGCGCGGTCGCTTGCGTGCACGCTTCGTCGACTCTCTCTACTCAGCAGACGACATGTGGTGCTAGTTTGCAATATAACGGGAATTTATGTCCCCCGGCATTCTGCGTGGAGTACGTGAAAGGTGGGTTGTCAAAGGGTGTGCGCTTTCCAGTTGGTGCGCGCTTTCCAGCAACGCTCTTCTACTAGCAGACGACATGTGTTGTCAATATGCGATGGTTCGCGCTTTTTTTAACGAGCCGCTTGTGTGGGCTTCCACGCTGCGACACGCATAGCCGTGTGGACTGAGGCGCTCCATACATTTCGTTCGCGGCCCGCACTGCTGCCCTTCTCCTCTTTTTTTTTTTTTGTGTCCTAGAGCCCCGTCACGCATTTGAATGGTTTGGTCTTTCATTTCGTATGTACTCCGGCCAGAACAGGGATCGCCGTCTACTGAAGTGCCTCTTGCAAAAAAAAAAAAAGGTAGGAAAGAAGAAAAACTCATTAAGAACGGACTGTGTGCCTCTTGCATGCGCCTGTCGGCCTAGACGCCGCACGAATGAGTTGAGGCACCGGATAACAAAAGCCACTGGTAGGGGTCCTGCTCTTTTCTTTCTTTCTTTTCGGTTTTTAACAGAATCTTTCAAAACGACTTAGAACCGCACTGCTTAGTTCAGCCTTCATTATTTAGAAATAAATAAATGGACGTACGTTGTCGACGATTCCTGGCACCGGCCCCGCGTTTTCTCACTTAGTATAAGCACAATTAACGGAAATAGACAGATCAGGTATTGCAGTCCGTGGCTTCACAGCTTCTCTTTCCAACACGGGCACACAAGCACTATGCTCACACATGATGGGTACGGCTACACTCTTTCACTGTTTTTTCGTGGAGCCTTTTATGGGACTAATATATTGATAACAGTGTATACATACCGATAACAAATAATTACAAATTAACAAGGATCAAATAAAAATCTTTTTGCTTTCCAGCCTGGCAATCTTAGAACATTTGGAGTATTTTTTTTTTTTTTGAGTATTTTGTCTCCCGCGTTTGGGAGACACATCGGCCGATCACCATGCTTCCGTCCGCAGACTTTCTTTAACTTGATGCACATGGCCTGCCTCGTATAAAAGTTTTCATTTAGCAATATTAGCCCTACGAAAAAATTTTTTCGAACCTTCTACGGTCTTAAAACCAGTAAGAAGCTGCGGTGGAACGCACGCAGACGACGCCACCCCCGCACAAGCAGGTGCGCACGCGGTGCGGGGGGAGCCTTACCACCCCAACGACGCGGGAGCGCCCGCATTGGCGCTGAATGCAGGGGGCGATGGTGGAGCCGCCTGGCCTTGTGCCCCATCCCCATTCTTTGTCCGTGTGTGCTAGCACAGTTAAAATGTCTAATAATAATAATAAGAAGAAGAAGAAGAACAACAACAACAATGGAACTTGATCTGGTGGACCGATATATACACATAGAGAAGGAGTTCTGTAGGTCCAGTGAAAAAGAACAATTAAACGAGGGGCACACTTACGGATATTGCATGTTTAATGTCATACTGCATTCCAGCCATGGCATGGCCTCTGTCAAATGTTCAGACAAAGGCCATACCACGGCCAAAACGTAGAACAAGATTAAACATGAAATTACTGTAAGCGCAGCCCCGCCACGGTGGTCTAGTGGCTACGGTACTCGGCTGCTGATCCGAGGGTCGCAGGATCGAATCCCGGCTGCAGCGGCTGCATTTCGATTTAGGCGAAATCTTGAGGCCCGTGTGCTGTGCGATGTCAGTGCACGTTAAAGAACCCCAGGTGGTCAAAATTTCCGGAGCCCTCCACTACAGCGTCTCTCATAATCAGATCTGGTTTTGGGATGTTAAACCCCACATAACAACAACATAATACTGTAAGTGCACCCTTCGTTTCTTCATCTATATGTACTTGTATATACTCACTGGCTAGCAGTTATTCACAGCGTGTTCATGGCATTAACACACACAAGGAAACATGCTGGTCACCTGCAACACTCTCGTAATATGATCCAGCACCGCATCAATTGACGCATACCAATGAATGATGACCATATGATATTCTTTGCTCATCGAAAGTATGTTCCCTTAAAAGGTAATATTGATGTAGATAGTATTTGCATTTTCTAGACATAGTATGTATATCGCCAAAGGATTCACTGGGTTGTTATAATTGATAATGGGGCATTGTTGTACAAAAATATTTAACCATGGGAAACGTACAAAAGTTGATGGTGCAGCAGCCCATCATTGTTAAAAATCGGTATTGTTTTAAGTGGTTTCCGCTAGATGTGACAAGATCACTACAGAAAACATGACATCATGAAACATCGTGGAATCACAACTTGCGGAGGCTGTGCTTTTGTGGACTGCGTGCTGTAGTGATTGGACAAACATTGTGATGTGCACAAAGCATCGACACAAGTTGAGGTTGATTGTGCCAGAGTTAGTTTCTTTGTATCCATCTCATTCGGTACATTTGGATTTTGGCGTATTTAAAAAGAAATACTCCATCTCTCGCTAAAAGGAACCATGAGGCGATGTGAAGCAGCACGGGGGTGCACACCGGATTTGCATCGGTTTGGCTAGGTGTCGCGTTTGCATCGGTTTGACGCTACCAGACGCTGCCTGCGTCAGCGTTGTCTCTCGTGGGCAAGGGCGCGTTCTCATTCCTTGCGAGCTGGTAAAGCATTCATCAAAGAAACAGCGTTTCCATAGTCAACGCGCGCCGTTTGGAGAGGAGGGGGAGGAGGATGGGCAGTGTGGACGGACAAAGCCCCCACCATAAGCTGCTTCGCATTGAAGCTACTAAATGGTGCAGCAGGCAGGTCAATGCACTTGCAAACATTGTGAAACCTGCCCAAACAACACAACAATACCATGTTCTTGACATCTGTGCGCACAAAGAGGGATCGCAGCATGCTAAAATGCTGTTGCATGGAGGCAAAATTTGATTTATTGAGCGTGTGCATCTACAGGCAATATGTGTACACTGGGCCTAAACTTTTTCTTGGGATTTTGAGAGGATTTTTCAACTGTTCAGTATAGCCCATAATTTGGTAAATCCCAGTTTAATATATCTGGGATTGACTGTAAACTTAATGTAACTTAGTTTGTGTAGTGCCACCACCCAAGGCGCCATAAGGCCAGGATCGGGAAGACCTCCAGCCATACCCGCAAGCGCCCTGGTAGCGCCCGGACGTTGCCTCTTCCGGTTCTATGGCTTTCGTTCAGCACAGGGAGCCCTTCAGGAACACTGCAGTTGAACTCTGCCGTCTGCGGAGCAATTCACGAATAGTCCTCATACTGTAACAGCCGGAATACCTCATCTCCAAGCATAGCCGGCTCCTCCGGGAATGTCTGGGATCATCTTGACTTGGTCAGGAGTCTCGCGTTCGCGCCCGGAACTAGACAACATGGCCCATGACACCAGCAACCTGCACCCAGCTTTCGAATACCTCTTCTCTCTTGGCTCCATCCATTCCACTTTCTCTTTTTCTTCTCCCGTGCACTTCATGCCATCTTGTAATTGGTTCCTCATTGCTCACGTAGCCATGCCACTGCCCACCAACGTTCTTTTTCTTGAGTCTCTTACGTGGTGCATCACGTCCTTAACGCACTCACAGCGCTACACTTTCGACCCCGCACGGTTGCACTGTGTATGCACAAACCTTACTCATCACATTAATGTACAATAGTTATCGCAGCTATGTATGTAGGAATGTATTTTTTACGGTGGTATGATGTACAACTCATAGATATGCCTTTAGTATTTGTACTGCAGTGAGTCATGTAACTAGTATTGCATCACATGGTATTCCATATGCCCTTGGATATGATAAAAAAATACGCATGAGAATAAATTGAGTATATAGGAAACCAAAAGACAAAAATAAATGAGTGTTATGTTATGTAGAAATTGAACTTCACCGGCTTTCTTCAGTGTCATATGGGACTGGGGATAGAAAGAGGTGAACCATTGTTCATAGATGGAAACTGTAGTGGCTCACCTCTCATGCGTGAGCAAATGCAAAGTCATAGAAGTCTCATGTGCACTGGTTTTCCCCCCTCAAAAAGAAGTGTGGCGTACTTTTCTTCTTCTTCTGGCACAGCACTTGGAACATGAACTAGGAGTGGGGTTCGGCTAAGAAAAGAAGAATAGGTGGTTGGAACGATGGCGGAGATGTATTAATAAACCACGCTGTGTTTTCGGAACCGCGTTTCAGAGTGCTACATTTATTGGTGACCCGGACTACGAACGCGACCTTCCATGGAGCAGCAGTAAATGTAGCACTCTGAGAACGCGATTCCGAAAACACAGCGCAGTTTATTAATGCAT
Organism: Hyalomma asiaticum; assembly: GCA_013339685.2. NCBI lineage: Eukaryota > Metazoa > Arthropoda > Arachnida > Ixodida > Ixodidae > Hyalomma > Hyalomma asiaticum. The sequence continues at coordinate 120,053,817 of CM023486.1, forward strand.
CTGCACCATCGTTCCACCTACCTCTTCTTCTTTTCTTAGCCAAAGCTCCACTACTAGTTCATGTCCCAAGTGTTGTGCCAGAAGAAGAAGAAAAGTACGCCACAGATGGGCCCCCCCTGCAGACAAGTGGCCATGGGCACTTGAGAGAAAAAAGTCAAATGGAGCTTGTCATAATGGGTGCCGGCTTGATCCGTTCAATGCTGACTGTGTCTTCATGCCCATTGCGCAGGATTGTAAAATGATGTTCAGAACTCTTGATGACTGGGAAAGGACCATCATAGCGAAGCTGAAGAGCACGGCGAGACGCATCAACACGAACAAAAACGTGTGAAGATGTCTGTAGGTTTGCCGGCAGAAAAACGTCATTCTTAGTGTGAGCTGAAGTTGGTGACGGGCGCAAGTTCTGCATGAAGATCCGCAGATGCTGGACGAAAGAAGATGGATCCGAAACACTTTGCGTAGTAACGGGGCTGACAAGGTCTCCAGGCAAACGAAGTGTGCAGCCATAAACCATCTCGGCGACAGAGCAGGCAAGTTCTGGCCGAAGTGTTGAACGAAGGCCGAGAAGCACGATGGGGAGGTGTGATACCCAATCTTCGGCGTGAGGCTGCGAGGCGAGTGCTGCTTTTAAATGACGATGGAGTCTCTCGACAATGCTGTTTGATGCTGGATGATACGCAGTTGTGCGAATGCGTGCACAGCCCAGTAGAGATGTGACAGAGGTGAAAAACGCTGACACATACTGTCTTCCTCGATCAGTGGTCACCGTCGATGGTACACCGAAACGGCTAATCCAGGTAGCAAGAAAGGTACGAGCAACTGTTTCTGCCGTGATGTCAGGCATTGGAGCTGCTTCAGGCCACCTAGTGTACCTGTCAACACACGTAAGCAAATACGTATATCCCCGGCATGGAGGTAAAGGCCCGACAATGTCCAAATGAATGTTGTCAAAACGTGTATCAGGGAGAGGGAATTTGCCCCATGGCTGCTTGGTGTGCCGTTGTACAGCCGCCCAAATCTTTAGCTATCCTGCGCGAGCGCCGACTTTTTTGTGCGTCAGCGCCGTACGACGGAGCCAAGTTGCAAACAGGGCGAGAATAAGCGCATGCGCATGAAGCGCGCTCAGCTGGGCCCATCGTCTGCATGGCTGTTCCTTCGTGAGAACGTCGCCCCGCATTAACTCACTTCAGACGGACAGACAGCCCATCTTGCCCGTATCTTATGTTCCGAAGATCAGCAAGCAACCGAGAAAATGAAATCCGCGGATACGTCACACGCCCCCGCGCCCGTGGTGTAGAAACGGCGTCTCCAACAGGTGAAAAAAAAAAGGCATTTGCGCCGCCAGATAACAAATGAACGATCCACATTTGTCAGCTTATCTCATGCGCGGGGGCGTGTGACGTATCCGCGGATTTCATTTTCTCGGTTGCTTGCTGATCTTCGGAACATAAGATACGGGCAAGATGGGCTGTCTGTCCGTCTGAAGTGAGTTTATGCGGGGCGACGTTCTCACGAAGGAACAGCCAAGCAGACGATGGGCCCAGCTGAGCGCGCTTCATGGGCATGCGCGTACTCTCGCCTTGTTTGCAACTTGGCTCCGTCGTACGGCGCTGACGCACAAAAAAGTCGGCGCTCGCGCAGGATAGCTAAAGATTTGGGCGGCTGTACCTTGATACACTGACACGCTGTGCAAGTGCGAACCCAGTCACGAATGTTAGCGCGTATGCATGGCCAGACGTAGCGTTCAGTGACCAGGTGTTGCGAAGCTCTTACGCCTGTGTGGAGGGTGGCCTGTGTGGGCTCTTACGCCTGTGTGGAGTGGAGGGTGTCGAAAACAGTACGCCGTAGATGTGAAAGAACATAGATACGAGTTCAGTTGTGTGAAACATCGCACCAGAGCGTAACGTTGTGTTCGGGAAAGTTGACTTGTTGCAGTCGGAGGGAAGTAGAAGATTGGAGCCGTGGAAGCTCATCGTCTAATGCCTGTGCCTCCGCGAGCGAAGCCAATGAAAGGTCGGTGGTGCCTGTCATGGCATTGATTACGGTAATACAACTGAGAGCGTCCGCTGCACTGTTAAAGCTGCCTTTTACATAACGTATGTCTGTTGTGAATTCAGCAATGAAAGCAAGGTGTCGAAGTTCTCTAGGAGTGTGCGTGGCACAGCAGGAACGTAAAGCGGAAACAAGTGGCTTGTGGTCGGTGAGAATGGCAAATTGTCGCCCTTCAAGGAAGTACCTGAAATGCCGCACCGCAAGGTAGGCCGCGAGGAGCTCCCACCCAAAAGTACTGTATCGGCGCTCAGTGTCGCGTAACTTGCGGGAAAAGAAGGAAATTGGAGCCCATGCACCATTTATCCATTGATGAAGAGCGGCTCCAACTGCTTCTGAAGAAGCGTCCACCATGAGGCTAGCGGGAGCAGTTGGTGAAGGGTGTTGCAGGAGGGTGACCTGTGCGAGTTTGGTCTTAACGGCGGCAAAAGCTTGATCCGCGACTGTGTCCCAGGGAAGTGCGGCTGACTCGGCTTTCGAAGTCGAAAGTAGTGCCTCCAGAGGCTGCAGCAGTGTAGAGCATGTAAGGATGAAGCAGGTGATAAAAATTGACGAGCCCGAGAAAACGTCGCAGACTACGTATGGACGTGGGAGGCGGATAGTCGAGGATAGCTTGAACCTTGTCAGGTAGAGGAGTGATGCCATCTTTAGTGATCTGATGTCCGAGGAATGCTATCGCCGAGACTCCAAACTGACACTTTTCTGCATTGATGACAAGGTCATAATCACGCAGGCGAGTGAAAAGCTCACGTAGATGTGCCTTGTGTGTTTCAGCGTCCTTGCTGGCAACGAGAAGATCGTCTATATAGGCGAAACAAAACGGCAAGCCTCTCGTGACTTCGTCTATGAAACGCTGAAATGTCTGAGCTGCGTTTCTCAACCCGAAAGGCATTTGTAAATATTCATAAAGCCCAAATGGGGTAATTATTACAGTTTTTGGAATGTCAGAAGGCTCAACGGGGATCTGGTGATAAGCTTTTACGAGGTCAATCTTCGAGTATACATATTGTTGTGCCGGTTAAATATGCAGTGCAGTCCTGAATATTGGGTAAGGGTATCGATCTGGAACGGTGACTGCGTTGAGAGCCCGATAATCACCACAGGGCCGCCAGTCATTGTTCTTCTTGGGAACCATGTGTCGCGCCGACGACCACGAGCTTGATGACGGACGAATGATCTTCAGCTGTAACATATGTTCGAACTCGTTGCGAGCAATTCGAAGTTTATCAGGGCCCAGTCGGCGAGGGCGGCAGTGAACAGATGGGCCTGTGGTAACGATGCAGTGGGTCACAGTGTGCTTGGGGTCTTATCCATTGGAGACTGCGTTGTAATCTCTGGAAACTCGTTGAGTAGAGCTGTATATGGTGACGTAGGCATTTTCATGAAAGTGGGGTTTAGGGCCGTAGCGCGTGACAGAAAACCATTGACCGATAAACCGGTATAGCTATCCACCAGGCGACAGCGGTTCCTATCCACGAGCAGATGAAAATGCCTTAAGAAATCGGCGCCTAAGATTGCGTAGCGTACGTCTGCTATCCAAAACAACCACTGTAGTTTTTTCTTGAGGCCGAGATCAAGGGTCAGAGACTTCTGTCCGTATGTTGCAATGACAGAAGAATTGATCGCTTGTAAAGGAGTGGTCTTCTCGCGGAGACGCCGGTCAGTTTTGGACGCTGGAATTATGCTGACTTCTGCTCCAGTGTCCACCAGCAAGCGAAGACCTGTAGTTTTGTCGGTGATGTGGAAGAGGTGGCTTGATGAGTGGCCTTGATCGCCCACCGCTGTTACTGACGATCGGCCGGGGCGTTTCCCATGCCATGAGCAGGGTGGCGCACATTTGCGAGCCGCAGCACGAAAATGCCGGTGATAGTAGCATGTGTGCTGCGATGAAAAACGGTGGTCGAGCTGGTTGAGGGACCGTTGCTGAGCAGGCGGCGGGAGCGGTAGTCGTTGTGGACGAGGGTCATTTAAGTCGCGAATGCTCAGCAATTGCAGACGCAAGTTGGCGACTTTGGCTGTCAGATCATTTACCGTCTCTCGAAGGGAATTTGCTTCAGAAATCGGAGATGTATGGGCAGCATTTATGACTGCCGGAGCAACGTCCATCATGTCATCGGCCATTTCTGCTAGCTCTGACAGAGTCTTGTGTTGAGCTGGGACGAGAGTCATTCGCACGTGAGGGGGAAGACGCTGTAGAAACAACTCACGTAGTATGGAAGTTTCCGAGCAGGCCGGCTGGTCCCCAAGCAGGTGTTGCAGGTGACATAGAAACTGTGTGGGACGGCGGTCCCCGAGCTCCTCGTTGCACAGAAGTTGCTGAATGCGCCGATGCTTAGGCGGAACGAGGCGGTGAAGGAGAGCCTGTTTGACTGTCTTATATGGAGTTTCACCAGGTGGGCCCACGAGGATGTCGCGTATTTCGGCCATTGCCTGTGGCGGCAACGCTTTGACGAGTAGCTCATGCTTGCGAACTTCTGACGTGATGCGATGAATGCGGAACTTGTTCTCGACTTGAATGAACCATAAGGAGGGATCGGTAAGCCACAGCGTTGGTAGTGTTATGGTATTAGTACCTCCAACACCCGAAGAGGCTACATGGCCGGGTGCAGTGACGGCGGTACCAGGGCTGAGGTCGTCGAGATGCTCACGCTGCTCCATGGAAGGTCGCGTTCGTAGTCCGGGTCACCGGACTACGAATGAACGCGGCCAGACATAGCGTTCAGTGACCTACAGACATCTTCACACGTTTTTGTTCGTGTTGATGCGTCTCGCCGTGCTCTTCAGCCTCGCTATGACGGTCCCTTCCCAGTCATCAAGCGTTCTGAACATCATTTTACAATCCTGCGCAATGGGCATGAAGACACAGTCAGCATTGAAAGGATCAAGCCGGCACCCATTCTGACAAGTTCCGTTTGACCTTTTCTCTCAAGTGCCCACGGCCACTTGTCTTCAGGGGGGGCCCATCTGTGGCGTATTTTTCTTCTTCTGGCACAGCACTTGGGACATGAACTAGTAGTGGGGTTCGGCTAAGAAAAGAAGAAGAAGTGGTTGGAACGATGGCGGAGATGTATTAATAAACCGCACTGTGTTTTCGGAACCGTGTTTCAGAGTGCTACAGAAGCTTTGGGGCTGGGCACAGCAGTCAGTTGTGGTGGAGATGCTCGTATGTGAATTGAAGGAATATGGACTAAAATAGGTGGACATGGCTGTGCAAGGACACTTGAAGAGTTAGGCACGTGAGGACATGAGCTCTATGGTACACGTATATTTGGCTCTGCACTGACGATTACTAGCTTGAAATCATTCCAGACATTGCCATCGCAGAGGTGGAAGGTATCTGGTCCAACTTGGCTGCAGATTGTGAATGGACTCTGTATTTGGCCTGCTTTCCTGGAAGACGTACCTCGACTCTGAGGCTCACCTATAGTTTGCTAGGTTTCGCTTCATGCTGAGAATCTGTATGTTGCTTAGTTGCCTGCTCTCTGTGGTGCACGCGGGCTCTGATAGGGTGCAAAGCAGGAGAAAGGGCAGAAGGTTTTTTTGGTGGAAGCACATAATGTCAATAGTGAGACATGACTGGCAACTATACAGAAGTTGTGAAGGCACCCAGTCAGAAGCAGAGCTAGACGCATTTGATGACACCTGATTCCTCTAAGTAAGAGAGCTCATCGGAGTCTTGCTCATGAGGAAGTAGAGAGCTTGGCAGCAACTGCTTGCCTGCCAGGGCAATGTTGCACTTTGTGCATGTACGTAGCCCTTCACCACACCAAGGTCCTCAGTGAAGAGATGATGAAAGTCAGATGACACATCGGAAAGAAGACAGGAAGCTGTATAATGGGAAACTTGTGAATGTGACAATGTAATCCTGTGGATATTGATGCAAGAACTTTAGTAGCATTGAAGCTGAGAAGCGATGAACTCGATCCCCAGGTAGCACAAGCCCGACTATAAGACGTCTGCATCAGGGCTTGTTTAAGCCAAGTGGTTGTCTACAATCCAACTTAAAGAAGCCCAGTTGTAGCCATAGAACTCTACAAGCCCTCCTGATGCCAAGCTAACGCTCCCTCCGTATTCGTCTAGGGGAAGTCTCACCAAGCCCTTTGTTTGACTTTGTGTAGACTTTCATATCGAGACATTTCTATTTTTTTGCTTTCCCAGAAATATGCAGTTGATTTAAGAAAACAATTTCACATAATGTGCGTACTGTCCACAAGTGCAGACTGCCGGCAGAAGTGCACTTTTCATGGAAGTTGTGCTGCAGGCTGTTTAGGAAATATGCACAGATAAGTACAGCCAATTTTTTTGGAGCACTGCAGTGAGACCAAAGCACAGCAAGAAATAGCAAAATCCAAAATTCATTTTTCAAATTACAGTGATAAAGAATGTCCACATGGCTAAATCCTTGCTTTGTCAAGATTGTTTTTTGAATGTATATATACAGAAAGCTGACTCAGCAACCCAATGCGAGTGATAAGGAATACGTCAGCTGGTGACAGTCTCAGTGGCTTACGAAGGCTGAAGAACTGCACCATTAAAAAGAATAATATGCAGGCTCATGCGACAAAAGAAAAACACTAGACTGGCTAATTGCTATAGAGTGACACTTGGCAATGAGCATAATGTACCAAAAAATCATTTGTCAGTGGTTGTCCCAAGGCTGTGTGCCCAACTGCATAATTAAGTTAGGTGCAATAACTTTAATACCTAGTTAATTACGTAAGTGAGAATTTCTTTATAAAATAATCAAGCAAAGAGCTCAGCACAACATGTTTACTACCTCTTAGGTGCTCGATGTCTGCTCTTCTTCACCAGGCTGGTGAATGGCGTGGTTGTTGCCTTTCCCATGTAAGGCAACTTCAATTGTGCTGCAGTACTGAATAACCTGCTAAGACAATGCAGATAGCACACATCAGCTAGTATCATGACATTTTTCAAACCATTACCTAATATGGACAGCTGTGCAATTAATATTGCTACAGAGCCGGTCAAGGTATGAGCCGGGGAAAGAGGAGAAGGAAGATGACGTTAGCTGATGTGCAGCGGATCGACACCATCATCGCTTGATCATCGCCAACCTCGCCCTGTAAATAAGCATCGCCCACTGTTCAACCGTAACAGTTTTGTGGTGGAAGTGCTGGGTACGACAACTACTGAAGACGGAGCTGCTTGGGCCAATCTTGCGACGAAGCCGACGCCTCGCTCGACTGCCCCCACTAGAGATCCCAATGTCTCGCACCGATAACGACCAGCCGTCTCTGCCATCTCCGGCACGGTCAGCCGGTGTCCCGATGCACCTGATGGAGCCACGCACTCTCAGGAAAGTCTGGCGAGGATGTTGAAGAATGGCTGACTCACTACAAGCGTGTGAGCAGATACAACGGCTGGAACTCCGAAGCTCAGCTAGAGAACGTTGTTCTCTTTCTGACAGACATAGCACTCGTGTGGTACGAGAACCACGGGGATACGCTAACAACATGGGACCGCTTCGTTTCTGACATCACGGAGTGCTTTGGAGATTCAACTGCGAAACGGAAGCGGGCGGAGCAGACATTGCTTCAGCGTGCGCAAGTCCCAGGTGAGATGTGCACGACCTACATAGAAGCAGTTCTGAAGCTTTGTAAGTCCGTTGATCCTCGAATGTCCGAAGAGGACAAAGTTGGACACCTTCTCAAAGGCATTGTCGAGGACGTGTACAACTACTTGATCGGGAAGGAAAGCCTCAGCTCGGTAGCTGATCTCACCAAGCATTGCCGTGCGTTCGAGACCTTGGAGCTGCGCCGTATTACGCCAAAGTTCGGGACGTTGGCGAACGTCGCAACCATTGCAAGCATTCGGGAGGGCGCGTGTACTATGCCCAGAATCCCAGGGGTGACCATGCTGCTTACGACGTCGGTCGCATGTCGCCTGTGTGTTACAACTGCGGCACCGTGGGACACATATCTCGGTTTTGTCACCGGCGTCGACAGGCGAGACCGATTCCACAAGTCCCTACTTGTGGAATCACAAGTCGATTGTACGTCACAAGTCGATTGGTCATCGACTTGTGACGATGCATTCAGGGAACTAAAGTTTCTGCTAACATCAGGGCCCATATTATGCCACTTTGATCCATCCGCGCCCACCGAAGTTCACGCTGATGCTAGTGGTATCGAAATCGGTGCCGTAGTAGTCCAACGTCACCAAGGATGTGAACACGTTGTGGCTTATGCCAATCGCTCTCTGACTAAGGCGGAACATAATTACACCGTCACAGAGCAAGAATGTTTGGCAGTAGTATTCGCTGTCCACAATTTTCAGCCCTAGATCTACGGACGACCCTTCACTATTACTACTGACCATCACGCTTTGTGCTGGCTGGTAAATCTCCGCGATCCGAGTGGTCGACTGGCTCGTTGGGCTCTCCAACTTCAGGAGTACAACTTCGTCATCTCCTACAAGTTCGGTCGTCTCCATGCAGACGCAGATTGTCTTTCCCGCCTCCCTCTGCCGACAACGATGTGTGACGAAGACCATTTCGAGGACTGTTTTGCCTCTATTTCTTCGACGTTCCCAGACTTGACGACTTTTAGGGCTGAGCAAGAAAGTGATGTTAGTTTGGAGCCCCTCTTCACTACCGGGCTGTGTCCTCAAGCCAGCGGTCGATTTTGTGTGCGAGATGGCTTGCTGTACAAAACCAACTATTCGGCACAAGGCGCATGCTTCCTTCTGGTGGTTCCGCAGACTCTCTGTCTGGATATACTAAAAACTATACATGATGACGCTACCTCTGGCCGCCTAGGCTTCACCAGAACGCTTGATCGGACATAGGAGCGTTTTTACTGGACGAAAATGCAAGATGCAGTCAAGCAGTACGTCGCTAGTTGCGAGCAATGTCAACGTTACAAGCGCCCTACAACCACTCTGCTGGGTCTTCTTCGACCTGTGCCATCCCCTTGTTTGCCGTTCGAACAAGTGGGTATCAATCTCTTAGGGCCATTCCCACAATCCTCTAATGGCAATCGATGGGTGATCATATGTGTAGATCACCTGACTTGGTACGCAGAAACGGCGACCGTGCCATCTTCAACCGCTGCATGTTTCGCCACGTTCTTGCTACAGTTTATTTATTTATTTATTTATTTATTTATTTATTTATTTATTTATTGTACCCTCAGGGCCAGAAGGCATTACAGAGGGGAGTGGGGATACATAAAGAATACAATAAACAGCAAATCATAAAGGAACAAAAAAGTACAAAGTGGCTGGCGAAAACTCACAACAAGACAAAAAGGAAAAAAGCAGTGGGAATACACGAGAACAATTTTGATAAGAGAAAAAGAAATTATACAAAGAGTAACAAGTATAAATATATTCACAAGATAGCAATTGTTTTACGAAACATATTAATATCGACTATGTCAGCAACGTCATGGGAAAGGGCATTCCAACTGACACAAGTTCTGGGTACGAATGAGTTATGAAAACATTTAGTGTGACAAGATGGAATCCCAACATTATTGCGGTGATCAATGCGGGCTGATATGTACGAGGGCCTTGTGAGTAATTTGTTTTTCAGATAGCTGTTGTAGTAAATTTTATGAAAAAGACATAATGAAGCTACAGACCTGCGATGAAAGAGAGAAGGGAGGGACAAACTTAATTTCATGGCGGTTACGCTACTTATTTGGTGATAGTTAGAGAGTATGAAACGACAGGCGTGGTTTTGAACAGCTTCCAAGTCTGAAATGAGTGAATCAATGCCAGGGCTCCAGACTGATGCAGAGTACTCTAATTTCGAGCGAACCAGTGTTTTGTAAAGCAGCAATTTAATAGAACTGGATGATTGAGAAAAGTTCCTGCGAAGATACCCAAGCATGCGATTGGCGTTATTTATGATATGATCGATGTGAGTTTTCCAGGACAGGTTAGAAGAAATGTGGACACCGAGGTACTTATAAGAGAACACAGTTTCAAGAGTAACATTGTTAATGTGGTAAGCAGGAGGTTCAATGGAATTACGAGAAATGCGCATGTGCTTGCACTTATTAATGTTTAGTTTTATACTCCAAGTGTTGCACCAATCGAGAACCTTGTTAATGTCGGACTGAAGGCAAGAGACATCGTTATTGTCGTTAATTTCGCGGTAAATAACACAATCATCAGCAAAAAGATTTATTGAAGATGAAATGTTAGTCGGTAAGTCATTTATATAGATGAGAAAGAGGAGGGGCCCGAGAACGGACCCCTGAGGAACACCAGAACGGACAGGTAAGGGATGTGAATCAATGTTATTGGCTGTTACGAATTGAGAACAGTTTGGAAGAAAGCAGATCAGCCATGCAAGTACATTAGGGTCAATGTTAAGATTACGTAATTTAAGAAATAGCAGCCCATGTGAGACTTTGTCGAATGCTTTTCATTCTTCGGCGCGGTTCCCCTCGCGTCATCATTAGCGATCGTGGTCACCAGTATGTTGCTGACGTCGTGGAAGAAATGCTTCGTCTCTGCAGTTCTCACTTACGCCATTCGACACCTTACCACCCTCAGACCAACGGCCTTGTGGAGCGTACCAATAGAACACTAACAAACATGCTGGCAATGTACGTATCTTCCGATCACAAAGACTGGGATGACGTTCGACCTTTCATCACTTATGCGTATAATACCGCGAAGCATGAGACCACCGATTACACTCCCTTTTACCTGCTTTACGCACGTACGCCGATGAACAGTATTGACACAATACTACCGTTCTACTTCCACAGTGAGTACTCTGTTGCCAAGATGCTATGCCTTGCTGAGGAAGCCCGTCGTATCGCTCGACTTCTCACCGTGATATCTCAAGGCCGATCTAAGAAGCGTTATGACAGTCGCCATCAACCAGTTTCATACGCCAAAGGAGACTGTGTGGGTGTGGACTCCACAATGCACACGCGGCCTATGCCAGAAGTTCCTACCGCACTCGTCATTGTCGATCGTTTGAGCGACTTGACGTACGTGGTAGCACGCTTGACATCCGCTAATTGCCGGTCAAGCCGAACACAACTGGTCCATGTTGCGCGGCTCAAGCGATTTCACCGTGCACTTCCCAACTGATGTGAACTTGCCCGGCGAGCTTCGTCTGCGAACTGGGGAATGCTACAGAGCCGGTCAAGGTATGAGCCGGGGACAGAGGAGAAGGAAGACGACGTTAGCTGGTGTGCAGCGGATCGATGCCATCATCGCTTGATCATCGCCAACCTCGCCCTGTAAATAAACATCGCCCACTGTTCAACCGTAACGATATTGTTACAAAAGTATACCTTTACATGCAAAATAAAAGCACAAGCAGGTATCAACCAAAGAGAAAAACCAGTCCAGTCCGATGAACAACCAGACTCACACACTCCCATTTCTTCCTCTAGTGTGCACCACCTTGCGTAGTAGCATTGTTTCGAGGGTAGGCTCAGCTCGCCAAGCAAGCTAATGGTGGTTTATATAGCCAATAAACACTACATTTTTCACAAATCAGGTCTGCATAATACTGCAGTATGGAGGACAGTTCATGCAAGAGAAGAGTGCCACTCACTGCAGCTGTGGGTAACATTGTTCCTTCCATAAATAGAATATCTCCACAAAAATACTTATTCTAAATACTGCATGTCTTTTACATTAGTAGTCACTGCACCGATAAGTTCCCACAGCTACCCTGTAAACGTACCTTCAGTGATGCTGCAGATGTGCCAGTCCCTGGGGCTACCCTTCTTCCACTGGCCTAGTGTGGTGATGTTTGCTCCGAAGCAGTGTGTGAGAATGACGCACAGAATGCATGTTGTTAGGCTTTTTAATTCATGGGTCACAATATGTGAGAGTCACTGCATCTGCACAAAAAAAGCACAAGAGGCACCTGAAGCTGACAGTACCCATCAGAAAAAATGGCAACATGCCATGCAAAAATACAAGGGAGATAAGGGCAGAGTGTAGGCTACTATCTGTCATGAATCACACAAAGCCATCACATAGAGGCAAACTGATCAACACCCGGATTTGCAAGAAATATGGACACCAATTTCGCCATCACTAACAAAAAGTGCACACACCGCATGTTTATTTGTCAAGGTTTTTTTTTTCCTACATGGGGAAGTATTCAGAAAAGCTCACCTCGACACCACATGAAAACAACAGGCCATCAGTAAAAACAAAATCAATGGCAATGTTAACTCGACCTTTGCCAATCAATACAAAAGAGCACACGAAAAAAAAATGTGTACACAAACCTAAACCTTATGGAGAGCTATTGAGAAAAGCAACTTCCCTGTCTCAAAGTACGATCGAAAATGTGCTGAAGCACTTGTGATAATGTTGCCTGGTGAACCAAATTCTGTCACGCACTTTATAGTCATGACCTCTATAAAGCAACTTCCCTGTCTCAAAGTACAGTCGAAAATGTGCTGAAGCACTTGTGATAATGTTGCCCAGTGAACAAAGTTCTATCATGCACTTTAGTCATGACCTCGATTCCGTCAAACTCCAGTGTTCGCTTTGACACTATGGCAAACATTATTACCCCTTACAGCCACTGTTCTCACATGCCATCATTAATACAACACACCTTTTGCAACAGCATACCTACAGTAAGCACGAATTTTAGGCATTTAACTCTCCAGTGCTCATCAGATTTACATCAAACCTTTCTCATCAGGCAACATTATGGCATGCATAAACTTTAGAAGCGTATGAAGTTGGGCTTGTTGGTTCATATCAGACACCTAAAGCGCAAAAGGACAAGGACCGAGACAAGTGGACACACACTGCACTAACTTCCAACAACTTTATTGTGAAACATTCACACTCTATATACAAAAACCGTGACGTCACAACCGTGACGGCCTACCTGCGTCTGTGCGGAACCTGCACGGTTGTGACGTCACGGTTTTTGTATAGAGTATGAACATTTCACAATAAAGTTGTTGGAAGTTAGCGTAGTGTGTGTCTACTTGTCTCGGTCCTTGTACTCTTGCGCTTTCGGTGTCTAACATTATGACACATAGCGGTGCCAATTGACACAATTTCACTTTGTTTTCACATTGCTTTGCTCCTTTTTATTTGGAAGCAGCACAAAGTGTCTATGTACTCAGTCAAGAGAGATTTGAATATATAGCCACACATAGCTGGGGATACATGACAAAATAATGACAGTGAATGGCACAGCAGTTCCGTGTTTATACAGTATCAGCATATAAGGTTCCAGGTGTAACAACCTTACAATGAACACATGAGGCTCACAGCAATGAATCACCCTGCATAAAGAAAAGTAACCTGAACCTAAAAGCCTATTATTTGTGGCGTGTTCACAAAGCCAGATGCGAAGCGAGTAAACTGTGAACCACAGGAATGCACTAATAAACATGCAAGGCCTTTCAGTGCCTATGTGCAATGTATTTATTTATTTATTACATACCCCCCCCCCCCCCCTATTTTATAGGCTTTGGGCAAATGAGGGGGCAGGAATGCTACACAAAACAAGCTCAGTGCTTAAACAACGTGAAATCGTGTAACAAAAATAAGACAATGGAAAGCACATGTGCGAATGCGTACATGCAAAGTGCAAAGGAAAAAAAAGACAGAGTAAGGATCACTGCACCCAACAAACATATCAGATGCACAAATACTCAATATATACAGGGAATTTGTACATCTGATGCTCATGCAGCACAAGCCAAAATTTTTTCACGTTATTTAATACGTCCACGTGGACTAGGCATAACTCTGTTGAAATTGCACAAAAGCACTTGAAAAGAGATAAACTTTTGATAACTTACCCGAATGAGGCTGTCCTTCAACACTGATGGATCGATGCACAGCATGACATAAAGTTTTAATTCCAGGGATGCGTGTATGAAGAAAGGCGAAATGAAATCGAGCAACCACAGATACCACACGGAAAGCGCGGCCATTGTGAAGACTGTCAAACCACAGTAGCATACCGACCTTTCAGCAGATTACCATGGCATGCGAGACTATTCTTAAAAATAAATTCAACAAAGCAACTTATTTCACAATATTTGCACGTTCATAGGTTAAATTTATTATTAGTATACTAGTAAAGTCTCTATTTTGTTAAAGTACCAAACTACACGGCACGGCTCAAACAACTTCCGTTGACACACGTCAGAATTGAAGTAGTGGAATAACGGTAAGGGTCTGTAAAAAGAAGTCTGTGCAGACGTCTTACATTGTCATCGTCTGTTCATAGTTTTTGATAAAAAATCATGTCATATCAGAACCTTCTACATATCAATATATTGCAAGGTACTCAAAGTGATGTTATTGATTGTCGTCCAACTGGTGTTGCCAAAGAAATCTATACGAGTATGTCACAAAAAGAACAGTCGCTTGCAAGTTATGTGTGTAACACTTCAAGACACTTTCTTAATAATGTGAATACCGACACATCACCGGTGGTTCTTGCAGCTCATGTCTTCAAGATGTTTAAGAGAAGCTGTACATTAGACATCTAATTCATAGCTCGACTTAGCACTAGCTGTGTCAAGCTGGGTCAAGCCAAGTCAAGAACTCTTGTAGCCGGCTTTTGCTTCCTAGGTCTCTGTTGTCACATGGAAAATGACAGGAGCCGTGGTATCGTTGTACCGGATGGTTTCGGTGAAGTAGCCAGCGTTAGGAATGCAGGTTCATGAGTACTGTAGGATGATGTGCGATTGCCGGAGTCAAGTACCAAGCAGTGCTTGCAATCTTTCATATTCATAAGCGACATAGTTGTGCATGTTTCAACTAAGAAGGGAATGGCAGTATGGCCCACTGGGACGAAAATTTTCAGTGGCAATGGCTGTTTTAGAAAGTCAGCGATGTTCAATATGGTGACTGTATTTGTGAGCACTGCATCTTCAACTTGTGTGATGCCTTCGTTGGTAGTTCTGGATGAATTGCAGATGGCTCAGAAATGTCTGTATTTGTCACAAGTGGAACAAGTCCAGTTACCTGTTCGATAGTTTGGAAAGTTAGCAAAATGTTTTGGTGATCCATATATATGAAGCACAAGCTGGATACTGGTCGACATGCATTTTGCCATGCGGTCCATGGTGCAGGTGCAGTAGTATCATCTTGCCGGTGGCCATCTTGCAAAGTAGTGCGCTGTGGCTGGACCTTCCCCATTTAGGTGTTGGCAGAATTGTGCAACTCATGCTATGTGTATTCCTCTTCTTCAGTGATTTGGATCCCCTGTTGCAAAGTAAGGGTAAGACCTCGTTGAAGGCGTCCCCATCGGACATTGAGGGCAGTAATGCCAGAGAACAGTTGGTCGTGGACCATGGTGCTAGTAAAAGTGCCAAAGTTACACTTCCTTGCCATTGCTTGCAAAGCTGAAACGAAATCTTGAATCGACTCTCCCAGTAGTTGCTTGCACAGCTTGAAGTAGAGCACTGCACAGGCTCGGGCACGGGCTGGGTAAGCACTTATCAAATCGGGCCCCGGCCAGCACCTGGCCTGAAATAGGCCCGAGCATCATACATGCTGGCAATAGTAGCTGCGGATAATGCTACAAGTAAGTTGAGGAAGCTGCCAATGCAAGATAGCCGCCTGGACGTAAGTTTGAGACAGATGTGCTTTCGGGCATCTTGAGTGAGGAATTAAATAAAAGTACAGCTATGAGGTTAGTTTATATGTTGTGGTGCCTGAGACATATTTCATGTGACTGCCTACAATCAGCACTTGCCGTGCTTGTTTCCGCCATACTGGTTCAAGTGTTTTGCAGGAAATTAATAGTGGCGCTATCCATGCAGTTTTAGTTGAAGAGAACTGTTCATAAAGGCAATTAGCACAGCGAGTGAATGTAGGATTAGTGACAGAGTAGAATAAAGCATCTCTGACTTTCAACAGAAAGTGTTGCACACGTATCTACTCAAATGCTGCTAATTTTCTTGCAGTGCAGTTTAGGATTTAACAATAGACAAAAATGATTTGACATATCATTTGCATGTCTATAATGTACATACATATTTCCTTGCATGTGCATTGCAAGCGTTTTGACAGAATATCGGTCTGATTAATTCATTCTAAAGAAAATAGGTTTTCCAATGAATGCAAATTTCGGTGAGTGTTCCAGTACATGGAGAGACATAAGTGTTAGTCAGACTCATGGTTGTTTGAACTAGTTACTTCGGTCGACACTCTGCACTAGCTGATTGTTCAAATTGCCATGATTCTACTGACAAATTGCAGTCCATTGAAGAGTTGGCGTGTACATTCAGTTATTATAGTCATTTAATTAGAGCCAGTTCAACAGAAACGTTTGTAATCATGGCGCTGCCAGTTGGGCCCTGCGGTTGAAACTTCTCAGGTGCTCCACGCAGTCGTGAGTCCTGTTGAAGCGAGTTCAGCTATTCATAATGGATACTATTTTTCGTATGCCCACCTGATTTGTAGATGTGCATGCATGCCAACTTGTCCATATTCGTTTGCTCCTGCCTCACTTTAAAACTGAGACACCATTGTTATGTCGCCATTATGCAGAACGAGATGGACAATATAGCATTGAAGCAGTTCACAAGCTGGTGGGATGTTGCGAGCGGTGGTTCACGAAGCAGGATCACTCATTATTTTTTTAGAACCCGAGTTGAACTGGAATGGAACAGAAATGGGATGACAAAGAATCGTCTGGTGTTTTTGCAGTCCTGCTCCAAAGGTTATTTGCACCTACACGCACATGCAAGCATCGACGATTACTAAATAACTCAGACAAATATTTCATGCAGCACGGGTTGTGCAAAGCCTTGCAAGCTTGTATTTATAGTGGATGTGATTAAGATGATTGAATTAGAAGCTCTAGTACTGATTTTATACTGTCCAAGTATGTTTCTCCAGAGCCGTATACGGCTCTGCTTTTCTCTTGAAAGCAGTTTTGGCATGTAAATTGGTGATGCTTACGTGCATGGTGATTTCTCTGCATTTCGTCATGTGTAGTTGAAGGTCATGGGTTCGAATCTCGCCTGCTGCGGCTGCATTTTGATGATGGCCTGTCTACTGGGCAATGTCATTTGCGCGTTAAAGGACCCCATGTGGTCAAAATTTCTGGTGCCCTCCACTATGGCGTCTCTCCTAATCATATCAGGGTCTTGGGACATGAAACTGCATTTCAACAATGCAGACTTGTCCGGACTTATCGCGAGGCATAACCCCTTTTTGCTCGAACGTTGAGAGCCTGCCTTCATATAGACTGCTCGCACGTAATTATGTATGTGAGTCAGAAGGGTTGCCGAACGCGATGGGGAGGAGAAGTTTCTCATCGAGCTTTAGTAGAGAGGCACTGCCTACTATCGAGCCCCTTGATTTTGAGCCGTGCTTATTTTTAGACGAGCATGCAACCCATCTTCACGAATTCCGACAACGCCAAGACATAGACTGAATGTTCTATGTCATACTTGAGCTGTGCCTACCAAACACTACGTATTGAAACAAAAACTGATTGGGGTCATGTTCTGTCATACTACGAAACCTAGCGCATACATGTTGGCTAAGAACTGACACCACCGGCACACCTGTCGTCCTTGAGAGACATGTCGTTCCACATAAGCGTCAGCCCTGCACATCTTGAATTTATACTCATGTAAATTTTATTATCAAAAAGACATGTTTCCCGACTAATGCAATATTAAGCTAGATTAAGTAGCTAGCGATGTGTGCATGAAGCCACCACCTATGCCTTCGCTTATACTGGCTTAAATCCACTTCTTTAGTCTGCCAGAGTGGCATAGTAGTTATGGTGCTTGCATGACTGTTGACCTGAAGGGCGTGGATCCAATATTGACCACGGCATTTGCCATTTCGATGGAGGCAAAAATGCTAGCTGACAGTGTACGGTTCGTTGTCAGTAGGTTTAGCGCACGTTAAAAAACCTCAGGTGGTCAGTATTTCCGGAGCCCTATACTATGCACACCTCACAGTCACATTGTGGTTTTGGCACATGGAGTGCCAGCGGTTATAATAACTATTTAATATAATATGGCCGTGATGAGCCAAATGTATACGACGATGCCAGTATAAATCATAATGCTTTCAAAACTGTCTACGGAAACCACCCTTTCAGTGGCTACATATATAGCATATGTAAAATAACCATCAACGCCTGGTATATGTTCAGGGGTTTAAGGGCTAAACAGGGCCAAGCCAGGTCAGACCGGGCCCAAGCACTTCGGGCCTGCGCCGGGTATGGGCCATGTTTGAAATGCCGGGAAGGGCTCGGGTGGGCCAGTGCATGGCACTTCTGGGCCAGGGCCGGGCTTGGGCGAAAAAATCGGCCCGTGCAGTGCCCTAGCTTGAAGTAGTGGTGCTCCGGGACCTCTGCGATGTTGGCTCGGGTTCGGGATTCGCTCCAGAAAGGCAGAGGACACAGAGGATTCACACAGAGGACTTGTTAACACTCATGCAGGGACTTAATACCAACATACGTTGGCTACAGACACATGCAGGCTAATAAGAGTGAAAGTTGAAAGATTCTCATAAGAGAGTTCCTGTTGAGCGAGCTGCACGTCGTTGGCGGCACAGACTCGGTCGGGGTGCAGTGGCGGAGCTAGGCGTATGACCTGGCCACGTCAGACTGATGCGGTTGTTTACTTGGTGGAAGATGCCGAACCTGTGCGTGCCGGTGGGCACCTGGCTTGGTTCCACCCGTCTGCACACAGCAGGAAGACCCTGCGCTCAATGTCCAGGGCCAGCCTTCGAGCCGATCGACCTAGCAGGAGGGAGTGTTTCCCACTCGAGGACGTAGGGCGGCGCTTTCTCCTATGGACCGTTATGCCCAGCAAGGGAGACTACTGCCCTGGAATGCTGAGCCTTGCACACTGCCCATGCCATGGGTCACGCACAAATCGTCGCCTTCTTCGCCACATGGCACATACACTGTTCAGCGTGATTCACCACCGCATGGATACCACTGAGACGCAATTCGCCATCGCACGGCTCACTTTATTAATTATTTTTTCTTGCGTATTTCATCCATGCAGGGGACGAATTATGACAACCTCACTTCTGGGTGACTTGAAATGTTTTCTTGTTGAGTAAGCGCTGCTTTGTACTTGTCGCCGGTCATGCCCCTGTACTGAGTTTGTGTTCTGTTCTTCGCCTGAGCCTCCTGAAGTGTCCAGTAGATGTCAAGACCTTCAACTCTAAGCTCACTTAGAAGAAGGCCCTTCTTAAGAGATGGTAAGGTGTTGTGTCCAGCCATGTCAACACACACTTGAAAAATGCAGTGCCACTTGATCCACTGAATAGGAGGTGGCCCCGGCATCTGTAGAAATGGCAGGGGGCTATAGCAGTAGTCATCATGGAAATGTGGGACTCGGGATGAGTTGCAGTCACCAGTATGCAGATGCGAGCCACGCCTGTTGTCAAGCATTAAGAAATGTGCAGGGTTGTGCCAGAGTATGTACAGCGAGGTAGGGTGTGGCCACAACAGACCACATGCAAGTAGTAGGGCATGTGCTGGAACCATGTAGGAAAGGCTCCTGAAGTGTAGGCAGGATCAGCATAAGATGCTGCTAAGCAGTACGAATGAGCCTCGCTTGTGGCTCATTTCTCCACCACTTTATAGTGTCGCCGCCGAATGGCTCAGAACAAAGGCATGTTAGCGCCGAGAAAACAACTGCTCAGACCGAGTGACAACTGTTCATTCAGGAACAGGGGTGTGGCATTCCAGAGGCAGTGGCCCGCTAACTGCATGCATTTGAGAATGAGACTAAAACTCTGTAAAACAACAACGCGGCAGTATGTGCTTGAATTTTTTTAACATCGAAATCTTGCTCTTTAAAAGGAAATATTCAGTATGAATGTTGCAGCACTGTTGGCCTAAAAATGGTCAAAATAATGAAATGCTTTGAGAACTATGGCTTTCTTCATAATTATATTGTAGTTTTTGCAAGGAAAATTCCAGAAATTATTCAAATCTTGCATGTAGTAGACAGGCGTGTGGCACTCTTTCTCTTCTTGATCATGAAATGAAATTTGCTTTTTCTATTGTTTGCATGCATGCATGTTTAAGTTTCTGGTTTATATTTGACAGAGTATTGATGTATTTCTCACCCTGCTTTGCTCCACGTACATAATAACTTTGTGCTGTCATTCCTCCTGGATTGTGCCAAAGCTTTTCTGCCCAGGTCGCATGTGCATGCTGAGTAGTGCCATTACCTTAAGTATTGTGCTGCTGACAGGATCAACACTCATCAGTGATCATCATTTTCAGCTATGACCCCTCCACGGATGGTCTTTGGTCGCAGGATATTGTGCTTCAAAACAAGAGTGCCAAGTTCCTTAGCTGCAGTTCACGGAAGCCCCAGGACAGACACCTTTTCTGGATCAAGGTGAGCAGAGGGGTTGGAGCTCCTCCTCCTGCAAAAACAGTGATTAGGGCATACTGATGAATATGAGAGAAGAGCCTCTACAGAAATGGCTTTTCTGAACTCGTGCTTACTTGGGAGGGCAAGTCAGCAGACAGTGAAAACTTGTCTGCAGTGTGCTCCTTTATTTTAGAGAACATAACTCTAAAGCAGAAATGATTACCTGTCTTCAAGACTGGAACATCCTTCCCATTTGAATGGAGTGTGCCCCTTAGTGAGAAACTGCTGACCATGGCCTGCTCCTTGCAATGTTTAGTATCTGCAAGCTGTGTTTGGATGTGTGTGTCATGTAGATGATGATAATGTTTCCCTCGACCACTGAAAGGAGGAGCACAGATCAGGGAACCGGCTTTCTTGTTTGACTAAATATAATGAAGCGAACAAATGATGGAGCTTCATTATGTTGTCATTAGCTGACAAAGTGACGAAGGTGTATTGGGACGGCTATCACTAACAATTTTTGAAAAGTTCTCAAAGAAAAAGTGACTGGGTGTTTAAATGGTGCTGATGTGCCTTCGGAAATTGACACAGGCTCTTCAAAAAAAGTTCCAAAGTTCAGAGACCACAACTGCTGGCTACCACACACTAAATTTTGGACAAGATGCCAGTGGATGAACAGGATCGAGCCCTTCCCGAAGGTGCTGACTGCCTGCTGAGTGCCTCAGGAAAAGTCATGGACTGGGTGAAAAAATTCCTCAGACCGGTATTTGAGCATTTCAAGAGCAGAGAACTGAGTCTGGTGCAGTCCAACAAGAAAGGTGGCTTTTTCATCTTCTGAAAAAGCTGTCTTTGAAGAAAAAGCAGCTCTTGTGATGGAGAAGAAATTCCGACCCTGAAGTGTTGTCTGAGAAGGGTCAAGCAACCTGAAGGCCTAGTGAAAGCCATGCAACAAAGAGTATGTTCTGCGTGTGTTTTTCGCTGCTAAGACTCATGAGCCTGACATTCCTTTTTTGGGCTGTCGTCACTGAAGGAGACTCTTGCAGCCTGTGTGCAAAGCACTGGACCCTTCAGATCCACTTGGGGTCCAGGGATCCTCCTACATAATTGACTGTTTAAAATCGGGTGATATATGTGCCAATTCTGCAGTGCCTACTGACATGAAAGATTTGTTTTATTTCATTCCACATAAGCACCTGTTTGCCATTGTATGCGACACTATTGAAGGATGAGGGGAATAGCCTTCAGGAATTAATGTGCCTTAATATGAACTCCTTCCTTTTTACCTGTCAAACACTTCAGTGTCTTTTAACAGTGGTCCGTTCATTCAAAAAAGGGGCATCTGCATATGTTCTAAGGCTTGCCCTATTTTATGTCATATATTTTTATCCAGCTTTGACAGGAATGTAAATCACAGCTTGCAGGACATTTGAATCATGTGCATTTTCAGGTACGTAGACTCATCCCAGAAAGCATTTGGGAATCAAGTGCCAAAAGGACTTTAAATTGTTTTGATGATTCCTCTCAGGAGCTTAGCTTGACTCATGAACTTTTCTAGGAATACTCAACATAATTTCTTGATTTTGTGGTGAAATGTCAGTGTGACAGTCATGTATGTTATGTCACTGTCCCAGAATGACAAAAGGGCTTCTCTCATATGAATCGTCACTCTTGAAATTGGTAAAGCAAGGATTTGCTTCATTGTGCTTAACGAATGCTATAAACAAGACCTTTGTCCTTTGTATGCTGGAAAGCTTTAATGCTCAGATGGCCAGGCTAGGCTGTGCAGGGTAGCCAGCCTCAATCTTAACAGCTGTGGCTGAAACTTATACAGAAGATGCCGAATATTCAAAAAGAAAAAAAGACAAATAAATGCCACGTTAGCATGGCTTAACAAAAGGGAAGGGGTTGTTACATAACCTTAAGCACGTGGCCACAAGGAACGGAGTAATTCTCGTGTGCTCTGTGCTAGAGAATTGTGGGAGAAGAAAGTTGTGAGCAGTGGCCAGGGACTTCGAAATCAGGGGGGCAGGAGGGGCAGTTGCCCCCCTGATGTTCATCCAGAGGGGGCAGCCCCCCCATTTTGCAACTGCTTATGCTAGAGGTGTACGAATATTCGAAATTTCGAATAATTTTCGAATAGCGCTTGATATTCGATGCGATTTTCACTTAACTTTTACTGTTCGAGCGAATAGTTCGACTAGTAAGTTCGTGAAGAAGTTGGAAATTTTTTAAAGAAGGGAAATATGCTGTTATGACAAGTGGCCCATTCCCTCAAGTAGTGCGCTTCACCTCATAACATCAGTGTACTGCAGCGATACTCACACTTGTGTACGGCGGCGGAGCTAACACCCGTGTACTGCGGCGAAGCTAACACTCGCGTATTGTGGCAAAGCTAACACTTGCGTACTGCGGCGAACGCTCGCGTATTGCGGCGAAGTTAACACTAACGTACTGCGGCGAAGTTACCTCGGCTTTCTGTTGCACAGTTCAGTGTTGGACTGTTCTTCAGGACTTTGGAATGACACTGTGGGCATACACGTCAGGCAGTAAATCATTTGCCCATGTTTAACAGTACATGTCTCCATAATTAAATAATTAGATATGCCATTATTCAAAAATAGTCGAAAAATTATTAGAGAAATATTCTATTCGATTCGAACTGGTACATAAATATTCGAGTTTGCTCCACACTTAAAATTTTTTTATTCACACAGCTCTAGTTTATGCTAAAGTTAAATGTTTGACAAGAAATTTCAAGTCGGGCCACACAACTACGTGGATTGCACAGGTTTTCCGTACTTCCGAAATTTCTAACCATTTTTAAGGTGTATAGCAATGTAATATAAGTGAAAACATAAATATGTAAAATGGATTATGGCTAATATGAATCAAATTATTATTAATTGATGTCATTAAAGCTACCAGCTATTAATATAATAATAGGTAACATAAATAAATAAGGATCAACAAATATTGAGAACAAATAAATAATAAAACACACAAAGACAACAATACTTGCCCCACCCCCTTTCCCCCCCCACTCCCAAAAAGAGCCAGAAAGGCGCGGAATTGCAGGACAGTGACAGCGTAAGCTGGAAGAGCGACGTTTTAGAGGCCATTGTAACCGCTTGGGGAAACTAGTGCAAGTACAGGTGGTAGGTATCCCCTGCGCCATAACTCAGCAGTTTGGGCTTCTCTCTGCACAGCGGTCTGTTGTGCCCGACACTGCCTTGCTGCAGCTGTGCAAGAGGTGCACAGCTCTGCGATTCACTTCTGCAGCAGCGGTCCGCACCTTGCGAGGAGGCGCCATCAGGTATAGTGAAGAACCAAGTCAGGTTGCTGCCGGCCGCGCACATAATGAATGGCAGCTTACCATTGTCTCTTAAGAGGAAGGTGTATAACAGCTGCCTCTTACCGGTACTCCCTTACAGGGCAGAAACTTGGAGGCTAACTAAGGAGGTTCAGCTTAAACTGAAGAAGACACAGCAAGCTATGGAATGGAAAATGTTAGGTGCAACATTAAGGGACAAAAAAGAGTGGATTGGGTTAGAGAACAAGGGCGTGTTAAGGACATATTAATAGAAATTTAGAAGAAGAAATAGACATTTGCAGGCCATGTAATGCGAAGACAAGACAACCGTTGGTCGTTAAGCATAACAGAGGGGATCCCTAGAGAAAGGAAGCATGGCAGGGGGAGGCAGAAAGTTAGGTGGGCAGAATTCGAGTTAGCCCAGTACTGGGATAATTGGAGATCCATGGGGGAAGCCTTTGCCCTGCAGTGGGTGATGATGTCGTGTAACCCACTTCAAAAGAGCCCGTGTTGTAGGGACCCACAAGTGGCATTGTTTGCAACTCTCTCTGTGCATAAACAGGTCCAAATGGCATCGTTCCGAGGTGTATCACCACTTGGAATAGGGAGGGAGCCTCGGTTGTGAAAGGCAGTCACCCTAGATGACATCCCCGTCTCACATTAGCGATTGGATGCACCAGCATTGTTACAGAAACTGCAGCAATAGGGGATGATCTTTTAGCTTTCCTTCAATATCCCTGCCTCATTTCTTCACACTTATGCATGAACAACTCATGGTAGCCATCTCGGTTGTTGTTGTTGTTCTACCAACAGTGCAGCTGTCATGCTTTGTTTACCATCCATCCTGAATTACTACAGCATGTATGTGCAATTTCATCATGTGGGAGGTGAAACTAAGGAGCACGCAACGTGCAATGGAAAGAAAAATGATAGGTGTAATGCTAAGAGATAAAAAACGAGCGGAATGGATCAGGGAACAGACAGGAGTAGCCGATATTATTATATCAATTAAAAGAAAGAAGTGGACCTGGGCAGGACATGTCATGAGGAGGAAAGATTAAAGATGGACAGTAAGAGCGACGGAATGGATACCACGAGAGGGAGAACTCAACAGAGGCAGGCAAAAGGTTAGATGGAGCGATGAAATCAAAAAGTTTGCGGGCATAAAGTGGAACCAACTCAGGACACGGTGGACTGGAAATCATTGGGAAAGGCCTTCATCCTGCAGTGGACCTAAAATAGGCTGATGATGATATATGTGCAGTGCACTGTATTTTTATATATGCTCATAGAAGAATACTGTTATTGCAGGTCGTGTGCCAGGAAAATCGGGATTCACGCTCGCTGGCCCAGGGCACCCTGCCGAATTGCACGCTACTAATTGTGCCGCCTATAGTGGTTCATAACGCACTTCCATACACAATGGAACTGCACCTCCAGGTGACTGCAGAACTGTTCTCCTTTTTTACCATTAGCGAATTTGTTCATCTCGTTTGGTCATGCACCTAGTGGAAGTAATGCTTTTGTGTTTATATTGAACATACTCTGGTCAGGCTGAGCAATTTAGTCAAGTGTCGTTATGTGATAATGCATTTTTCATGTTACAGGAAGTGCACTGTGCAGTTTTTGTTTTTTTACTTTATTCTTTGACGGCAGTCTTATAAGAATTCAGTGCAATCCTAAATATTCTAACGATGAGTAACTAAGTAAAGATAATATTTTCGATGGTAGCAGGCGTTGCCAAATATAGGCCCAAACAAAACTTTAATTTTTCTCTGTCAGACACTGTGCATCCGCCAACCATTAAGCATTTTCATAGCAATTGCATGCATTGAACATGGCAGGCAACAAGGGGAGGTTTGTAAAAGAGGAATGTAGAAATGCTTCGTAAGTCCCTCAATAGTTCGGAAACATTACTGGAAGGAAGGCCAGCGGCCCACTGACAGCTTTTATTGCTCTGGCTCTAAGGTCAACCATCATACTCCATGATGGCACGTGGATTGTGGCAGCGATTTATAGCAAAAATGACTCGGTTGAGGCATGCTGAGGCACCAGAAGGCAGTTTCGGTGGCCTCTTCGTAGCCGCCGTGCACTTGTCACAACTCGTGAATATGTGCTGCTTCTTGCTTTGCTCCTGTTCTGCTGGATTGGACCTCTGGCAAATGGGAGGTACCCTGTTATGTATTGTACATCTTGTGATGCAGCTGCTCAGGGCAGGCAGTGATGTATGATTGGTTGAATCAGTCTTATATCTGTGTGCATAAATCAACTGGGTTTAATAAAAAGTTCGTCTGGTGAGACAGGAACATGGCTCAGTGAAACATGCAGTCACCAAAAAAAAATAAAATAAATAAATGTTCTACAGGTTCACCAGGATGGTGAAGCAAATAATGTGTTAACAATGCACTGGAATCGTCTTTGTCCTCCTAAGCCATGGGATTCTGTTCATTGCTGATGTGCAGCGCTGTATGTAAAACGAAGCATGAGTGTCCTTTTGTGACATGCACAGGGAATATGGCTTCCCATTTTCATGGGGAAAAGTGCACACCAGATAGTCTGGGAAATGCCTAAACATGAGAGCATCAGCAATAATTAAGCTGTTATTGGGATGGCCATGTATCTGTACATTGCAGTGATTGTGGTTGCAAGCCTTTGTTCAAACAGGTCTGTGTGGTGTACAAGAATGCTGATACATGGACGTGAGAAATCGTTGAAGCTGCCCTGATAGCGAAGGCCAGCTCACTAACATGTGCTCATGGAGCATCCAGATCTGTGATTTGGCGGGAAGGAATTCACTCGCGGTGGCAGGAACCTTTCTATCCCTGTCTCACTGACTAGCAGACATTTTACACGAAAAAAAGATCAAGATTCCCTTTCCACTCGCTTGCCGTGGCTGCTACATAGTGAATTCTTGTCTCTCATCCTGCTGCGCATGTTCTGCTGTCACCCATCTTTGGAGATGAAGTCAAGGAAGCAAGAACAGACAGATGCCACCCAAGGGCCATAACCCACCTTTATTTATTTATTTTATTTATTAGTTACCTGCATCACCCGTAGGGCAGTACAGCAGGGAGGTTACGGATTTTACAAAATGTATGAACAAATTATTATGACAATGCGTGGAAAAAAAGCATCATTTTCTGTGATGGGGTATACAATGCAACGTAGATTGTATACATCACACGTTGCATTGTATACATTGTATACATCAAACTTTACAATGTCGATTCATGCCAAGCTAGGTACAGTTTAATCACATTGCAACAGACCTTGATAGTGAAGAAGATTTGGTCTGTTATAAAAAGAGTATGTTGAATACAAATACTGTTGAAACAAACTTTTACGCACACACTGAATGAGTCTGTTATAAGTGGAGTGAATTAAAAGTCACGGACATGGTCACAAAAAATAGGTCTCTTCCTCTCTAACTTTTCTGACAGGAGCAGCTTTTAACAGTGCTCTCCAGTGAACATTTTTGGACACTGTGCGTGTTTCCATCATTACAAGGCTGTGGACTTTATCTGCCACCATAGCACCCAAGGGTGCTGCTGTCAGGTGATGTTTGAAGATGGAAGGTATTGTATTTGGGACGTCCACTGTACATAAGTCTGTAGTAAAGGAGTGCTGGCCAGCTAGCTGGCCTTGTAATTTAGTTCTTTGTATCTGAATGTATGTTGTATGAGGATCCATCGTAGAAGAACTTCAATCAATGGAGGAGATGGGAAGATCAGCACAACACCACAGTTTGATATGTTGTATCCAAATGTCTGTTGTAAGCATTGTAATGAGATTATACTGTACACGGAAATACTTGTGAATGGGCACCTGGTTGAGTTTAAGATGAGCTCTGGCACATAAGTATCTGTAATCTCACCGTCTTTCCCAGGCCAACCACTGGGGTTGGATGTCATTGAAAGGGAAGTATAGGCCCTGGCAAGCAGATTCTTAACATTCTTGGTACCTTCAAAGTAACCTTTACAGTGCCATGACACGTCCACAGTCCAGACCTCGTACGTGGTTGACACCGTCCACACCTCCTTGTGCTGCTTGGGGCCATTCAGTTCCTGGATCCTGCTGAATGTGTCCATTCCCTTGAAGGAAAAATTTTCCAGGGGTTGGAAAAATTTTACCACGCTGAATATCGCATTCACATTAAACCCGGTGCTTGTTCATTTTTCCCTAGTGCCCCCAAGGTGAATTCCAATCCTTCTATTTATTTATTTATTTATTTTATGTATTTATTTTATTTATTAGTTACCTGAATTACCCCGTAGGGCATTACAGCAGGAAGGTTACAGACTTTACAAAATACATGAACAAATTATTACAATGCGTGGAAAAAAGCATCATTTTCTGTGATGTATACAGTGCGCGATGGCAAATTGTTCCAATCTCAAACAGTTCTAACAAAAAAAGAATAACGGAAAACGTCACCCCTACAAGAAAATTCCCTGACCTTCAAACGGTGGTCCATTCGCTTAGATATGTAGTGTGGTGCCTGGATATATTGTTTGCGGTTTATGCCTGTTTTAGAATAATAAAATATCGGGGAAGAATTTTAATCTAATATGCCTTCTATGATCCTTCAGCTCTTGCCATTTAAGTTTATGTTTGCTTTCTGTCATGCTAAGCTGCCGGCTATAGTTACCAAGGACAAATCTAACTGCCCTATCTGAATTTTTTCTAATTTATTTATAAGCTCAGATGTGTGTGGGTCCCAACAAACACATCCGTATTGAAGTATTGAACGTACATGACTGAAATACGGCTGCTTTTTTAAGTTACTTGGTAAATGACTAAAATTGCACTGCAAGAATCCCAAGACTGATGCTGCCTTATTTCCAATGTAGTTAACATGCTTGTTCCATTGTAAATCAGAAGTAAAAAAGATGCTTAGATATTTGTATTTCTTGCTTATGTTTAGAGTAAAATCATGAATTCTATACCTACAAGGATGACTAGCTCGTTTTCTTGTGAAGGTGACGTGAACAGTCTTATTTATATTTAATGACATATGCCAGCGCACGCACCAGTCTGCTATAGTTTTTAAGTCAACTTGCAGGATTTGTGAATCGGAAATGGAATGTATGACTCTATAAACAACACAATCATCGGCAAACATCGTTAATGAAGACTGTATACCAATTGAAATATTATTAATAGTGGCCACAGCACTGAGCCTTGTGGAACTCCCGACGTAACTGATGCATAAGGAGAGCTGGGCTGGTTGGTTCATGATCAATTCGACGAAGAGCCAGCACTGCAGGACAAGAGAGAACACACGCACCAACACCGGTGTTGGTGCGTATGCGTGTGTTCTCTCTTGTCCTGCAGTGCTGGCTCTTCGTCAAATTGAACTGATGCATATTGTGAAGGTATACCGTTCAGAACAACAGCCTGCTTCCGCAATGACAAATATTCGGCAATCCACGCTATTATTTGACCATCCAAATTATAAGCTTGTAATTTAGAGATTAGGAGACTGTGTGCGACTATATCAAATGCTTAACGGAAATCTAAGAAAACGCAGTCCACAACTTGTTGCTTATCAATTGCCGAGGCTAAATCATGTATGAACTCTACGAACTGTGTATTGCAAGATAAACCACGCCTGAAACCATGTTGGCTGGGGCTTAGAAGATTATTTTTAGTTAAATGGGCCATAACGCAACTGTATATTACGTGCTCCATAATTTGGCAGGTTATACTAAGTTAGTAAAACGGGTCTGTAGTTCTGAACGTAGTTTCACACACCACTCTTATGCATGGGCACGACTCGCGCTAATTTCCAATCATCAGGCATGTCTCTTTCACTGAGGGACTTCTGCCACAATCGGGTGAAATAAAGGCATAACACATTCGCACAATTGCTTATAATCGCGGCAGCAATGTCATCAGGGCCGCATGCCTTAGCCTATTTCACATCTTTTAATAATTTACGGATACCATCGACACAAAAGGTGACTTCTGGCATGCGGTCGATTTCAACAGGCAATTCAAAATAGACAGTACATGAGCTAGACGGCAAAAACACGGATGAAAAATAATGGCTAAAAATTTCAACTTTAGACTCATTATCATGAATAATTGTTTCATCATTTTTCAAAGAAGGTATCGATCTCTTGTCGTTGCCATTACGCTTCACATACCTCCAAAATTCTTTGGTATCCCTGACAAGTCTTTCTCCTAGATTACAAAACTACAAGTCCTTAGCGAGGTCAGACTTTTGTCTAAATTCAATTTTGATTGCTTTCAGCAAGGCCAAATGCCCTGGCGAATTAGATGCCTTGTATCTTTGACAAGTTTGTCGCTGTCGTCGAACAAGGGCACGTAACTCTGCATTAAACCAAGGTTTGTCTCGGGCTGGCCTCCTTGATATAACTCGTGATGGGACACAAGCTTCACATAGTTCAATCATTTTCAGTTTGAAAGTATTCCACAGTTGTTCGATATCTAGATTATCTGCAAGTGCATCAAAAATGGGAAAGAACGACTCGAAAGCAGTGCTAATCGCCTCGTAGTTGGCCCTACTGTAGGCATAAATCTTTCAACTAGGTGTTCTTGCAACCTTCACGTACAGAATTGATAAATCTGCTAGAACAACGTTGTGATCGCTCAAACCTGGCAACACCCGTACCTTGTACACAACATCAGGCACATTACAGAGCAAGAGGTCGAGAACGTGACCTGTTCCGTCAGTGCGCGATGGCTCGTGCACATACTGATAGAAAGTGTTCTGATCTACAATATCAAAGAAAGTTGAGTACAGGCTCCCTCGAGCAGTATCCCTCGGTTCCCCAGCTGACCAGTCGATATCCTGAAGGTTAAAGTCCCCCCCCCCCTAGGACAAGGCATTCATTATTAATAGTTTCAAGAAAATTGGATAAATGAACTAGTGGTTCTACAGAAGGCCCAAGAGGCCTATAAAATGACCCAAGAACAATTGCTTTCCCATTCGGCAGCCTTACTTTACAAAAAATTGATTCAGTTTCATTATCGGGAAATTCCATTTGGACACTTGGGATACTATTGTGAACAAGAATAAACACCCCTCCGCCATGTGCACAACGGTCTCGACAAAAGCACTCGCACGTGTCGGGGAATACTTCAGTGCTTACGATAGTCGGGTCTAGCCAAGATTTTGTTCCCAAAACAATGGTCGGTTGGATGGTACGAAGAAAGAAGTGAAAATCATCAACTTTATTTTTTTTACACTGTGGCAGTTGACTAGCAGAATTCTGACGGGGCACATTTCAGCATTATCAGTACTTTGTCATTGCTCCCGTACAACGCAGACTTTACTGTCCCATTGAAAGCGCCTGCTGCCCAAGTGAAGCGTATCAAACTTCAGAACTGGTTTCAAGCCCCCTTCGCTTTTTTTTTTTCTTTTTCTTTAGGAGGAAGTGCACAATGCTTGAGCCACTTGCTCTGTCTGATTTCATGCCTGTACACGCATGTCGGATAGAAAAAGATGCGAAACTTCCCCATGTGAACAGCGGTCTTGAATAGTGTCAGAGGTGAATCAAATATTCAAGAATTTCTATATATAGTGTCTGGATGTTAGACAGCTCCTTTTACAGTTCACAAAGGAGCATTTACATCTGAACATTCATAATCCAAAATTAAATATATACAGGTAGCATCAGCTAAAAATAAGCATCTCTTTTCCAAAGAACTCTTCAAAGCATGTAATATATCAACTCTGGATATTTGTTGCTCTATGCTCTTATAGGTTTTATGCCTATATTATGCCACAGGTATGAAATTATCGTATTTTTGCACAGATCAGATCTCTATTTATTTCAACATAGCCGACACTGACAAATATTCACATTAACGAATAATGGCTGGTCACTTTGAAGACTGACTAAAAGAGAACAATACACTTGATTCAGTATTTTTAAATAATTGAACATCTGTGCTAAAAGTTCTATATGATTTCATCCTTACGATTATACAAGTGAATCATATCAATCCTGAATTTGTATTCACGACCGTGCCTGATCATTGGGTTAGCAGCCGAAGTGTTACACAGCTACTGCTCCTAGAAAACCCATAAGACGCAGTTGTACGTACGTCGTCACAGTATTCAGGGGACATTGACATTTTTCTCGAGCCTCGAGCTAGTCTAAGAATCAGTATCATGCTATTCTTGAAAAACACTTAAAACCATTTGTGCATCGATTATGAGCATAATCGTTTATGAGCATCATAAGAGCCAGTGCTTTAAGTGCAGGGAAGAATGCTTGCCCATTCAATGTCGTTCAGTGCAAAAAGAGGAAGAGCATAATATTTGAGGCACTCATTGCACGCAATAGAGCAGCCCTGGACTGTGTTTAGTTTTCGGGATTTTTTATAAATATTTCTTTTGCATGTGACTGTGCACGGATGAGGTGCTAGTGGGAATTCTCTGGTATCACAGTGATGACGATGAACCTTCAGAGGTCGATTCTAGCTTTCTTGATGCGAAATAAATGGGTTCTGGGCTAGGTATACCTCCAGTTGCCCCTTTGTTTCATTTGCGTGTTTCTTTTTTGAATTTTTATGCCGATACTGGATATAACGAAAACATCTGTATAATGAAAATTTTTGACCTGTTTGTCAATTTCGTTATGTCCAGGTTTAACTGTCATTAATATCTGGCTGTATCGGAAAAGCTTGCCAGGTGGCAATACCCGATGTACTAGAAATGTTATGTAGAACTATTTTCTGGGAGAATTGGTTGAAATCATGAGAATAAATTTTAATGCAACATAAAAACATATTTAGAAAAAAGGAAGCAAAAGGTCAAGTGCCAAGCACTCACTGCACAATGTGGCCCAAATTTACGAAGTAGCTTGGAGAAGTCATGCAAAACAAGGGGTCCAATGTAGTAGAAATGAAGATAGCTGACTTTATTTCTGGCTGCTAAAATGTACGGGCATGATTGCTCAGGTAGAAGCAACGAAAGAAGCCATTATATCTGGTAATGACAGTCAAAAGGTATGAACTAAGAGAATAAACCAAGCAATTCAGCTTGAATTGAGCAGCTTTATTATACAACTGTGCAGAATAAACAGAGACAAGGAAGACACTGCACAAGTGCAGACTAGCAACTGAAAGTTCATTGAAACATTATATAAAGAACAAGTTGGAAAAACTGCATGTGGGTAGTTGAAAATCCATGACTCGCCCAATCCTTCTAAACTTATTATGCATTGAAAATATAGCAGGCCAACCAAAATTTGAAATTTTTTTGAATTAGCCAAAAGTTTAAATTATCAGAGTTGGAATAATTGAGAGTCCCCTGTACTTGCATCATGGGAATGAGTTATAGGAGTAATCAAATTTGTATGAAACTATGATATCTTGCAGTATTATTCACAATATTTCTGTCTGCATAATGTGGTGGGTTCATGTAGAGAATGTAGTTAATGTTTTATTAAACCTTTTGACTGATGTGTAATTTATCATATGAAATGTGTAAACCATGTGACAAATTGTAAATCCACCCCTTATGTAATACCTCCTTCAGGAGGCCCTTAAGGTTTATAAACTGAACTAAAGTGAAACCTGAATTTTGTGCAGAACATTCCTGGGGAAATCAAGCTCGATGAAGGCGATTCTGTTCCTGTTTTTTCTGTGCCACCAAACAACAGTGAAGAAGTCGTTCTTGAGGTGTGTGTTCCAATATTACTATGGTTTCAGACTCACGGTGGTCATTGCACTGTGAAAAAAAAAAGAGAGAAGCATGAGCTAGCAATCGGACAGTGCATTACCACACATTTAGAATATATGTGCTTCAATATGACTGTGTCACACCTGAATATGTTGACATACATCCTGCATTCGCTGTAATGCATGTTGCACTGAAGAGAGCGATGGTACAAACATCCTTTACATGTGGTAATTTGTTGTGCCCAGATACAGCTTTATTTAGTCTTCCTCAACAGTCGACGAAGGCCACACTAATACCAGTGAGACAGGCTGGTAGTAAACACAGACCGCATTCTCAGCATATTTTTTTCTTCTCCATCGACTACTAAATGGGCTGAAGCTTTTTTCTTTTGCTGCAGTCACGTTTCTCTGAAAATGTCGACGGGTAGCCTGAGCTGTGTCTTACAAGAACATTAGTGTAGTGCAGCAGTTGCTGTTCGGCTATTGGTTTGCACCGTGAGCCTGCTTGGCAAATGCAGGATAATGTGTCACACGACTCAACTTGTGTTGCAGCTTTGACTGCTTGTAACGTATGGGAATCACGAATATCTGCTTTGTAACCAAAACAGCATTTTTCTAATGTTACACGTGTGCAAAGGACATTGAGAAGGCAGTGGCTCATGTACGAATATCTGCTTTGTAACCAAAACAGCATTTTTCTAATGTTACACGTGTGCAAAAGACATCGAGAAGGCAGTGGCTCATGTACGAATATCTGCTTTGTAACTAAAACAGCATTTTTCTAATGTTACACGTGTGCAAAAGACATCGAGAAGGCAGTGGCTCATGTACGGATATCTGCTTTGTAACCAAAACAGCATTTTTCTAATGTTACACGTGTGCAAAAGACAATGAGAAGGCAGTGGCTCATGTACGAATATCTGCTTTGTAACCAAAACAGCATTTTTCTAATGTTACACGTGTGCAAAAGACATTGAGAAGGCAGTGGCTCATGTACGAATATCTGCTTTGTAACCAAAACAGCATTTTTCTAATGTTACACGTGTGCAAAAGACATTGAGAAGGCAGTGGCTCATGTACGAATATCTGCTTTGTAACCAAAACAGCATTTTTCTAATGTTACACGTGTGCAAAAGACATTGAGAAGGCAGTGGCTCATGTACGAATATCTGCTTTGTAACCAAAACAGCATTTTTCTAATGTTACACGTGTGCAGAAGACATTGAGAAGGCAGTGGCTCATGTACGAATATTGTGAGGATGCGGTTGTCACGGTGTATTTATTAGGCCTCGATGATGCAGCGAACCGGCCAAGCCCAAAGCACCGAACAGACTACAGATGATTACCCACACCCGATGAAGAAGAAGCCCTTGTGATGATGATTATGTACAGATGACGAAGAGGAGCCTTTTAGGTGCCCACACTAATTTCCCCCGCGCGAGAGCGGCCATCCTGGCCGCAGCTTAAAGAGGTATAGCGCGCCTTGTGAAAGGCTTCATACGCGAAACGTGGACCACCTCAGTTGCGCGGCAGCGACGGTCCGTTGGAAGAACAACAGGCGCTACGCGATAGTTCACGGGAGATGTCTGCGCTAAGACGGTGTAGGGACCGATGAAACGAAACTGAAATTTGTCACACAAGCCAGGAGTGCGAACTGGTGTCCACAAAAGCACTTCATCGCCAGGCCGGAACGACACGACGCGACGACAGGCGTCATAGTTAGTTTTACGATACTGTTGGCTTGCTTTGGTATTTGTGCGCGCGAGCTGGCGAGAGCGCAAGAGACGGGACAGGTATTCTTCAGGCGACGACGAACAGGCTTTGATGGGTGCTGCGAAGAAAGAGGTGTCAAGGAAGGAAGACGGCGAACGACCATAAACAAGGTAGAAGGGCGAGTATCCGGTTGTACGTTGGACAGCGGTGTTGTATGCGAACGTCACGAAAGGCACAATGGTGTCCCAGTTTTTGTGGTCTGGTTGTACATACATGGCTATCATGTCGGAAAGCGTCCTATGGAATCGCTCAGTCAAGCCGTTCGTTTGTGGATGGTAACTCGACGTAGTCTTGTGAGTGATGCCAGATGCTTTGAGGACTTCTTCTACGAGTTGCGACAGGAACGCTTTTCCACGGTCGCTCAGGAGAACGCGAGGAGCACCGTGACGCAATATTAGGGCTTGAAGTATAAAGTCAGCGACGTCAGAAGCTGAGGCAGAACTCACGCAAGCTGTTTCCGCGTACCGAGTCAAATGGTCAACAGCTGTTACGATCCACCTCTTCCCGGTGAGCGTCACCGGGAGGGGACCATACAGGTCAATTCCGACGACTTCGAATGGTGCAGAGGGACACGGGAGCGGCTGAAGCTGTCCGCTTGGAGCAGATGTACGAAGCTTTCGACGTTGACAAAGTGGGCAGGAAGCGACATATCGCGCCACACTAGCAGATAAGCCGGGCCAGTAGAAACGACCTTTTATTCGGTCGTAGGTTTTTGTCACGCCAAGATGGCCAGCAGTCATGTCGTCGTGATACGCTTTCAAGACATGGGCCCGAAGCGAGCGAGGCAGGACAGGCACCCAGCGTTGCCCGTCAGGGTGATAGACATGGCGGTACAGGACGGTGTTGTCGAGCTTGAACTGCTCCAGCTGTCGACGAAGGCGGGCGTTAGGAGGCCGCGAAGCTCCTTCAAGGCGGTCCATTATGCGTCGACAATAAGAGTCCGCAAGTTGATGAGATGCAAACGAGTCATGGTCATCCGGAGGCATCGCATCTGTAGGTGTTAAGGACAAACACATGAAGTGTGAGCGTTTGAGGGCGTGTCACGGATGGCATCTGAATGACCACTACATGGTGTGGTAGGAAGTGGACAGCGAGAGAGCGCGTCTGCGTCTTGGTGTTTTCTGCCGCTCTTGTAAACAATAGTGAAGTCGTGTTCTTGCAGACGAAGAATCCAACGACCAAGGCGTCCGGACAAGTTCTTAAGCGTCGAAAGCCAGCACAATGCATGATGGTCTGTGACGACAGTAAAATGGCGCCCGTGAAGATAAGGCCTAAACTTCTGGATGGACCAAACGACAGCTAGGCACTCTTGCTCAGTGATCGTGTAATTTTTCTCTGCGTTAGTCAATACTCGGCTTGCGTAGGCGACGACCCTTTCTCGTGAAGACTCGTCACGCTGTAACAGAATACCACCAATGCCGTGTCCACTTGCGTCCGTATGCAAGAGTGTAGCTGCAGACTCATTGAAGTGGCAAAGTACAGGTTCCGATGTTAGGGCGTGCTTAAGACGCGCGAACGCCGATTCACATTCAGGTGACCATACGAAGGGAACTCCAGCACGAAGTAACTTGTGCAAAGGTGAAGCGATGGAGGCGAAGTCACGTATAAATCTGCGAAAGTAGGAAGCGAGGCCCAAGAAACTTCGCAAGTCTTTCGCCTTTTCGGGACGAGGAAAGTGCATAACCGCCGAAACCTTGTCGGGGTCGGGACGAATGCCATCCTTGCTCACAATGTGGCCTAATACTTTAATGCTCTTGCTCGCAAAGCGGCATTTTTTGGTGTTCAACTGGAGGCCGGCGTTGGCAAGGCACGTAAGGACTTCGTCAAGGCGCTGCAAGTGCTGCGAGAATGTTGATGAGAAAATAACAATGTCGTCTAAATAGCACAAGCAAGTCTTCCATTTCAGGCCTCGGAGAACGGTGTCAATCATGCGCTCGAATGTCGCAGGAGCATTGCAGAGGCCGAATGGCATGACATTGAACTCGTAAAGTCCATCTGGTGTTGAAAATGCTGTTTTCTCTTTGTCATCCTCATGCATAGGAATCTGCCAATAGCCCGAACGTAAATCTAGACTGGAGAAGTACTCTGCGCCCTGCAGAGAATCCAAGGCGTCATCAATGCGCGGCATAGGATATACATCCTTGCGCGTGATCTTGTTGAGAGCTCGGTAGTCCACGCAAAATCGCACAGAGCCGTCTTTTTTCCTCACCAAAACGACAGGGGATGACCAGGGGCTAGTAGACGGGCGTATTATATTCCGTTGCAGCATATCGGCGACGTTTTCTTCGATTACTTTCCGTTCGGCTAGCGATACGCGGTAGGGGCGGCGACGCACGATGGATCTGCCGTCTGTCTCTATCCGATGTGTGGTAACGGAGGTCTGTCCTAATGAAGCGGAGTGCGCGTCAAATGAAGTCTTGTGTTTTTGTAGTAAGGCGAGCAGCTCTTGCGACTCCAGAGGCGACAGGTCGGGACTAATGGCCGCTGCAAGGGCAGATAGAGAAGCGGAACTTGCAACAGAAGAAACTGCAGATGAAGCTTTCTTTAGGGGAAGAACACAGAGAGAGTCACAACCAGTGGTGGAAGCCAGTGTAGCGCCTTTAGGGATGAGTACTTTTTCAGATGTTGTGTTTGCTGCGCAAAGATGGGCGGATCCATCGGCAAAACGAACCAGGCCTGTGACGAAAGCAATGCCTCTTGTGAGCCAGCGTTCGGAGGGAAGTGCGAGCACGTCGCCTCTATCGATGACATCAGACGTTATTGTAATAATCCGCTGATGGCCCGGAGGTATCTCGGTATCTTCGGCAGCAAGCAAACGAAGTGGTGCATCATCTGCATGAAGCGAATAGTCGGTGTCGTCCATGTGAAGAATACGTTGCCGGCAGCAGATGGAGGCAGATGCTGCAGAAAGAAAATCCCAGCCTAATATAACTTGGTGCGCGCACGAACACAGCACTGCGAATTGTATGTAATGGAGTATTCCGTCGATGTAAACCCGAGCAGTGCACATAGCGGAAGGGCGAATGGCGTCCCCTTGAGCAGACATGAGTGCAGGACCGTCATAGGGGGTCGTAACTTTTCGCAGGCTTGTACACAAATCACCGTGGATAACCGATACAGAAGCACCCGTGTCAATCAAAGCTTCCACTCTAATACCTTCGACTACAACCAAAATCACATTGCACGGGCGCGTTGGAGGAATTTCTGTCCTGTCGTTAGATGCAGCTTTTCCTCCAAAAGCTGCATGACTTAGTTTTCCTGACGGCGATCGGAGAAGTGGGAGAGTGGTCGTAGTGGCGACGTAGAACGACGAAGTGGTGACGGAGAACGACGTCTGGATGGACGGTAGTTCGGGCCCGTGTCAGACGCTGCATTTGGCGAACCAGAGCGGGTGGGAGGGGGAGAATAGGGACGGCGTTGGGCGGAGGTTCGCACAGGAAAGTCGTCCCGTTCGGATACGTCGTATCCGCGACGCTCGTCCTGCTGACGCCTACGGCAAAAGCGTGAAATATGACCCCGATATCCGCAATAATAACATATGGGACGTGTCGGGCGCCACTGCGGATAAGATTGTGGGCGAGTTGCGCCGGTAGAAATAGAAGCCACGTGGGCCTGCGTCGGTGTAGAAGGCATCGGTTGTACCACGACTGGCGAAACTGCGGCAACTTGAGCGTACGTTGGCTGGGGCCTAGGGTGCACAGGTTCCGTGTAACCGGTGCCAGCCATAGACGCCAGCTCCTCCTTTACGACGTCTCGCAAAGTGGCACTGGAGGCGTGCTGAGGCAGAGGGCTTACGGCGAAGCCAAGAAGCTGTAGTTCTTCCCGTATGATTGAGCGGATCATCGTGCGCAATGAGGGGTCAGTGGCGGTGATGTTATCGCTTGTGTCTGGTTGCAAACGAACGGACTCAAGTTCGTCAAGACGCTGGCATGTAGCGATAATATCGGCGACGCTGTTGGGATTGTGGATGGCCAGCGCATTGAACGCGACAGCACCGATGCCCTTGAGTATGTGTCGAACTTTTTCTGATTCGGTCATGGCCGTGTTCACACGTCGACAAAGGGCGAGGACATCCTCGATGTAGGAGGTGTAGGACTCGCCGAGTTGTTGTCGACGAGTGTCGAGCGTCTTCTTAGCGAGAGCAGATCGAACGGCCGGTGTACCGAAGACTTGTCCAAGCTTTTGCTTGAAGCTCTGCCAGTTTGGAAAATCGATTTCATGGTTGAAAAACCAAGTCTTGGCTACTCCCGTAAGGTAAAAGGACACATGGCTTAGCTTGAGCGGCTCGTCCCAACGGTTGGCTGCGCTCACCCGGTCATAGTCGTCAAGCCAATCCTGAACGTCCTCTCCGCGGAGTCCAGCGAACAGGTGGGGGTCGCGCTGGTGCCCATTGACAATCACATAGGGAGGGGATGCTGCAGTCGGTGCCGAGAGGGGGGAAGTAGAAGGAACGGCCGGCGCGTCGTGGGACATGACGGCGGAGAAATGGCACAATCGGCGACCTGATCGGAGCTCCAGGAGTGAGATCGGGATGGTAGAGGACGGGGGACCGAAAAGCACTCTCCACCACTTGTGAGGATGCGGTTGTCACGGTGTATTTATTAGGCCTCGATGATGCAGCGAACCGGCCAAGCCCAAAGCACCGAACAGACTACAGATGATTACCCACACCCGATGAAGAAGAAGCCCTTGTGATGATGATTATGTACAGATGACGAAGAGGAGCCTTTTAGGTGCCCACAATATCTGCTTTGTAACCAAAACAGCATTTTTCTAATGTTACACGTGTGCAAAAGACATTGAGAAGGCAGTGGCTCATGTACGAATATCTGCTTTGTAACCAAAACAGCATTTTTCTAATGTTACACGTGTGCAAAAGACATTGAGAAGGCAGTGGCTCATGTACGAATATCTGCTTTGTAACCAAAACAGCATTTTTCTAATGTTACACGTGTGCAAAAGACATCGAGAAGGCAGTGGCTCATGTACG
The DNA here is from genome assembly GCA_013339685.2 of Hyalomma asiaticum. NCBI lineage: Eukaryota > Metazoa > Arthropoda > Arachnida > Ixodida > Ixodidae > Hyalomma > Hyalomma asiaticum. The sequence goes on from CM023486.1 coordinate 120,093,901, forward strand.
AATATCTGCTTTGTAACCAAAACAGCATTTTTCTAATGTTACACGTGTGCAAAAGACATCGAGAAGGCAGTGGCTCATGTACGAATATCTGCTTTGTAACTAAAACAGCATTTTTCTAATGTTACACGTGTGCAAAAGACATTGAGAAGGCAGTGGCTCATGTACGAATATCTGCTTTGTAACCAAAACAGCATTTTTCTAATGTTACACGTGTGCAAAAGACATCGAGAAGGCAGTGGCTCACGTACGAATATCTTGTTTGTAACTGTCACGGGGCTACCGAATTAGCGTGCCCTCGTGTAGGTTCGTGTGTTTTGAGTTCGTGTGTTCAAAACTCGATGGCTTGACAGTCATCGAGAAAGGATAGACGAGACTGTTTGTGCAGAACAAAACAAACAAACAACACTCGCTGTATTTACAGACACGGGAAAAAAGGAGAAAGGATAAAGACAAGACGGAGCATAAGAAGGAGAGGATAAATTAACAAAACTATGAATGGGAGGGTGAATAACTAGCGGTGCGCAAGAACCAATACAAGAAACAAGGCTGTCACCGTTCAGGCGGGCGCACGATAGTAGATGGCGGGGTGGAGACAGCAAACGCACTCGGAGCGGACTTGGATCGAGGTGTCGCTCGCTGGGAAGGTAGCGTCGGGCGAGTCGGGTCAGCAACCTCTCGGCGTTCCTCAGCCGACGCTGGGACACCGAACCGGAGACGCAGTTGTGCCCGGCCAACGCCAGGCGATGGGAAGTCGGTGGAATGCCTGGCCAACGCCAGACGATGGGAAGCCGGTAGAAAGGCTGGCCAACGCCAGATGCCGGAAAGCCTGGCCAACGCCAGGTGCTGTACCGCTCGGGTACACGCCCAGGTGGAAGCCTGCAGCGGCCTGGTCACAGGAACTCGGCCGCCACTCCCGCGCCCTGGTACGCTTCCTTCTTCCACCACGTCCCAGCCACGTCTCCCTGCCTCTCTTCCGGAAGCATCGGCCGTACTTTCTCTTCTGCCGTGGCGCCTCCTCATTCGTCGGGCAGTTTCGCGCCACCACGCGCAATGACGCACTGCCTCGTCGTCTTCTATATTGATGGGATCGGTGGCGCGCACTTCAAACGCAGTACACTTTGCCCCGCACGGCCACTTCACTCCATCACACATGCCCCTCCTTCGGGAAAAAGTTTTTTTTATATATAAAAAAAACTTTCTAGGTCTTAGCCGCATTCAACTCTGGTCCACCAAAAGCACTACACCGCACCAGTGAGTACAACACAAATGGTGAATGTCCTCTGCAAATTGTCACACACCCACAAACAAGAGAACACACAGAAAAACCATGCAGTCAACAAGTTCACTGTCTTGTTTTCCAGAGCTGAATAAATCACGTTATTAAGAAGACATAGCAAATAGGACCTACATGTTTAAGTGCTAAAGTTCACTGGATCAAATTACATGCAGCCTTTTGTATCTACAGCATATTTACAACTAAATTCCTTGCAAAATCTAGAAGAAAAGGTATTCCGCATTCACCGTGAAAACCCAAGAAAGCCGACCGGATAGTTGGAAAACGCTCTATGTAATTGCATCCCATACCATCCGAATATTCTTTTTCATCTGCTTAACAGAGGGTGCTGCTAGTAATGCTCGGAAGCGTTGCAGGTCAGTTGCCTGCCTGGAAATTAGCTCGAAAACAATCAGACGCCTAGCCGATTTGAAAGCCCTATCCCAGAAATAACTGCACTTGAAATCGAGGAGTTGCTGCGATGTGCACCCATCATGCAGTGTTTTTACGGCGCGTTCCGCCCTGCCAGCGCTCTGCATAATCTTATTTGCAAATATATCTTCTTCAGGTGATGGGACAGAAGACACGTTAGAAGGCGCGATATTTCTTAAGTCTTGAGCTTGCAAGAAGAGCAGGAGTGGCTCCTGACGAATATCTGCTTTGTAACCAAACAGAGCATTTTTCTAATGTTACACGTGTGCAAAAGACATTGAGAAGGCAGTGGCTCATGTACGAATATCTGCTTTGTAACCAAAACAGCATTTTTCTAATGTTACACGTGTGCAAAAGACATCGAGAAGGCAGTGGCTCACGTACGAATATCTGCTTTGTAACTGTCACGGGGCTACCGAATTAGCGTGCCTTCGTGTAGGTTCGTGTGTTTTGAGTTCGTGTGTTCAAAACTCGATGGCTTGACAGTCATCGAGAAAGGATAGACGAGACTGTTTGTGCAGAACAAAACAAACAAACAACACTCGCTGTATTTACAGACACGGGAAAAAAGGAGAAAGGATAAAGACAAGACGGAGCATAAGAAGGAGAGGATAAATTAACAAAACTATGAATGGGAGGGTGAATAACTAGCGGTGCGCAAGAACCAATACAAGAACAAGGCTGTCACCGTTCAGGCGGGCGCACGATAGTAGATGGCGGGGTGGAGACAGCAAACGCACTCGGAGCGGACTTGGATCGAGGTGTCGCTCGCTGGGAAGGTAGCGTCGGGCGAGTCGGGTCAGAAACCTCTCGGCGTTCCTCAGCCGACGCTGGGACACCGAACCGGAGACGCAGTTGTGCCCGGCCAACGCCAGGCGATGGGAAGTCGGTGGAATGCCTGGCCAACGCCAGACGATGGGAAGCCGGTAGAAAGGCTGGCCAACGCCAGATGCCGGAAAGCCTGGCCAACGCCAGGTGCTGTACCGCTCGGGTACACGCCCAGGTGGAAGCCTGCAGCGGCCTGGTCACAGGAACTCGGCCGCCACTCCCGCGCCCTGGTACGCTTCCTTCTTCCACCACGTCCCAGCCACGTCTCCCTGCCTCTCTTCCGGAAGCATCGGCCGTACTTTCTCTTCTGCCGTGGCGCCTCCTCATTCGTCGGGCAGTTTCGCGCCACCACGCGCAATGACGCACTGCCTCGTCGTCTTCTATATTGATGGGATCGGTGGCGCGCACTTCAAACGCAGTACACTTTGCCCCGCACGGCCACTTCACTCCATCACACATGCCCCTCCTTCGGGAAAAAGTTTTTTTTATATATAAAAAAAACTTTCTAGGTCTTAGCCGCATTCAACTCTGGTCCACCAAAAGCACTACACCGCACCAGTGAGTACAACACAAATGGTGAATGTCCTCTGCAAATTGTCACACACCCACAACAAGAGAACACACAGAAAAACCATGCAGTCAACAAGTTCACTGTCTTGTTTTCCAGAGCTGAATAAATCACGTTATTAAGAAGACATAGCAAATAGGACCTACATGTTTAAGTGCTAAAGTTCACTGGATCAAATTACATGCAGCCTTTTGTATCTACAGCATATTTACAACTAAATTCCTTGCAAAATCTAGAAGAAAAGGTATTCCGCATTCACCGTGAAAACCCAAGAAAGCCGACCGGATAGTTGGAAAACGCTCTATGTAATTGCATCCCATACCATCCGAATATTCTTTTTCATCTGCTTAACAGAGGGTGCCGCTAGTAATGCTCGGAAGCGTTGCAGGTCAGTTGCCTGCCTGGAAATTAGCTCGAAAACAATCAGACGCCTAGCCGATTTGAAAGCCCTATCCCAGAAATAACTGCACTTGAAATCGAGGAGTTGCTGCGATGTGCACCCATCATGCAGTGTTCGTACGGCGCGTTCCGCCCTGCCAGCGCTCTGCATAATCTTATTTGCAAATATATCTTCTTCAGGTGATGGGACAGAAGACACGTTAGAAGGCGCGATATTTCTTAAGTCTTGAGCTTGCAAACCAGCATGAACCTCTGGCATACCAACATACCCAACCATGACCTCTCTCGACTCTACTTGAAAATCTTGGAGTAGCACTCTGGCACTGTTTTCCTCCTCGCTCAGACAAACGCCATTGGCATCGGCCTGAGAAGAACCTTCTCTAACCATGAGGTCATTCGCATGACACTCCACGATGCCCGCTCCGCATGTGTCCCCAACTGGTGACACACAATCAGTATTGGCGACCCCCATATCCAAGTTCGTGTGACATTCATCATCACCGTCTAGAGGCCTTCTTACTTCGTCAGTTCTACTTGACTCCCTACAGAATGCAAAGCCCAATTTCTTCTCAACGGAGCGTTCGCCTTCCTCGCTGTGAAAGATGCTGTTGGCATCATGGAACTCATCACGGTTCCTCACACTCTCTCGGCTTCCTGCCTCTACACCAGACGAGACGTCATCGTCTTCACGACTGCCTGAAGTTATTGTCCTATCTCTATGTGGGTCATCTATTTGGTCCTCATAGACCGAGCCTATGTCGCAGTCTGCCGCATCCAGCGGTCCACATGCATAAGAAGTGACAATCACCTTAGAATCCGCTAGAGGGTACTCTTCATTGTCCCTCATACTAACTGCCCCTGCTCTTTGGTCAGAGCAACCTTGAGGAACTTTTTCCTCATTATCATCTGTACTTGGCCCCCCAGGGGTCCCAAAGTACAAACCATCACAGGTGGAATTTTCCTGTTCCACGCCAGTGAAGCTATCACACGAGACATCATCGCTTCCATTTTGGACATCGCGCTCTATGTCAGACACATCACCATCTGCACTTTCATCTGCCGTTAATCTCAACCTCCCCGGAGGTAAATTATCTCTGTGGTCTTCGAGGACCAAGCTTTCATTATATGTTACCGCTGGTGGCGGAACACTTGCAGTATTCGTGACTATCGCCCTACTACACTCCTGACGACGGCATTCGCTGTCCTCACCAAGACAAACTAGCAGATCTTCTGCACTAGATATTTTGTGAGGAACTCTTTCCTCATCTACAACACTTAGCCCCCTAGAGGCTCCACAGTATCCCTCAACGTTTGTGGAACTTCCCTGTTCCAAGCTCGCAAAGCTGGCCTCTTCCTCACCGAGCACCTTCGAACCCATTCCAGTCTCTCGGCTGTCTACCTCGACGCTATCCTCTAGCTCAGGTTCTGACCCCATCGAAAGGCTGTGGTATGGTCCTATGCTGCATCCAAAGAGAGACCCTGATCCTTCCTTTAACCAAGTGCTGCCTATATAGCAAACCTCATCCGCCTCATCACATGTGCTATTGCACGGCGTTTCGCTACGCTCCAACTTCTCCATCCGAGCTTTTTCCACATCTGCCAGTCGGAGCTTTAACTCAAGTGTTCTTAACCTCATTTCTTCGAGCTCTCTTTCTTCCTCCTCCATCTCCCTTTCAAACTCTAACCGCTGCTTCTCTTCTTGTAGCCGCGCAGCCTCTCGGGCATCAACCCATGCCGTAAATTCCTCACCTTCCAAACCTATTCGCCGTGCCAACTCTTCAAAAACTTTACGAGATTCTGATGCGCTCATTATCTTTTTTCCGTGCAAAATAATAAGGTGCAGAAACGGTCTCGTCGTCCTGTCGTGGACGCCAATTTGTCACGGGGCTACCGAATTAGCGTGCCCTCGTGTAGGTTCGTGTGTTTTGAGTTCGTGTGTTCAAAACTCGATGGCTTGACAGTCATCGAGAAAGGATAGACGAGACTGTTTGTGCAGAACAAAACAAACAAACAACACTCGCTGTATTTACAGACACGGGAAAAAAGGAGAAAGGATAAAGACAAGACGGAGCATAAGAAGGAGAGGATAAATTAACAAAACTATGAATGGGAGGGTGAACAACTAGCGGTGCGCAAGAACCAATGCAAGAAACAAGGCTGTCACCGTTCAGGCGGGCGCACGATAGTAGATGGCGGGGTGGAGACAGCAAACGCACTCGGAGCGGACTTGGATCGAGGTGTCGCTCGCTGGGAAGGTAGCGTCAGGCGAGTCGGGTCAGCAACCTCTCGGCGTTCCTCAGCCGACGCTGGGACACCGAACCGGAGACGCAGTTGTGCCCGGCCAACGCCAGGTGATGGGAAGTCGGTGGAATGCCTGGCCAACGCCAGACGATGGGAAGCCGGTAGAAAGGCTGGCCAACGCCAGATGCCGGAAAGCCTGGCCAACGCCAGGTGCTGTACCGCTCGGGTACACGCCCAGGTGGAAGCCTGCAGCGGCCTGGTCACAGGAACTCGGCCGCCACTCCCGCGCCCTGGTACGCTTCCTTCTTCCACCACGTCCCAGCCACGTCTCCCTGCCTCTCTTCCGGAAGCATCGGCCGTACTTTCTCTTCTGCCGTGGCGCCTCCTCATTCGTCGGGCAGTTTCGCGCCACCACGCGCAATGACGCACTGCCTCGTCGTCTTCTATATTGATGGGATCGGTGGCGCGCACTTCAAACACAGTACACTTTGCCCCGCACGGCCCACTTCACTCCATCACAGTAACCAAAACAGCATTTTTCTAATGTTACACGTGTGCAAAAGGCATTGAGAAGGCAGTGGCTCATGTACGAATATCTGCTTTGTAACCAAAACAGCATTTTTCTAATGTTACACGTGTGCAAAAGACATTGAGAAGGCAGTGGCTCATGTACGAATATCTGCTTTGTAACCAAAACAGCATTTTTCTAATGTACACGTGTGCAAAAGACATTGAGAAGGCAGTGGCTCATGTACGAATATCTGCTTTGTAACCAAAACAAGCATTTTTCTAATGTTACACGTGTGCAAAAGACATTGAGAAGGCAGTGGCTCATGTACGAATATCTGCTTTGTAACCAAAACAGCATTTTTCTAATGTTACACGTGTGCAAAAGACATCGAGAAGGCAGTGGCTCATGTACGAATATCTGCTTTGTAACCAAAACAGCATTTTTCTAATGTTACACGTGTGCAAAAGACATCGGAGAGGCAGTGGCTCATGTACGAATATCTGCTTTGTAACCAAAACAGCATTTTTCTAAGGTTACACGTGTGCAAAGACATAGAGAAGGCAGTGCTCATGTACGCATATCTGCTTTGTAACCAAAACAGCATTTTTCTAATGTTACACGTGTGCAAAAGACCAATGAGAAGGCAGTGGCTCATGTACGAATATCTGCTTTGTAACCAAAACAGCATTTTTCTAATGTTACACGTGTGCAAAAGACATCGAGAAGGCAGTGGCTCATGTACGAATATCTGCTTTGTAACCAAAACAGCATTTTTCTAATGTTACACGTGTGCAAAAGACATTGAGAAGGCAGTGGCTCATGTACGAATATCTGCTTTGTAACCAAAACAGCATTTTTCTAATGTTACACGTGTGCAAAAGACATCGAGAAGGCAGTGGCTCATGTACGAATATCTGCTTTGTAACTAAAACAGCATTTTTCTAATGTTACACGTGTGCAAAAGACATCGAGAAGGCAGTGGCTCATGTACGGATATCTGCTTTGTAACCAAAACAGCATTTTTCTAATGTTACACGTGTGCAAAAGACATCGAGAAGGCAGTGGCTCATGTACGAATATCTGCTTTGTAACCAAAACAGCATTTTTCTAATGTTACACGTGTGAGGAACTCTTTCCTCATCTACAACACTTAGCCCCCTAGAGGCTCCACAGTATCCCTCAACGTTTGTGGAACTTCCCTGTTCCAAGCTCGCAAAGCTGGCCTCTTCCTCACCGAGCACCTTCGAACCCATTCCAGTCTCTCGGCTGTCTACCTCGACGCTATCCTCTAGCTCAGGTTCTGACCCCATCGAAAGGCTGTGGTATGGTCCTATGCTGCATCCAAAGAGAGACCCTGATCCTTCCTTTAACCAAGTGCTGCCTATATAGCAAACCTCATCCGCCTCATCACATGTGCTATTGCACGGCGTTTCGCTACGCTCCAACTTCTCCATCCGAGCTTTTTCCACATCTGCCAGTCGGAGCTTTAACTCAAGTGTTCTTAACCTCATTTCTTCGAGCTCTCTTTCTTCCTCCTCCATCTCCCTTTCAAACTCTAACCGCTGCTTCTCTTCTTGTAGCCGCGCAGCCTCTCGGGCATCAACCCATGCCGTAAATTCCTCACCTTCCAAACCTATTCGCCGTGCCAACTCTTCAAAAACTTTACGAGATTCTGATGCACTCATTATCTTTTTTCCGTGCAAAATAATAAGGTGCAGAAACGGTCTCGTCGTCCTGTCGCGGACGCCAATTTGTCACGGGGCTACCGAATTAGCGTGCCCTCGTGTAGGTTCGTGTGTTTTGAGTTCGTGTGTTCAAAACTCGATGGCTTGACAGTCATCGAGAAAGGATAGACGAGATTGTTTGTGCAGAACAAAACAAACAAACAACACTCGCTGTATTTACAGACACGGGAAAAAAGGAGAAAGGATAAAGACAAGACGGAGCATAAGAAGGAGAGGATAAATTAACAAAACTATGAATGGGAGGGTGAATAACTAGCGGTGCGCAAGAACCAATGCAAGAAACAAGGCTGTCACCGTTCAGGCGGGCGCACGATAGTAGATGGCGGGGTGGAGACAGCAAACGCACTCGGAGCGGACTTGGATCGAGGTGTCGCTCGCTGGGAAGGTAGCGTCAGGCGAGTCGGGTCAGCAACCTCTCGGCGTTCCTCAGCCGACGCTGGGACACCGAACCGGAGACGCAGTTGTGCCCGGCCAACGCCAGGTGATGGGAAGTCGGTGGAATGCCTGGCCAACGCCAGACGATGGGAAGCCGGTAGAAAGGCTGGCCAACGCCAGATGCCGGAAAGCCTGGCCAACGCCAGGTGCTGTACCGCTCGGGTACACGCCCAGGTGGAAGCCTGCAGCGGCCTGGTCACAGGAACTCGGCCGCCACTCCCGCGCCCTGGTACGCTTCCTTCTTCCACCACGTCCCAGCCACGTCTCCCTGCCTCTCTTCCGGAAGCATCGGCCGTACTTTCTCTTCTACCGTGGCGCCTCCTCATTCGTCGGGCAGTTTCGCGCCACCACGCGCAATGACGCACTGCCTCGTCGTCTTCTATATTGATGGGATCGGTGGCGCGCACTTCAAACACAGTACACTTTGCCCCGCACGGCCCACTTCACTCCATCACAGTAACCAAAACAGCATTTTTCTAATGTTACACGTGTGCAAAAGACATTGAGAAGGCAGTGGCTCATGTACGAATATCTGCTTTGTAACCAAAACAGCATTTTTCTAATGTTACACGTGTGCAAAAGACATTGAGAAGGCAGTGGCTCATGTACGAATATCTGCTTTGTAACCAAAACAGCATTTTTCTAATGTTACACGTGTGCAAAAGACATTGAGAAGGCAGTGGCTCATGTACGAATATCTGCTTTGTAACCAAAACAGCATTTTTCTAATGTTACACGTGTGCAAAAGACATGAGAAGGCAGTGGCTCATGTACGAATATCTGCTTTGTAACCAAAACAGCATTTTTCTAATGTTACACGTGTGCAAAGACATCGAGAAGGCTGGCCTCTTCCTCACCGAGCACCTTCGAACCCATTCCAGTCTCTCGGCTGTCTACCTCGACGCTATCCTCTAGCTCAGGTTCTGACCCCATCGAAAGGCTGTGGTATGGTCCTATGCTGCATCCAAAGAGAGACCCTGATCCTTCCTTTAACCAAGTGCTGCCTATATAGCAAACCTCATCCGCCTCATCACATGTGCTATTGCACGGCGTTTCGCTACGCTCCAACTTCTCCATCCGAGCTTTTTCCACATCTGCCAGTCGGAGCTTTAACTCAAGTGTTCTTAACCTCATTTCTTCGAGCTCTCTTTCTTCCTCCTCCATCTCCCTTTCAAACTCTAACCGCTGCTTCTCTTCTTGTAGCCGCGCAGCCTCTCGGGCATCAACCCATGCCGTAAATTCCTCACCTTCCAAACCTATTCGCCGTGCCAACTCTTCAAAAACTTACGAGATTCTGATGCACTCATTATCTTTTTCCGTGCAAAATAATAAGGTGCAGAAACGGTCTCGTCGTCCTGTCGCGGACGCCAATTTGTCACGGGGCTACCGAATTAGCGTGCCCTCGTGTAGGTTCGTGTGTTTTGAGTTCGTGTGTTCAAAACTCGATGGCTTGACAGTCATCGAGAAAGGATAGACGAGATTGTTTGTGCAGAACAAAACAAACAACAACACTCGCTGTATTTACAGACACGGGAAAAAAGGAGAAAGGATAAAGACAAGACGGAGCATAAGAAGGAGAGGATAAATTAACAAAACTATGAATGGGAGGGTGAACAACTAGCGGTGCGCAAGAACCAATGCAAGAAACAAGGCTGTCACCGTTCAGGCGGGCGCACGATAGTAGATGGCGGGGTGGAGACAGCAAACGCACTCGGAGCGGACTTGGATCGAGGTGTCGCTCGCTGGGAAGGTAGCGTCGGGCGAGTCGGGTCAGCAACCTCTCGGCGTTCCTCAGCCGACGCTGGGACACCGAACCGGAGACGCAGTTGTGCCCGGCCAACGCCAGGTGATGGGAAGTCGGTGGAATGCCTGGCCAACGCCAGACGATGGGAAGCCGGTAGAAAGGCTGGCCAACGCCAGATGCCGGAAAGCCTGGCCAACGCCAGGTGCTGTACCGCTCGGGTACACGCCCAGGTGGAAGCCTGCAGCGGCCTGGTCACAGGAACTCGGCCGCCACTCCCGCGCCCTGGTACGCTTCCTTCTCCACCACGTCCCAGCCACGTCTCCCTGCCTCTCTTCCGGAAGCATCGGCCGTACTTTCTCTTCTACCGTGGCGCCTCCTCATCGTCGGGCAGTTTCGCGCCACCACGCGCAATGACGCACTGCCTCGTCGTCTTCTATATTGATGGGATCGGTGGCGCGCACTTCAAACACAGTACACTTTGCCCCGCACGGCCCACTTCACCCCATCACAGTAACCAAAACAGCATTTTTCTAATGTTACACGTGTGCAAAGACATTGAGAAGGCAGTGGCTCATGTACGAATATCTGCTTTGTAACCAAAACAGCATTTTTCTAATGTTACAGTGTGCAAAAGACATGAGAAGGCAGTGGCTCATGTACGAATATCTGCTTTGTAACCAAAACAGCATTTTTCTAATGTTACACGTGTGCAAAGACATTGAGAAGGCAGTGGCTCATGTACGAATATCTGCTTTGTAACCAAAACAGCATTTTTCTAATGTTACACGTGTGCAAAAGACATCGAGAAGGCAGTGGCTCATGTACGAATATCTGCTTTGTAACCAAAACAGCATTTTTCTAATGTTACACGTGTGCAAAAGACATTGAGAAGGCAGTGGCTCATGTACGAATATCTGCTTTGTAACCAAAACAGCATTTTTCTAATGTTACACGTGTGCAAAAGACATCGAGAAGGCAGTGGCTCATGTACGAATATCTGCTTTGTAACCAAAACAGCATTTTTCTAATGTTACACGTGTGCAAAAGACATCGAGAAGGCAGTGGCTCATGTACGAATATCTGCTTTGTAACCAAACAGCATTTTTCTAATGTTACACGTGTGCAAAAGACATTGAGAAGGCAGTGGCTCATGTACGAATATCTGCTTTGTAACCAAAAACAGCATTTTTCTAATGTTACACGTGTGCAAAGACATCGAGAAGGCAGTGGCTCATGTACGAATATCTGCTTTGTAACCAAAACAGCATTTTTCTAATGTTACACGTGTGCAAAAGACATCGAGAAGGCAGTGGCTCATGTACGAATATCTGCTTTGTAACCAAAACAGCATTTTTCTAATGTTACACGTGTGCAAAAGACATTGAGAAGGCAGTGGCTCATGTACGAATATCTGCTTTGTAACCAAAACAGCATTTTTCTAATGTTACACGTGTGCAAAAGACATTGAGAAGGCAGTGGCTCATGTACGAATATCTGCTTTGTAACCAAAACAGCATTTTTCTAATGTTACACGTGTGCAAAAGACATCGAGAAGGCAGTGGCTCATGTACGATATCTGCTTTGTAACCAAAACAGCATTTTTCTAATGTTACACGTGTGCAAAAGACATCGAGAAGGCAGTGGCTCATGTACGAATATCTGCTTTGTAACCAAAACAGCATTTTTCTAATGTTACACGTGTGCAAAAGACATCGAGAAGGCAGTGGCTCATGTACGAATATCTGCTTTGTAACCAAAACAGCATTTTTCTAATGTTACACGTGTGCAAAAGACATTCGAGAAGGCAGTGGCTCATGTACGAATATCTGCTTTGTAACCAAAACAGCATTTTTCTAATGTTACACGTGTGCAAAAGACATCGAGAAGGCAGTGGCTCATGTACGAATATCTGCTTTGTAACCAAAACAGCATTTTTCTAATGTTACACGTGTGCAAAAGACATTGAGAAGGCAGTGGCTCATGTACGAATATCTGCTTTGTAACCAAAACAGCATTTTTCTAATGTTACACGTGTGCAAAAGACATCGAGAAGGCAGTGGCTCATGTACGAATATCTGCTTTGTAACCAAACAGCATTTTTCTAATGTTACACGTGTGCAAAAGACATTCGAGAAGGCAGTGGCTCATGTACGAATATCTGCTTTGTAACCAAAACAGCATTTTTCTAATGTTACACGTGTGCAAAAGACATCGAGAAGGCAGTGGCTCATGTACGAATATCTGCTTTGTAACCAAAACAGCATTTTTTCTAATGTTACACGTGTGCAAAAGACATCGAGAAGGCAGTGGCTCATGTACGAATATCTGCTTTGTAACCAAAACAGCATTTTTCTAATGTTACACGTGTGCAAAAGACATTGAGAAGGCAGTGGCTCATGTACGAATATCTGCTTTGTAACCAAAACAGCATTTTTCTAATGTTACACGTGTGCAAAAGACATTGAGAAGGCAGTGGCTCATGTACGAATATCTGCTTTGTAACCAAAACAGCATTTTTCTAATGTTACACGTGTGCAAAAGACATTGAGAAGGCAGTGGCTCATGTACGAATATCTGCTTTGTAACCAAAACAGCATTTTTCTAATGTTACACGTGTGCAAAAGACATCGAGAAGGCAGTGGCTCATGTACGAATATCTGCTTTGTAACCAAAACAGCATTTTTCTAATGTTACACGTGTGCAAAAGACATCGAGAAGGCAGTGGCTCATGTACGAATATCTGCTTTGTAACCAAAACAGCATTTTTCTAATGTTACACGTGTGCAAAAGACATTGAGAAGGCAGTGGCTCATGTACGAATATCTGCTTTGTAACCAAAACAGCATTTTTTCTAATGTTACACGTGTGCAAAAGACATCGAGAAGGCAGTGGCTCATGTACGAATATCTGCTTTGTAACCAAAACAGCATTTTTCTAATGTTACACGTGTGCAAAAGACATTGAGAAGGCAGTGGCTCATGTACGAATATCTGCTTTGTAACCAAAACAGCATTTTTCTAATGTTACACGTGTGCAAAAGACATCGAGAAGGCAGTGGCTCATGTACGAATATCTGCTTTGTAACCAAAACAGCATTTTTCTAATGTTACACGTGTGCAAAAGACATCGAGAAGGCAGTGGCTCATGTACGAATATCTGCTTTGTAACCAAAACAGCATTTTCTAATGTTACACGTGTGCAAAAGACATTGAGAAGGCAGTGGCTCATGTACGAATATCTGCTTTGTAACCAAAACAGCATTTTTCTAATGTTACACGTGTGCAAAAGACATCGAGAAGGCAGTGGCTCATGTACGAATATCTGCTTTGTAACCAAAACAGCATTTTTCTAATGTTACACGTGTGCAAAAGACATTGAGAAGGCAGTGGCTCATGTACGAATATCTGCTTTGTAACCAAAACAGCATTTTTCTAATGTTACACGTGTGCAAAAGACATCGAGAAGGCAGTGGCTCATGTACGAATATCTGCTTTGTAACCAAAACAGCATTTTTCTAATGTTACACGTGTGCAAAAGACATTGAGAAGGCAGTGGCTCATGTACGAATATCTGCTTTGTAACCAAAACAGCATTTTTCTAATGTTACACGTGTGCAAAAGACATTGAGAAGGCAGTGGCTCATGTACGAATATCTGCTTTGTAACCAAAACAGCATTTTTCTAATGTTACACGTGTGCAAAAGACATCGAGAAGGCAGTGGCTCATGTGACACAATCAAGGTGTACGACTGGACTGCCTCACCCACATAAAATTCTAGATTTTAAAAGATTGAAGTCCTCATTCATGCTTGAACAGGTATAGTGCATCATGGAAAAAGAGAACCAGCCAAGCAGACTGCCACCAGAGGACAGAGCGCTGGTAAAAAAAGCACTTTAGCGATGTTGCTCTTTGTGTGGATGTCCCTGTGGAACCAAACCACACAGAAACCACCACTAATTACTGCACACTATTGTTTTCGCGGACACATGTGGGATGTCAAATGTAGTGACTGCAAACTGCTCTCACAGTAGCATGCCTGCATCCACGCTCTCGCATATGTTGTCGAAGTGTGGATTCATTCGCATTTTAAATGCTGCAACACAGTTGCCGGAGGCACCCTACTCACGGCCTGTACCGAAAAGCAACAAGTGCCCTTTAGGCCTAGCTCGCGAGGTCGCAGGCAACACACCTCACGTGAAGCTTACTGTTGACAACACAGGGATTGGGTGCTGAAGAATCATGTGCATAGGTTGGATCATTTGGGCAGTGTGCGGGAGATAAAGTTGTTTGCTGTGCCAATGCCGTCTCCTGCATCTCTCACTCCATCCATTAGAAGTGATCCTGAGATCCGTGACAATGGCCCATTGAGGGGTGACGGGGATCTGCTACACTGAAGTACATTTTTCCAAAGCACAAGAGCATCCTATAATCAAACTAGGTCAGAAGTTTTACATAAAAGCAAATAGTTCGGTCATGTGATGCAGATGAGTGCTCTTTCCAAGCTATATGTTTATGGTAGCAGAGGTAGCATCTGGGATTGGCAAACAAATGTGTGCTTGTTGTGCATGAAATCGGTGAGCTGCAGATCCAGACCCAGTAGTCATTCACCAAGCCTGACGAGTGAATTGACGCTGTAATGGATCAGTGGTTATGTTTTTTTGCCACTCTACTGCTTCACATTTTGGCCGACTTATGAGCACATTTTGGACATGCTCAGCTATTGTCTTGTACTAGTGTTCTCTGCTTGCAGTGTTTTGGTTGCCTCTGCCTCTAAGGCCCCGCATAACATTCTTTTGTTCTGTCATTATGGCACACAAGGAACAAGAGAAAAACAAGGATGCAGTCCTTTTTTTGCTGACAAAATTTACCACGTGTTGAGCACATGTAGATATAGTGCTGGGGAAGTTGGGGCAGAGTCTCTCGCTCAGAAACTCAAGATGGCAGCTGAAAATCCCCCCCCCCTTTCAAGAAAGAAATGCACCAACTAGGACAAAATAGTTTTAATGCGAAAGCGTTTCTTGACCAGCTGCTGTCTGCAAAAAGCGCCTGCAAAAGCCGTGCCCCCGGAAAGCGTGTGTCCTCTCCCACCCGAAGTGACGCCGGTGCCAACACTCACCACAGCGGCAGTTGGCACGCACTCACCGCTCCGCTGCAGCTAGCTACCTGCAGCGGCGTGCTGTTACAGTGTGCAAAAGCATTGAGAAGCAGAGGCTCATGTAAGAAGATATGCTTGTAACCAAAACAGCATTTTTCTAATGTTACACGTGTGCAAAAAGACATCGAGAAGGCAGTGGCTCATGTGACACAATCAAGGTGTACGACTGGACTGCCTCACCACATAAATTCTAGATTTTAAAAGATTGAAGTCCTCATTCATGCTTGAACAGGTATAGTGCATCATGGAAAAAGAGAACCAGCCAAGCAGACTGCCACCAGAGGACAGAGCGCTGGTAAAAAAAGCACTTTAGCGATGTTGCTCTTTGTGTGGATGTCCCTGTGGAACCAAACCACACAGAAACCACCACTAATTACTGCACACTATTGTTTTCGCGGACACATGTGGGATGTCAAATGTAGTGACTGCAAACTGCTCTCACAGTAGCATGCCTGCATCCACGCTCTCGCATATGTTGTCGAAGTGTGGATTCATTCGCATTTTAAATGCTGCAACACAGTTGCCGGAGGCACCCTACTCACGGCCTGTACCGAAAAGCAACAAGTGCCCTTTAGGCCTAGCTCGCGAGGTCGCAGGCAACACACCTCACGTGAAGCTTACTCTTGACAACACAGGGATTGGGTGCTGAAGAAATCATGTGCATAGGTTGGATCATTTGGGCAGTGTGCGGGAGATAAAGTTGTTTGCTGTGCCAATGCCGTCTCCTGCATCTCTCACTCCATCCATTAGAAGTGATCCTGAGATCCGTGACAATGGCCCATTGAGGGGTGACGGGGATCTGCTACACTGAAGTACATTTTTCCAAAGCACAAGAGCATCCTATAATCAAACTAGGTCAGAAGTTTTACATAAAAGCAAATAGTTCGGTCATGTGATGCAGATGAGTGCTCTTTCCAAGCTATATGTTTATGGTAGCAGAGGTAGCATCTGGGATTGGCAAACAAATGTGTGCTTGTTGTGCATGAAATCGGTGAGCTGCAGATCCAGACCCAGTAGTCATTCACCAAGCCTGACGAGTGAATTGACGCTGTAATGGATCAGTGGTTATGTTTTTTTGCCACTCTACTGCTTCACATTTTGGCCGACTTATGAGCACATTTTGGACATGCTCAGCTATTGTCTTGTACTAGTGTTCTCTGCTTGCAGTGTTTTGGTTGCCTCTGCCTCTAAGGCCCCGCATAACATTCTTTTGTTCTGTCATTATGGCACACAAGGAACAAGAGAAAAACAAGGATGCAGTCCTTTTTTTGCTGACAAAATTTACCACGTGTTGAGCACATGTAGATATAGTGCTGGGGAAGTTGGGGCAGAGTCTCTCGCTCAGAAACTCAAGATGGCAGCTGAAAATCCCCCCCCCCCTTTCAAGAAAGAAATGCACCAACTAGGACAAAATAGTTTTAATGCGAAAGCGTTTCTTGACCAGCTGCTGTCTGCAAAAAGCGCCTGCAAAAGCCGTGCCCCCGGAAAGCGTGTGTCCTCTCCCACCCGAAGTGACGCCGGTGCCAACACTCACCACAGCGGCAGTTGGCACGCACTCACCGCTCCGCTGCAGCTAGCTACCTGCAGCGGCGTGCGGCTGTGTCGCCGCGTTTTTTGCTGGGTTGGCGAAAGCGCACACCCAGCTGCGTTGTGTCGCTGTAGCAACACTTGGCGTGTGCTCGGCTCTGCCACTGTGCCGCAGCAACCGGCTGCGGTGCAGGAAAGGGGAATCCCTGACTGGAAGGGGACAAGTGCTCTTAAAATAGCAGTTTGCAGCACCCCTCCGCAGCAACAATCTAGCCAAAGAAATGCTTTCGTGTCCTCATCTTATAAGAATATTAACCGTACCTCGGACGAAGAATGAAAGAGGACAACGAAGTGAGGCTCAATCGTGGGCTGAGTGCTAAGCCTTCCGCGACCGTCTGTCACCCCGCTCTAAAATAAACACCTTTCACCGTAACAGGATTGGTGGAGGTGCTGGGTAACGCATTCGCGCCCCCGAAGGATGACGGAAGAGAAACCACTGGAGCTCCGCTGAAGCCGCAGACTCACGGGTCTTGGTGATCGTGAAACGATAGTTCTTGGCCAACTTGTAGACAAGCACGGTGTTCAACCTGACCCACAGGAAGTCACCGCGGTAAGCAGCTTCACTCGACCGCGCTTCTTGGGCCTGTGCTCATATCTCTGGCGTTTTGTTCCAAAATATGTGGCTCAGCCTCTCACTCACCTGCTCAACAAAGATGTGCCATTCCAGTGGACGAAAGAGTACGAGTCGTCCTTTTCTCAGCTGAAGTTTATGCTGACTTCCGGACCCATTCTTCGCCATTTCGACGCATCCGCCCCATCTGAGGTGCACAGTGACGCTAGTGGAATCAGTATCGGTGCAGTTTTAGTTCAGCATCATGGAGCCGCCAAACATGTCATTGCCTATGCTAGCCATTGTTTGAGTAAAGCAGAACGGAATTACACCGTTACCGAGCAAGATTGTCTTGCGGTCGTCTTTACCGTGCGCAAGTTTCGACTGTGCATCTATGGCCGCCGATTCTCTACCGTCACAGACCACCACTCACTCTGTTGGCTAACTGGTCTATGTGATCCTTCCGGCCGTCTTGCACGCTGGGCCTTACGCTTGCAAGAGTATGACTTTGATGTATGCTTTAAAAGCAGCCGCCGTCATGCAGACACTGATTGCCTGTCGCGACTTCCCCTTCCCATGACGGAATGTGACGCCAACAATTTCGACGACTGTCTAGCAGCTATAGACTCACCGTTTTCAGATCTTGCTGCCTTCCGTGCTGAACAGCGCAAAGACCATAGTCTGGCTCCTTTTTTCTCATCTGCCATCGAGAAGCCCCGCCAAAGCCCTTTCATTGTACAGCATGGCATTCTTTACAAGCGGAATTTTTCTGGGACCGGTGCCTGCCTTCTTTTGGTTGTCCCTAAGACTTTGCAAGCCAAAGTGTTACAAACTTTGCATGACGACCCAACATCCGGCCATGTGGGATTTGCCAGGACATACCACCGCGCACTGGAACGTTTTTACTGGCCACGCATGCGTTAACAGCCAAGTATGTTGCGAGTTGTGACCATTGTCAATGGTACAAACGCCCAGCTAGTGCACCGCCGGGCCTTCTCCATCCCATACTGCCTCCGTGTTCTCCCTTTCAAGTCGTCGACATTGACTTGATAGGCCCTTTTCCGAGATCCATCCAGGGAAACCGGTAGATTATAATCTGTGTGCACCATCCCACCCATTATGCTGAAACCACACCGATCTCTGCTGCCACAGCCGAGCACGTTTCAGACTTCTTATTACGCTACATAATCCTCCTAACCACTTGTGAAAGGATCAGAACCTCTGAGTATAACAAGTTTTACTCAAGGGCATTCATTCTAATCATGTTAAAAAACATAAAATGGTACACGTGTGGTAATATAGGTGGCCCATTGTTGGGTTGGATTTTGGATTAAATGAGAGCACTACCATAAGCGTTCCTGGCATGGTTTCGGTCACTGTAGTTTCAGGATGGTTTGCCAGCGAGTGGACGGGGGGACCTTGTTCGGTAGTGTATGAAAACTTGAAATCCTTAGATTGTGGGTTAGGAACGTTGCTTGCACAGATGGGGACGTTTGAATGGGATTTTACATTATGTGCCCATAAAATCCAAGAGAAAGGAAAAAGCTTAAAACCGAAGAGAAACGCATAGGAAAGGCTAAGATAGGTGACAGCATCTTAGTTGTGCAAGAATTGGCAGTTAATGTACCTCCGTTACTTTCCTCAATATCCATTCGTTCGAACTATGACCACACTGTTTTCAAAAACAAACTCACAGTCCTGTGTCACGTGTGCCCAAACACCTTTGTTTACATGGGCCCTCACACCAGTCCAACTGGTCCTACCGTGCACCAGGGGGATAGCATACACCAAACTTTCTACTCAAAGCATAAACTTGCTCTGGAGGAAAGACGCATTGAAGAAAAGTAACTGAAATGTTGATGATGTGCTCGTACATGATGACAAAGTGCCAATGACATTCTGGAAAATGGAAGGCATCTCTAAAGTATACAAGAGCGCTGATGGACACATTAGAGCATGCTGGATCCGGTCAACAAACAGGCTGGTTCAGCTTCTGTTGCTGCTTAGAAATAGGCGACTGAAATTGTTGGGGCAGAGCATATTGTAAATCACGTGCAGCTCGGCCAAGATGACAAACAACTGCTGGTGTAGTGGGTATGAAGCTTGTTCGCTTGGGCTTGTTCTTTGATGCCATGTTTGGGTGGGATTACACTCAGTGCCAGTGAGGGCTGCAGAAGGGACTGAGGGGCTTTGAGCCAGCTAAATGAAAACGTTGATTGCAGTCAATGGTGACGTAGCCATCCTTCATTGTCAAGTCAGCGCACGATGCATGTGCAGCGTTCCTGGTCAAAGAAACCAAATCTGTGATGCAAAATGGTATCACCCAGCCATATAGTTTCTCTCTCCCTTTTCTTTTTCTTTAGCCATACTACTTATATTCTGTCCACGGCGTTTGCATTCCTGTTACATGACTGAAATAGTATTGAACTCTTGCTCATCTTTCACTACTGTCTGCAGAAGAAAACGGAAAAAAAAAAGGAAATTGTTACTGCAAATTAACTTAAAGTATAGCAGTTTTTGTATCCTACTACACCGCTTACACACACATATATACCTTTGCGTGTGTCATACTACTATTTTTGCTTACTGCTAAAAGATATTTTCATCAGCTCGTTTGTGTTGTCACAATGCAATCACATATCGCGTATTTACAAATTGATGTTTCCTGCTTAATTTGTTCCTAACGGTGCCATGTTGTCACGTGCTTGAAAGACGCAGCAGCTTAACTGAAATAATTGCTTTGAACTGGGGGTTCAACAATGACATATAGCATGCACACGCACCCAGTGATCTTAAAGGAGGAGAAAGACTGCAGTGCAAAGCCAAATACAAAAACTCATGCAAGCATTTAATGCTGCACCAGTAAAAGGAACAAACATCCTGGAGCATGATGTATGAGCGCTTGTAAGCACACATTGGCCAATATAAGGAACTGTCCACGGTTGGGAACTCCATCCACGCAACACTAGGTGCCGACTCTGATCTTGTGGCCAGTAGACAAGAACACAGTGACCTTGAAGCATGCCATCTGATTGTGACTAAGCGACGCACCATGCGCAGCGAAGCAACTCGCTAAAGCTGCCATACTCGGGCTCATGCAGCTTATTGGCTGACAGTCCTACTGTGGTTGTAGTTTCTAAACACAGCTTGCATTCTGTGAACTGCATAAACAAGGTGAAGAAAAAACAACTTTACTGAACATATGCAGCCACGTGAGTCAATGCCACCTGCAGTCCTGCTGAATGATGCATTCAATAAAGCGATGAGAGGATCACCTAACATTTTGGATTGAACAACATCAAGGCAATATGCGCTAGTGACCTGACCTTGCAGGCCAACATGGAATCTTCGGGTGCACAACAAGATGCCTTGCACGATGCCATCGACAAGAATTTGTGTTACTCAGCTGTGGTCTCTCATGTGCCCCAGAAAAGTTCGAGCTGCTAATCCTGAAAAGCAGGATGTGAGGGTGGCCTCTCAAGAGACACTGGATCCAAGGTTGACCCTGAACTGAGTCAATTACAAAGGTAGACATACTCCATATGTGCTCTGGGTGTCATTTTTCCGAGGTAGTACTGGTCTTGCTGCTTTTCAAAAGCTCCAACAGACGGTAACTCAAGTCGCACATCAAATGCAAAGGGTAATAGTAAGCAGAGTTGCCCTGATAATAAGCACAGTTGCCTGCGATACACCATACCCAGGTCTCAAGAACAGCGAGAGGGACAAACCGAATGGGCTGATAAATAAAATTTGTCTACGACATTCCGCTGAGCTGTGGCCGCTCTTTGTGTGGGGCAAACGGGAAAGTGCCTCAGTTGTTGCCTCCGGGAGCATGCCAACAACATGAAGCAGAAGTATGGCAGCAACTGTGCCAGCACATTGTAAATCATGTCACTGCATGCTGATCTTTAATCAGACAGCCATCCTCAAGAGACATGCGGATCAGCGCACATGCGAGATCATTGAGGGATTTACCATAGTTAAACACGGCATATCATGTATCAGTTCACCGTCTGTTCAGTTGTCTAACAAAAAAATCACTTATCTCCAAGACTAATACAGTCGACTCTCGCTACAACAAAATTGACGGTGCATGGAAAAAATTTCGTAGTTGTGAAATTGAAAAATGTAACTGACCTGAACTGGTAGAACAAAGAAACTTTTATGCTTCAGTCTTGCGCACGGCTTTACGGTGGTAGTCGGAAGCTAGGGTTTGCAAACCGCAAGTACAGAAACCATACCTTCCAAGTTTGGAGAAACGGAATCCGAGAGATTTATGTATTTACTCGATTCTACCGTGCACTCTCTATTGTAATGCGCACCTGTTTCCCACAACCAAACAAAAAAAAAAAAAGAAAAGTTAAACATCCATTGTAGTGTGGACCCATTTTTCATGACACAGAGAAAAAAAGGTCCTTAGTAATCATCCTTCTCACATTCACAAAAATAAATGCCATACTTGCGTATTGAATGCACTCGCATATAATAAATGGCCGCACAGTGGCTTTCCTACATCACTTGATCCGCGGTGTCTCGAAGATGTTCGGCATGCTGATTCATAACTCCTGCGTCCCGATAAAACTGCCGCACGTTGCCGGGCGTAGCCACATGCCAGTGGTGATAACATCACCATAGGGAGTTTTAGCAGCTACGGCTTACCGTACGGTAATGCCGTACCGTCGTGATCGGGACGTAGAAAATTTAGCTAGTGAGATTTTCCCCAGAAGGTTGACGAGAGTTGCAATGTGGGCTTGTTGGTGGTTCATTTGAAAAGCTTTGATGTAGCGCAAAACAACACACGGACACGAGAAGGCACAAATGGACACCACACACCGCTGTGTGGTGTCCATTTGTGCCTTCTCGTGTTCGTGTGTTGTTTTGCGCTACATCAAAGCTTTTCAAATTCACCAGAAAGTTTTATCATCTGATGATGTTTCCGTGCTCACCGAGCAACTAGTGCAGCTCTTTCAGACTAAAATAGCCACGTGCCGACCATGACAGTACGGCATTACTTTCACTACTGTACGGTAAGCCGGCATTGCTAAAACTCTTACTCGCAGTGCTGCGTTCCTCCGTGCTATCGCAGTTCCCTCACGCCCGCTGCCGCATGCTGCCATGCGTGCTGCGCAGGCTGGTGCAGCTAAGCCTAAGCATGATCGGGGCGTGGTCTCCGAGATTGCCCCGATGCAATTTCGGATGTCTTGCAGCGTGCACGACTGAGAGGCTGAGGGAGATATGAGGGAAAAATGCGAGGATGAGCCGTTTTACGTGCGGTGATGGGAAACATCTCTTCTCTCGTAACATAAACATTAAAAAAATTGTCAACTGTGGGGTGTGGCAGGAGTGGGGGTTATTGCGATGGCAATGATATCGACACTGTTAGTGGGTTTTTGCAGTCGCTGTTGTTTATTTATTTATTTATTTACAAAATACTGCGGACCACAAATGGTTCCTTGCAGGAAGGGCATTACAGAGGAAAAATAATGGAAAAACAATACAAAATACTTAAGTTTAAGAATGTAATACATTGATACAATAAGTAAACACATACACCGAATAAGTCAAGTATAAAACATATGATTAACGCGCTTCAAAGAAAGTGTTTATATATTTATGAAATGTTTAGAAAATGTTTATGTTAGAAAATGTTTAATGTTCTGAACAGAGTCAAACTCGATAATACGCATCGTATGCTTTACGCTCAAGTAAATGCGCACTAGCACTGGGGACGAACACGGCTGAAGCAGTGATGAAACGACCCGGCCGTCTCCGCCAAACGAACTGCAGTTGCGATGACATCGCACCGATTGAGAGGGTTGTTGTCGCTTGCTTCTCAAGCGGAGAGGAAATGCCCAGCCCGTCTTTCGTCGGGCAAAGGACTGACCATAAGGGGCGCTAGAGGGAGAGGGGCTGTCGCGTGAGCTATCTCAACAGACATTGGTAGACGGCATCGCTAGACATTGGCAGTCAACAACGCAGTCAACAGCAGCTGTTTTGGTAGTGCCAACACGTGATTTCAACTTTTTATACATATTGTTACGCGCTATTCCGCACAGTTAGCGGCGCATCCTGCCGAGCCTGGAGGAATGCACCAAGAAGATGAAGACGACGATCAGAGCAGCGCTCATGCTGATGCTCTGCCATCTTGTCTGCTCCTCTTTCCTTGTATATATTGTGTAAATATAATTTCTACACTCCTCTGGTTATTCTTATCCCCGTGGCATTTTTGGTGGAGGTGCTGGGTAGCCCATACGGTGCAACGGAGCTTCGCAGCGGCCGACGCTTGGCTTTCTGCACAATGGCGGAAGAGGAACCGGTGCCCACCGAGGCGGCTGCAAGAACAACGGTCGTCCTTGCTCAGCTGAAAGACCCAGGCACATTCTGCGGTACTGACAATGTTGACATTGAAGACTGGCTGCCCATGTACGAGCGTGCAAGTAAGAACAATCATTGGGACGCGACGATCATGTTGGCGAATATCTTATTTTACCTCAAGGGAACAACGAAGGTGTGGTTTGAGAATAACGAAGACGAAATTGGGAGCTGGGATGTATGCAAAGAAAAGATGCGTGCCCTGTTCGGCAAGTCTGCAGGCAGAAAGGCATCGGCAAAGAAGGAGTTGGCATCCCGAGCACAAACGTCGGCAGAGTCATACCTGACTTATATACAGGACGTGCTCGCCCTTTGCCGCAAAGCCGACGACGGCATGGCGGAGTCTGAGAAAGTGGGTCGTGTGTTAAAGGGCATAGCAGATGACACCTTCAATCTGCTAGTCTGCAAAGACTGCGACACCATCGATGCCATCATCCAGGAGTGCAAGCGCTTTGAGGCCGCCAAAAGTCGACGTATTGCTCATCAATTCGCTCGACTTCCGAACACGGCAGCAACATGGTCGTGCGCAGATGTACCTGAGCCGTCGGCGCCGCTCACCGCGCCACTCACTGCCGAACACGTCAAGAAAATCGTCCGACGTGAACTTGACGCTGTGACGCTGTGACGTGAACTTGACGCTCCTGCTTCAACGTGCGCCCATACTTGTGACCACAGTTCCCAGATGGTGCCACTAGTTCAAGCTATCGTGCATCAGGAGCTCTCCAATGCTGGCCTAGACACTGTGTGTGCCGCAGTTCCTTACCGGTCGATTGACCGCCGTCCTCCTTTTTCGTACGCACAGGGTGAAAGGCCGCCATTCCGTACTCGCAATCCAGCCGAGTGGAGGACCGCTGATGACCGCCCCATATGCTTCCAATGCCGTCGCATTGGACACGTGGCCCGTTATTGTAACAGCCGGTGGTACTGGCACCAGCTGTATGGATCCAACCGCCGTCCCGATTCGGACCATGGCCGATTTCAGCCCTACCGCGAGCCTCCTCAGACCACCAGTAACGACGTCCCTTCCACGCCGTACCGTCACTCACCATCGCCGCATGGTCACCAGTCCCGCTCGCCGCTGTCTCGTCGCCAATCTCGCTCGCCCCAATTCCGCCGCCCTACGTCGCCATCTGAACGCCTCCCTCGGAGAAACTAGCCGATGCAGCTCCTGGAGGTGATGCTGCATCGACGACTAGCCTGCCAAATCCTCTGACTACGCTGCAGACCAGACGGAACCTGATAGACGTTAAACTGGATGACGTAGATGTTGTTGCTCTAGTGGACACAGGGGCTCAAATATCAGTAATGAATTCGGAGCTCCATCGCCGCCTTAAGAAGGTCCTAACACCACTCACAGTGCCACTCATTCATGTCGCCAATGGCGGAACGTTTCCGGTGCTAGGGATGTGCTCTGCTCGAATAAGTGTTGCTGACCAGTCCACAAGCGTACTACTTGCCGTGCTCGAGAAGTGCTCTCATGAACTTATCCTCGGTATGGATTTTCTGTCGGCCCATTCTGCCCTTATTGACTGTCGAACAGGCTCGCTTCAGCTTGACCTTCCGTATTACCATGACGTCCCTAATACACGCCACCCGCGCTTGTGCTCAGTGGATTACGTGCACCTACCTCCTCAAGCTGTTACATATGTGGACTTGCGGTCTTTTTCCCCCATCCCCGATGGCGATTACATCTTGACTCCGATCACCGAGGTCTTATTGGCGAGGAACGTCGCTCTTCCTCACACTCTTATTAGAATGACGGGTCATCGAACATCGCTACGTATATTGAACTTCAGCTGGTGCACGCAACTTATCCCAGCCGGTATGACTCTAGCCAACACCTCTCTTGTCGATGACTGCGCAGTTTCTGCATTCGTCGCCGACGCTTCTGTACCCTTGGCCTCTTCCTCGCACGTCGACGATGACATTGACAAGATGATCGCATCTGACCTCCTGCCACAACAGATAGCAGATATGCGGTGCATATTAAAGTCCTACCGCGACATATTTGACTTTGATGACCGTCCTTTGGGGCAGACAACAATGGTCACTCAAAAGATCGATACCGGAGACGCCAGCCCCATCCGACGACGTCCTTACCGCGTGTCCCACGCCGAGCGAAACGTAATACAACGTGAGGTGGACAAGATGCTCACCAAAGACGTCATCGAACCATCGTGCAGTCCATGGGCATCGCTGGTCGTTCTTGTCAAGAAGAGAGATGGAATCTGGCGATTCTGCGTGGACTACCGTCTCTTGAACAAAGTAACGCGCAAAGACGTCTATCCTCTGCCGCGGATCGACGACGCCCTCGACTGTCTACACGGATCTGCCTACTTCTCTTCTATTGACCTCAGGTCAGGATACTGGCAGATTTCCGTCGATGATAAAGACCGCATTTGTTACGCCCGACGGACTTTACCAGTTTAAGGTAATGCCGTTTGGGTTCTGTAATGCCCCGGCCACATTTGAAAGGATGATTGACTCGCTCCTTCGTGGATACAAATGGTCGACGTGCCTGTGTTATCTTGACGATGTCATCGTGTTCTCGCCGACATTTGAAAGCCACCTCAGCCGCCTGTCGTTAGTTCTCGAAGTTTTCAGGCAAGCAGGCCTTCAGCTCAACTCTGCCAAATGTCGTTCTGGCCGCCGCGAAATCACTGTGCTTGGCCACCTTGTGAGTGCCGAAGGCGTGCAGCCTGACCCCGACAAAGTTCGCGTTATCAAAGACTTCCCTCTACCTCGTTCCACTAAAGACGTATGGAGCTTTGTCGGCCTTTGCTCCTATTTTCGACGTTTCGTCAAGAATTTTGCCAACATTGCCCGTCCCCTTACGGAACTTCTAAAAAAGGAAACGTCCTTTTCTTGGGGTCCTGCCCAAGCCGATGCATTTCGCACGCTGACAACTTTACTTACGTCACCGCCCATCTTGGCCCACTTTGACCCCTCAGCTCCCACTGAACTTCGTACCGACGCCAGTGGACATGGAATCGGCGCTGTTCTCGCCCAGCATCAACAAGGACGAAACCGCGTTATCGCCTATGCCAGTCGCCTTCTTTCCCCTTTGGAGTGCAAATTCTCTATCACTGAACGCGAGTGCCTCGCGCTAGTCTGGGCTGTCGGCAAGTTTCGGCCGTATTTGTTCGGTCGCACGTTTTCGGTCATCACAGACCACCACGCGCTTTGCTGGTTGTCCTCCCTCAAAGATCCGACTGGCCGACTGGGTCGCTGGGCACTGAAGCTGCAAGAATACAGCTTCGAGGTCAGTTACAAGTCTGGCAGACTGCACCAGGATGCGGACTGCCTATCCCGCCATCCTGTGGACCCTCCCGACTTGTCAGCACACGATTCGGACGGCTGTGTCTTCGCACTCTCTACTTTAACCGACATATGCAGCGAACAGCTCAGCGATGCCAATCTGCGGTCCATTATCCACCGTCTGCATTCTCGTTCCTCTGACCCATCTCTACAATTGTTCGTGCTCCATGATGGCATCTTGTACAGACGAAACACCACCACCGACGGCCCCGAGCTTCTACTTGTTATCCCTGAAACACTCCGTTTGACTGTTCTTGAACAGCTTCATGACGCCCCAACTGCTGGACATCTTGGAGCAACTCGCACGTACGATCGCGTGCGGCGTAGATTCTTCTGGCCAGGCCTCCACCGTTCTGTACGCCGATACGTTGCTGCTTGTGAGTCCTGCCAGCGCCACAAGCATCCGTCCACGTCGCCAGCTGATCCTCTTCAGCCAATAGATATTCCAGCTGTCCCGTTCTACCGCGTCGGGCTTGATCTCATCGAACCATTTCCAACATCTTTGAATGGGAACAAGTGGATAGCAGTAGCTAACGACTACGCGACGCGATACGCCATCACGCGAGCACTACCGACGAGCTGTGCCACTGACGTTGCGGAATTTCTCCTTTACGACGTTATTCTCCACCACGGTGTTCCTCGACAACTGCTGACTGAGCACGGACGCTCATTTCTGTCCAAAGTCGTCGACGACATTCTTCGTTCGTGTTCCATACATCACAAACTGACCACTGCATATCACCCACAAACCAATGGCCTTACTGAGCGCCTTAACCGTACACTGACCACAATGCTCTCCATGTACGTTTCTGCAGACCACCGTGATTGAGACAGCACCTTGCCATATGTAACATTTGCATACAACTCGTCTCGTCACGACACCGCTGGCTTCTCCCCCTTTTATCTCTTGTTTGGCCGCCATCCTACATTGCCTTTCGAGACTCTCCTACCAGCTACCTGTGCGCCCTCTTACAGACTACACCCACGATGCAGCATCTAGGGCTGCAACGGCTCGCCAGATTGCAAGGGATCGCCTTCAAGCTTCCCAACTATCCCAGAAGGCTCGGTACGACAGCCACCACAGAGTCGTCCATTACTCTCCAGGCTCACTGGTCCTCCTATGGACACCTTGCCGCCACGTTGGCTTGTCATCCAAGCTTCTTTCGCGTTACTCCGGGCCTTACCAGGTCCTGCGCCAGATCACTGACGTCACGTACGAGATCGCTCCGGTGCACAGCCGCTCTTCTGCCGTGCCTTCCACAGATATCGTGCACGTCTCCCGACTTAAACCTTATATTGTCAGACACGATCATACCGCTGCTTAAGCGCCAAGACGGCGCTCTCGACGGCGGGGGTTCTATGTTACGCGCTATTCCGCGCAGTTAGCGGCGCTTCCTGCCGAGCCTGGAGGAATGCACCAAGAAGATGAAGACGACGATCAGAGCAGCGCTCGTGCTGATGCTCTGCCATCTTGTCTGCTCCTCTTTCCTTGTATATATTGTATAAATATAATTTCTACACTCCTCTGGTTATTCTTATCCCCGTGGCAATATTTTTGCCTTCTGAAATGTGCCAAAATGTCTGGGATTGTGCTTACTGCACAAGAAATAGAATTTTTGAGCCTGGAATTACTTCGTCAAATTTCTTTGAGGGAAGACGGCACAAAAGAAAGTGTTCGTTGTGGCGAGCATATTTATGCATTGGCTAGTCCTATGGACTGCTGACAGGGAACCGAGAATTTTTCGTTTTACTGGAAATTTCATTGAACCGGTGTTCATTGTAGCAGGATTCATCTGTACCTCACGCTTAATCCTCCCAAAGTCACGTATTTCACGTGTTTTGCTCCTATATATTTTCTGCTGTCGCAATAAATTTTCGTTGTATGAACTCGGCGCTCGTGTTACTGTCTTTTTACTTACATTTGTCCCGTCTTTGCGCTGTTTCACAATGTGCATCGTTACCAACAAGCCCAAATCACAGCCATTTTTTTTTAAGCTACAAGCTTGCACTGGGGCTTCCGCCTACAGTGCCCATAAGAGAACTACTGCAGCTCAGCATCTAAGTCTGGGAACAAATCTCTGGTGGTACAATTTAGCAGCTCAGGCCCAAAATCACATTCTCTGGCCTGTCCCACCAGTCCTGCAAGCACTTGTCAACCCATGCAAAGTATCCCCCAAAAATATACAAACATTCTAAGCCACGACAAACTGGGTGCAGCAGCCTACATACCCTCCTCATCCCAAACTTGGAGTGTTCTTGTGTTGTTCTGCAAACTCCACAATGGCATCACGGAACACTTCTGCACTCCATGTATCCTACAAGCTACTGACGTAACTGTACCTTCTGCTCAGCAGTGGACATCATATGGTGTGGGGGTATGGAGCCAAACCGGCGACAGTACCCGTCAAGAGACCAAACATCCAGCCGGCTGAAGCCCAATTGAAAAGCTGCAAGTTGTCAGCTCCGGCTTAAGGCATACTGGACCAGGGACGCTAGAGACCTTGGACAGTTCTGCCCCAGTGAAGTTTATTTCCTCGTATATGATATCTCCACACTTAATGGTCATACAATGCACCAGCTGTGAGTATAGCTTGTCACAACACAGCCCTTTTCAAGAGCTCTGCATGAACTAAAAAAATAACAAAATCAACAATTAGGTAAATGGATTTGTCCCTTTTGTGTATTCAAGCCTCTTTGCTTGGACGTATGACCAAAGCTCTTTGCTTCCTCTGCTTCAAAAATTGCTCAGAGCACCCTTGTATGTTATATAAATATATCCGTAGCTCAATGTCCATGAGAATCGCACTACAATATACAGTGTTGGCCTACTCATTTTCCCTGGGCTCGTATTTTTCCCCGTTCACTGCAGTGACCCACTGGTGGCGAAGGTCGGTGTTGTTTGTTTCAGATGGAAATCTGTGCAAGCTGAGGAATACCTCACTGGCAGGGTTCCTGTAGTGTGTTGTGGTCGTAGCATACAATGCTCAGTGTGATGTTTAGGACATTTTGGGCACTTCCGTTAGTGTGCAGTGGCACAGAAAACAGACAGGGAGGCGTTTTTAAACATTTATATGACAGTGAAAAATAACTAGAAGAAATCTGGTGTGGATATCGTCGAAATGCACACCACGGAATGCAGGAAAAGAAACGGGTGAGAGAGTCCCGTGCTCCAAGTCTCACTGTTCCTCAGCAGCGGTACCGGCGTCCAGGAGGTGCCCGGACCAGCGCGGGCTCGACTTCTGCCTCGGGAGTCTCGTTCACCACCCACGCATAGCGGTTGCACGTGGCAGCCCCGTCAACCACAGCATCGTCTGTGCCATGCTGAAATACTGCTCAACACAGCTACGGTGCGGCTGCTCAGCAATCGGTGTTCCTCGCCTCAACCGTGACACCACCAGGCACAGCTCGGGTGCAGTAGTCAGGGAACCAGCGGCCCACGTCCAAGCCTAGAACACCGCTGGGTACGGCTCGACACCGCTCGGCGACCCTTGATCTAGCCAGTGGCCCGAACACTGGCACCTGGGGCCTTGGAACCTCGGCCACCCTGGACCTCGCCTGGCTCTGCGGTCCTCCATACCTTGGCACGCACCAGGTATCACCCGGTAGAACCTCTCGCTCGTCCAGGAGCCCAGGACCGCACTGCGCCTGGCCCAAATTCTGCGAGCCCACCTCGTGCCACCGTGCTCTTCTTTCTCGTTTCTCTGTGCTGGGTGGTTTGCGCCGACGTTTTCACGATATTTACACATGACATTTTACCCCCCACTTTAGAAAGTTGTTACACTCGAACAACTTTTCCAAGCTGGAGGACACGCAAAGTTCACAGCCCGAAAGGTGGAAAGTGTCAAGTTTTGTTTTTGACACTCGGCAATCTGTTACTTGTTAACTGGTTGTTTTGGCATTCGAAGATGGCACAATAGCACCGAGATGCCTTCCTCTATGCACAAGCATCAGGAACGGGTAGTACTCTTCTGAGTCTGACCACTGACACCTGCTGTGTTTGCTTGCTGGAGATATACATGCTTGCATACACACCTTGTCCATTGTGGCAGCCCCATCTGGCAACTGATTTGTTCGTGAAGATGTGCAGTCAGCTGGGTGTGAGATATGTATGCTGTGGTATAGAACAATAGCACCGAGCACAATCATTGGTCGTCCATAAAACTGGTCAGTGATGAGATGTGTCAGCCTTTTTACATGTGTCACAGCACATTCTGGTGTTACAGTCGATCCCAGTTATATCAAACTCTGATATATCGAATTATTGGCTATATCGAACACTTGAAAAATCCCCTTAAAGATTCAGCGCAAACGTAGAGGGATGGTGTGCATATGTATCGAACACCTGGACCGCTGCATTTGATATATCGAACTTTGACCCGTGCCGAACCCCACAAATGCGCTCCTCCTTACATAAGTTCTAAAGCAGTCTGACATGTTGTGATCCATATTTGAAAATGCAGTGTCGCATTCTGTCGCTGCATTTCCTATGCCGCATTTGGCGGTGTCGCATTGTGTCAACACCGGAAAATGCAGTGTCATTGCGTTGCTTTGGGGGTCTGCACAGCGCTTGTCAGCGCACTAACTTGTCTTCTGCACCAATTTTAGATCATAATGTGCAGCAGCAACATATTTGAAAAAGGCTGACAGGCAAATGCACCAAACTAACTGGATACAAAGCAGCCGTGGCTCTGCCAGACTGCACTGGCAGCATTGACCTACCATCAACACGTCCTCGTGCTACCGCTTGTAGTTCACAACAGCATAGCCTTCGAGATTGTGGGCGCCGCATGACGTCATGTACATCACATCTACGGTACCAATCACGAAGGCCATGTTTTTGTTCGTTGTGGTTTGCACACCCGCCAAGTCTCCCAGATTACCTGGGAGACTTCCGGATTTTGGCCGTTTCTACCTCTTGTACGGGTAACAGAAAAACCTCCTAGAAAACCTCCCAGTTTCTGTTCACTGAAAAAAATTAAAATTGATTGATTTTAAGTATGTTATAGGCTATATTAGCCATTGATATTTCGTAGATGATGTGTGTGTGTCCACACAGATCTGTTCTGCAAGTTATCTCGCCTTCAAAATTGCGTGTCAGTACTGCTTGAAGTGGAGAGCGTCTGTCAAGGTAGCGCACGTAACTGCCCATCTCCCACTGGCACCTTTCGCTTCACGAAAGACCCTGGGCGTTTCCTCTCTGCTTGAGAAGCAGGCGATGGCAGGCCTCACAGACGGAGCAACGTTATCGCCGTTCATGTGATGAAAACGGCCAGTGCTGTTTCATCTCTGCTTCATCCGCGTTCACCCCCAGCACTAGCACGCTTGTACTCATGCGTAAGACATACGATGTGATGTTATCAATTTGGTCTTTATACACAGTGGCGACTGCAAAAACCTACTGACGGTGTCCATGTAATTGCGCACCGATCCCGAGATCATAGCTGACGTTGCCGATGCCGAGGGATTGGACCCGACCAGTGATGAACGTCTACACAACTGATTAACAACTTGGTACCATACTCTGACAGCTTGTGTCGGCGTTCGCAGTCATTTGCTGCTGTTGTGGTGCAATGAACGGCACTGTATTTACTGATTTCTAAGGCCCCCCGGATTGCACAAGGAACTTGATGGCTTACAAGAAGCTTACATATTTCTTTCGTATGAAATAAAATGCAACTGTTTTCGTACTGATCTGTTGCATATTATGGGCAAACCGGTATTCTACCGCTTATTACTATCATGGGAAGCAAATTAAAGACATTCGCTGTTTTAAGACGAGCTTCAAACAGGCATATTTGGTATTTTCAATTATTGATATATTGAACTATTTTGCAATCCCCTTCGAGTTCGACATATATATCAACTGTATCCCTGATCCTCGCATAGCCTAAAGGTGCTGAAAGATTTGTTGAACATTCTGCACCATTCGCAAAGCAGGATGCAAGTTAAGTGCAGCCCTGCAATAATGGATGTCACAAAAAGGCAGTCCTGTAAAATAAAAGAAAGCAAGTGCACATCATTATGTCAGTTAGAGAAAAGCATTGCATCCATGTTTTCCTTGCTAACACACCACATGCTATAATGATCAATTTGTTCCAACTAGTGCAAGTTGCTGTCTTTTTGTTCAAATATTTCACAGCCCCATTGTTCTTTTGCTTTGCTGGTGCACAAGGGATAAAGCTATCTTGACGGACAATACTTTCAATCTTGAAGGAACAATGTGCAGAAACATTAGTAATCTGTTCAAGGTGTTTCCACTGTTAGAACTTCCAAGGAAGAAAAAGTTGCCCTGTTCACGAGCAGTGCATTGCACGAGAACTGGAATGGCTTGCCTGTATACCATCAGGTCGTGCATGAGTTTTCTCGACAATTAAACATTTAACTTCTCTATTGAAAGTGGTTGTCTTTTGATACATTATCATTCTTCAAGATTTAGAGATATTATTGTCTGTAAGATTCATTATAGCCCAACAAGGCATCATAATGTTTGTTCATAGTTTGCCAGCTGCAAGCGAACTGTTTTCCAAGTTCATACTGTAAAAGGCATTTTGTTGTTTAGCACCAGATATGAAGAGATGGCGGGTGGTAGTGGAAACACCACCATTTGTGCCTTGTTTATGCACTGAAAACGGTTTGCAGATGCCTTACTATCTGGCCTCCTCGTGGAAGGGTCGAGCTGAGCTATCAGCAAGCCTGGACGAGAGCCGAGTAGTTTCCATGCAGCCCCAGCAAGTAGAACGCATGCACAGGCATCTGAGCATTGCCACCCACCTAACGGACATGGGCAGCAGTCTGAACTGGTTCCTTTATGCTCCCTACTGGGTCATCAACAAGACAGGCTTGCCACTACAGATCAGGGTCAGTTTGTTTTGCTCACTGTACTTGCATTCATTGGACATTCACGTAGTAATGCCTACACCGTAAATGCAAAACCATTCAATTGATATAGTGTGGCTGACACGAGTAAATGCTGCATAACAAGTGTCAGTCAATTGTCCTGATTTAGAATGATTTTAAGCCATTTCCACATGTTACCTCACAGAGCCATCATTTAAGGACATCTAGAGTTGTACAATAAGTGTGAGCAGGGCTTCTCACATAATCTATGAGTATGCATGAATGTCTAGAGAATCCCCAGGACAGAACAATGAGGACTGTCATGACGCTGCTTGCGATTTTGCTAACTGGGTGAGTGTTGTTGCTTGGGGCATGTTTTCTTGTTTAGGCAGGACTTATTCAGCACTGAGGGGCTGGACCACCGTACTACTTGCGAAACAAGTACTCAGGTCTCTTCTCCACTATCATGGTTCCAATTGGTGATGGTGACTTTGCTGTACAGATGGAAAGATGAAGCACATCAACTATGCTCTCTCTCTCTCTCTCTCTCTCTCTCTCTCTCTCTCTATATATATATATATATATATATATATATATATATATATATATATATATATATATATCTCAAAAAAAGTTCTTCCTGGCTATCGGGATAAATATACTATCAGAAAGACACAGTGACAAACATAGGATTTATTCTGACATTTCGGCTGGAGGCCAGCCTTTTTCAAAGATGAAAGTTTCTCATGGGCGCATTGGTCTTTAAGTACACTTCACAAACATGCATAATGGGGGGTGGAAATGGGAGAGCTCACAAAAAAATAGATAAATAAAAGAATGAGGGGGGGGGGGGGGGTTGGGATACAGATGTGGGTCCAGGAAGCAAAGGCCAGTCCAAGATGACGTCTGCGTCCGCACGGTGCCTCCGTAATAAAGAACGGGTGGGCTGAGCTCACCTGGTAGCAGATTGTGCGCCCTCGTTTGAAAACACTCGCGCCGCCATTACCTGAGTCCATGGTGCTGCGACTCCCGCAGTGGAGCACAGAACCGCTGAAGCCAAATGTCGTTATTGTGTGGGGAGTACAAAGAGGAGGGGGGGGGGGGGGGGTACGAGGGAAAGACAGGTTGTTCTGTGCGCTGTCAGTACCAGTATAGTTCAAAGGATCGTCCTTGCGCCGTGTTTCATGGAAAGTGGAGGATAGAAAAAGAAACGTAGCACATCCGCACACAACCTTGAATGGTTTGGTTCGTTAAAGGCATGTACACACAGACACACACACACACAAAAAGAGAGAAAAATGAAAAAAAAGAATAAAAGAAGAGAAAACATCACACAGAAAGGAGGGTCGTTTAGTTTGACGAGTCATACTCCGTGGAACCCGTTCTCTAGCGAAAGTGCGTGATGTTCAGCCAAGGGGGCACAATACACATCTGCACCTCGCGCGCGCGGCGCGGTCTGAGTGAAATATACCAGATAAAAATGAGAGAAAGACAAGAAACATGATGGGGAATTAAATATCCTAAGATAATACATGAAAATAAATGAAGTCAGAGCAAACAAGAAATTAACAATAGGAATAAAATAAAATAAAACAGGTGGACATCGACAATCAGTTCCACATCCCAACAGGAGACACTGCCCGAGTGAGCGCCGAGGGCACACAAGACTATTTGCACCTTGTGCGCGTGCAGTGTGAAATGAGCAAAACATATCAGACAACAATAAGAGAAAGACAGCAATAAACATGATGGGGAACCAAATATCGTAAGGTAACAAGCGAAAATAAATGCAATGAGAAAGAATCGGGACACACAAAAAATTAAGAATGCACAAAAAATTAACAAGTTCGACGAGAACGCCCTTGAGGTGATTCTCAGGAAGATGTACAAGCGTGCCCTCGATCTCCCAATAAACACGTCTAACCAGCGCCTTATGGGCCTGGGGATGGTAAACACTTTAGCAGAGCTCCGGGAGGCACACTTGACCAATCAATACACGAGACTTTCAAAGACTCCGTCGGGTCGCCGCCTATTAGCCCGACTACACATCCACCATCCAACAGAGATGGAGGAGCGCGTACGCATCCCAGAAGTCTGGAGATACGCCCTGCACGTGTGCCCTCTTCCGGCCAACATGACACGTGACGACCACAGTGGCAGGCGCCTTGCGCGGGCGGAGGCACTGACCCGCCACTATGGGAACAAACACGGCATCTTTTACGTGGACGCCTCCGGCCCTCACCATGGGGGATGGTACACGGCTGCAGTCGTCCACCAGAACGTCGCGGTGAATGGCCTCACGTTCAGAGCACAGGACATAACACATGCGGAGGAAGTCGCCATCTCGCTAGTTGCCGCAGACCTGGACTCGCGCGTCATCATTACAGACTCGAGAGGGGCCTGCAGAAATATTCAACGCGGGTATGTCCCACACCTGGCGTACCGCATCTTACACAACAGCAATTACGTCGGAGCCCCCGCGTCCCGAAGAATCATATGGGCTCCAGCTCACATGGGCCTCGAAGGCAATGAAACGGCTGACGCCGCCGCCCGCGCGCTCACTCTCCGGGTAACACCTTCAGACCCTTCCGAAATGGATCTTGAACCTAATCCGGCCTTAACATTTCGAGAAATTACTGAATTCTACCGATTCGGCCACTCAATTTATCCTAAACCCTGTAAGGGCCTTACAAAGGCAGAGGAGCATTTACTCCTCCGCCTTTACACCAAAACACTGCTGTGCCCGACAGTTTTTAAATATCTCGATCCTGCCTGTACAGGAAAATGCCCGCACTGTGCGAAGAAGTCTTCGGACATCTTCCACATGGTGTGGGCATGCCAGTCAATCCCTCGCCTCACCCCAAAACCGAACCCCACCCGGGAGAACTGGGAGGCAGCTCTGCTCGGCTGCTCCGACCTGGCGAGCCAGAAGGCCCTGGTCAACCGAGCCCGAGTCGCGTTGGACGCCAATGGATATATCGAATGCCGCGCGAGCTGGAAGGTGCGCTTCGGCACTCGCCGCGCTCCGCGACCTCCGCGGCAGTGCGGCTCGGCGCGCGAGTTGGACGGTGCGCTTTGGCACTCGCAGCGCCCGGCGACCTCTGCGTGGCACAACGCCTCTGCCGACAACCGAAACGCTCGAAAAAACGTAAGGGCGAGAGGGCTCGGACTGCACGGTCTCCAACTTGAGGAACGGCTTTTTCTTTTCTTCTTTCTTTTTCGTTTCTCTCTCTCTCTCTCTCATGCTTTCTCCGCGTAACCATCGGCTCGGAGAGCAGGAACGAAGGAGCTGACGTCCTCCTCCTTTCGCCTTTTCTTTTATTTTTTGTTGCTGTTTTGCGAGTTTTGATCAGCCAACCACAGCTCGCGCCTTTTGCTGTTGCCCTCGCAGGTGGCCATCGCCTTGCGAGCACTTTGTTGGCGGAGTCCGCTTCCGTTGTCGCGTCGCCTACGTACCACCGCATGTGCAGCATTCCTCTTTTGCGTGCGTGGTGTGCAAAGCCGCTGCAGACTTCTTGAATTGTCGACTTTTCGTGTAGCTATGGCCAGCGTCAAGAAGCGCAAGACCCTTGACTTTGCGACGAAGCTGAAGGCTAGTCAGCGTGTTGAGGCGGGCGAGAAATGTTCGACCGTCGCGGACGACTTCGGGATACCACGGAGCACGCTGAGTACCTTGTTGAAGAACAAGGCAGATATCAAGGCAAAGGTGGCAGAGCAGCGAAGGTCGGTAGCCTGTCGTGTGCACGCTCCTGCCCACGGAAATGTAGAAAAGGCACTCTATGCCTGGTTTTTAGAAGTGCGCGCGAAGGACATGTTGGTGGATGGTCCGATGCTGATGGCCAAGGCCAAATGGTTTGCCGCTGCACTCGGTGAAGACAACTTCGCCGACAACACCGGGTAGGCTTCACCGATTTAAGCAGCGCTACAACATCGTTGGCAAAACCATTCTGGCAAAAGCGAAGCTGTCAGCAGTCAGGACATCCAGCAGTGAATGACGAAGGAGTGGCTGGAAATCTCCGCGAAGTTTTCTCCCGCGGAGATCTTCAATGCCGACGAGACTGGTCTCTTTTGGCAAATGTTGCCGAGCAAGACTCTCAACATCCGCGGTAGCACGTGCCACGGGGGCAAAATGAGTAAAGTTCGCGTGAGCGTTCTGCTGGCAGCCAACATGGATGGGTCTCAGAAGCTCCAGCCCTTTGTGATCGGGAAAGCAAGGGCACGACGCTGTTTCAAGAACTGTAAGCAGCTCCCCGTCCGCTACGCCCCAAACAAGAAGGCATGAATGACGCGTCAGCTGTTCACGGAATGGCTGCAAGCATGGGACGTCGAGCTGGGCAAGTCGGGGCGTTGTACTTGCCTTCTTGTGGACAACTGCTCAGCCCACCACACCACCTGCGAGCTCAAAAACATCGAGCTGAAGTTTCTGCCGGCCAACTCGATGGCGAAGCTGCAACCGCCTGAAGGGTATCATCAAGTCCTTCAAGGTGGGCTACAGGAGGCGACTCCTTACCCAGGTGAAAGTATCCAAACCGGTTTCAGTTGGTCCCAACTGGTCCCCGTTGAACTAGTTTATGGTGAAATTCCCAGTTGGTCCCAGTCCCAAATGGTACCAGCTGGTACCAGTTGGTCCCAGTCCTATTGGTCCCAGTCCTACCCAGCAGTCCTACTGGACCAGTTGGTCCCAATCCCATCTGAGACCAGCTGGTATCCGTTCCAGCTGGAAAAAAGTAGTAGCACTTGGGCACCAGCACAAAAGGTGCCAATGAGCAACCACGCATGCACAGCTATGCTAAACAACGACAGTTCGGCCAGTCAATAAGTTTATTTTTTATATGCGCTATCAGACTATGTCTTCATTGCCTCAGTGGGTGCAGCAGACCGTTTGTTGGGCCATCATACGTCGCGATTTTTTTTTTTCAAGAAGCAGCTTCACGACGTTGGTGATGGTGGATGACACGTTGTTCCCCTTTATTACCCTGTGGTAGACTGTGGCTGTAGAGTTTAACAGAACAACATGGTCCAATGAAATATATATAGATATAGCTTTGTGCAGGTAAACAAACCCGAAAATAGGCACATGTCATTTTAGATGTGTCAACAGAGTATAGAATTCGATATCCTGGGAACAAACACGTGAAATGCAGCTGACATACTGTGGTTTTATTGCTGAAGAGGGAGCAGATTTGTTTATCAGAAGCACAAGCACATGTATAAATAAATGTTTTTAGCAACAATAAATATGTCGCAACATTTCAACTGAGTTATACTAATTCATCAGAATGCAAACTTTAATGAAATGATACGTAAAATGAAAAGTGCTGCCATGCAAAATGCATCCCTCCACCCTACCTATGTGGTTATGTACTGTTTCACAAGAATATATGTATGCATTTGGTTTAGCTTGACAGTTATCCATAAATATATGGGCAATTAAGAAATACTAGCATGTCGGTACTTTTTAAACTGTTCTACATCAACAGAAATGCGAAAGTAATAAATGGCTAACCCCTTCAAAGTGCCCATCTAACAGATTGTACGTACTTGGCTGTTGCATATAAAACAGCAAGGTACAGGAAAAATCTTTGTGAAAACTAAGAAAATTTGCGCTTGTACAAGTAAACAAGGCTACAATTTCGGCAGTTCCACAGCAGCTCTGCCACAGACAACATGCTAGGATGTGTAACTGTACCACACGTAACCTGGTTTCCTATAGGTAAATAGCCCCTGTCGCACCTCTAACACATTGGAATTAAGGGCAACAGATAAGTACGAGTATTTGCTTAAGTTTATATATATATATATATATATACACACACACACTCACACACACGGTGTACAGACGCACTGGTATTCATGGCCTCCAAAAATTAGTATATCAGAAAACATACAAGCACTTTGAGCCATATTGCCAGCACAACACGAGAAGCCTTGTTTACAATAAAATGTTCCATCGTGCTGACACTCTAGCCACATACTACGTCGCGGTACTTCTACCTCCGGGATATACAGAATAGCTTGCACTCAAAACACAAATGATATTACCTTCAAATTGCTCCATCGTATCCAACAAATCCGTCGCAGATCGACCCTCGTGCCACACAATGGATCTACATTCCGTGCTTGCCATGGGCAAAAACATTGATCACGTGCGTTGCCTGCAGTCAGGTCTTCCGGAGATGAAACTAGCAGCACACAAGTCCCAAACTGCTTCGAAAACATCACAACTGCACGGCGCATGCACGCTTATCCTCCGCAAGTACGCCTCACTTGACTGGCTTGGCTTGGCTGGCTGGATGGATGGATGGATGCTATGAGCGTCCCCTTTGTAACGGGGCGGTGACATGTGCGCCACCAGGCTCGTAAGAAAATTTAGAAACTTTTCCTTTCTTTCCTTCTCTCTTTAAATTGTCCTCGTGCCTTTTAAATCTACTTCAATCAAATCAATCATACCATAGCAAAAGCGGAAATTCATAACCCAGTTCTCTGCCCCTTTTGGCAGAAAGTCCATATTTTTCCCTATAATTATTTTTGTCCATTCTGCCACCAGGATTCTAACCGTCTCTTACTTATTTCAATTGTGGGTATGTTCAGCTTCCCGTTGTTATCCCTAAAACCCAAGGCTTCATGTAGGGTGGTGCCCAAACGTACACCTGGGTGGATATTTCCGCATTCATTCAGAACATGCTCCATCGTTTCCCTGTCTTCCTCACAGCATGTGCATTTTTCTTCTTTACTGAATTTCGCTTTATAAGTACGCGTTGTAAGGCAGCCCGATCTTGCTTCAAACAGTAAAGCGCTGCCTCTTGAATTATCATAAAATGCCTCCCTCTTTATTTCGTTTTTGCCCTTTCGGTAGTTATTCAGAGTCGGTTTTTTTTTTCCATCGCTGCCATCCAGTAAATCTTCTCCGCCTCTGACTTTTCCCTTTACGCTCTTTGTTGTCAGTTCTCTTAGAGCCGTATATTTACTGGTGAGCCTCCTAGTTCTTTTTCTCCACTGTGTGTCAACGCTCTTTCTATATATGAATAATGGAACACCTTCACTGCCCACCTACTCTCTTTCACACTCCTAAGCCTCTCTTCAAACCTTATTTTGCTCTGGACTTCCCTTGCCTCAAAACTCTCCCATCCCATATCGCCCTTTACAGCCTCATTTGTCATTTTGCCGTGAGCACCCAATGCGAAGCGTCCCACAGCTCTTTGACTCACATCCATTCCTGATTGTATCTCTGGCCTCATGCACACCACTGAGTTCACAAATGTAAGCCCTGGTACCATTACCCCTTTCCACAGCCTGCCGCGCCGCCCACGTGTGCCATACGAAACTAACGTTGCGTTTCAGCATTTTCAGGGAGATGTCAAAAATGCTTCTGTACAGAACTTTCGCTGCACGTTCGCTTTGTGTAATTGACTGCAAAAAAAAATAATAATAATTCAAGACATAAATGTGTACGACCGCATCACCATAAATTAAATTAATTTCCAATGCATATTGTGTACAAACCTGATATATATTCCGTCTCCATTAAAACATTGCAGAACGTTAATCCGAACACACATACAATGTATACATGTGCAGCCTCTTCCAGTCCATTTTCAAACCCCAGGTAGACAAAATTTCCAGGGCCTCCACTATCATAATCATATCGTAGTTTTGAGATGTAAAACCAATTATAAAATTAGTCTATTTTCAACTGCTCGCACATGCAAGGATCTTAAATTGCTTGGACCCAAGTGTCCCTTTTTGAAGAATAGATCACCGCCAAATACATGGCGCCCAGTTTGGCTGCCAGCAGATGCATGCCCATGTGGTCCCAGCAGGACCTCCTCTATAAAGTTTATAGAGGAGGTCGTCGGTCCCAAATGTCCCAAAATTGGGACCAGATGCAAGCCTGATGGTCCCAGTTTGCTCCCACACGGGGTGTGGGAGCAAACTGGGACCGACTGGGACGTAATTTGCGCACTTTTTTCATGATTTTAGAGCTCCGAAAAGGGGGTGCGCAAATTACGCGGATATTTTGCAAACACGTTTGAAATAACGTGTAATATAATGCAACTTAGTAGCGCGGTAACTTTTTTGGATACGATCTAACGTAACGCTGCAAAACGTACGGCTGATCTCAGCTGGGACCAGATGGGCCCCATCGCGTCCCAGATGGTCACCATCAGGTCTCAGACGGGCCCCATCGGGTCGCAGATGGTCGCCATCGGGTCCCAGACGGGCCCCATCGGGTCCCAGCTGGTCGCCATCGGGTTCCAGATGGTTCCAGGCTGGGACCAGTTAGGAATCAACTGGGACCATACAAATGATGACGGGTGCCTGGCGAGACGTGAAGACGGACACAGTGGTCAACTGCTTCCGCAAGGCAGGCTTCGAGACGGCGGAACTTGCGGAAACTGGTGAAGACGGCGACGACGAGCGCAT
Source organism: Hyalomma asiaticum (assembly GCA_013339685.2). NCBI lineage: Eukaryota > Metazoa > Arthropoda > Arachnida > Ixodida > Ixodidae > Hyalomma > Hyalomma asiaticum. The sequence continues at coordinate 120,136,320 of CM023486.1, forward strand.
AGACGACGGGTTTCCCGAGTTGTCGTCCCTCTTCCCGGCAGCCGTTCCACCCGAAGTGTCTGCGGACGATTTCGTGGAAGCGGACTGCAATGTTCAGACCGTTGCGAGCCTTGCTGACGAGGACATAGTAGCTGCGGTCGCAGGGACCCAGGGTGCCCAGGCCGACAGCTCAAGTGACGAGGAGGATCGTCCGGACGAGGCGGTGGCTACACGCGCGTAGCCCCCCGCTGAAGTGGCGGCAGCGTTCGGCGTCATTCGCCGTTGTTGCAGCGACGTGGAGGGAACCGGGCTGTCGCACCTGGACAGCCTTGATAAGATCGAGACTAGCGTCTTCAACTTCATTTCGAAAACGAAGAAGCAGGCTAAGATACTGTATTTACTCGCATAATTTGCGCACATTTTTCACGATATTAGAGCTCCGAAAAGGGGATGCGCAAATTACGCGCATATTTCGCAAACACATTTGAAATAACGTGTAATATATAATGCAACTAGCGCGGTAACTCTTTTGGATACGATCTGACGTAATGCTGCAAAACGTACGGCTGCTCCAGGGAAGGCGCAGCACGTAGAAGTGTTTACTGAGCCGCTGATGGCTGCCAAGATAGCGCTATCTCGGCAGCCAACAGCCGAGCGACACTACCCCCCCCTTCCCCCCGCTTCGCCTCTTTTCATGCTCGTTAAAGACGGGCGGGGCCTTTCCTCCCCGCATCGACGGCAGGTGTCCCGATCTGGGTGATGTTAGCACATCGGCCCTCGGAGCGACGGAGATAGGGGCTCGTTTGATCTCTGCTTCAGCCGTTTTCTTCGCCCCCACTCGCATGCTTTTATTCTAGCGACCGTAATTTGGACTTCGGGGGCTTCCGGAGAAAAGAATCGGAAAAAGGGGCATCGCACACCTAGCCCCTTTTGCGTGTGACAGCGCTCGCCTGCGCAGCGAGGGGCGCGGCCGCGCGGCTGTTGGTCTGTGCGTGCGCGCCGGCGAGCTGGGAACGGGGAGCGCAAAATACGCGAGGTTTTTTTTTTTTTTTTTGCAAAGCTGGCTAAATATTAGGGGTGCGCAAATTATGCGAGGGCGCAAATTATGCGGGTAAATAAGCGATTTTTTTTTCACGCAAATAAAACATTCTGTTGCAGCGTGTGTGCGGAATTAGTTGTCATTCTTGAATGCGCCTATTGTAGGTGATGGTCCCTTACCGGTAAGCTCTCGGGGCCTGTATTTTTTTATATCGAATTTTTCATATATCGAACTAATTCCCGATCCTCTTCGAGTTCGATATATCCGTTTTGGACTGTAGACAGTTTCAATCAACTGGAATGTAGACAGTTTCGAGAGCTTGTGTTACATGGTTAAAAACAGAAGGATACATAGTTATTAAAATCAGGATTATCATTATCACAGAATGTTTCAAAAGATAACTCGTTCCACTCATTGATGGTCTGAGGAAAGAAAGAGTTCTTGAAAAGATTAGTACGTGCGAAGTAAGGTTCAAGACAGTAAGCATGTGTATGTCTAGTTTGTCTTGAAATTCGATACCTTATGTAAGTTCCTGGAGTGATGTTAAATTTACGAAAATAAAGCGAGTGTAGAAATTTCAGCCGGTCAACTGCTCTTCGGTATTGCAAAGTAGGGATTTTATTAATGGCCATGATCATTGTTGGTGAGTCATTTCTGTGGTAAGCATTAAAGATGAAGCGAACTGCCTTCCGCTGCAGCATCTCGAGTTTCTTAATATCTTTCTTCAAATGTGGGTCCCAAACTACACTAGCATAATCTAACTTTGGTGTTATAAAAGCATTGTAGGCCAACAGTTTGATGTCTGAGGGTGCTGCTTTTAATTTATGCCTTAAAAAACCGAGCTTCCTAGAACCAAGGAAGCTGCTTCGAGGAAGCTGCCTCGGTTCCTAGAACCGAGCTTCCTAGAAACATTTTCCTAGAAAATGTTTCCAATTGCTTTTTTTTAATTTTTTTTTCCTAGGCTCTGATATTTGTATTTCCTCTTTAATAATGGTGCCTGTGACATATGTGTCAATGCACTGAGCAAAAGTAAAGCCTCCAATATTGCTATTTGTTTTCATACTCGCAACATCATGGTTGTTTGTCGGAGGTGTTGATGCCTTAACAGTATGTTTTGGTGTCGGTGTGTTGCCTGCTGTGTGTAACTGTTTGCTTAGTGCAAAAAATCTTTGCACAGGACTGTAGAAGGGACACGAACAGTCCTGTGTGAAAATTTTTTAAGCTAAGTAGTAACCAGTTATGCACAACCAACAAGCCCAACTCCACACTCTTGCTGTGTGTGCTTGGGTGCTTATTTCTGTCATGCCTCTTAACTTTTGGTGCAATCTGAGCAGCCTACGATGAATTTGTTACCATTGATAACACTGTCCTCAGCACTGCAGTTCTGTCCATTAGCAATGTTATGACTGATTTTGCTATCTTCACTTTTGCTAGGCGTTTGGCCGCCTATAGACAAAAGTTCCACACTGTTAACCATTCTAAGGCAGTGTGCTGTGAACGTTATCACTCAAACGTCGATGCATCTGGCGATAGTCTCATTAAGATACCACCAAAGGTGATCGCTTGTTTGCAAGTAAGGCAATACAGCACAGTTTTTTTCAAGCATACCATGTTTACACGATTGTAAGTCGACCCATCTTGTTGAAATTTTACATCCAAAGTTGGGAGGTCGACTTACAGTTGAAACTGAAATAGGTACCGCTGGTTAGTTTTTTTTTTTCTTTCCACTTGTTTATTTCGGGGCTCTGCTTACATTTCGGTCAAGTTCCAACCATGTAAATGCGGTGAGCATTGAAATAAAATTGTTTGTAGCTCACAGCTGTTCTTCTTTTTTTTTTAATTGTTCATGTTTGTCGGCTCCTGCGTTTACATTTTACAGTCCTGCTAGAAACATGTATCAGTATTCTGCTGCAGTCACGTGTGAACAAGAACAAAATAAAGTGGTTTAAAGTAGTATAGTAGTGTGAAAAAAACAAAACAAATGTCAGTGCAGCCTATAAATGCAGAGCACAAGGTTACTTAGATAGAAAAAGTAGTACTACTTGTAGGTGTTGTTGCACATAATGGTTGTAGCTTGGCTATTATTGTTTTCTTTCAGGGCTCAAACTCCGACATAATCTACGACTGCAGTGCTTCGTGCGAGGAACCATTGCTCTTCCGCTTCAAGAAACGAAAACAGAGAAAGGTAAAATGGTGTGATTGAGCTTTTTATTTTGCAAAAGAGAACTGTGTAGAGTACATTGCTGGCCACTAGTGGAATTTGCTGTGGGCAAGGTGGGTGCCTTGATTCCAGCTAACCACTTGCACCCCCACACGAAGAAGAAGACGTTTGTTGTGCGCCTGAATGTGGACAGGCTGTCATGCATTTCCGCAGAGAAGCTCTGCAAGAAAGTGATGTTGGTTGAAATGTGTTGCTGACACTTCCCTGACAACAACTTCTTTCTGCCAGTTGAGTATAGGCCATTAATTAACATGCGTTATCCATAATATCACATGGCCTTCTCAAAGGGCAAAAGTGTACTTTCACATAGGCAAGCGTTCCGTGTATTTTGCTGGTAAATGAAATTTCATTTCGTTCATTGGTACCCTCAAGGCCAAGATGGATTACAGGAGTGCTTAATCCAGATAGAGAGAGGGAGAGAAATAAACTTTATTGTTGAGCAGACAACAATGGTCATCCACAGGTGGGACGCTGTGGTCCCTTGCTGCCCATCTCGCTCTGTCCACCAGGCAGAGCTGGCCTTCAAGGCTTGACTTGGTCAGTTGGTCCTCCCACTGCTCTGGAGTCGGCGGTTGAGGGATCGGAGGCAGTGTTGAGTTGCCCGCGCGCTCCCATACCATATGGTAGAGAGTGCATGGTGCTGAGCGTTTTTTGCATGCATACTCGTAGGTAGTGGGATGGATAGCATGCAGCAGTGTTCCGTGCAGAAACGTGTTTGTGTGGAATTGTCGCCATGCAACGGCGTCCTCCATCGTCAATTTGTGGTGCGGTAGTGGATATTTTCTTCTGCCGAGTGTGTAATGCGCAACGATGTTGTTGAATCATTTGGGCACACTTTTCAGAATCAGAATTGTTTTTATTTTCCAATGAAACTGTTGGGGGTCCTTCAGGCGAAAAGCTGCACTATACAGCTTGAATGTGCCTGAAGACCCTCACTTGTCAGAATACCCCACGACGCGGACTGCTAGAGTCCATACCCCGGGTAAGAACTGACGACGCCATGAGCACTTCTCTACCATTTGTCAAGCTGACTGTGTGCGCCTTCATCTCTCTGTATTTGGCGGCGTCTGCATAGTGGACGTCCTTGTCATTGCCATAGGCTTTACTAAGTGCTTTAATCCTTGTGATTCTCCGTCCCTTGTGATGTTCGGGATGCGTGTTGCAAGGCAGTGCCGCGACGTTGATGTAATTGCGTAACTGGAGTGATGGACGTTTCTTGCCTTTTTCATCATCCTCGACATGGTATCCCAGACGTCGCAGATTGTCCCTTCCCGGCTTGGTCAGATTCAGCCTCTCGAGTTGGCTCGTTCTATGAGCCTCTGCCAACTCTTTCCACATGCTGTGGATACCCAGGTTCAGTAGCTTTTCCATAGAGGTCATCTAGGGTAACCCCAATGCCTTCTTGTGTGCCTTTCTTATCACTGTGTTCAGCTTGTCTCGCTTGCTGTTTTTGAGCCTAAGGTAAGGCGTGCCGTACATCATCCTGCTGGTAACCAGGGCTTGCACTATTCCAAGCGTGTCTTGTTATTCAAGACTGTGCCTGCAGTGCGCTGCTCTCTCTATCAGTTGGACGACCTGTGCAACCATCTTGTTTAGTTAGTCGATCGTAGCCATGCCTGTGCCGTCTTTTTGCAAAGTGAGCCCCAGTAATCGTGGGTGTTGCCATGTTGCCAAAGCATGCCATGGACAACTGCGCTGCAAGATCTGCACTGGAACACACGATCACAAAACGTGTACATCGAGGAACCATCCGGAGTGTGCGAACTGCAATGGAGACCATGCGGCATCGTATGCAGGGTGTCCAAAGCAGCAAGTGGCTTCTAGACTTAAATGACAAGAGATTTTGCTGGGAAAGACCCCAAAAAAAGGGTTCACTATCTCCAAATTTAGAGACAGTAAGCCCACTTCCAGCGACATTGACGTCACAAAATAAATCAGCTCCATTATCCTATGTGAAGGCTGCCAAAAGTGCTACAGATCAAAGCAATAAATCTGGCTGTTAAAGCAGATCACCCAGTGCTTCAAGGCAGACACGCGAGAACAAGACAGCGAAGATGCCAACAACCCAGGAACATCACGAGTCTGCGACACTGCCCTCTCCGAAGCCCAGGGGAGACGATCCACGTGCACATCATACAACTACCGCCGACATGTCAATGCTCTTCGTTGCTTTCAAGGCAATTCTCCGAGTGTTTCCTCAAGCTAACGATCTTCCAGAGGTGAGCGCCGTTCTTTCGTTAGAACCTCTGCTGGTACAGCAAAAAGTTCTGCATAGCACAATGGCTCTCCAAATGGACAAATGTTTCCGCAACACTAGTGTGTTCCAGTGGAATGCAAATGGCCTCAGGTCTAAAGGTGCTGATTTTAGGAAACTTGTTCGACAGTACAGCTTCCCCATTTTGTGCCTAAATGAAGCCAATGTACACCCGGACTTTCAAATTTCTAATTACGTGACATATGCATCGGGGAGAAATTCAGGCGCAAGCAGGGCATTGTTATGTGTCCGGCGTGACATACCTTCTTCGCTTTTATACTCGTCAGACTCGGACGTACCAGAATTCATAGGATGCAAAATTCAATTTCGGAAGCTCGTCATGACAGTAATTTCTGTCTATTTGCAACCGTCGACGCGCCTCACCGAATCAACTCTCACTCAGTTATTTTGGAGAACACATAGACCAGTGCTTATTTGTGGAGATTTCAACGCTCACAATACTACGTGGGGTAGTACCCACACAGATTCTCGGGGGAGACTCCCTGAAAGAGTCATCGACAGCTGCAGCCTTGTTTTAGTAAATGATGGATCAATTACGTTTTTAAGGGGCTATAATTATGCCAGCAGTTTAGACCTGGCTATAGCCTCCCCTGACCTCACACGAGACATGAGATGGTGTACAGATCTTGAAACACAAGGGAGCGACCATTATCCCATCCTCATGCAACATCCCCGAATGAACACGCCAGCAAAAGGCAGTGTCGAAACTAACGAATTGGCAACTCTTTCGTGAATACGCTGGTCATGATTTAGAGGGAGTAAATGACTTGGATACGTTTAAGTCCTGTATTATCAACAGTTACTCCCGTTCTACACAATATACGGCTGTACCTGAAGGTCATTCCAGTGTAGATGGGGAGTATGAACTCTTGCGTGCAATTAGACGGCGCGCAGAACGCCGCTTCGCCCGCCGTACTGGACGGCTGGAAGATTATAGAGAGAGTCAGGTTACCCATGCCAAATCTAATCGACACATGCAAAGGTTGGTTCAGAAGCAGTGGCGTGACTTCTGCACCTCACTGACCCCATTTACTCCGCTTCCAAAAATTTGGCAAGTAATCACCGCTTTAAGTCATCCAGTATGCCAGTGCAGCCCTTTCCGAGCATTAGCCACTTCTCTTGCAGTATCGGAGCGTGATGTTGCCAATGAGTTTTGTTCCCTTCTCACGGGAATTGGACAGCTTGGCCAACGAGTGAATGCGGTAATCAATCCTATCAAAAAGCAAATCGAGGATGCTTGTGCATTACCACATGCTCAGCTGGACACTACATATTCTCTACAGGAACTACGTACCTCGTACCTCTTTATCGCTAACCCGCGTAAGAACAGCGACTGGCCCAGACAACATGTCTTACAGCATTTTGAAAAATTTGGGCCCCAACGGTACAGCTGTTCTTCTAGAGATATACAATAACATGTGGTTGGAGGCATATGTTCCTTCGTGTTGGAAGATCGCTAAAGTCGTCCCTCTGCTGAAGCCTGGTAAATCACCACTATCGTTTGACTCATTTCGTCCTGTCAGTCTCACAAGCTGCATGTCTAAAGTCATGGAAAAAATGATCGACGTAAGGTTGCAGTGGTGGATTGCTTCGAATGAAAGTTTTCCAGAACAGATGGCCGGCTTCAGTAGACATCGCTGCACTATGGACTGCATCTTTGATCTCGTGACCTTTGTAGAAGAGGAGATGAAATGTGGAAACATCGCTGTTGCTGTGTTCATTGATATAAAAAATGAACAAATCGCAAAGTACAATTTAAAACAGGGAATGTCGCGGGAGCCAACGTTTCGACAAGCGGACTTGTCTTCGTCAGGGCGGCAACTGCCTTCTCCAGCGTTCGTTTATGTACGCCTTTGCACACTCTCCCCCATCCTCAGAAAGAGAGGAGGAGAAGAGCAGCACCTGCGAACACACACACACACACAAAAAAGGAGGGGCGGGGGTTGGGTGCAGGGGTATTTGGGTGACAGGTGTTAGCGTGACTAATATAAATGGCAAGAGCGAAAGCTTCCAAAGAATCCGCTCCTTGTAAATATCTTGCAAATGCATTGTGTGCGCAGCGCTAGAAAGCAGGATGAAAAAAATTACAGCATATCCACGGATTCCGTGGTGGTACTGCGCGAAACAAACGGGGACGAAGAAAGGAGACACACAGACAAGTGCTTGTCTGTGTGTCTCCTTCCTTCGTCGCCGTTTGTTTCACGCAGTACCACCATGAAATCGTTCCAACTAGGCCGGCTAGCCGTTTTATATCCACGGAGTGAATGATGATGAGTGGGCGAAGCTCGGGAGGTTCATCGTAGATCGTGCCGAGTTCTGGATTAATTTAGTTAACGCGCACGCTACGAATCCTTATGGTTCAACTACGCACAAGTGAAATCTCCCACCGGCACTTCATTGCAAGTCAAGATCCAGTGCATATATATATATATATATATATATATATATATATATATATATATATATATATGGGTGGCCGGTGAACGGTTCTCCAGCGCGAGCAGTCTGTATTTTCCAATCAAGAAACTCACTAGAAGACGCTGCCTGCGCCAACGTTGTCTCTCGCGGGTGAGGGCGCGTTCTTCTTCTTTGCGAGCTGGTACAGCATTCCTCTAAGAAAGAGCATTTCCATAGCCAACGCGTGCCTTTCGCTCTCTATCTCTCTCTCTCTTTCACAAGACAGCAGAGGCACGCGCCGGGAGAGAGAGAGAGAGAGAGAGGCACGTGCCTCCCAGCACGCGGGTTACGCCTGACGACTGACGCGTGACAAGGTTAGACTAAGAGGAGCTTCGCCCCTAAAAAGGAACATACGCTGGGAACAGAAGTTGCTCCCATGGCATGTGTCCCCCCCTCCACCCCGCACCACCTGCCCCGCACCAACAATGCATTTCACCGAAAGCTTGTGGATAAAAAAAGTAACTACACCGTTTAACGTCGTTGTTCTCGTCGAACTGGATGGGGGCTCCGCACCTGAAAGTAGACTTTCTGGGAGAAACATCGTTAGCTTGTGCATACCTCAACCTTTTGATGTCTTTGTTAACACTCTACCATATCTAGTGGACTCAAGAGTTCCCTTTGAAAGGTTTATGCCTGTAGGCTGGAGAGTATTGAACCTGTATATGAGATACGATTCCCTGTATTTTTTTGAGCATTTTAACAACTTTCATCCCAGAATTAAGTTTTCCATGCACCACTCTTCTAGTAAAATTGATTTTCTCGACACGACAGTATCCATCGAAAAAGGAAAACTAACGATGACACTTTACAGAAAGCCAACGGATAGCCAGCAATATCTAGATTATAGTAGCCATCACCCGTGACACTGCAAACAGGGGATATTTATAGGACAGGCAAGGTGCATAAGAAGGATTTGTAGCAACGACGCGGATTATGTTCACCACTTAAGCAATTTAAAGGCAACCTTAGCTGAACGAAATCACCCGCACGACGCTCTCAACAAGGCATACAATGACGCACTTAAACTAGATAGGACACCAGCACTAGAAAAAAGAGCCCCTAAAGCGCAGGCCAACCAGCCGCTAGCATTCATAACGAAATACTCCAATGCGCTTCCAAACATAAACAATATTCTTTGGAAATACTACCAATACTAACAAGCAACGATCGCCTTAGAAAAGCGTTTCCGGAAATACCAAGAGTCACCTATCGCCGTAATAGAAACTTTAAGGACCTGCTAGTACATGCCAAAGTAAACCCTCAGCGCACCGCCTGCGTAATAACTTGCTCCCGTCCCAGATGTAAGACTTGCAAGCATATTCAAAATGATCTTAAAGTTAAAAGCACGGGAAGTGACTATGTCCATCATGTAAAATCAAGTTTCACTTGCACTAGTTCAAACGTGATTTACATGTTGGAATGTTCACTCTGTCACAAACAGTACATCGGCGAAACTGGTCAACCAATTAATGTTAGATTAAACGGGCACCACGCAGACACCGCGAATAACCTGCCGATGGCAGTGGCGCAGCATTTTAATATGACAGGTCATAACTTCGATGAACTGAAACTCTACATACTTCAAGGAAACTTCCACTCGCCGAGGGACAGAAAATACAGGGAATCGTATCTCATATACAGGTTCAATACTCTCCAACCTACAGGCATAAACCTTTCAAAGGGAACTCTTGAGTCCATTAGATATGGTAGAGTGTTAACAAAGACATCAAAAGGTTGAGGTATGCACAAGCTAACAATGTTTCTCCCAGAAAGTCTACTTTCAGGTGCGGAGCCCCCATCCAGTTCGACGAGAACGACGACGTTAAACAGTGTAGTTACTTTTTTTATCCACTAGCTTTCGGTGAAATGCATTGTTGGTGCGGGGCAGGTGGTGCGGGGTGGAGGGGGGGACACATGCCATGGGAGCAACTTCTGTTCCCAGCGTATGTTCCTTTTTTCATCCTGCTTTCCAGCGCTGCGCACACAATGCATTTGCAAGATATGTACAAGGAGCGGATTCTTTGGAAGCTTTCGCTCTTGCCATTTATATTAGTCACGCTAACACCTGTCACCCAAATACCCCCGCCCCTCCTTTTTTGTGTGTGTGTGTGTATGTGTTTGTACGTGCTGCTCTTCTCCTCCTCTCTTTCTGAGGACGGGGGAGAGTGTGCAAAGGCGTACATAAATGAACGCTGGAGAAGGCAGTTGCCGCCCTGACGAAGACAAGTCCGCTTGTCGAAACGTTGGCTCCCGTGACATTCCCTGTTTTAAATCGTACTTTGCGATTTGTTCATCGATTCAAGCATTCATCTTCCCCTGAGCTTCTCTTCTAGTTTTGATATAAAAAAGGCATTTGATTCTGTCAGCCACGTGTTCGTGCTGCACGGACTAGCATTACTTGGAGTGCATGGCCGTATTTTAAAATGGATCGCTAACTTCCTGCAGGATAGGCAGATCTATATTTCAACCAATGATGGCGACAGCAACACACACCAACTTGGCAGAGGCGTCCCTCAAAAAAGCGTTCTAAGCCCGCTTCTATTTAACACTGCGATAGCAGGACTTCCAAAAGTGCTGCCGGATGATTTGGGTATATTTATGTATGCAGGCAACATATGCATATGGACTTCCCATAAATCTATAGAAGTTATCAAGCACCGGCTACAGCAAGGATTGAACGCAATAAGCGATTACCTCAAGGCCTGAGGCATGGAGATTTCTCACGCCAAGTCTGTGGTTCTGCCGTTTACCAGAAAGAAAACAAACAACTTGAAGCTTTTAGTGGACGGTCAGAGGATTCAAATTGTACGAAAACGTCGTTTCCTTGGTGTTGCTCTAGACCGTCAACTCAAATGGACCCAACACATATCTGATCTCGAAGGCCAGATCAACGGTACAATAAATGTTCTCCGCCGCATTGCGGGTACGAAATGGGGTGGTACATTGGCGTCACTACTCCATGTCCATTGTGCCCTCATCCGACAAAAGATTGCCTACTCTGCGCCCATTCTGCAAGGCATTTCCCAGACTTCTCTACACCGCCTTCAGCTGCTACAAGCACGTAGCCTGCGCATGTGTCTGGGTGTCCCACAAGCGACATCAAGCTCTCTGACATTAGCAGAAGCACGAGAACCTCCTTTCAGTGTGATTTGGAATGTGGAAACATGTCGTCATTTGTTTCATCTAATTACGCAGCACCCTTCTCAACCACTGATTTCACGCATTGGAAGTCGTGCTAGAACACAGATACACTGTGTGTACCAACAGCACATTCCACGGCTTCCTCTTTCAACACCTTGACTTCTGGAGATACCACCTGTCGAAACATCAGTTGAAGGCCTTCGCAGTAAGCACGATGTACCACCCTTTGCAGTGTTGCAGTTGGCCTCACGCCACCTGTTTGAAAGGTACATCGACTACGTCCATGTGTACACGGATGGTTCAGTCACCAAAGAGACATTGACATCAGCATTTGTCGTACCTGAGTTGCATGAAGAATACGCATGTCGACTAGGTCATCCATCGTCTTCAACAACATCGGAGCTGGTGGCCATTTTATTAGCAGTCAGCTTTATTAAATTATCAAAGCCGCCTCGAAAGTGGGTAGTCCTTAATGATTCATTGGGGGCTCTCAAATGTATTGAAAGTGCTACTTCAAAACATATAGATATACGTGTCATATACACTATTCTAAAAGAACTTGCACAAGCTACGGAACAACAACATCATATTGTCTTCCAATGGGTCCCAAGTCATTGTGGAATCAAAGGAAAGGAACCGGCTGATGTGTTGGCGAAAGCTGCTCATGATTCTTCAGAAATTCGCCTCATTCCCATATCTCAATCCGATATACGCCGCATCTTATGAGGACAAAAACGGTAATTGTGCTTGCTCAATTGGTTCACAGAGAAAACAAAAGAATCCATTTTGTATGCAGTCGACCCTAATCTTGAGTATCAACTAGACCATCAGCTCCCGCGATGCATCGACACCCTCATTCATCGTCTCCGGCTTGGCACTGCCTACACAAAACATTTTTTATTCAAAATTCAACATGCGTCATCTTCAGCATGTGCATGCGACCACGACGACGAAGATATCCATCACTTGTTGATTGATTGTCCCAAGTACACCACGCAGGGACAGCGACTCGAACATGAGCTACGTTTATTAGATTCAGCGCGCACGTTTTCGCTTGAGAAAATATTAGGACCATGGCCACCAAAGACACACCACAAGGCCTTAAAAGCCCTTGAACGCTTCTTTGAAGAGACGGAAATCAGTGACAATTACTAACTGGACCGTTTTTACAGTGTTGATGTGTGTGAGATGTGAGTGGATTCCTTTGGGACTAGTTTATTGTTATATTTTCTTTTTTTATTTATTTTATTATCTAAGCGAAAAGGGGTAGCCGTCACCAAAAATGGCGACAACAACTCCTTAATTTATTTTTACATTAATAAAAAAAAGGACAATGACACTGCCACGGCTGGAGCTCCTAGGAGCCTTGATTGAATCAAGACTACTTAATTACGTCTCCAATGCCCTCACAGCCATAGATGTTCACCGTACAATGTGGTCAGATTCAACAATCACACTGTCATGGATAAAAGAGGACAGAATGAAATGGAGTAGCAGAGTGAAAGAGATAAATGAAAAGACCGATCCTTTTATGTGGAGGTATTGTCCGGGACAAGTGGATCCCACAGACCTGTTGACACACGAAGTTTCAATGGACAAGCTGCTGTCAAGCAGCACGTGGCGCAATGGACCAGACTGGCTAAGCGAGTCACAGAACAGATGGCCAGCATGGCCCCAACAACCTATCAGCATCGATGATAGGATAATCTGTGAAATGATTGCCGTTCACATTGCAATCTCAAGTAAGCCAAAGGCAAGATCACGTCTGGACATTGAGAGCTACTGCATAATCGAACAGCTGCTTATGGTCACAGCATGGATATTCTGATTCATCAAACACTGCCGACGTTAAGATGGAGCGCACACTGGTTTCTTAATAGCCAAGGAGATCCCTAATGCAGAAAAATGCTGTATTGGGCATGTACAGCATCTGGCCTTTAGCAAAGATATACGCTCTACTTTTGTTTTGTCCTAAGTGACTTAAGACACTTAGGACAAAACAAAATGCATGCGCTAAAAGATAAACAAGGTAACGTTATCAGCAGTTTCAACGAAATAGTAAAGGTAGCAGAAGATTTCTACTCTGAACTGTACAGCTCGCAGACAGACCATACAACCTTAATAGAAATAGAATCAGAGGAGGACACTGAAATTCCATGTATAACTGCTGACGAAGTAAAAAAAGCTGCCAAAGGCGTGTCACGCGGTAGAACAGCTGGTGAAGATGGTATAACAGCCGACTTGATCAAAGACGGAGGAGATATTGTACTTGAAAACTTGCATCGCTCTTCACGAAATGTATCAAGACATGTAGTGTACCTCACAGTTGGAAAAATGCTAATATAATCCTTATCTACAAGAAAGATGACATAAAGGAGTTAAAGAATTACAGACCAATTAGCCTACTCCCAGTAATATACAAGCTATTTACAAAAGTAATTTCTACGAGGATAAGAGAAACACTCGACTTTAACCAACCGAGAGAACAAGCTGGTTTTAGGAAAGGTTACTTGACAATGGACCACAGCCGCACTATCAACCTAGTAATTGAGAAGTTCACGGAATATAACAAACCTCTTTATATGGCGTTTATAGACTACGAGAAAGCATTTGACTCCATAGAAATACAAGCAGTTCTAGAAGCTCTACGTCGACAAGGGGTACCTGGCGTATACGTGAAAACCATAAACAACATAGACAAAGATTACACAGCCACATTACTCCTACATGAGAGAAGCAGAGAAATCCCGATCGGAAGAGGTGTGAGACAGGGAGATACGATATCCCCGACGCTATTCACTGCATCTTGAGAGGACATCTTCAAACGTCTTGACTGGGAAGAAAAGGGAATTCGAATAGACGGAGAATATCTAAGCAATTTAAGATTTGCAGATGACATTGTGCTCTTTAGCAATGATGGAGACAAACTACAAAACATGATTGATGACCTAAACAGGGAGAGTATCAAAATTGGATTAAAAATGAATAGGCAAAAGACCAAAGTTATGCTCAATAGCCTAGCTAAGGAACAGGAATTTAAAATCAACAATGACCCCTTACAACGTGTAAACGAATACGTATACCTGGGACAGTTAATAACAGGAACTCCTAACCATGAAAAAGAAATACTCCATAGAATAAGGATGGGCTGGAGCGCATTCGGAAGGCACTACGAAATCGTGACTGGAAACTTACCGCTCTCGCTAAAGCGAAAAGTATTCAATCACTGCATTCTCCCAGTGCTAACGTACAGCGCAGAAATGTGGAGGATAACGAAAAACTAGAGATGATACTAAGGAGCACGCAACATGCAATGGAAAGAAAAATTATAGGGGTAACGCTAAGAGATAAAAAAACAAGCGAAATGGATCAGGGAACAGACAGGAGTAGCCGATATTATTATATAAATTAAGCAAAAGAAGTGGACGGGGGCAGGACATGTCATGAGGAGGAAATATAACAGATGGACAGTAAGAGCGACGGAATGGATACCAAGCGAGGGAAAACGCAACAGAGGCAGGCAAAAAGTTAGATGGAGCAATGAAATTAAAAAGTTTGCGGGCATAAAGTGGAACCAACTCGCTCAGGATAGGGTGGTTTGGAAATCGTTGGAAGAGGTGTTCGTCCTGCAGTGGACCTAAACAGGCTGATGATGATGATGATTATGACGCTCTACTTCAACAGGTAGGTCTACAAAGGCAACCTCTCACCTCAAAGACCTCAGCCCATTTTTGGATGCCAATAGCATCCTTTGGGTCAGCGGGCGTTTGTTACATCTTGACACATCTGAGGAAGTAAAACACCCCATTATCCTTCACTGTTCTAGGTTGCTAACGATGCGAGCACACTGTGAAAATGCTACATGGAGGAGTGAGAGACACCCTGTCACAGCTGTGAGAGCGCCATTGGATCTGCCAGGCACGAACCTTGGTGAAGAAGGTCATACATGGATGCTATACATGCAGGCGCTTCAGAATTGTCCCTGGCAATGCTCCAACTAGTGTGTCACTGTTTAACGATGACGAACCCATTTGAAGTAACTGGAGTCGGCTTTGCAGGACCTCTGTTGTGACTCTAGCTGGAGACAAAATGTTATATTGCGCTCTTTGCATGTGCCACATCATGAGCAGTGCACCTCAAGCCAGTTTCCAGCATGACTTCAGAAGCCTTCCTCATGTCTTTATGACACTTTGTAGCACAAAGGGGTCTAGGGGCTACCTTGTGTCATTTAGTCAGACAATGCAAGAACGTTTAAGAAGACGTCAAAGGACTTAGAGAAGCTTTTCAATTGCTTTCCCAAGAGTACGTAACGGCATACTTTAGAGCATCACCTGGAAGTTTATTCTTCCCAGCACTGGAATACTGGCAGCTGTCACCCTTCAAGCCATGCTCATATCATTTTTGTTAAAGAAAAACTGTTTCCCAAAACAGCTCATGATCTTCTGCATCAACAAAATTTAACCATGGCACCAGTAACAGAAGAGCCATGCCCATTGGCTCTCAGTGAAACGACCGAAGCAAACAAGCAGCATGCTCTTTCCACTGAGGGCAAGACTTCGCTCGCCCCGCCATGATGGTCTAGTGGCTATGGTACATACTAGGTTGCTGATCCGAGGGTCGCGGGATCGAATCCCGGCCGCCACGGCTCCATCTTTGTGGAGGCGAAATGTTGAGGCTCATGTGCTATGCGATGTCAGTGCACGTTAAAGAACCCCAGGTGGTCAAAATTTCTGGAGCCCTCTACTACAGGATCTCTCATAATCATAGCTAGTTTTGGGATGTGAAACCCCAGAAGTCAATCAAGATCGATCGAAGAGTTGCTCAAAAAGATAGCAATTTTCTACGAGGTCTAACAAAAAATTTGGGTTGCACTACTACCATTCCACATGCCAGAAATGCTTGCATTCTTGTATGACAACCATGTGAGAAAGTTGAGAAAGTTAGCTATCTCGTTTCTCGGTGACACATGGCTACATTCCTCCAATGCCAGAATTCTTGGAAAAACGAGTTACACAAGTTACCTTACATAACACTGACAAGGCCACTGAAAGGTAGGTTCATTCCCTCCCTGTTCACAGAAGTCAAGTGTCTTGACTACAGTATATTGTGATGAGTATACAAGCCTGAGGTAATTGCATTTGGTTATACCGACATAGTCTTTATGAGTGGGTCCTGATGCACAGGACTGTCATACGTACCATTTTTTTTTTCCCACAAATGTTATAAAATATACGGGGTGCGTCTTATATAAAGGTGTGACATTTATACACATTAAAATACGTACTACAAAGACTTTTAAGGACTTGATTACTAGCATCAAAGTTTATCGTTCTTGTAGTTAAAAATATCTTTTTGTACAGCAGAGACCATTTATAACGTAACCGCTTATAGTGCAGGACCGGCTATAATGCGGTTTTTCTGACCCCCGTTTACCCTCCCATAGAACTTAATGTATAGGCATACTGCTTATTGTGCAGCTCGGTGAGATGAAAGACCGGTTATAATGCGGCTGCCGGGAAATCAGCGGACAACTGAGGTAGGGAGCAGGCTTCAGAATGGAAGTGTGCCGCCTGAGAAAAGCGCAACTAATCGCCATGGAGGAGGAAAAAGCGCGGAGCGAATGAACAAGGAGCGGAGGGAAGAAAAAAAAACGCCGCGGCAGCAGCGGGTTGCGGGCGCGCCCTGTGAGGATAGGATTGCCAAAGTGACCGAGAACGCTGCTACGGCTGTTTGGGTGAAAACGGCTGTCAAACGGAACGAATCGCGAATTATTGAAGTCGGTGGGTCCACGCAAGTCGCCGCCATGTTTGATATTTCGCGATCCGTTCCCTTCGAAGCCACTTTCACACCCTTCCGCACGCGTGCGGAACGGAGTGCGCGCTGAGTGAGAACAGGTCCTAACGCGCGCCCGAGATCGCATGATGTCCGCATTACCAGTGTTTGTCTCCAGTTTTCTTTTTTTAATCATTTCATGTGCACTGCCCTTGAATCACCCCGTGAGCGCGATTCCTTGTGCACCCGATCCCTGTGTTGTCAAGGGCAAGTTTACCGTGCGGTGCCCCGCCCGCGACCCCACTAAACTAGGCCTAACGAGCGCTACCTTTCTGGTTCTGGCTGCAGATAGGGTGCCGCGGGCGACTGTGATTCATGGCGGCCTCGTTTAAAACGCGGGCGAATCACTTCGACAACGGCAGCGAAGGCATGGATGGCAGGTGCACCACTCGAATGGTGGTTTGCGGTCGTTACGTTTTTGCCATCACGCACGCGTCAGAGAAAACGAAGGATAGCACGTGCAGTAATCGGTTCCCGTTTCTGCGCAGTCCGGTTCCGCAGGAAGTCCGCATAAACGGCGACGTCGCTATTGCGCATTTTCTTCTTTTTTTTCGTTTTTGCACAGCGCGGCCCGGGACTTAACTCTCTGAAATATCCTTTTTTTTTCTTTTTTTTTAAGCGGGTGAAAGCAGCCTGGTTGCGCGCTTGGAATGTCTAACATGCGCTGCTACCTGCTCGACAGTTTTATACACACGTGTAGACTGAAAAATGTTGTTTTGGTTATAGTGCGGTACCGCTTATAGTGCGGGTATTCGCGATTCTGGCGACTTACGTTATAAGCGGTCTATGCTGTACTACGTTATGCGAACACACAGGTATCATGAACGCAGCGGACAGAAGCAAGTGATCACTAATTCCAGTGTTCTAACTTTACTGGCTTGGCAGAGGAGAAGTTCGGGTTCCACAGAGGGTGTTCTTATGCTGGAAGAGACGAACATTGATGCAGATGCCCATGTGCCTGATGCCCGCTTTTCCACGGGAGGAATCATCACTTCCAACTCGCCCACCTTACAGCAGTTCATTTTGTTTTAATGGGCTCTGTTTTTGTGTCATCCACACGACTTATCCAGTCCTGCTGTGATTTCTTCAATCATTCCCGTTTGCATCTGCGATGGTCATATCACCTCTTGGTAGGCCAAATCTTCACTCTCCACTCTGCCCATCCTGACCTTCAAGGGTCGCACTTTAAACATGTTCCCACTTATTTCATGGGGACCACCTTTTTCATTTTTTTGTGTGATGCGCATTATCACTTATCGCAGGCCATGCTTATATTGCATGCTGCTACTTGAATTATTTGGGTTGTTCTACAAACCTTGCATGTCTGAATGTATGTTTGAGTACCTTGCAGATTATATGCAAGCATTAATGATAACTCTAAAATGTACTAAAACACAGGCATAAAAGGTGACACACTTCATCGTTGATCGGTTTTTATCGATGAGTGTGCTTGCCTCTATAGCTGTCCATTGTGATTTGCTTGCTTTGCTGGACACAGGATCGCCCAGTAAATAGTTTGACCATTAATACTTTGTGTACCGCATCCTTCGTTGTCCCAACCATGTGACATCACATACTCTTACTATCGTTATGATCGTTTGATACATTTTATGGATTCTGTAATCTTGTAAGGTTACAAAATCCATTTCGGAAACTCCTTGCAAACCTGTGGCACCTTCGTGGGCCACCTAGGAATTCCATGTTTGCATCACCATTTGCACAAACAACTAGCTGTGGTATTTTAGCTGTCTCGCCTTTTCAGCGCAGTGATTGGCTCTGGCCAAGCCTGGCAAGTTGTTTGTATGTAGCGACTTCAGTATGATTTGTGCAGGATGACTCTTCACCCTTGAGAGATGGCGAACACGCACCAGAGTGCAGCTCACCTTGAGCAAAGTTACATGGATAACTTTCTTGAGCGGCTAAAGTTGGCTACAGCAAAGTCGCTGCAAAAATAAATTGTTGTCCATTAGAGTTTTTGGTGATTAGTCCCTGATGGATTTCCGTTATGATTGTGAAAACGTGAACAAGCCTAGAAAAAAAAAAAAAGGCTGCCTTCTTCCATTCCGACAGTTTTACAAATTCACAAGTCTCCACACTGGCAAGCACGACAAAAATCGTTCAGTTATTGCTGCCGCATGGGTTGATCACTGCTCATCAAGTCCCAATGTGTATATTCCGATGAGACAAGCATTGTGTAAGATTAAAGAGGAACAGAGTACTGCAGATGCTGCAGTGCAGCATACACTTCCATTGTGAGAACTCTTGATGTAGCAGCTGAAGTTTTAAGTGAAGCACTTTCTTGCAAGGGAGACTGTTAAAGGTTAGCCAGGTCACGCTATTGCAGCCTCAGCTAAGCTGTCATAGATCATGATGCTTGGCCGATTTCTACAACAAGCTTTTTGCAACAAATCTGCCCACTTTCTCTCCTTCGACAATGTCCCAAAACACGATGCATGAAAGCTCAGCATGGTGGTGCAGTGCATGTTGAAAGCTTGCAAGAAATCACACTCAATATTAAGAGCACCCAAATCAGACTGTTATTGCACTAACCAAAATACTGCTCAGCAGGACTGCTGAATTGTCATCAAAGCCTTGTGTGAGAGGTTCGTGGGCCGAGGAACTCAGACGAGAAGCGGAAAGATGCCAGACATGGGAAAAGACACTTTATGACGTTACAACGATGGACTAAGCACAGTGCGCAACGAGACATACAAACGACATAACAAATGATATGACGTACACTACAATTCACCAACACACACGCCACCTCCGCGCACTCACATTGCCATGCGCCGACGCACACTCGTGTTCACACGGCACCGGACGCCTGGACGTAACTACGCGTAGCGCTTCTGCAGCCGGGGACCACTCACACGTGCCGTTGCGGCGAACATGGGCGCCGGGCAGCCCGTTGAGTTGGCCTTGCCGTGGTTGCAGTCGGGCACGTCGTTGCTGATCACCTGAGGCACGCTTGACATGCCTCGGAAGCCGTAGGCCACTCACAGTGCCGTTGCGACGAACACGGACGCCGGGCAGCACGGTGACTTGGACCTTTAGGCCTTCCAAGCTGGCCTGCCATCGGGGCTCGCGAATCTTCTTCGAAGGTGCGGGCCGCCGTCTGGGACCACTGTGTCGTCCATGCGGCCTGATGACGCCCACATGGTCCGACTGCCCAGCACACGGCCGTGAGCCAACCGCCCAGATCGAACACACTGGCGATGGCCGCCTGACCAACGTCGTCGTCTTCCTCCTCTTTCCTATTCCTAACCTTTAGGAGGCAGTAGCCGCCGAAACCGAAACCAGTTCACCACACTTGTTTGGGTAGCTTTAGCAATGACTGCACCACCTGACAATGAATTTGACTCATGTACATGTGGTGGGGACCATTCATGCGCAGGCGAAAATCCGGGTGTACAACTCAAGCTGGTCATCTTCCTTCTGTTTGGACACCGTGGGCAACTGTGGTGTGGCTGTGTGCAAGGACAGAGAGCGTAACAAGAAGTACAGGGTTTGTTGTCTCTGTCGATGGCTTTGCTTTCTCTGCCTCATGCCTTCCCTGCTTGCAGTTCTTTGTGCGGGTTCACATGTCAAGCCTGAACCTCTCCAAGATTGTCACCATAAGCCCCTTCTTTCTTGTGGTGAACAACACAAAGGTAAGGCCACTGTAAATGCTGCTGGAATTATACTGCTTTATTTAGATTATTAAAATTCAATTCAAAATCAGGTATGGGATGCCTTTGGGTTTGCATTTTCACAAGAATTCCTCATCCATGTGGGATGCCGCATCTGTTGAAGGGCGAATCTCAACATAAAAATGTAACCACTGTTTACTCGATTAGCAATGGTAGTGGCGAGCATACTGACACTACGCTCGTCTGGGTAGCAAAGGGAATATCCTCTTCCAAGCTGGGCATCCACCATTGGTGGCGCATACCTCGGGTGACGCCGCAGTGGTGCTGTGTCCTATCGGAAATACAGTGCAATGTGTCGCCGCGTTACACTTGGATGGAGGATAGCGGGGCAGAGGCTGCAGGCAAATGTGTGCAGAGTGTGGCCCCACCTCAACCCCCCACGAGTGGTGAGCCCCCAGGGCCTGTAAAATCTTTGAAGCGTACACGCTACGTCCATAACCTGTAGTGCTAGAAGCACTGTATGTTGGCTTCAGCCAGTCAGTAGAGATGTGGGCATCGTTCCCTTTGACACGCATGGTGGAGGTTTTGTCATTGCAGTGGACAACTAGGTAGGTAAGGTGGTGGCTGGAAAGGCCTGCAGACACTGTTGTCATAGAGGAAAGCGGGCAGGTGACGGGTGGCAAGCAGTGATAGTGAATGGCAGTGCAGCAAAAAATTCACCTGGGAGAGGGAGTTGTTCTCTGTAGATGAGCTCTACAGGTGTAGCCTGATTGTCCGGCTTTAAGGCGGCACAATGACTTAGGGCGATGGTTGGGATGGCCTCGAGCTAAGGTGAATCCGGCTTAGACATGATCAAGGTGTCAAACCGAACCCAAACCCGAATTGCAAGCCGTATTCGAACCGGAATTTTGGCTGGAACTGAACCCAAACCCGAACCGATGTTCTTAGAATGTGTTTGAACCCGAATCAAACCTGAACCAAAAAAAAGGTAATATTGGTTATCGGTTCGGAACACAGTGGTTCGAATAGCCACGGTGTCACAATCTTCCAGCGGCACCTAATCGCTGCAATTGCTCCATCCTTTCTCTCTATTGACCTATTTTGGTTTACTTAATCCTTTTTTTTTCCACTGTGGTGGTCTAGTGATGGTTGAATGGGCACCCGAAGGACACGACTGCAAGCCTGACCTTGGTGTCGCATTTTGATGTAATAATGCTAAGTGCTGTGTACTCTGCAATGCCAGTACACGCTAAATAACCCTGCAGATGGTCAGAACTTCCTCCAGTACGGCATGCCCTGCCTTTCCACACTTCCATTCCCTTTCTCCCATGGCTCTAGGCTGCAATACCTGCTTCGTTCTTTCCTTTAAGCGAATCATAAATATTTATTGTTTTTCTTTAGAATTGTTTTTCTTTGGCATTCGTGTTGTCCACTTCTTCCCCTTGTGTCCGTGTTTTGCATGCCTGTTCTCTTCACTATGGACCCTTACCATCTCACTCAACTATCTGTCCTTTTGAGCTTCTGTGAAAGCCAATGCAATTTGGCGAACTGGATTGCACCACAAAAACATTCATTGTTTTTACCGCAAACTGAAATTTGTGCATAGCTGAGACAATGATTTTCTAATGAACCTGCAAAAATATACTTATTGCAAACTTCATTGTTTACACCGGCAAGCGCAGAATGTTTATGTGACATAGCAAGCGAGTGTAGCAGGAGAAGGCAATGATGAATAATTCCATAGTGCAAGAATCACGGCACAGCTCCCGTTTCTAGTGTCACATATATGTACTAACGAACGAACCCAATGGACAGACTGAGATCTGCGTTGGTTTTGCTGGTTAAGCAAGTATCCCCTTTATGTAAGTGATCAATTATCTGTTTCAGTTTAGACACAACTAATTATTTTGCTGCTGTTCTCTGCATGTTTCTGTTCACTCATAATTGCGAATCTGCTCAATGAGATGTACTCCACAAAAGACGTATTTATGCTGATTAACTGCCCCTTTTTTATGAGTAATTTCAACGTGAATCTCCGGATACAATGCCGGTGTGGTGCACATGTACCAAATTATGTACGGTGTTTGTCCTGCTGGCCTGCAGACACTACGAAACATTTCATATGATTTTGTTTTACTTGGCAATATCAAACAGTTATTTTTCTCTAACACTGTTATCTGATGCATCTTCAAAATTAGAAGCGTAAAAGCTTCAAAATTAGCCGTTCAAGCATTCGCATAATTTTTTTACTCCGATTCCTTTTATAACTAGCAATAGAAAAAAAGACATGCAAATGAGATCCCAAGGATGGATGTGTCAGAGTTGCATAAAGGCTTATCATGTAATGCAGTGCTCATTGTTTCTTACTATAGCTATTTTCATAAGTTTTGCTGATTTACGTTGTTAGGCATTTTTGATGTGCTAGCACAGCACTTACTATGAGAAGACCTGCGTGTGTGCCATGCGTGCAGTGCAGCATAGGATCAGAGGTGAAGATGGAATTAAATGGAAAATGTACACTCTGTAGGGCCAGGTCATAAAAGCTTCAAGTGCGTGAATGGTCCTTGTCATTACCCAGCTACCTTCAATTTTCAGTGTTATAGGATACTGCCTGGAATTTTCTATGATGGGCATCTCCACTGTGACGCGGTTTTCTTTTTATATAATTCCGGTCCTGGTGAGCTTCTGAATGCTATCACCTGAGCAGCACTGCTTGGAGTGTGTCGTGCTTGTATAAACAGCACCTTCAAAGTTAGATACGAAGCTTACTAAGACTTACTGGTTCATAAATTCATAAAACAGTTCAGTGTTGTAGACCGGTTCAAGGCTTTGTTTCTCCGAACCAGAACTGAGCCAGAGCAAAATGGTGCACCTTGAATGCGAACCCTAGCCCGAACCCATATTTTTTTTCGTTTTGACACCCTGGACATGATTGCTGCTTTGAACTTCGGTGGAAGTGCTTGATCATCCCATTGACATAGGGCATGGTAGCTGGTGGTCCTCAAGTACACAAGCCCAGTTCAGCCCAAGGAAGGTGCAATTTGTCTTTGGTCGGTGCAGTCATGCAGCAAGGGGAGGCTGGAGCAAGCAATCCAGCCCGTGAAAAAGGCCAAGGCGATGTTTTCTCTGGGGATTCCCTCGAGGGGGCAATACCATCGAGTATACCAATAAGTAGTGGTGGCCCAGTAGCGACAGTGTCCATCCTGCTGGGGGAAAGGGTCTCATGATGTCAAGGTGGACATGCTAAAACTGACCAGAGGGCTGGGGGAATCCTCTGAGCAGCAATGCTTGGTGACTTTAGCACATTGGTATTGAATGCAGGAGTAGGCCCAGGCGCAGCAATCCCACTGCATGGGGGGCCAGCCGGAGCGGTCAGTCATGAGGCGGGCTGAGGCACGTATGCCAGGATGGCTGAGATTGTGCAGCTGATTGAAGAGATCATGGTGATAAGACTGGGGCCCATAGGGCCTGCTTAATCCTGTCGACATGTCGCAGTAGATGCTGGTTATCGACCCAAGTATGGGGACTCGTTGCAGCTGTAGTGAAGACCCATTCTTAAGAAGTTGCTGATGTTCAGTGTCTGTAGCCTGAGCATCGCCAAGGACATCAGCTGTTGTCTGTGAAGAGCTGATAGCTGCCACACGTGAAAGCACATCGACGTTGTCCTTCCCACTGATATGTTGGAAGTCGGTGGTAAACTGGACAGTGAACGAGAGCTGGTTCTGCTGGACCGGTGAGAGTTTGTTGCATCGTTGAGAGAAGGTGTAGGTCTGAGGTTTACGATCATTGTCAGTAAAGATAGTGTAGTGCTGTGCTTTGAGAGTGTGGTGCAAGTGTTGAACTGCTTTCTAATATCACCAGAAGTTCTCCATAGTAAGCTGGCAAACTTGATGGGTGGGGGTCGTGGTTTCGTTGGTGAGACTGGCCATAGAATGGGATGTTTTCCGAGCTGGAGTTTCTTGGAGGAGAACGCTAAGGGATGCCAGGCATCGTCTCCGTGTTGCATAAGGGCAGTGCGGACAGCGAAGCTGGAGGTCTCTAACAAAAGCCCCAACGGGGCATCTGGCACAGGATGGGACATAAGTGTGATGGTGCAAAGAGCACCCCATGTGACGGATTGGTTTCCTCATAGACCAGTCAAGGCATCCTGGAAGGGAGCGTGATAGCTGACTGTGTCCGGCAAGAAATGCTTGTAAAAGTTCAGCTTGCCAAGGAAATGGCAAATGTATTTAGCGGTGATGAGTTGAGGATATTGTAACGGAACACAACAAATGGTGAAATTATTTACAGTGCATGTATTCTACGCTGACCAATCTGGGAGCAACACCACATTCACCAAGGTACATCATCGTATTCTTTCTTGGTTGTCTGTAACCGCACATCCCACTACAGGTAGACACTCAGCGTCACGTAACATAACCACCACAGCAGAAGCACTGACCTGGCACATTGACGGAGACACTGTGCGAGACGGGCAGTAAAGTTTGAGCCTCGTGACATGGATGAAATCATGTGGTATGAGACCTAAAAAGGTGGCAGGAATCTCAAGTGCAGTTTCATAAGTGACATCTGTCACTTGTCGAAGGACACAGTATGGGCCTTTGTATCGAAATAGCAGCTTCTCAAGGAGTCTGGAACGTCGTGATGGGGACCAAAGAAGAATGAGCGGGTCCGTAGGAAAACGTTCGTCATAATGCCACTGGTCGCAATGTCACTTGTGGGTCTCTTGAGATGTTGTCATCTGTGAAGGGCAAGCTGACGGGCATGATTAGCCCGGGAAATTGCGACGAGGGTGTAAGCAGTGTGTGAGGGTGGAGCTGACAGAACGGATGTGTCCAACGTCAAAGTTGGTTCATGACCAAACAAGATATAGTACGGGGAGTATCCAGCAGTGTCATGGTGAGACGAATTACATGCAAAGGTGATGTATGGTAGTGCAACGTCCCAATCAAGACGGTCATTCGACACATACTTAGAAAGCATGTCAATCAGGCTCCTGTTCAAGCGCTCTGTCAGGCCTTTTATCTTGCGGTGGTATGAAGTCGTGAGTCTGTGCTCTGTGGAGCAGGAGTGCAGGATGTTGTCCAATTACTTGAGAAAGGAGGGTACAGCCACAGTCGATCAGCAATTGACGTGGAGCACCGTGGACTAAAATAACATCATGGAGTAGAAAGTCAGCCATGTCTGCTGCACATTTGGTTTGCAGCGCTCGTGTGATTGCGTGCTGCTTGGCATAGTCAGTAGGGATGGCAGACCGCTTATTTCCTGCAGCAGATGTCGGAAATGGACCGAGGAGATTGACACCCACACGGAAAAAGGGCTCTGAAGGGACATCGACAGGCTAAAGACACCCTGCAGAGAGCATAAACGGTTTCTTGCAGCACTGGCGGACTTCAAAGGCATTGACATAACACCAGCTAGACAAAGCCAATAGAAGCGGTTGCATACCCGGTCATAGGTGGGGGCAACACCTAGGTTAATACCAGCCATTGTGGCGTCATGAAGTTCACGGAGAACCATGGAGCGCAGGTGTGCTGCGATGACAAGAAGGAGCTTGGGTCCGATAAGTGCTGTATGTCATCGACATAAGGTTCCTGTCTGCAGAGTGAACATGTGTACTGAGTTGTCACTTGGTGAGGACTGAGGCTGAGGGATCAAGTTACTCAAGTAGGGGTCCCAGCGTTGTTTAGCACTAATGTGTTGGGAGTCAAGAATAGGAAAATATGCTGTTGATGGATACAGTCGCCGTAGGGTAAGTGTCAACCACTGGGTAACGAGACAAGCAATCCACATCTTGGTGCAGTTTTCCAGTCTTGAACACCACCGTGTAGGAATACTTCTGTAGGCAGAGCGCCCAGCGAGTGAGACAACCCATAGGAGCTATTACAGAGGCCAGCCAACATAGGGCATGGTGTTTGGACACTATATAAATGGTCGGCCAAAGAGATAAGGGTGAAAATTTGTAACAACCCACACGAGAGAAGGACATTTGCACTCTGTGATAGAATAATTTCGCTTCGAGGTGGACAGCAGCCTGCTGGGATAAGCAATCACACAAGCCCGTCCACACTGTCGTTGGGCAAGCACAGTGCCAATTCCATAACCACTAGCATCAGTGCAAATTTCAGTTGGTGCTGAAGGGTCGTAGTGGGCCAGAATTGGGGCCGTAGTGAGGAGGGTAATGAGTTCAAAGAAAGCAGCTTGCTGAGGATGAGAGTCAAAAGGCAGATCTCTTTTGAGAAGGTCTGTGAAGGGTCTAGCAAAATCAGCAAAGTTTTTAACAAATTGACGAAAATAAGAACAGAGCACCACAAAGCTGCGAACACCTTTGGCAGATTTTGGCACAAGGAAGCATTTCATGGCTTGAATCTTTTCAGGGTCGGACTGTACGCCGGCACCTTCCATAATATGCCCAAGGATCGTAATGCAGCGGCGGCCGAAAAGGTACTTGGACAAGTTCACTTGAAGTTCAGCCAGATGAAACATGTCGAGGACCGCTGATAGATGTTCAAGATGAGTTTCATACGTGGGTGCGAACATGTTGAAGTTGTCTAAATAACGTAACCATGTAGACCACTTGAGTCCATGAAAAAGAGTCCATCATGCACTCGAAAGTGACTGGGGCATCGCATAAGCCAAAAGGCATGACCTTAAACTAGTAAAGCCCGTCGGGGGTTATGAGCACCATTTTCTCTTGGTCCATGGGGTCCACAGTGACTTGACAATATCCAGAGGCCAATATCCAGAGCAAAGATCGATAGAAGAGTTGTGGCCCCATACAAACAATCCTTTCTTCATTTAGATGGCGATAGTCTATGCAGAAGCACCATGCTCTGTTCTTTGTACTAGCACTGCAGGAGATGCCTACGGACTACTGGAGGATGGCTCAGTAATGCCCTTTGCAAGAATTTTGGCTACTTGTATAGCACTTCGCTGAGGCCCGAACACTCGGTCGGGGCGACAGTGAATAGGACAACCTGTGTGTATGCGATGCTTGAAAACTGACGTCTGCCCTAAAGGCTGATCACTGAAGTAAAAAACGTCGCGATAGGACAACAGAATGCTGTGGAGTACTCAGGTGGAAGAGCAGTGGCAATCATGCTGTGAATGTCATGGCTTTAACAATTGGTTGACGTGGGTGCGCCTTGTTTGGGTACAACAGCACTGAGGGTGAAAGCTTCTGCCTAAAAATCTTAGAGTGCTTGAAGGTGGGCCACGGACATGCCTTATGAATCTCAGGCATGCAGTATTTTTTCATGTCTGAGACAAGGGTCGATTTCTCTCTAATGAAACCTCATGGCCGAGGAATTTGGTGATGGAAGCACCGAGCAGGCTCTTTGGAATGTTGACGAGCAACCTGTGGTCATTGCAAAAGTAGAAGGTGCCTGTGGTGTTCTTCACCATTACTGGAGGCTTGTATCGACGGCTTGTAGGTCTTCACCAAGTCTAGCCCAAAGAAAACTTGGCAGTCTTTGTGAGTGGTAGTGCGGGTGCATCAGAACGCGTTGATTGATCTAGGCATCACTGAATGCAGCTGAGCTCTCGATTGATATTGTTACGGTTGAAGGTCAAGCTAAGGTTTATTTACAGGAGAGCACGGGGCGCTAGGTAGTTGGTACAGCCGAGGCAACATGGCGTTCAACTGCTAAACAAGCTATCATCCTTGATGTCTTCCACCCTTGCCTGGCACATACCTTGATTGCCCGGCTGATGCCGCAGCAATATCAGCTATGTAGTGCACAAGCTCTGTGGTGTTCAGTAATACGGCAACAGCCTGGAAGATGGGGGATAACTGTGGCAGATGCCTCGATGACGTAATCAGTGGTCTCGGAAAGTTGGTCAAGAGGCAGCGTAAACCGAGTTGCCTGGAAATCTGGTGGGAGTCATTGAAGTTAAAGTGCTCGCAGGAAAGAATCCATGTTGCATTGTAGAACTTCTTGCTGGGCGAGTTGGTGCATGACTTATTTTTTGAGTATGTTGCACAAAGGATCACGGGAAAAAAAATGAGGCAGGCAGAAAGAGTGCGAACTATCATCTGGTTTATTCATTCTTGAACCAGCTTGTATAAGGAAGGAAAGAGGGGGAGGGGAGAGGTGGAAGGGGAAAGCATACAGTTCAGGCCACCTCACGTCAACAAACACCTGCACAGAAACTTGCCTTCAGCCTTATACAATGTAACCGAAGTGTCGCTCACACACTTAACGCCCTTCTCTTTAATGAAAAATGCTTCCAATAGTTCATGGCTTACTCTGGTCCAGCTCCTTCTGAGTATCTTAATCTTTACGAGCAAAGACTCGCATCCCATGCAGTTGTTGCAATGGGTGGGCAAATTCACTCCTTTTTTTTCCAAGAGACGAGGCATGCTCCCCCTTGCGTTCATTCACGCAGCACCCCGTTAGGCCCACTTATGAACTTCCACACTTGAGGGGTATTTCACATACATACCACCTTTGTGGCACACTTCACGAAAAATTAAACATGCTGGATTCCGCAACTGCTGCCTCGGGCTCCCTTCCCGCTAATCCTAGGGCATAACCCGGCCAACTTTTAAAATTGTGGGCGACCTTGTGCATGTATGGCACAACAGTGGGCTTCTTTCTCGGCAGGCACTCAGTGCAACCAGATCTTCTTTCTTCATCTTAAAAAGATTGTCAGCCAGTGCTGTGATTACCTCGGAGGGGAAGCCAGCTGAAATCAACCTGCTAACTTGATTATGGAACCTTTCGTGGACTGCATGTGGACATGATTTAGTGCGGGCAGAATTAAGGCATAAACTTGCATTTGCCCTTTTTATTATCTTTGAATGCGCAGAATTGAAAAGCAGAAACTCTTTCTGCACTCGAGGTGCATATATCCAGCAAATATGACTTGTTCCGAACTGTAAACTAACGTCTAAAAAT
Organism: Hyalomma asiaticum; assembly: GCA_013339685.2. Classification (NCBI taxonomy): domain Eukaryota; kingdom Metazoa; phylum Arthropoda; class Arachnida; order Ixodida; family Ixodidae; genus Hyalomma; species Hyalomma asiaticum. The sequence continues at coordinate 120,165,796 of CM023486.1, forward strand.
TGCAGCGACCCTTTAGAAGGAAGCTCGTGCGTAAACTTGAAACCTTCAACTTCAAACGCTTCATGGGAAAGGTTTGAAGTTGCAACTGTAAGTGACACTTCTGTGGCATTGCGTAAGGCTGAAGACAAGGTTCTGCGCAGGCCACCTCTCCCCCCCCCCTTTCCTTTCTTTGTGACGTTTGTACGCACTTATATAAGCTGGTTCAAGCACGAATAAACCACTTGATAGTTTGCACTCTTTCTGTCTGCTGTTGTTTTTTCCTGTGATCGTGCACTCACTGCTCAACATACTCAAAAAATAATTCCATGTTGCTCGCAACAGCATGCATGTGGGGGAGGCGAAAGCTTGCGCTCAGAAAGTTTTGCGGACTGAAGTTGTTGCATCTTCTGGCCGACCGAGAGCGACAGGCGGCAGATGAGTTCAGTCTTGAGGCAGGGTTTTGCCCAGAATTTCAATTTTGGGAGGGTGTTACCTGTGGTATTACCAGAACGCAGGGGGGTACGTGTGGATACCAAATCATTGGTTATCGGCAAAGCTTTGTTTTTTGGGGGAGGGTGGTGGAGGGAGGGTGTGAGGACGTGACTGTGTATAAACCCTGGTCTTGAGGTATTCGTAGAGGTTGGCCATTGGCGATTTGACAAGGATATATCGGACTTCGTTCACGTAGGGAGACTGGTCTTTATGCGTGATACGCACCAGGGTTCACCCTACCTCGCCCGAGGTAGGGTACCTCGGCCGAGTCCGCCCACAACAGCGAAACCTTGACAGCATACGGGCCAGATGCCATATGGGGATGGGGGGATGACGTCTGCAGGGGTTCTGAGATCCTCAGTGGAGCCGGCTGGTGTGGCCAGGGTTGCGAGGCATCGCCAGGATGCTGCTGCCTGGAATCACTGAGTTGGCTCCTCTTTTCCTGAAGCTGTTGCTGTTGCTTCTGGACAACCTCCTGCTACATGCGAAACTGCCTCTTGAAGCAGCTCCACCAGTTGTTGGGGTGGCTTGGACCAGTGGCGCACTGACGGGCGGGGGGGTTCGGGTGTTGTAACCCCCCCCTGAGGCCGACCTAACCCCCATCCCACTCCGTAACTGCTCCTATGTACTAGAAGAATGTGGAGCTAATGTCTCTGCAAAACGCTGAAAAAATATTAAAAATAATCATCATTATTGATGTTACTATTATTTGGCATATTATTTACTTTTTTTTTTACACGCAACAACTGTGTAATCGCAATCCCGGCCCTTCATGAAAAATTGAACCCCCCCCCTGGCAGAGATCCTGGGTGCGCTACTGGCTTGGACATCCATAATTCATTGTCCGGGTGATCAGATGTGGGATGTCACGTTTGCTGAAGGATGAATCCCAACATAAAAACATAGCAACTGTTTAGTCAATCAGCAATGGCAGCAGCGAGCACACCAATGCTATGCTCGTCTGGGTAGTGTAACGCTGGCTCTTCCAAGCTGGTGTCACACGATTGTTCGGGTATAAGGGGGTGTTTACAAGATGAAATGAAGGAGGATCAAGCATTTGAGCACACGTACAGCACATTTTATCACACAAAGCCAAACTGAGACACAGTGTTCACACTAAAAATATACAAAAGATACAAACAATAAGCAATGAATACAATCTACTTTCCAGCGAATTGTTCAAGTTCCTGGTCTTAAAGGTACAAAGTCCAGGCATGCAGGATGGATGAAGGGTCCTACTTGATTTTCGGGTGCGTCTCAGCCACGTTGTATAAGGCGTGGTGCTGTAGTCAGCAATGCTCATGCCTACAGGCCACCATTGCACGGGTGTCAGCTGTTGACGCCCTGTACTGGACAACGCTCTCAGCTAGGCCTAGAGAGCCTTCATGCCTGGCACCGTGTCCATTGACGGCTTTATCCGGGGACTGCCTGGTGGACAACTGGTGGCTTGTTGAGGAGGGGTCACTGCCGCTGCATCCAGGCTCTCTGTGGCTCACTGCTGTGTCTACGAGGGGCCTTGCCTGATCTTCGTCGACACCTCTGACCACACCTCGGAGACGACTCTCTGCCCGAATGCTCCAGGGTGGTGCTGGAAATGCATCCTTCTTGCATGTCCAGCCAGACAATGCCAGTTCACCCTTTGTCGAACGACATGATCACCGTATGGGTCGCTTGCCAAGAGCCTCTCCCCCACTAGTGCACTGACGTGTTGTATCACGCGTGTATCTTCTTCTTTTGTATGTGCTGCGCTCTTATCTCCATTCAAATTTCAATATACAGCTTCTTTCTTCTCATTCTATTTCTTCCTTTGAATTCCATATTCTTTTTTCTTCCTCTTCTTTGAGATCGTTTCCACGTCCGCTTCCCTTATTTCCTTTTCTTTATAATTTCCAAGAATCATGACACTACGCCCTTCTCTGAAGTTTTTCAATCTGAAGAACTCCTAAATGTCATGATTTTTCTTTCTTCGCACCTACATCCTGTGGATGCTCTTTACAATCACACATGCACAAACTCCTTATCACCTAATCACTTCACTTCACCTATGGCGCTGAACACTTCAGAGTTCATCACCACATTAAAAAGTCACAAAGATCCTGTTTTTGTCACCACTATCAGTGACACATACCTTGGGTGATGTTGCGGTGGCGCTGTGTCCTACTCGAAACGTAATGCAGTGTGTAGCCATATGTTATGCTGGGCTGGATAATAACGAGGTGGAGGCTGCACGAAAAAATCCGCAGTGTGTGTCACTGCATGCACCCATGGCAAGTAGAGTGTTGCCTAATGAAAATGCTGTCTTTTGTGTATTAGTACTGATAGAATGTGTCAATTGCCTCTTCGATAACATTTCTGTTAGACTCGAAAATGAGGCATTTAAAATTTTCAAGTACTTAAGGTGATTCAAATATTCGAAAAAATTCAATATTTGATGCAATCATCGCGGCAAAAAATATTCATGTTTTTCATTTACGCTAGGTGTGATGATGCAAGATGTTTGGGTTGTCATGTAGGCTAGAGCGATGGCTGCTTCTTCGCCTTCTTTGGGTTTGGTTGTTTGAATGGAGGCAGTTGCGGTAATAATGTGTTCTGGCCCCGTGGCCACAGCCAGGACCATGGCCCGATGAGTGGGGTGCATCCACATACGCAACATGTGTCGATTGCGCGTAGCGCCTAGCGAGTTGCTTGGCGCTCGACGTGTCTTTTGCACGTTATGCGGTATGGGGGGGGATGACGATGGTTTCGCAAATGTCCGGAGGTATGGGGAACTTGCCAAATTGTGAGACATAAGTTATGCCGAGAGGGCCCAATACATGACGTATGACGTCCCATAGTAGTTTACAATCGCTCATAGTGCGATATACGCTGCGCTTGAATCAGTTCGTCTATAGTGTTGTGTAGCCCTAGGCCGTCAAGTTTCGCATTGGGCGTAGAGATGGGGAGGTGCAGGGCACACTTGTAACAGTGTTTTATCAGCGTGTTGAATTTCTTTTTATCTGTAAGCGTTAATTTCATGAAAGGGGCAACGTAAAGAATTCTGCTTATGGAGAATGCAGTCACTAGTTGGATGAGATTGGCCTCTTTCATGCCGTGGTGCTTATTAGCAATACGGGAGATGAGCCTAGTGGTCTGGCAGACATGATGATGCAGTAGTTGCACCGTGTCCGAGTTGCCGCCATTTTGCTGAATGCGGAACCCAAGGACGTGGATAGTAGGGACTGTTCGTATGTGGTGGTGTCGCACATGTAGATTTATCGAGGGAGGGTCTTTGTTGTAGGGAAATCTAGGTCGATATATGAGTAACTCTGACTTATGTGGAGAACAGACCAATCCATGTTGCTCTGCATAGGTGACAATTCTATCGATTGCTAATTGGAGAGTGTCCTGTATCGCTCCATCGCTACCTCGGGCAATCCAAAGCGTGATGTCAACTGCGTAGATGCTGTGGTGAGGGTTGGGGATATCTTCTAGAAGTGGTGGAAGGTGAGGCATGGCTAGGTTGAAGAGAAACGGGGAAAGCACTGACCCTTGGGGTGTCCCTTTCCCACCGAGAGCGATGGAGAGTGCAGGCAAATCATTAACCGATAGTGCAGCTGTCCTGTCCATGAGGAAGTTGCGGATGTAGGCGTAGGTGCGGGCGACTATGTTTAGCGAGGCGAGGGAATCGAGGATAGATGTCTGTAAAACATTGTCAAACGCCTTGGTGATGCCTAGCCCCAAAGTAGTGCGTGTCCCTTGCCTAGAGCCGTCCTCACCGTCGATAATGTGACTCTTCAGTTGCAGCATTACATCCTGTGTGGCTAGTTTTGGGCGAAATCCAAACATCTTATGCAGGTAGAGGGCCTTGTCTTCTATGTATCTCTGCAGTCGAGTGAGAATCACGTGTTCCAGTACTTTGCTGACACAGGACATGAGGGATATAGGGCGAAGGTTCTCGATAGTGAGTCGCTTGCCTAGTTTGGGTATGAGGATGACTGTGGCGGCCTTCCATTGTTGCGGGATTTCTCCCGACTCCCAAGCCATTTGCAGAAATGATGTGAGCGCATCAAGTGACTCGTTGCCGAGGTTTCATAGGATCTTGTTAGTAATGTTATCCGGGCCTGGAGCTGACCGTGGTCTCAGTTGTGAAACTGCGGACCTGACTTCCGATTTTGTTATCATGGAGTCCAATACTGGATTAGTGGCCCCAGTGCATCACGGGAGATCAATCGAAGTATCATTTACAATGTACCGATTGGATAAGTCATGAATAACGTCTTCGGTTTGGCTAGGTGTCGCGTTTGCTTCGTTTTGACGCTAGCAGACGCTGCCTGCGTCAGCATTGTCTCTCGCGGGCGAGGGCACGTTCTTGTTCTTTGCGAGCTGGTGAAGTGTTCATCGAAGAAAGAGTGTTTCCATAGTCAATGCGTGCCATTCGGAGAGGAGAGGCGGAATGCCGAGAGGAGATGAGGAGGGGGAGGAGGATGTGCATGCGCCGTGCAGGTGTGGACGCCACACGAAGGATGGATGGAGGGAGGGAGAGAGCCCCGACCACAAGCTGCTTCGCATCTAAAAAAAATTACACCATCTCCCGCTAAAGGGGAGATGGTGTAATCTCCTGCATCAGCGTTGTCTCTTGCGGGCGAGGACGCGTTCTCGTTCCTTGCGCGCTGCTAAAGCGTTCATCGAAGAAAGCGTGTTTCAATAGTCAACGCGCGTCATTCGGAGAGGAGATAAGGAATGAGAAGAGGAGATGAGACGAGGAGCAGGATACGCAGTGCGAGTGTGGACGCCGCACGTCGGATGGATGGAAGGAGGGAGGGAGGGAGAAAGTGACAAAGCCCCAACCATAAGCTGCTTCTCATCTAAAACACAGCTGGTGATTGGGCCTGAATGTCGAAGCTCTTCACCGAGGTTCATGAGCTGAAGCTCTGGGTTCCACGTACCTGTCAGTGTACTCTCCCCTTCGTCTCCTCCTCCAAGGCTGCTGTGACTCCTGCAGAGATACACGAGCCATCGCCCATATCTTTGGCACTCTCTTCTTTGCTCATCGCCAGGCAGCGTTACATCGGCTAGTTCCAGTTGCCAGTCTTGACAGAGGGTGAGGCTCTGTTGGACCAGACTGTTCAACTCGAGTTATTCTGCAAAAGTAGGGACACTTATAACTTTATTTTTTAGGGGCGAAGCTCCTCTTAGTCTAACCTTGTCACACGTCAGGCGTCAGGCATAACCCGCGTGCCGGGAGGCACGCGCTCGCCCTTGGCGCATGCCTCCCGGCGCATGCCTCTCTCTCTCTCTCCCGGCGCATGCCTCCCGGCGCGTGCCTCTGCTGTCTTGTGAGAGAGAGAGAGAGTGAAAGGCGCGCGTCGGCTATGGAAACGCTCTTTCTTAGAGGAACGCTCTACCAGCTCGCAAAGAAGGAGAACGCGCCCTCACCCGCGAGAGACAACGTTGGCGCAGGCAGCGTCTCCTAGCGAGTTTCTTGATTGAGAAATACCGACTGCTCGCATTGGAGAAGCGTTCACCGGCAACCCATATATATTTATATATATAGGCACTGGACCTTGACTTGCAATGAAGTGCCGGTGGGAGATTTCACTTGTGCATAGTTGAACCATGAGGATTCGTAGCGTGCGCGTTAACTAAATTAATTCGGAACTCGGCACGATCTACGATGAACATCCCGAGCTTCGCCCACTCACCATCATTCACTCCATGGATATGCTGTAATTTTTTTTTCCTTTTTGCTTTCTTAGTGTTCAAATGCATTGTTGAAATGTGTCCATGTGTTTTACATGTATAAAATGCCGTATAGAACACACAAGCAACCTCGTCCATTCAATGGGACTACTCGCGTTTCCAGCCCAAACATCTCCCCTTCGAACCTGTCATGACAGATGGTTCAGATGACAGATAATGGTTCGATTTTCACCGCTTGCAAATGATGTTGCTGCTGTTTATGATCACGATTTTATCGAGCAACGGAAGCAGGACTAACTTCAGAGGACGTATATTGCCATAACAGTACCCATTCGGACATCTACACACATCACGAATTTCATCCAATGCTTGACAATGACAGCTTGCTTTTTCTAGTCATCTAGTTCCAAAGGAAGGTCCATTTCCTCATTCAACAAAGCAAATGTCTCTGCTCCTTTGCTGTTCGGAAAGAAAAAAGCTCAGCTTATTGCAACAGGCACACCAGCATAGCACGCACTTTCCTCGCAATGATTATAAATACAGCAATAAGAATGAGACACAACGTTGATGGCATTTGCAAAACCAATGTTGAAAGAAGTGGAAACACAACTCTGGACTTTTGCATGTTGGTGCCTCTGCTTCAGAATACACAGAATGCAGAAAGTGCAGGAAAAAAAAAAGCCTCTGTGCTTGTACAATATTAGTGCTCATGAAAACAAAAACAGGCTCTTGTGTTCTCTCGTAGCATCACGGGTTTTCCGCAGGCAAGTTGCAAAGCGTGTGTGCCATGCATCGTCTACTAGCCTGCCGCACTGGTTGCAGTGACCAACCCGCTGAAATTAAAGCGTCCCCAGACATCGGAATGCGAGTTCACGGTAGTGAAGTGTTGTTAATGTAAATCTAACGATCATTATATTGAAAGGTTTGGTATTCTGGAGTATGCTGCAGTGAAATAATTTCACATTGAAAATATAGGAAACCAATGCGAGATATCTTAAATGTTCGTTAATCTCAAAAGTTTGCTAATGTGGCATTCACTGTAACTAGATTTTGCTGTATTCTAAGGGGGATAATGATATCCAGTTCGTCTTCAAGAAATTTTGTAATTCATTCACCCTGAAGAAAAAAAAGCTAGAAAATGGAGTCATGGGACAATCTTGACGCCCAGTCATAATTGTGAAGGAATCATGGAAGTTAGGCCCTGGTCGCATGGTAGGCAAGTAGTAGATTCGGGTACTCAGCCATGAACGCCACTAACAGCCGCTTGTAGAGGACCCCAAGAAAATGGAACATCTTACTTGAGAAGGTCAGTGAGGGGTGTGCAAGCATTGCAAAGTTTTTGACGAAATGGCGAAAGTATGAGCATAGTCCAACGAAACTTTGAACAGCATAGGCAGAGCATGGGAAGGGGAAGTTTGTGACAGCGCTGACTTTAGCTGGGTCTGGTCAAACTCCGGAAGCATCAACAAGGTGGCCAAGCGCAGTAATTTTATGAGGAGTAAAATGGCACTACGAGAAGTTCAAATGGAAGCCAGGCCATCGAAATATTTCCAGAATAGTTGAGAACCGCTCGAGATGTGTGGCAAAAGTCGGCGAAAAAATAATCATGTCGTCCAGGCAGCATAACCTCATTGACCATTTAAATCCTTGAAGGAGCATGTCCATCATTCTCTCAAATGTTGCTGGTGCATTGAAGAGGCCGAAAGGCATCACCTTCATTTGGTAAAGGCTGTCAGGGGTAACAAACATGGTTTTTTCGTGGTCCGTATCGTCTATTGCAATTTGCCAGTAGCCATATCGGAGGCCTAGAGATGAAAAGAAAGTGGCTCCATGGAGGCAGTCAAGGCCATCGTCACTGCGAGGAAGAGGGTGCACGTCCTTCTTGCTGATTTTGTTAAGGTGGCAATAATCAATGCAGAAACACCAGGAGCTGTCTTCCTGACTAATACGACTACTCGAGTATTAACTGTAAAATTGAAGCCTTCTGTAGTTAAAGGGACCGACAACTGACCAGAACCTGCGATTAGATTCTGGCGGAAATGAAAAAACCATGAATTATGGTGACAGATTCAAGCATACTAATGGGGTTTGAGTAGAATTTCTATTTTTAAATTGAGTTTGAAAACCACAAAAAAACGGGTATGTCGCGCAGCGTAGCCGTAGAGACTTCGTACTGCTATATGGAGTCTTCGGTTTGGTGTGCGTAGTCAGATGCTTTTATACGCACCATAATTAGTGCTCAAAGTTAGAGCACGCATATTATTAAGCATTCCCGCTCTCTTCTTCTGTGCTGCATACGAGGTATGAAACAAATAAGTTGACACTGCATGAGAAGCGGCGCTGCCTTCGCGGCGCAACCGTGGAACGGTCACTGACATCTGCGACGCACGTGCGCGCCGTTTTTCCCTCGTGTCTGCAAAACCGGTACCAGAGTGTACAGCGTGAATTCGCGAGTGAGATCACAAGTCATAGCAACATTGATTTCTTTATATTTAGGGCTTCACTAGTTTCCTTTTCCCATTGCGGCCTTATAATCGCTGTCGGCCTCACCTCCCACTGTTTGCAACTCTGTGGCCTGTAAAGACTCCATAGTCGCCGCAGATGAAAAATTCGGATTTTATATGTTTCGCGGCGTTTTCGGCGTTACTACTGGGTGATTAGGCACTCTTACCGGATAAGTTTTCAGTTGCACTGAGAAAAGCAGGCACCACAAAAATTCGTTGTTGGTCCCTTTAAACAACGGGCTGTGGACCTCTTCTTGAAACCTGTAATCTTGATAGGATAGCTTCAAATCTCAAAAAGGCAAAATCCCTCACCTTAGAACTCTTTTCTTCAGTGAAAACCCACAAGCAAGAAATTCCATTTCGGTCCATTGTTTTAGAGATGGGGACTTGTCAAGTTTGTGTAGCTAACTACCTACGGAAGTACTTAACATCACTAAATTTTTCTGACCCCTTTCGCATATGTAACTCTCAGGCTCTAGTTCTGTTTTTAACAAATAATAACCCTGGCGACTGTACAGCGTTTAGCATCGAGGTTGAAGACCTGTATTGCTCATTGCCACATGACGGTTTGCTAAATTGCTTAAAGAGTGTATTGAGGAACAAGGGCAAGAGTCAGTGTTTTATAGAGAGTTCCGGAGGTTCCACGGGTGCCTTTTTAGAGATTCTTTCCATGTACTTAAGGTCAACGTTGGTTGGGTATGGGCTCCATCCACGAACCAGAGGGCGCTACGTAGCTCTCATCGGATGGCTCAGTTTCGCTGACATTGGCAGCTTGGGGTGCACTTATGAGACACGTGCGCGTTCACCCTTGGCATGCGCATGGTGGAAGCCAAGGTGCAAGCGATGCGCACGTTTCTTCACTGCTTTTCAGGCATGCTACTAAGGAAACCACACGCACACTCACGTCGCCCCCTGAAACAGTTTGCTGCAGGTGTGGAGCGCGCGTCTCAAAGGAAACAAAACAAAAGAAAGTTGGACGCGCGGTGTAGACCTGCTGCTATAGAGTTGGAGACGCGCGTGTTGTGTTTGCGTATTGTCTGGCCGCGGTCTGCCCAATTTTGCTTCTTCTGTCCGCCAGGCTGTGCATTCTGGCACTGATGTCGCACATGGAAAACTCGACTGCACGGAGCCTATAGAGAAGGTGTGTTTCTATAAAAATTGGGGATTTGTATAGGTTCAACTGTCCATCTGTTATCTTTCCTCCTCATGACATGTCCTGCCCAGGTTCACTTCTTTCTTTTAATTGATAAGGTAATAACGGCTACTCCTGTCTGTTCTCTGATCCATTCGACTTGTTTTTTATCTCTTAGTGTTACCCCTGTCATTTTTCTTTCCGTTGCACGTTGCGTGCTCCTTAGTTTCATCTCTAGCTTTTTTGTTATCCTCCACGTTTCTGCACCATAGGTTAGTACTGGGAGAATGCAGTGAATGAATACTTTTCGCTTGAGTGAGAACAGTAAGTTTCCAGTCATGATTTCGCAACAGAGGTAGGCAAAAGGTTAGATGAAGCGATGAAATTAAAAAGTTTGCGGGCAGAAAGTGGAACCAACTCGCTCAGGACAGGGTGGATTGGAAATCGTTGGGAGAGGCCTTCGTCCTGCAGTGGACCTAAACAGGCTGATGATGATGATGATAGGTTCGAAGGTTGCCCTATTCTTAGTGATCATTATTTGAGCAATTTAGATATAGCATCTTAAAGGAGGCCTTAGGTGACTACGTCATTATGGTATTTTGTTACGCAGATGATTACTTGATTTTTTTGTAGTACGGATGATTTTGAACCCATCGTCACCTATGTGAGTGAACAAATTTAAATTTAATGGAGATGGTTTAAGATCATTGAAGGTACAGCTGCTAGGTATATCTTTTTGACATATGAGCAGGGTCACGTGTGTTGGCAGTATTCCGCTAGAGCATCTAAGCCGTTGTTAAAGTTTAACTTGAAGCATTCCAAAATAGTAAAGTAATAGAATAGCCATGTCATGTCTGAAATCATCCCTAACCAAATCATGTGTGCACCAAAATAAATACAAGCTTTAATGCACAGGTCAACTGCCTACTAGAAGCAGGTTTCCATAGCTTACCTGTAGCCACTGTAGCTGAATGCCTAAATAAGTCGATGTAGCCAGAGCGCTCACCGTAGTAGACAGCAGTATAAAGAAGAAAAGAGTCGTGAGTATTCCGTGTATTCACTGTGTTTCGCACAGGCATAAGTGGGAAGTAGATATCGGGTTAAAGTTTTTAGAGCTCCCAGTAAGTTGGGTAGGAGTTGTGCTGCCATGCATAGGAAAAATGAGCAGATGCGAGGAATAAAGTGAACAGATGTATGTAAGGTTAAGCACACAGCCAACAATAATTTTACCGACGGTCGCATGGGTGTAGTTTATAAGATCCCAGATAGTTGAAGACGTTTCTATGTAGGACAGACAGGGCATTATATCACTCGGAGATTAGTTGACATAGAAGGTTGTTATCAGGTGGAACACTGCCGGGACTGTAACTGCATGCTTAAGTTAGACGAATGCATGATTCTGTACAGGCATAAGAATGAAGAAACGCGTTTAATGGTCGAGGCTTGGCATATCAGTAATAGTGGAAGCACGTGTATGAGTCAGCCGTCGATTAGCCTAAACAGAGAAGAGATAGAACATCTTAATGGTTGTCTCTCACTATGATTAGCACATGTAGCCCTTTGACAGGTCGTGCCACCTTTCCTGAGCATGCGCAGATAAGTTGTGTGTCTTCTTTCTTTTTTGCCTCAGTGCCATGCTTCAGTCGATAGTTGGCGGTCGTGTTGTCCACTCCTCTTCCCTTTTTGCACGCCTGTTCTTTGCATTACGAATCCTTACCAACTCCCTCATCTTTCTGTCCTTTTGAGCTGCTGTATGTGTGTGGTGAACGAAAATTATTTGTGGCGTGGCATTATTTGCTCGTGATGTAAACAATTGTGGTGTGCAGCTTAGTAGCGTGCATTAATTGAAGTGCGACTGCGTGGCGGTGCGGCGCAAACAGCGCGCTTTTACACCGTTTGTTCTGCTGTGCAGGATACGGCGACTCCGTGTTTTTCGGTTATCACCACTGTGTTGCGACGGCACTACACATCACATGTACTGCCATCAAGTATATTCTCGCATTTCGCATCAAGCTGTCACTGGTTCTTGTTACGATGGCGCTACACCTCACATGTACTGCGGCCGAACATATTGTCACAATAGACTTGCCGACGATAAGTTCTACCAGCATGTTCGTCAGTTGCCATCATTTGCGTACACCTCCGTGCAGTCGATATCTGGCGTCACTGCATTCTTGCCATTACTGGAATCTTTTCCGGCCACACCGCGAGTTGTGGAGCCCAGTTGATGTATTGACTCAAAATCTGCAGCCCGTACATTTCTTTAAAAGCTGCCTGCACGCTCGAATCGAATACGAAACCGAAACCATGTTGGCGACTTTGGTAAGAACCTCCGTTCAGATTGGTTAGATACAGTGTCGTTGACATCTCAAAATGGTGAAGGACACTTGCAGCGGTTTTGTGGTGGTTCACTTTGCGCTCGACTCTACCTCTGTGCATCATCTCTGTCCTCAGTTAAGTTCGCATGGTGGCACGCTGCTTTTATTACCAAGGTCTCGTCACAGGAAGGTAATCTTTCACTCTAATGATAGCTGCATGCGTCTTCTTTGCATGCCGAGGCATGCAACCATGAGTAACGCAAATAGCAATTGGAGATGCTAGGGAGCCCACATGCGGACATGTAGGCTCCCTCGGGAAAGCTTTTGCAGGCCGGATACGGGAAATGTCTGGACCATGCAAATGTGCCCACAGCCTCCTAATAATCCCTCAACGTGCCTTTTTACCATAGATTATTGAAAAACTGGTTATGTGTTAGGTTCGGGAAACCGATGGGGAATAATAGCAGGATAAAAGCAATTGCCACAGTGCGCATACTATGTGGCAAGCAATACATGCCACTGGGTGAGTGAAGCTCTGAATAGTTAGAGCAAGGCTTACCAAAGCTGGCTAACGAAACTCACACTGATTTCACAACAAGATTTTTGCAACAACGATTTTTTGCACTTTCCCTGTTATTGGGGCTGTATTTCCATTTTCTTCTGATGTCTCTAAGAGCAGTGCAGTGTGAAAGCTTTGAGCCAGTTATGCTGAACAGCTGCTGTTATCTGTTGGCAGCACCATTTACGGTTCATGGAGGAGAATGAGTTTGCCGACCTCTGGTTTGACATCGGCCCCCACCAGGTACTGTGTGCCTGTTCTCTCTTGTAGTGGTATATGCTCAGGGTGTGGTACCTTGCAGTGCCTTCCATTCTGGCCAGACAAGGAGAGCATGAAGATGTACCTGCGCCACAAGGAGAGCAACATCACATCCCAGCACTTCTGCTTTGGCCGCAACCAGACCACTGTGCTGCGCATGGACCACGGGGCAAGTCTGAAACCATATATGTGTATTTTTCTGTGCCAATTCTAAAGGTATTTTGACCACTCAAATAGTTATTGAGATAATGAAATGCTAATTACTATTGTTTGGTAAGACAATAGATAATAGTGGCCAGAAAGCTATTTATAATGTATGAGGGGAAATCAGAATGTGCAAGGATTGAAATGCTGCAAGTAGTTCTCAAATTAAACAACAATTAGAAATTTAGCAGCCTGTTGCAGTTCAGTGGTTTTAGTGTAGCTACTTATGAACAAGAACAAAGGTAAATAAAAGAGCTACTGGGCAAAAAAAAAAAGCAAAAATATGCTTGCAGCACTTCACGCTCCATACATTAATCTTCACATAGCAAAAAAAAAATTACAGCTGTATTGTATCTCTTCTAGAGCTTGAGAAATTGCTGCACTGAACAAGCAGGGTGAGTGAAAGCATGTTCTGAGAAAAAGCAAGAAAACAAACAAAGCTCATTTAGAACCAAATGTAATACAAAGTATTGAAATATACTTGACACGTTATTTGGGGCTATTGGGGACATAACCTGGATGCCTGCTGCTGTAACATACATAGTTCAGCAGCAATTTGGCATGAAAAAAACCCATTTTTATTGCTTTTAGATAGCCAGAATATAGCTTGCCCTTGGATATAATCTGCTATTTTGGCTGAAATGTCAGTCCAAGATGTGAGAAATTTGTTCAGCATCTGGAGCACTGCCTGTATGTTCCAAAAATATCACTTTCTAAAAATAGATTTTTTTTTTTCAAGAAATTCCGTCTCTAAGAGCAGTGTCCCCCCTTAAATATTATCTAAAAATAAAGTGCAGGCATAAAGCGAGTGGTACTTTTGGTGCAAAATACCAAGAAAGCAGTTTGCGCCTTTCTTAGAGACTTGCACTAATCGGAATAAACCAATCACCGAGGCATGAAAAAAGGGTCATGTAGATACGAGGCAGCGCACACTTGGCATGCCAGTACAGCCAGCAACAGAGCTGTTGCTGGGAGAGGAAGTGCATTTGGACCTTGTACAGGAAATGTTGACATGCAGCAGAAAGATGGACAGAAAAGGCCTTAATGAACCCCCCCCCCCCCCTTATACAAAGCTGATAAAAAAACGCTTCTCTCAGAAGGGGGAGTTCCCACCAGGGGGCTGAGCTGAATGGACGTGGCTCACACGGGCTCTGTGCATTTGCAACGATTGCAATGGAACATCGATCTCTTGGACCAAGATAAACATTATTAGTGAAACTGGCAGCCCACTGGACCCTCCGGGTGAGCCCATTAGCAGCTGGGATAACCTCCTTATTGTCGGTGCCATGCGGCAGCCTTGCTAAGCCTAGCGTTCGGCTAGACGACGCCATTGCTCCCACTGCAGCTGTGCTGGGAGTGCACACCAGTTTGCGAGAGCACGCTTCCTGACTCATCCGAGATGGCAAAAATGGATATCGTCGAAGTTGAGGGAGAGAACACCTCTCCTAAAGAGATCCAAGATGATCAAGGGTGGGTCGCAGCCCACGTACGACGAAAGGACAACAAAGAACTCTACAAATTAGCATACGTTCAAGTCAGCTGCCAATGTCCACACCTACAGCAAGGGAGAGACAAGCTAGGAGACCCATGAAACCACAACTGCCAGAGGAGGATTATAAAGTTGTCCTTTGCACAAGAAATGGATGTGACACAGTGCAGTACAGTGTGGCTCAAGTGAGTGACTGTGTTTTATAGAAAGTGAATTTGCAGCCCGACGCGCTAACTGAAGACATCCTTTGAGTCAGTGTGAAGCAAAACATCGTTTTAGTGAGTACACCTTTACTCGAACACGCCAAAAGATACGGCACTATTGCAGAATTTCATCTTGGCGGCAAAGTATATAAAGTGTTGGCATACATCACGGCACCGGAGAACACGTCTAAAGGCATTATACGTGGTATTCCAGACTACGATACTCCCAATGACATCGAAAGAAGTCTTGTAAACAAGGGGAACCCCAACGTATTACATTCCAGACGAACGGGTTGCACGAACGTTGCTGTCATAGTCTTCGAGGGCACTTCTCTGCCACACTTTATTTACTACAGGGGGGCAGAATATCGCTGGACACTACAAAAAAACAATACGAGACATACTACACATGCGGCAAATTAGGGCATCAAGCAGACGTATGCCCGCAACCTCACTCTCAAAGATGCCGAGCATGTGGAAGCTACAAAGCAGCAGAAAAACATCACTGCGAGCCGAAATGCTCCCTGTATGGAAAAGATCATCAGATGGAGAAATGCAAAGTAAAGTTCAAGACGCCGTACATAACCAAGGAAAGACGATGGGAGAGACGAATGCAAGCAGCAAATGAAGGCGAAACGCCGCAGCGCCCTAACTCTACATGGAGTACAGCCCCTCAAGCAAACGCCGCAATGGACGCCAACATAATTATCACTGGAGGAGGTGGCAATGACCCCTCAATAGATACACAGACTCTTTGCCACCAACTTTGCCCACGATCAAGGTCATGATCCAAGACGCATCAGCTCTCCACGTCAAGAGCGAGGACAAGGTCATGTTCGCGCCTGAGAATACTGGCAATGCAGGCACCGGGGAATGGCGCCACCAGAGGGTTTGGTGACATGCAACATGTCAGCTGGGCGGACATAGTGTCCGGCATTGACGCGATTGTCGAGGCTGCGTCTAGAGAAATGGAGGTTCCTACTGCGGTAGAGAAGGGGTTATACCGGATAAAACAGTTGCTCGAACAGCTTACATTTGAGAATGCAAAAAAAGAGAAAAAATTTGTGCCTTAAGAGAGGACAATGCCAAACTGCACTACAAGGTTAGCAGATAAAAAACATGCACTCAGGAACTCTTAGCATCGTTACGAGCACAAGTACAGATGGACCCACACCTCTTAAGCGACGGACAGTTGAAACAGCCCCAGGAAATGATGCCACCAGTAATGATACCAGCAGTGTAGAAAAGGTGGAGAGCATTGTAGAGAAAAAAAAATGGCAAGTATGTTTGACGACCTCACCAAACTAATTCATCAACAGTTTGTCAGTCTACAAGAAAGCATTGTGGCCCTTCAAATATGTGTGGAGGGCACAGAGGCCAAACAGAGAGCTACGGAAAGCTTGGTAACAAGTACAAAAAAAAAAAAGCATTGGAGCTATGGCCCATTAAAATGACTGGTAAACCATATGATAGGCCAGCGGGCACACAGATCACCATTGTCACCAGAGGGAAAGTCGTCCCGCAACATGGCACTGAAAAATAACTACAGTAGACTCCCCTTAAGACGAACTCGAAGGGACCATGACAATTTGTTCGTCTTAGCAGAAGTGCCCTCAAGAATGGATTGGCCACTTGCCCAGGTGGATCCAAACATCTTACTTCAAAAATCAATCAAGTGACTTGCAATTGGGAAAAAATTACAAATGAAACCATATTTTTACCCAACTTGAAAACTGTCTTCAAGCATTGGCAAGCAGCCATAAATAACATTTGGTCTAATTATTTTAAGTATCCTCCAGTATCTCCATGCTGCTGGGAAAGGTTGTTCATTAGACAACTTAAGGGGGCACAAGCTACCTCCCCTATTCTTCAAAAGCACTTCAAGCACTTCTTCAGTGAAGCTGTCAGTTATGTTGCCAGTCAATGTGTTTGGCATTGTGGCTCATCTTTGAGGATACTGGCATATGCATTCATGTCAGCAAGGGCACCTGTACTGCACAGACTAGAAACTAGGCCTGTCTTTCTTCAGGGCAGTTTTCCTGCACTTGCCCCAGGAGGTGCTGATCAGCCAAAAGGTCTAATGTGTGCGCTTTGTTTTTGTGGATAAAAAGCAGCATTCAATTTTTCCTATCCGCCCCCCTTTTTCTTGCCCCTTGTGGGAGCCCCTGTCCTCCCTTTTTGTTTTCTTCTGCTTTGCTTTACCACTGCTCTACTAGTTGGGGGCACCCAGTGGGGGGGGGGGGGATGGGGGGCAACTTTATTCAGGTACCTAGAGTCTCTGTGTAAGCCCTCTTGGATTCTTTTGCCTGGTGTTCCTTTGTACTCTCCCTGTAGGTGCTGAACAGGAGGTGGGGACAACAAAAGAACCCCAGGTGAAGAGACAACAAAAGGGCCCAAGTAGGCAGGGTGCCCCTAGCTTTTGGGGTCGGGGTCCCCCACAATAAAACTCTGTAACAGAGTTTTATTGCTGGCACCTGAGTGGCTTTGTTTACTTAGTCTTTGGTTCTTTTTTACTCTCCTTGGCAGGGAGACAACTAAAGAAAGCACATTCTCAGCCCTTGAAGCCCCCTACAATAAACTAGGGGCAGCTGTCCACAGCACTGGGAAAGTTCCTCTTAACAGAAGGTTACCTGTGAGGGGGTTCTTCTAAAGAGGATTTCTTTTGCATTGAGTCTATGGGAAACCAAACAAACATACCCATGTTGTTTGTTATATGGGAAAATTCATCTTAACTGAGTTCATTTTAACAGGAGTTCACTGTATATGATCTGGCAGTGGAATTGTAGGGGGTACCACAAAAAAAAAGTCACCTACAGCAATTCCTAACAAACAAAGCAACCCCCAATGTCATTTTATTACAGGAATCAAATGGCACGGCGAAATTGTCAGGCTACAAGTCATACAGCTCTCCTGGTGAAAAGGCGGTCTTTACAACCCTAGTTAAGCGTAACCTTCCAACAGTTGTTATGACACAGATACTTGAAATAGAGCATTTGCTTACTGAACTTATTCCAGCACGAAAGGAGGAATTAAAACAGTCTATTTATATTAAACATATACAGCAGTCCATGCAGCAAGCATAAATTTCGCACCCTTTTTCACAAACCACTCTCACTTGCGGGCAATCAGCCGCTTCTCATAGGCGAAGACTTTCAAGCTCATCATATGGTGTTAAAAAAACTGGAAACATCAAGGGTTGGAACTTGTGGCTTGACGCCCAGCAAGGAGATCTCTCAGAGTAATTACCAATCCTGCTTCACCTACTCGAAGATCAACAGTGTGAGTGCAGATACAACCCTGGACCTCACCTTCATCGGAAACATGCGGGATGCTAAATCGACGAATACTCAGAAAGATTTAGGCAGTGATCACGTTATAATCAAAATTACGATTCGTACGGGACCACATAAGACCAAAGGGAAAGAACTGTGACTAGTCGAGTGGGATAGCTTCAGAACCATCAGACAGCTAAGGGACATTACCATGATCACAGAGTTAGACACATGGAGAGAAGCATTACAGCTTGACATCAGTAAGGCATCAAAAGTAATTTTTTTTGCAGGCGGCACTCAAACAGTTCGACAGCAGGATATTACACATGTGGGAAGCCAAGCACAGTATACAAGAGCGCTGGAAAAAACAGACACAGTCGGTCTCTTCCTAAGAAGCTCACCACCCTAAACAGAGAAATCTAGAATCATGTGATATAGCTTTGTAAACAACAGTGGGAGAGTATGTGCGACAGCATGGAGAGCCAGCGTGTGTCATGAGTCAAAGGGAGGCGGCGCAGAGCAGACGACGACGACGGCGAAGACCGTCCGCCGATGAAACAGCACGTGCGCTCGTGGCGCGTGAAACGAGGCATGAAAAAGGCGCAGCAGCGCTGAGCAAAGGGATTGTCTGCTTGGCTACGGCCGAAGAAGGACGCATCGGCAGCTTCGCTCTGTCGACGGGAACGGCGGGCGTTCAGCTCGGGAGCCCGAGACGCTGGTACTCCGGGGCGTAGCTGTAGACCTCGGCCAAGATTCGAGCGAGGCTCCGCGGAGGTGCTGCAGCCAAGGGTTCCGGACGCGCCGCCCTTCGAAGGGACACTCCCCCTTCGAAGGTCGGCCAGCAGAAATTCACCAGCAAGACACGTCACCACTGTGAGCGGGGGACCATACTCGTACTTAGCCTGGCGGTTAGGCCTAACCCTTGGTCAGGCCACGTCATCAGTGGAGACGGGGCGACGGCCGCGACGGCTTCGGAAGCAAGCGGTCTCTTCTAGCCGTCGTAAAGGACAGCGACGACTTCCGCCCGACCAGTCTCTACACCGGCAGCGGACTTGGTGACGACGAGTGGGGACCGCGCCAGATGGTGCACTTGTACTCTCCGCCGACGGGAGCACCATCGCGGCGGCCCGCTCGTCGTTGGGGTGATCGAAGCTCTGCTCGCAGGGCTGGCGGTAGCTTTAGGACCGAGTTATTCGCGTTTTCCTGCGGTTTTTCGTTTCTTCCAAAGGTCGTCGTACTACGGCTCGGTGTTCAGCAACAAGATTTGTTTGTCCTCGGCCGTAACAATACTTATGTCGGATCACCAGGGACAAATATTTATAGTCTCCAGAAAGGTCAATGCTGAAGGAGAAGCGACGGCCGCTCGCGCGTGCGCTTTCCGTCGACGCTCTGTACTCAGCAGACGACACCTGTTGCTAGTTTGCAATGTAACGAGCATTCTGTCCCCCGGCATTCTGCGTGGAGTACGTGAAAGGTGGGTTGTCAAAGGAAGGGAGTTGGTGCGCGCGTTCCGGCGACGCTCTTCTAGCAGACGACATGTGTTGTCAATTTGCAATGCTTCGCGCTGTTTTTAACGCGCCGCTTGTGTCGAATACCAGGCTGCGACACGCAGAGCCGTGTAGACTAAGGCACTCCGTACATTTTGTTCGCGGCCCGCGCTGCTGCCCTTTTCATATTTTTTTTTTTTCATTTTCTTTTTTCCTAGAGCCCCGTCACGCATTTGGATGGTTTGGTCTTTCCTTTCGTTGGTACTCCTATCAGAACAAGAATCGCCGTCAATCTACTGGAGAGCCTCTTGCAAAAAAAAAAAGAAAATAGAAGAAGGAAAGAAAGAAGGAAAGCTCGTTAAAAAACGGACAGACGCCGCACGAAGGAGTTGAGGCACGGGATAACAAAAGCCACTCAAAGGCATCCTGCTGTTTTCTTTCCTGTCGTGTTTCTCTTTCTTTCTTTCTTTCTTTCTTTTTGGTTTCTAACAGAATCTTTCAAAACGAGCTGGAACCGTATTGCTTAGTTCAGCTTTCATTATGTAGAAATAAACAAATGGACGTACATTGTCGACGCTTCCTGGCACCTGCCCCGCGTTTTCTCCCTTAGTGTAAGATTAACGGAAATAAACAGATGAGCTCTTGCAGTCCGTGGCTTCACAGCTTCTCTTTCCAAAACGCGCACACAAGCACTGTGCTCACACGTGAAAGATACAGCTACAGACGTTCACTGCTTTAGTGTGGTGCCTTTTATGGGACTAATATATTGATAACAGTGTATACATACCGATAAAAATAATTACAAATTAACAAGGATCCCAAAAAAATCACTTTTGCTTTCCAGCCTAGCAATCTTAGTACTTTCGGAATATTTCGACTCCCGCGTTTGGGAGACACATCGGCCGGTCATCACGCTTCCGTCCGCAGACACACTCTCTATAACTTGATGCACATGGCCTGCCTCGTATAAAAGTTTTCTTTTAGCAATATTACCCCTACGGAAGAAATTTTCCAAACCTTGTACGGTCTCAAAACCAGTAAGAAGCTGCCGCGGAACAGAAGCAGACGACGCCACCCCTGCACAAGCAGGTGCTCACGCGGTGCGGGAGGGAGCCTTATCACCCCAGCGACGCGGGAGCGGCCACATTGGCGCTGAACGCAGGGGGCGACGGTGGAGCCGCCTGGCCTTGTGCACCACACGCGACCGCGCCCGCAACGTAAGAACTTTCCGTGTGTTCATCGCGACGGCGTCGGCGAGGCCACAGTGGCCAGACTCAGTGCTAAGAACAGAGCCGAATTTAGTTTAAAGAAGATTGTCAAAGGCAGCAGAGAGTTTGATTACGATTAGTATTTACCTTTTCTGTGTTAGTTTTCGGGCTGTAGTCATTAGTTCACTGTTGGGTTGCTGTGCCGATTCGGGCATTTGAAAAGTATTGTCAGATTAGGCTGTTAGTTTCATTTGGAGGCAATTCTCGGAATTAGTTTTCTGCTTGTATATATTTGTTCACTTTTGGGTTTGCGTTTGCCGTGTTATAAAAGTTTGGTTTGCTGTGATAAAACGCTACTGTCGTCAAGCGTCTCTCACTCCCTCTCCCACGCTCGGTAGTACAACCCTCCGAGATCTTCTCCGGCGGTAATTCGTGACAGCGTGGTCTTGCCAGGACATGGAACAGTCTGAGGTTTTTTATTGATCCTGAAGAGGGCAAGACTTCAGACACAATATCAGCAAAATCATACACGCATACAAAGGATCCGAACAAGAACTAATCCAGGACATACAAAATCGGTACATTAGTAACGCACCTGCGCGCAATCACCTGCCATATATGGGAACGACTGGTTGGACAGGCCAGTGAGTAAATCAGAGGTCAGAGCCATCTTGCTTGATCAGCACCAGGGCCTGACGGGTTGACAAACAAAACACTAGCTGGAGAGCTGCCTCCACAGTGGAAAAAGGCACACGTAGTCCTAATCCTAAAAGCGGGCTAAAAACTGCACCTCGATAATCTGAGACCGATCTCCCTCATGTCGTGCATCAGCAAGGTCTTAGAACACACAATATTAACAAGAATGACCAGCTCTCTCAAAGATAACGACCTTGTGCCTCACACATACAATGATTTCGGAGAAATTTGTCCACCCAAGACGTTATGCTACAAATCAAGCATGAAATCATTGGTAATGACACCAAATCCCTAAAAGCCATACTTGTACTCAACTTAAAAAAGGCCTTCGATAACACGGCTCATAGTGCTATACTCAACAACTTGCAAAGGCTAGGAATAGGTGAACTCTGTACAATCATGTTAGGAATTTTCTTACTGACCGCACAGCTAAAAGGGCTATAGGAACACTCCTGTCGGACGACATGGCATTGGGCAGTCGAGGCACACCTCAACGATCGGTGTTATCCCCACTGCTGTTCAATGCAGCAAGGATGGAACTCCCAGCCAGGCTACTGCAAATTGAAGGTCTTCGTCACAGCATGCCGAACTCTGTGGGTCACCAGAGGCAGTGACAGACAGATTGAATATAAGTTACAGCAGGCTGTAGACTCGGTAGAGGAATATCTGAAGGACAAGGGGCTGATTTACTGCGGCAGAAAAATCAGAACTACTAGCCTACAAACCCACGAGACGCGGCTGCAAACCTGAAGAGGAATCTTCGGGAAATTCAAATAATTGCAAATAGACATCTGATACCAAGAGTGGAAATATACGCATTTTAGGACTGCATGTAGCAGCTAATGGACATAATGGGGAGACCATAAGACATTTGGAAAGCGCAGTTTCTCAAACAATCAGACTTGTTCGACGAATATCAAATCAACATGGTGGCATGAAAGAAGGAACCATGATTGGACTGGTCCACGCTTTCGTCATCAATCGAATAGCGTACGCAGTTTCATTCCCTAGGTTACAGGTGGTGGAGGAGGCAAAAGTCGAAGTTATTATTAGGAGGGCTTACAAACAAGCCATAGGCCTGCCAGTTAACACAGCTACGGGAAAGCTGCTCGCACTCAGACTCCATGACACCTTAAGTGAAATAACTGAAGCCCTGAACATGACCCAACTCGAACAACTATCAAAGAGCAAAATGGGCAGGAAAATCCTAGAATCGTTAGGCATTACATACCACGCCCAACATATGGGCCCAAATTAGATGTTCTGCATGGTCTCTGAAACATAACTGTACCATGATACCCAAGAACATGCCCCCAGAGTACCGTTAGGGTGGAAGGGAAAAAAGAGCCCAGGACATACAGAGAAAGTGCGGCAGTTCTCCTGAGGTAGTCTATGTAGACACAGCAAGATACGAACAGAGGTTAGGGTTCATAGCTGGACTACAAGGGACTAGTGGTACAGTACACGTGAACCAAACTGAAGCGGCAGAGGAGATGGCCATTGCCTTAGCAGTGGCCACCACCACCACAGCTGAAATAGTCGACTCGCAGACAGCAGTGCATAATTAAGCTAACGGCCGTATTTCACCATAGGCGCTGCGAATACTTGCGCATGCACCACGAGACATAATGTCTACTTGCCATGAGCTCCTGCTCACTGCACCATTCCCGGCAATGAAGCGGCGCACGATCTGGCTCGAGAGCTGACTGACTGAGCCTCTGGCACCCCAGACTCAGGGTGGGAGTGGAACAACCGCTTAACAAGCTACCGAAAAATTACACAGCATTATAGATTGGAGAGGCAGTGTGATGAGTGAGTGTGCGACCAGTGCATGTGTGGTGGTGTTGGTGTCGCCAGTGATGCAAACGCGGTGGCGTGACGCGAGCGAGACACCGCGCAACAGAGACGTGCGGCGCATGAAAAAGGAAGACGTCGGCGGGACATGGAACGTGCACGCGGAGAATGGAAAAATACCAGCTACGACCAATTGAAAGATGACACGGTAGCAAACGAAGGGAAAGACGATGACGAAGAGGAGAATGCGGGCAGTCGGACTCTGAGAGCTGGTGAGAAGGGACGCTGGCGTGAGGGTCCGTGTCGTCGGGTTGCGGACTCGAGCACGAAGGGCCCGACAGTGTCTAAGCTTCCAGACGTCCTCGGAAGCAGGTGATCGTGGGGACGAGGCGCTCCAACGGTCCGGGCAGCTGAACGTCTGCGGGAAGCAAACGTTGCCACCTCGGATGGCTATCAGAGTCCTACTGCCGAGTGTCAGCCACGGGACGAGCCCAAACGCCTACCGCCATCTTCCACGCTGTGTACGTGTGCAGGGAGGTCGCCGACCTGCTGTGCCTGAGGACGCCGCCTTCTACAACCGTGCGCCGACTCGTCTGCTCGTCCACTCGGCGAGCAGCCTCGCCACCAACGCAGCCACCTGCCAGCTACTCCACCGCTCCACTCCACTAAAGCATCGCCACACCTGGTGAAAGTGCTTTTCTTTCCTTTTGAACGGTCCACTGAACCTTCTCCGTTTAGCCAGTCGCCGCTCGCAGTATTGTGAACATATTATTAATTTAGCTCCGTTTCGGTTATTTATTCATTTTCTCCTTCCTCCTTTTATCTTAAACTCCATATTTTTTTTGTTGTTGCTGTTTTGTTGTGTACAAAAAATGGCTTCGCTGTTCCTGACTTGAGGCTCTGTCTCCTTCTAAACAATCTCCACACTAGAACCTGCATGACAAATTGGCATCCGCTACGACAGGACAGGACAGGACGAAGCCAATTTTTTTTTTCATTTGCATGTCTATAGAGTTACTGCGATGAGTATGGCAGAATTTATAGCGTTGGCTGAGTGCATGGGGTTGCAGGGTGCGGAACTCAGAAAATGGGTAGATGAGCAAGCTGAAAAGGCTCAGGCGGAGGCTAATAAGGTGCATGAGGAACGGGTCGCCGAACGCCAGGCAACAAGGCAGAGATTGGAGCTCGAGCAGAAAGCATTGGAGCTACGCCTTAGGATAGTTGAAGCTGGAGGCTCCGCAGAGTCAACCACTCCAGTCCGCGAAACGGAGGGAACTCGCCCATCATTGGTAAACCCTCACAGTCTAATACCTGTGTTCAATGAAAACCGGGATGATTTGGACGCTTATTTAAAGCGATTTGAGCTTGTTCCTAGCGGTCAAGAATGGCCGAAAGGAGAAATGGGCCACTGCCCTGAGTTTGTGCCTCGATGGTGAGGCATCAAAAGGTGTTTGGCCGTTTGTCGCCTGAAGACTCACTAAACTATGACTCTGCGAAAAAGGCTTTGCTCCAACGTTTTCGTTGTACTGCTGGGGGCTATCGGAAGAAATTCTGTCGTAGTAGGCCTCTCGACAATGAAACGGCTAAGCAGTACGCCACTAGGCTGTTTAGTTTTTTTGATCGATGGGTAGAGATGACCGAACAGGGCAAAACTTTTGAAGCAGTGCGAGATTTGATGGTCGCAGAACAGCTTTTGAACAATTGCCATAACCGCCTTTCACTGTTTCTTCGCGAAAGAAACTGTAAAACGGTTCAGCAAATAGCAGAAGCGGCTGACCATTTCATGGAAGCGCAGCGGCAAAACAACCTGCTTGTTTTCCGAGAGAAAGAAGAAACCCGACAAAAGAGCCTTGGTGAACCTGGCAAGTCCTCAGCCAATTGTTTCACTTGTGGCAAACCAGGACATCAAGCATCAGATTGTCACTCAAAAGTCAGTCAACCCTATTGTAGCTTTTGTCGGAAAGCGGGTCATGACACCCAGTCTTGCCGACGGAAAGGTGGTGGAGGAAAGGAAACCACAGCGTCCCTTTTGTCATCAATCGAGGTTTCAGGACAAGAGAAGTCAAGGTGGTCCAACCAAAATACGAGGCAAGCGTCTGGCTATCAAGCCAATGAAGTCTACAACATGCCGGTCTTGCCAGGAGAGGTGTTCGGACAGAAGGTTTCAGTGCTACGGGACACGGGCAGCAACAGTCTGGTCGTACGCAGGTCTTTGGTCCCTGATGGAGCCCTGGCCGGCACCAAGGCAAAGCTGTTTCTAGCCGATGGTAGTACGATTGGAGCCTCAGAGGCGGAGGTCACGATATCTTCGCCATACTTCAGTGGTCGCGCCATTGTGAAATGTTTGGAAAACCCCCTGTACGACGTCATAGTCGGCAATGTCCCTGGGGCGCGTAACCACATGATCCAGGCTGGAAAAACGAAAGTTTCAGGGGGCGACCACAGATCTCTTAGACAGGATCGCATGGACGCGTCGGTAATGGCAGCCGATCCTGCGGTCGTTGGCGTGAAGGTCGCGAAGGTGCACCACAAGACTGATTTAAAGCTATTGAAGGTGTCGAGGCAGGTGTTCCAACGGGAACAAGAACAAGATTCAAGTTTGGACATTTGTAGGAAGAAGATTGGCCGGACGTTTGCAGGTTCCGGGTCCACGGCGCAGCCATTTTATATGGATAAAGGGCTCATGTATCGCTCTTACCAATACTGCCCTGGGAAGACGGTGGAGCAAGCGGTAGTGCCCAGAAGTCTTCGGGCCCAAATTTTGGTACTGGCCCATGAAAATCCATTGTCTGGCCATCAGGGAATAAAGAAAACTGCCGAAAAGATACTTAATGCATTCTACTGGCCCAGCATTCAAGCGGATATTAAAAGATTTGTCCGGTCATGTGACTCCTGCCAGAGGACGCTACCGAAAGGCAGACTTGGCAAAGCTCCACTCGGACACATGCACTCATCGATACGCCGTTCGAGCGAGTTGCAGTGGACCCCATCGGTCCTTTGTCTCCGATCTCGAGCAAAGGAAACCGCTATATTCTGACGCTTGTCGACTTCGCCACGAGGTATCCTGATGCCGTACCACTACCGGCGATCGATTCAGCTACAGTGGCTGAAGGGCTGCTGGAAATGTTTTCCAGAATTGGTTTCCCGCGTGAGATCCTTTGTGACAACGCGTCTTGTTTCACATCCAGTTTGATGAAGGAGGTGAATGAAATGTTAGCGATAAAACACCTCAGCTGCACTCCTTATCATCCAATGTGCAGTGGGATGGTCGAGCGCTTTAATGGCACGTTGAAAGCAACGCTTCACAAGCTGTGCCAAGAACAACCCAAGATGTGGGATCGATATCTCGCCCCACTTTTGTTTGCTTACCGCGAGGTGCCACAGATGAGTCTCGGGTTTTCACCTTTCGAACTCATATATGGTTGACAAGCAAGCGGTCCACTAAATGTACTGAAGGAACTGTGGACCAAAGATGAGATCAACGAGGAAACTAAAACAATATACCAGTATGTATTGGATCTACGGGAGTGGCTTGAAAAAACGCTACACCTTGCTCATCAAAACCTGAGAAAAGCACAAGCCTCACAAAAGAAATACTACGACAGAAAGAGTTATCGCCGACAACTCAAGGTGGGAGATCGAGCCTTGGTACTGCTCCCAGCCGAACAAAATAAGCTGTTAATGCATTGGAAGGGACCTTTCATCGTGTCCGGCAAGAAAAATGACTTTGACTATTGGTTAGATATTGGCAACACCAGAAAATTGTTCCACATCAGCATGCTGAAACGGTACGAGGAAAGAGAGCCGATGGCCACGTTTCAAGCGTCGACCTTTGTTGTGGTTGAAGAAGATGAGACAGGCAAGCAGACTGAATGTCTGAAGCCAGGTACAGCATTCAGAAATGAAGCCATCATAAGATCGAAGGACTTAAACGAGCTCAAGACAAAAGTTCAAGATGTGGTGTTCACGCCTAAGAATATCTTTACTGAAGTTCCTAGAACTCAAGGTGGAATCCGTACCGGTCCACGATACGTTCAAAGGAACCACTTTTCTTCAAGTCCACGAAAGCGTCTTGGACCTCCTTGCCTTTGCAGGCAGACAGCTTCACATGACGTTCGATATTAGGCCACGCAGCGAGGACACTTGGCGTTGTTAGGTAAAGTGTTGTTTCTTAGAGGGTGCCAAGGAGCGAATATCGATTACTTTGTTTGTAAAGGTGGTGTACTTCTCAAGTCGCTTTATTTTGTATTTGTATGAGATTCCAAGAGTGAATACTCAATCGGTGACATTTTATTGTGCATGTGTGCATAGCAGGTGACAGTGTATGCATGTCTTGACAGCTTACATCACTCATCGAGCTCCAAGTTCTCTTTTTTAAAAAGAAACTTATCTTAGGGGGGACTCTTGTGATGAGTGAGTGCGCGACCAGTGCATGTGCGGTGTGCTCGATGCTATGTGGTGGTGTTGGTGTCGCCAGTGATGTGGCGTGACGCGAACGAGACACCGCGCAACGGACACGTGTGGCGCATGAAAAAGGAAGACGTCGGCGGGACATGGCACGTGCGCGTGGAGAATGGAAAAATACCAGCTACGAACAATTAAAAGATGACACGGTAGCAAACGAAGGGAAAGACGATGACGAAGAGGAGAATGCGGGCAGTCGGACCCTGAGAGCTGGAGAGAAGGGACGCTGGCGTGAGGGTCCGTGTCGTCGGGTTGCGGACTCGAGCACGAAGGGCCCGACAGTGTCTAAGCTTCCAGACGTCCTCGGAAGCAGGTGATCGTGGGGACGAGGCGCTCCAACGGTCCGGGCAGCTGAGCGTCTGCGGGAAGCAAATGTCGCCACCTCGGATGGCGATCAGAGTCCTACTGCCGAGTGTCAGCCACGGGACGAGCCCAAACGCCTACCGCCATCTTCCACACTGTGTACGTGTGCAGGGAGGTCTCCGACCTGCTGTGCCTTCTACAACCGTGCGCCGACTCGTCTGCTCGTCCACTCGGCGAGCAGCCTCGCCACCAACGCAGCCACCTGCCAGCTACTCCACCGCTCCACTCCACTCAAGCATCGCCACACCTGGTGAAAGTGCTTTTCTTTCCTTTTGAACGGTCCACTGAACCGTCTCCGTTTAGCCAGTCGCCGCTCGCAGTATTGTGAACATATTATTAATTTAGCTCCGTTTCGGTTATTTATTCATTTTCTCCTTCCTCCTTTTATCTTAAACTCCATATTTTTTTGTTGTTGCTGTTTTGTTGTGTACAAAAAATGGCTTCGCTGTTCCTGACTTGAGGCTCTGTCTCCTTCTAAACAATCTCCACACTAGAACCTGCATGACAGGCAGGTATACCCTCCACCACACCAAATTTTCAATAAGCACCAAGCGATCGCGTTGCGACAGCTTCAAACGAGAACTTTCCCCAATCTAGTGATCTGTAATCTATGCTACCCAGAACCTTATTCGCGCAAACGCAAGTGCTGTGACGCTAGGGCTACCCTAGAACATATGTTATGGGAATGTCAGGAAAGTCCCCACTGGGACGTAGCCTCAGACCGAGCGCGATAAGAGGCCGCTCGTCCAGTGGCCCAAAAATGCCGCCAGGGGCCAAGGGCTTATGACTAATGTCTAGGCGGCGAACAGCCCACCCCAATTACTTGCCGGACACAAAATAATGCTGCATCGCTCTCAGAAGGTGACCGACAGCTTTGCAATCCTACGGTTTTCATAGCATGGAATTGGCTAGAATAGCCTTGCCTGAAACAGAAAAAATGCAATGGGGACAGATATGAGTTACACACCGGAAAGGTGCTCAATTTTGCACTTATTGGAGCAACACAAAAATTTATAGTACATACAACCAGCATAGGTAATCACATTTGTGAAAAAGCCACCCAATAACAGAATGTCAACAGCTTTCCAGAAACACCACATCATAGCCACACGCCCAAGCGGGCACTACGGCCCAGCAACTGGAGGCGACAGAAAACATCCGGGCTATTGCTGCACATGACACTTGCCATTTTTCTGTAGTTTAATATGGAGTGCAGGTGTGAACATTCCTAAACCACCACTTTGGATAACATAAAAAAAGTAAGGCCTTACGAAAGGCCTGACATCCATAAAAAGAGAAAAATTAACAAAGGAAGCAAAGCCCAACAGTAAAGAAAAATAAATCAATAGAAAACCAGGAATGCTTGTTGAATGCCAGGAGAAAAATAAAGAAATAATATTGCTAACGATACCTGAATGAGAAGGAGCTGTATCAGTAAAACATTTGTGAAAGACACAACAATAAAAACCACAAGCGATGCTCATGGACTAAGCTTATGCGTCATTAAAAAAGAAAAGCAAGAAAGATGTAAAGAACAAACAACAAAACACATTGCAAAATAGTGCATGAAAAGTAAATTTCCAGAAATTATCCTAAGTGATTTGTGCCATCATGCACCGGATCGCCCCTGCTGTGCTAACTCTTTTAGCAGCGCCGTTCTGCACTGCACAGTTGCGATGTGCAACCACCATCAAGCCCTGTGCCCAAAAATGGTTATGGTTTCACAGGCACTACACATTGTAAACGTCAAAAAGAGAGGGGTGCATCACATGATTCCACTAGCCTCGGCAAAGTAACCTTTTCTGATGCCTACCTTTCTACATGCTCCTCACCAGCTGCACAGTGCCTTTTGGGTAGGATCTTTTTTTTTTTTTTCAAGATCATCACATGGCGCTGTCTCCGAGCTATGTACCTTCTTAATAGAATTCCTTTTTGTGGCATTTTGACGGATTTGTTTGCCGGTTCCAGCCGCTACACCTAATGAAGCATGTTCAAAAGTAAGTAAAACGTTCTTGTGACTGATTGCAAACTATACTCGCATGGAAGGTTTTACTTTATTGGAGGCGAAAAACCATACGAGCGTTGCGGCCTCTAAGTTTCCACAGCTGCTTCTGTTTAAGCCAGCAGCGTCTTCGACACTTCGTCTGTGCTCGTTAATTTGGCTCCCTTTTCGCCTGCATTTTCACCTGTGGACCTTGGTTTTAGCTTGGCTTATGTGGACAGTGGAGGACAGTCGAACATTAGTTATGCCTTCTAACAGGCTCCATTTACTTAATACGACATCCTTTCGTCAACTGTCACAATCCTGTGATGGGTAAACACAAAATTGTTCAGCATCGCAGGCACTGTAAACGCTGAAGAAATGCCCAGTGCCGTCATGAGTTCATTAAACACAGCCGTTTGTAGGACACGAATGGAGGCCTGTTATCTTTGGCAATGCGCACAAGGTTTGGCCATGAAACAGTGATAACGCTGTGTGCTCACTGGTGCCAAAGGTAAATAACTCCACATACTATAAAACCCCACGTAGTATAATAAAAAGGACTGCGCTCGTGGTTCCAAGTGGGTTCTGATGCACTGCAGATTGCCTTATATCGTAGATAAATAAAGCATTTTCTACGGTTCGCACCCGTTCCACTCAGATGTTCAGCCTTACCTGACTGACAAT
Source organism: Hyalomma asiaticum (assembly GCA_013339685.2). Classification (NCBI taxonomy): domain Eukaryota; kingdom Metazoa; phylum Arthropoda; class Arachnida; order Ixodida; family Ixodidae; genus Hyalomma; species Hyalomma asiaticum. Next base: position 120,196,565 of record CM023486.1, read on the forward strand.
GCACACTTTATATTTTAGTACAACCATTCCCTGGTCCCAATAAACAGGGTCTTTTTTTTTTTACTCTGTCTACTATGTGTGTTAAGCTCCTTGCACACAAGTGTCTTGATGTATGAAGAATTAACTATATTGAGATGGCTACTGTTTTGTTTCCGATATTGCATTGTAAAAAAATAACTAAACACTGAAGCTATTTTGCAGTTCTGGAGAGCTGTAACCTAGGAAGAAACCTACAGTATAGGATCATATTTTTCTAGGCAGTGTACTACCTGGCACGAATGTGGTTATTGATAAACTATATTATAACAGCACAAAAACAACAACATGAACGGATGTATGTACTTAAACAGGGCTTTCACAATTTAGTGTGTTGTTTGCTAAATGCAGCAGTGGATGAATTCTGCTGCACAAATGCTTCTAACAGCCTTTCCGACTGCCCCAAACTTGCTCAAAAAGGTCTTTCTGGGTGCTCCAATCCTGCTACAAAAAGGCACGCTTGTCTGCTCCCAGGAATGCACCCAAACTTATGTACAACATTCCACCTCTGTTCAGGGAGGTGCACTCCATGTGGTATCACTACCCACTTACAAAAATAGGCATTGGTCTGGATGTTCACTTCCACCTTCCATCACTGGGCCATAGTGGCCATGATGTGATGTGTTTCATGACAGTCCTTCAATGCTTTTCTGGTCACGAAACTGCCGCCTCAGCTTCATATGGAGCCAGCACTCTCTGCTAGGGGCGTAGCTGTGCATGTGAGGGCATGCTGCCGCCCGCTACCGCTGCGGTTGTGTGTTGGTCTGCCCCGATTACCAAGCTTTCTAAACTTCCGCAACAATCGTTTCACTTTCCTGCATTTACTTCGAACATTCAGCGGGCGTCGGTGACTGTGTGAACGTGCCGTCTGCCTTGAAGTGAGCATCGGGAGAAAAGAAAATAAGAGCTATGGACATGTAGCTCGCGGCGCTCGCAGTCGAAAATGACACACAAATTCGGGGTTTGCCGCACCAGAACCATGATATTATTTTAAGACAAGCCGTAGTGGGGACTTTTTACATGTACGTAAATCAAAGTACACGCCTGTTTTCTTCTCTTGCGTTTCGCCTCGTCGAAATGCAGCCGTCGTGGCTGGGGGAGCGCCGCTCGTTCGTCTCAACACAGCAACTGGTTCAGCTTTTGAATATTTGCCTGAAATCGGACACTGTACATTCGCAATAATGCGCCTGCTGTGCCACTTGAGAACAGAGGCGAACGTACAAGTTGTTGCACGTACATTCGCCCGCAAGTGAGCGAAATCTCTCGACTGCGCCAAGTTGCGCATAAGGCCAAATGGTTTGCACAGCACGGCTGCTCAATTTCTATTAAACTGTGAACAGTATCAGACTCCTCGTCGTATTTTATTCGACCCAAAAGCCAAGTAATTAAACCATTACTGCAAGAACTACTTAATTCCGTAGAATGCTTTCTTTTCATGACGAAAAAAAAAAAGGAAGCAGCTGTTCCGTGAGCTTCAAATTTCTCGACAGAACGATTACATTCCAGTACGCGCCTTAGGTACAATATATGGAATACGAACCTCATAGCAGCCTTCGGTGCGGCGTTTCGCCCCGCCACGGCCGTCTAGCGGTTATGGCGCTCAGCTGCGGATCCGAAGGTCGCAGGATCTAATCCCTGCCATGGCGGCTGCATTTTGAGTTAGGCCCGTGTACTTAGAGTTAGGTGTACGTTAAAGAACCCCAGGTGGTCAAAATTACCCCGGAGCCCTCCACTACGGGGCGTCTCATAATCACAGCTGGTTTTGAGACGTAAAACCCCATCAGTCAGTCGGTGCGGCGTTTATCGTTTATGATCATGGCGAGCGTGAAAAGTAAGGTACAACACAGTTGGCAGTGTATTGTAATTAGGCCATTGTTTTATATGCAGTCTCACATAGAAGAGACAGTAGACCAGTAACCAGCGTCTGCCTTGAGCGTTGGCTTGTCGTGCTCCAGGGAGACGGCATCGCCATTGATATTAAACGCATACGAAGTGACTATGACCGAGGCGTCGAAATGGTTTGCACACACACATGTATATTTCGACTCAAAGTTCTAGTCGCAACTTCCCTGTCGCGGTGCCCGCTTCCATTTCTCGCGCTGCTCCTTGTCCTATGGTCAAGAAAACGACACCTTTTCGGTCGTTCCTTTGTTGCCGGAACGGCACCCAGGCTTGCAACACGTGGTGGGCGTCGTCGTCTTGCAACATTTTAGCTAACTCGAACACATACACACACCTCACCCACCAGCTTGTCTCGCACTGCGCAAGCATTTCAGTACACGAGCAGCCCGAACGATACCCTCTGTGGCGCAGTGGCGCCGTGTCGCGGCAGCTTTGAGCAGCGTATGAAGCTCTCCCATAGAGTGACGGCGGAGTTTCGTGACCAGAAAGCATTGAAGGACTCTGCCCACACTTAAATTTTTGTGCTGCTCCAATAACGCCTATCCTGTCTTCTTTCTGTCCCCATCATTTTCCTTGGCGCTTCTTTTTATTATGTTTCAAGCAATGCACCAAGTAGCCCAAATAATCCATACTTCATTGCTGAGTGGGCTGCTAAGGATTGGCCGCAGGATGGTGCTACTACATCAGCTATCCTAACATATTTACAAAGGGTGCACAATCAACAAAAAGAAATGTTGTGCTTGGTGGTGCTTTGAATTTGGCCCAGCAGGGACCAAAACACCTGTCAGAAAAAGGGCTGCAGGAAATCTTCTTTTCTTCACACTGACTTGCAATAACAGTTGGCAGACATGGTTTTATTAAAACGAAAGGGCCTTACTTATTCTTTTTTATATGCTTGTCCTAAGGGGACGAAATAACCTTGTTAGACAATGCTTGCTAGCGAATGACAGGTTGTGAAAGTGCAACAGTTGCGTTATAAGAACTGTTGCCACACCTACTGTTATCTGCTAAAATTTGTTTCCTTTCACACAAGCTTCTACGAACTTGTAATGTGCAGCACTTTTGCCTATATATATATATATAGATGAGTAGTAGACCCTCGGAATTGGCAGCAAAAATGTGGAAAGCGTTTATTCAACGTTTCAGCCGGAGACCGGCCTTCATCAGGAATGCCTATGGTTGTATTTCCGCTTCTATTTATACCTATCTGAGAGAGATTTTCATAAAAGAGGGAGGAAGAAAAACATGAAAAAAAGAAAGAATAAGAAAAGAAAGAACAGATCTAGAACCTGAAAGAAACAGAGCAAAGAGTGGGGGAAGAGCAGACGACGTGTGTCATATGCGGGCATCATGTCCACCCCTTCTTTTTTATTGTTATTATTTTTTGTGTTCCCCCTCTCTGCCCCCTTCTTTATACCCTCCCCTCTTTACGAAGTGGTTTCCGTGGCTGGACATAATAGTCAAGCCTACACTTCAGGCCCCCCTCAGGTGTGTCAATGTCAAGGACAAAAAACAAACAAAAAAAGAAAGAAAAAAAATCCAGTAAAAGGGAAGGAAAGAAGAAAGCGGGTGGGGGAGTACAATTGCAGTGACGTCAGTGGTGATGGCGCCTAGAAGTCTGCGCCCGGACGGTCGAGAACGTGTACTGACCTGCCTGCGCGTTTGGTCACATCCAGGAGGAAAGAGAAAAAAAAAAAAATGAGAGAGAAAAAAAGGGAAAAGGAATGTTTCAGAGAAATAATTAGAATAAGGCATGTAAAAGATGAATGGTCAGGTAGTTAAAAAAAAAGGACAAGAAGGGAAAAATCATCAAACAGGTTTACATGATTCGCTTTGAAAAACGTGTCATATTTCAATAGTCCGGTTCCCGCTGTACATACGGTGCCACAGGTTAAACGTTTGCCAATGATTTTATTATTGCGATGGTTCCCGCGTTGTCATTTATACCTTTCTCGATGGCTTTGAACCGGTATATTAGATACGATTCTCGTTGCTCACGTTCTCGCTTTGACTTGAAGCCCGTTTCTAATAGTGTCACTGTTAGTTTATCGAATGAATGGTTTGGGAGGTTTAGATGTTTCGAGAGAGGTAGATTTGGAATAGATTTGGCATGGGCTTTGTGGTTGTTGAAGCGGAGCCTGAATGAGGTTTCTGTTTGACCTATGTACTGCATTCTACATACAGTACACTCCAGCAGATAGACAACATTCGAGGAATCGCATGTTAAATTACCGCGAATTTTCACAGAGTACTGTGATTGGGAGCTGTGGGCAGTACTTGTCTGCTGCATTGCTTTACAGACAAGACACCTTGGTTTCAGGCATGGCCTGCATCCGTTGTGTGGACGTGATGCATTTAATCGCGAGTTCACAAGGGTGTCCCTGAGGTTACGTGATCGTCTGTAGGTAACGGAAGGGGCGGATGGAAATGCACGCTTAAGTCGCTCGCTTTGTTCTATAATGTTGTAGTGGCGCCTTAGGATATTGTTGACATTGGGGAAATTTGTGCTGTACGTTAAGCACAGGTTTGTACGTTGAGAGTCGCGTTGTGTGGGACGGTTCGAAATGAGGTCTTGTCGGTTCAGTGTTTTGGCCCTCTGGATGGTGTCGTCGATAACACGTGGCGGATACTTTTGCTTGTGAAGGACCGTTTTTAGATTCAGGGCGGCCGAGTCAAAATCTTCATCTTTTGAGCAGATTCGTTTGAAACGGTGTGCTTGGCTGTATGGAATGTTGTTCTTACAATGGCGTGGGTGGTCGCTGTGGTAGTGAAGATATTGTTGCCGATCGGTAGGTTTCCGATATAGTTTTGTTGATAGTCGGCCATTTTCTATTTTCACAGTTACGTCCAGGAAGTTTATGTTTGTGCGAGAGTAGGAATGGGTAAACTTAATATTCGGGTGTGCGCAGTTGTAGGATGTTATAAATTTTATCAGTTCATCCTCGCTGTGCTCCCAGACAAAGAAGATATCATCTATATATCTTTTGTACAAAAGTGGTCTTAGAGGGGATTGAGAGAGAAATTTTGATTCCAGTTGTCCCATAAAGATACTGGCATAACTGGGGGCCATCCTGGTGCCCATAGCAGTTCCGCTAACTATATATATATATTTACAGACAAATTTAGCAACACTTAATAAGATCCAGATAATAGCTCTCACCATATACAGCAATGTTAATCATTGATACAAAGAGTTTAGTGCGGACATATTGATACGGTATGTGCCGTTTCTTCTTTCATCATTGTCATCCTGTCGGGCTTTAGCATTCCCATACATCACTTCACCACTTTGCTTGGAGCTAGACACTACTTAATATTCGTTTTATTGTTGGAACATTTGTTTTGTGTTTTTGTACCCCACAGATATATAGGGGAGCAAAGCATCGTTGAGGCTGGGCTTTACCGCACAATACTATTGTCACGTGGTCATGACACATGCAGCACTCAAGATGAAGCACGCAGAACTCAAGACGATGTCAGGCAAACTGTTTATTGGGCGAACTTGTGCCCAGCAAAACAAAGCCAATCGCAATGCACAGCAACATCGGCGTGAACAGTCGTGCGTCGACGGAAAGACTGACAAGCAGTACAGTGTGCCGGCTTTTATTCACACCTCATAGCGCATTCTCGCATTGTCTCTGAAATTCCAGAAGTTACTCAAATGTGCGCATCAGGCATGTAAAGTTTCAAGAATGGTCCACATGGTTCCCGAAGTGACACGCAAGATAAACGCGGCCTGTGTTGCGCGTAACAGAAAGTGGTAACGGCGCTCCCTGCAAACGATCAAAGCGAGTGCGTGTGTTACAGGAGAGTGATAACAGCATTCTCTTTAAACAAACTGTTACGTCTGTACAGCCGCTTGTGGCTGTAGACGATTTATTAAAGTACAGGAAACGTAAACAAGTTCAGAAGCGTAGCTCAAGCGTTGGAGTCACTCCTGGCCAACATTCGACACCAGGCTCGCGCTCGTGCCACAGCACCAGTACAGTCGCGTGCGCACTTCGTTGTCGTCTTCTAAGGCGACATGTCACTCTTCCTCCCTTAGACGAAGTGTCCATAGCGGTCTGGAGGTCGCCTAACCTCTGGCGGTCGCAGTTGCCGAGTGGTCACTGCCTGTGACGTCGACGGTTGCGAGGGAGTGTCGTCCTGCATCTCGGGCGAGTCAGGCGGTTGAGCAGTTGAGCTCGACTGGCGTTGTCTCTTCTGGCGTTGCGTCCAAGAGATCGTCAGCTGCGCTCCAATCTGTCGGCGATTGGGTTGTTTGTCCGGTCTGACTCGTTTTCCTCATGTGATTGAGGTGACGCCGAACCTTTCTGTGGTCGCTTTTTACAAGCCAGGATCGTGGTCCGACGCGGCGCAATATTTCGCCTTCAATCCAATCTGGCTTTTTCACAAACTGCCAGATAAGCACTCTATCCCCTACAGCGAAGCGGCGTGATTTTGGCAATGCCTCCTGGCTTTCAGGAATTTGTTTATCCGCCTCCCGTTTGAGAAGATCGAGAGGGCAGAGCAATTCTCGCTCGAACATCGCTCTCGCAGGTGTCATTCCTGCGGCAGTGTGTATCGTCGTGTGTTGCCGATACAGAAATCTTGCAAGTCGGCACTGTATGGACTTGTCTGCATCCCTCAGCAGTGCTCTTTTCAGCTCCGCCACATAGCGTTCTGCCTGGCCGTTTGTTGCAGGGTGGTACGCTGGTGAGGTTGCAGCCTGTATGCCGTTCGACGCATAGAACTGCTTCATCTCATTGGAGATGAATGCTTTTCCGTTGTCGGAGATGACCTTTCGGGGAATGCCAAACGTTGCAAAGAGGCTTCGGAGCACGTCGATAACAGCCGCGGATGTTGCTTGCGTCACGTGCCGGACTTCCACCCACTTTATGTATGCGTCCACAACAACCAAGTAGGTGCGCCCGAGCAGTGGCCCCGCGAAGTCAACGTGCACCGTGTTCCATGGTGTCTGGGGACTGTCCCAGGTAGGAATAGGAGCTTTGGGTGGGCTCTTCTGCGTTGCTTGGCATTCACGGCACTGTCGCACCGTTTCCTCGATCACCTTGTCAATTCCGGGCCACCATACGTAGCTCCTTGCGCACTTCTTCATGGCTACCATGCCTCTGTGACCAGCATGCAGAAGTGCCAGAACATGGGATCGTGCTGAGCTCGGTATGATCACTCGGGATCCAAGTGTGATGCACTCGCGATGAAATGCTAGTGCGGTCGCTCGTCGTCGGTAAGGAGCAAACTCATCTCCAGTTAGTTTCTCCACTGTGCCATCCTGCACTGCCTTGTACAACCTCTGCAGGATGCTGTCCTGTTGTGTCAGGCGTGCTATCTCGGTAGCAGTCAGCGGAGGTCTCGATAAAGCTTCGAACAATAGTACGTCGCCTGGAGGCCAGGGTTCATGGAGACGTTCTGGTAATGGCAATCGGCTCAGCGCATCCGCGTTTTGATGGTTCTTGCCATGCCTGTAGATTATGCTGTAGTCATACGCCGATAACGTGATGCACCATCTGGTCATCCGTGGAGAAAGGACTTGAGCCGTTGGCTTCTGTGGACCCAGTATGCCGAGCAGTGGTTGGTGGTCAGTGACGAAAGTCACCTTTCTTCCCGCAATATACTTGTGGAACTTGTGGGCTGCAAACACCACAGCAAGGCCTTCTCTGTCCAACTGAGCATAATTGCGTTCTGCCGGCCCTAGCGTCCGAGATGCAAAAGCGATTGGCGCCTCTCTATTCTGGTCATCACGTTGAGACAGAACAGCTCCTATGCCATATGGTGAAGCGTCACAAGAGACAAGAAGCTCCTTCTGTTCGTCGTAGTGTGCCAGTACGGTCTGACTGAGCAGCAATGCCTAAAGCTTGTCAAATGCTTCTTGATGCTTTGTCTCCCATCTCCACGTGGCGTCCTTCTGAAGGAGCTGGTAGAGACAGCTGGCAACTGTTGCCCTGTTCTTCAAGAATCTGTCGTAGAAAGCCAGCATCCCGAGAAAGGATTGAAGTGCTTGTTTGCAGTTTGGTGCTGGAGCGTCCATTATGGCTCGAACTTTCTCTTCGTTAGTGTGGACGCCTGTCTCGTCGATTCGGTGTCCCAGAAAAGAAACTTGTCGCACCGCAAAGCAGCACTTGTTTTTGCCGAGGCAAAGGTTGTACTTCCGTAGCCTCCTCAGCACTTCTTCCAGTCTCTCGGCGTGTTCCGTGGCGTCTTTCCCACTGATGATCATGTCATCTAGGTATGCGCACACGCCTGTGATGCCAGACAGCATAGTCTCCATAAAGCGTTGAAAAATGGCTGGAGCTGCAGAAATTCCGAAAGGCAATCTCTTGACCTTGTATAGTCCTTTTAGCGTGTTCAGGGTCAATACCTCTGCTGTCTCTGGCGTCACGTGAAGTTGCTGGTACGCTTGTGCCAAATCCAGGGTGCTGAAGACCTTGCCTCCCCTCAAGTGGCTGAGCACTTCATCAGTTGTGAGAAGTGGGTAGTCTGCCTTCTTTGATGCCTGGTTCACTGTGCAACGGTAGTTGCTGCATATTCGCAACGAGCCATTTTTCTTCCGAACCAGTACGAGAGGCGTTGCCCAATCCGAATGCTGCGCTGGCTCGATTATGCCTTGACTTTGCAGTCGATCCAATTCAGCCTCTACAGTTGACCGCAGCGCGAAAGGAACCGGCCGTGCTTTTAGGAACTTTGGTTTCGTTCCTTCCACAAGGTCTAGTTGTACCGCAGGCCCGATGTGTCCCGAGATGTCCTCGTCGAATACAGATTGGTACTTGTCGAGAAGCTTCGAAACAAGTTCGTCGTCGGATACATCATTGATGCCCGTGATCTGTATACCCAGATGAGGAAACCAGTTTCGTCCAAGGAGGTTATAACCTGCTCCCTTGATGACAACAAGTGGTAATGTAATGGTCTTGTTTCTGTGCGTAACAATCACCGTTGCACATCCGAGAACTCGAAGAGACTGTCCTGACCATGTGCGTAGGAGAATGTTGTCAGTCTGAAGCCGTGGTGGTTCATCTGTCCACGTAGATTTGAACGTGACCTCACTGATAAGTGTGCAGGCTGCACCCGAGTCGACTTCGAAATCCAAGAACTTGCCATGTACGCGTAGCCGAGTCATGACCTTCTGCGTGCTGGACGCGTCGATTAAGGTTTTGAGCTCGTAAAGGGCCACGTCTGGTGAGTCCTGCTGAGTCGTCACTGGTGCTGAGGCTGCTGTCGAAGTTCCTTGTCGGGGATATTCGATGCTATTGCTCGTTTTTGCCTCTCTCCGCTTTTTCAGGCAGGCTTTTTCAATGTGTCCGCGTTTCTTGCAGTAGTTGCAGGAGGCTGTCTGGAACTTGCAAGTGTCCGGATTATGTTGCGCGTTACAACGCCAACAGCGTTGTTTCTTCTTTGGGGAAGAGGTACTCGAGTGACCTTGTTTGTCTGTCTTGCAGATACTTGTGCAGGATTCGTGAATCTCTTTAAATTCGGTTTTCACGTTCTTCTGGTTTTCGACGGCGTTTTCAGCTCGCAGTGCGAGGTCGAAAGCTTTCTTGAACGTCAAGTCCTTTTCTGCGAACAGCCGTTGCTGGACCTGCTCGTTCCGAAGACCGCAAACGAAACGATCACGCAGCATGACGTCCATAGGCAGCATTGTCGGATTCGCCGCAGTGTCTGCGCTTGTCCCAAAATTGCAATCTGCCGCTAGCTTCTTGAGCGCCGTGACGTAATCAGTGACCGTTTCGTCGTGCCGTTGGTCACGTCGCTGGAATCGTGCCCTGCAGAAGACCTCAGACGGTTGTGGATCAAAGTGAGCCTTGAGCATCTGGACTATGTCCTCGTAGCTCACTTGGTTGGGCTGCTTGGGTGGAATGAGGGCACAGACGATGTCATAAGTCTGTTCCCCGCACAGCGTTAGCAGATGAGCACGTTTCTTCGATGCGTCCGTAATGTCGTTAGCCTCGAAGAAGAACTGTAGCCTCCCATACCAGGATCTCCAGGAGCCGGAGCTGCCGCTGGATTCGGGTAGCCGACCAAAGTCAGGCGTCGCCATGTCGTTTCCTTGACGTCGGTGGAGTGCCGATGAGTCCAGTCTTCCTCGTCACCAACTGTTACGTCTGTACAGCCGCTTGTGGCTGTAGACGATTTATTAAAGTACAGGAAACGTAAACAAGTTCAGAAGCGTAGCTCAAGCGTTGGAGTCACTCCTGCCCAACGTTCGACACCAGGCTCGCGCTCGTGCCACAGCACCAGTACAGTCGCGCGCGCACTTCGTTGTCGTCTTCTAAGGCGACATGTCACAAACGAAAACAACCACACATGTTATTATTAAGGCAAGAAATATGAATGGCATTGAGGTACACGGCACTGAAAAGCAGTGCTTGTACAAAGGCACAGCAAACTTCATAATTGTGTTATACCCATATCGCACAGCACATGTAAACATAATTCGCAGTAAACGACATTCATAACTGATGTCATTGTGGTTTCGCATTCCTCGTATACACAGCTATACAAAATGACATTTGCCAGGGATAATATAAGTGACCCCATTTTCTTGTGGTAAGGTTTCATTTGGGCAATGCAGTAGATCTGTGGCTTATCCTTATAAAAGCTTCAGGCCATTTGCATCCCACAGTGCATTACAATAAATGTGGTTGTTACTCCCTTGTTTCATGAAACTGAGATATTGTTTAGGCATAAAGATCAGCTGACACTTTAAATAGTGGAGGCATATCATACCGGAGAAAAAGACTGTACTGTTGGTATTTTTGGCTGAGCGGCACTGGCACAGTGTTGGTAGAGCGGAGGATGCGATTCTGCACTGTGCCAGACAAAGGCAATGAAAGTCAGATTCACCATGCACATAAAATAATGGTGTCACTGCTACAGTAGGGCCACCTGCTAACGCACACTGCACGATTGGGATTGCATCGCATTCCACCGTCGATTGTCGTGGTTGCACGCTGGCATGCACTCGTGTCGTGGAACGTAGGTCATGGCACAAGCGCACAGAAAATGCCACCAGTGCCATCAGCTGAAGATGTTAATCAGTGATCCACCACGTTGCTTGACAAGGAGTGTCTTTCTTGACAAGTGAAGATGGTTTTATCTAAGAGCGGAGACAGGTAGTTTCACTAGGACTTTCGTGAGAAATGATGTGATGAACGAATAGTATTATTAGATTTAACTGACAAAAAGTACACTTACGTCAAACGAGGTAGGCTCACACGCGACAGTGTCTTCGAAATATTATGTAACTGCAGGTGGCCATATGCTAATCTGCTTGCTTATTATGTGACCGAGGCCTATTTGCCATGATTCTCTCCATTAAAATTTTCATGACAATACTTCAATAGTGTCACCAGATGCCCTGTCCTAACTTTGTTTCTCCCTCCGGGAGCATGTTGGAGAGGGCTCACGGGAATTGCATGGATTGTGATGTCACGCATAGACTGCCACAGTAGATTCATGACACTTTTTGCTTTACTTAAATTGAATGAATGAATGGGGGTGGCCTTTATTGAAAGAGGATTGTTCCTGGCTGCTGTTGGGCTGAGATGGCTTTAATCAAAAACATCTTGATCTCCATATTCCCGCAAAAGGTGGGGTTACATGCTCCGTGGTAGTTCGAGGATTTAAAAAAAACAACCCCTTGTAATTCAGAGGTTTCTTTCCTTTTAAGATTTCTCGTCTGTGCTGTCTATTCATTAACTACTCAAAAAATAGCTAGAATTTCAAATATGCATGATTTTATTCCTAATCAAGTACAATGCTATTTGATTCATTATTTGAAATTTTCGAATATTCGCACGCCCCTAATAATATGCATACTGTACCATGATGTCTGAGTTTTCATGAAAGTGCCCATTTCCCCTGTAGAAGTTTGAAGAAAAACGAGCTAAAAACGCATGGACACAGAAATACAAAGCATGCAGCTTTGTCCTGTGTCGGTGTGTTTTTAGCTGGCCTTTATTCTTCAATCATGCACCAACTGTTCGAACTCCTGACACTCTTGTAGAAGCTGTCCCCTGCATAGCAAAATTGTGCTGCAGCGAAACCAGCTTTGCAGGCAGCTTAGATTTGAAAGCATTCCTTTTGAATACTTCCATAATTCGAAAATTTTGAACATGACCGTGAAAGCGAATTCGAATGCAGTGATATGTTTGATTATTCATACAAACCTAGTATTACGACATTCTACTGTAAAAGTAATGCGAAGTGTAACTGCTTGCCTGGAATACCGGCTGCTCTCCAAATATTCCCCACAATTACCATGTACTTCACCTCAGCCGAATATTCGGGAATATTCATATATGCACTTCTCGAATTGAATACTCTTTGAACAAGGAAGATATTCAATTCGTATTCAACATTCCGAATATTCGCACACCACTAGCTGTTTGTCCTCCATTTTCGCTCCTTGATGTTTTGCTTTTATTATCAACAAGCAGAAGCCTGAAGCAAATTATTTTATTACATTTAGCTTGCAGTATTTTGTCCTTGACAGGATGTTGTCTCATTAGTTTGGATAATGCACATGTGGAAATTTTCAATGATGGCAGCATGCACAGAGAAATTGAAGGACTAGCTGACATTTTAAAATGCCACAAGGTTTCAAGCCTCTTCATGCTTGTGGTGCAGTGTGTTGTGGCAGTGACCGGTCACACTGACTGGTATGGAAGAAGTGTGACAGAAAGACCATGTTTTCATTTCATTTCAGTCTGCAATTTGTGTGGAAGTCTCTGGTGGAGTAGATGGCCCCATGAAGATATCACTGTTTTCATACAGCTCTGGTGATGCACCTGTGCGGGTGGAGAATTTGTGTGAAGACCTGTTTCTCAAGATTCATCAGAAGTGAGAAACCGTACTTTTGAATAGTCTCATATTGAAGGGACTCACTTGATTATTCTTCCTCTGTGCTTGAGCTAGTGATTCGATGAACGTGAACTTTCTTTGTAGCACAGTATGCTACTTGTGCATAATCAGGTGTGCCCTCTAAATTATAGATAGGTTCTACAAAGTAGAACACATCTCAGTTTCACCTACACTTCTGGAGTCGCATCCTTTCTTCACACCATCACAGCATAGTTGTTGCAATTCATACTCATGCTCCCGCCCCATTCACATAACAAGTAAGTCCTGTTCCTGACAAGTGATCCTTGGTTGTGAGCTTTTGACCAGGTGGATCACAACTAGCTCATTTTAAGCTTTACTCCCCCCTTTAACCGGTTACTGGCCACACTGTATTTATCTCGCATAATGGAACTAATTCAAGAGGATATGTGTATTTATTCCTCTTGTTTTTCTCAGGCATGTCTATAATATACTACCGTGTTGTGTTTTCATATGCGTTCGTTTATGGGCTGATTGCATAATTTCATGTCAAATAACCAGACCTAAAGATGTTGCTCTTGCTCAGTCAGACCTTAACACTGTGTTTGACCGGTGTTATATATCCACAAATTGTTGTGGAAATTAAAATGCCACTGATGCCGAAATTTCGCTATAGCCTGTGAGATAGACTTTCGTGGGAACAAGAGGGGCCAGATACGGTGTCATCACCATCAAAAAAATGGTGGCAGAGCTGGTTCGAAGCCTGTGTTTCATCACATGCCCCAGGCCTCCCAGGTGAAAATTTCTTGCTGGTTTGCTGCTGGTTTTCTGCTGGTTCCAGCACTGCTGGGTTATTAGCGAATTCCCAGCAGCTGCTGGAACCAGCAGCTGCTGGAACCAGCACCTGCTGGAACCAGCAGCTGCTGGAACCAGCAGCTGCTGGAACCAGCAACTGCTGGAACCAGCAGCTGCTGGGAATTCGCTAATAAACCAGCAGTGCTGGAACCAGCAACTGCTGGTTCCAGCACAGGGTTATAGGCAGTCGACACAGTAGTTACTCACCGACATGGAGAACATCCGTCCACAACCAACAAGCTGGTGCTCGCGTTAACTTGAATGCATGTTTTGTACACTTCCAAAACATTAAGGGCCAACAAGTATGAAACCTCAGCTACACAGATGGTACCATATTTGATAAATAATCGTGCTTAACGTTCGTAGCTTGCAAGCTAGGCTATGTTATGGTATACCGACAGGACTGCACAGATGTCATACAAACAGTCATAGTTCTTCAGAATTTATTGCGCTTACGCAGTTTCAAACTCAGTACAAGTTGGGGGCTCCATATCTGTAAAAACGCAATCTGCTCAAGGCTTTGATTTGAGCAAGCCCTGAATTTCTTCGGTCAGTATCCTTGCGAGATTTCACACAGTCTGTTCGGTGTTGACCACTGCTTGGAGGTCCCAGAGCTGGAATGTTTACAGAAAGGTACAAAAGTCAATTTTCAGCATTACAAAACATAGCTATCGCATCAACGACAACTGTTATACTATCGGCCAGAGCTTGGCAGTTGGCCATGAATTACACGCAAACCAAAAGCTCCAACGCTGGATATGAATGCGCATGGCTTTCAGTTTAATAAAATCCATCCAACCAAAATGTCCTTCATACCACTTGCCACAATGCATGCAGTACACTGCAGCAGATGCAAATATGTCCTAGTTCATAGTTTTACGTGTACCAGAATAGAGCATTGAGGCTCAAAGCCCTCAATGCTGAAATAATGTATGGCGGAAGTCACTTCAATGAGAAAGTGCTGGCATGGTAATCTTGTAGCCAAGCAACAGTGGCCTTGTTGCAGAAGTTTGTTATTCCATATCAAAAGTTATAACGAATTTCTTTTTAGCCTGCTAAAATCTGCCCTATGGTGAGATGGAGCAGTTTTGCAGTGAGAACTAGCCCTTGTTTCAAGACAGGGCTCTTGAGAAAGGGGCACCTTCATGGCCTTTACACCAAGCATGCGTACAAAATATAGCCGAGCTGTCCATTTCAGCATTCACCGTCCATAAAAAGTGTTTTTTCATCAAAACAGAGGCGTTAGAACAGAGTAAAAAGAATGTATAGAACATTCACACAGGTGCAGTCCCAGTAGTGTAAATAATGCATTAAAGAAAGCATCGCTGAATTACAAATATGTGGAGTAATACAGACAAATATGTCACCTGACTAAATATAAAAGATTGTGAATTATGCCAAAACATCACAAATAACCATATGTATCAACTAAACTATTATTTTGGGATTGTAGCGTACCTTCAGAGCATCATATCTGGCATGATTCCACAGTGGCTGGTGGTCCTTTTCCCTTCTTCCCGTGGCACTTTCGTTGATGACGTTTGCAGCTGAAAATATGCACGAACAGGGCTTGTGAATGAAAATTCTATCCTTTGGGCGCTGTATCAAATGTTCAGATGCAGTTTTCTGAAGCCACATGTCGTCGCGAAGGGACACCTGAAGCAATGCAACCATAGAAATGATGTCAAAAATTGTTTGTTAAATTTTATTACACAAGAAAATTAAACCAAGCAAGGCAACCTTTCAATAGTGGGTTTTATAGCCATCACATGCACCCTAATGCAATTTTACAACTCAGTTAAACAAAATCCGGCTGTTGACATTTTTATGCAACATTCAAGAAGTTCAGAAAAAAATAAAGTTGAATTTGTAGGAAAGAAAACAGCTGCTCTAAGTAGTTGGAGGTTGCTACCACACACTAATATTCAGCTACTGTGGTTGCTGTAAATACTGCGACTGTCAGACGCTACAAACTGAAAACTGCAGTACAAGCTAAGCCAATGCATAGAAAAACTGCTCATCAAGTCAACAATCATTGCAGTTTTTCAGCACTAGACCACCAATGACAGTCATATCAGGTGAACTGTCTTCACCACCTATATTATAAAATGAACGAATTTTAAATGAAGCATGCCTTCAATGCACCTGTTCATAATTTCTGGGGTTTCACAAGCCAAAGCCACGATATGATATGAGGCACGCCATGGAGTCCGGAAATTTTGACCACCTGGGGTCCTTTAACTTGCGTCCAGATTGCACAGTACACCGTCCTTCTAGCATTTTGCCCAGGTACGTCTTTCAAGTCAGCACCCGAGCAGTGTAACTATTGTAACACCGCGGCAGCCTTTCGACGCACCTGGAAACATCGGGCACAGCAGTGCAGCGCAACTATAAGTGTAAATCGCATTACACAATTCTAAATTCAGATTAGAATTCACCAGAAGCTCATGATACTTTATGCGGAGCCCTTGCGGAGAATTTCGCTGCCCGCAGAAGCCAAAAAGAAAAAAAAATCTACTCGCCTGTAAGCTTAACGCACAGACATCCTTATTTCTGCTCAAATTCATATGCGTACGAAGGAGGCAGTAATTGTTCTGGTATATGCTTACTGCAAACACGGCCTTTTGCGCCTCTTATCTTTCGGGGAGAGGCTGTCACAAGAGCACATTTGCTTCATAGCTACTTATGCTGTTCAAGACACAAGTTTTGCATGGCACTGACATTTAGTAATGCTTCAAAAACAAACAGCAAACAGTGCAAACATAGTCAGTCACAAACCACCATCGTCTTGTACAGTGCGCCATGCCGAAAACAATGCAACGTTCCTTCGTGTCAACCCACTGTCGTTGTGGTATGCTTCTCCCACTGGCATGCAGAACAGCTTGCACTCGAAAAGTAAGGGAAATAATTACCTTCAGAAGCCTGCACCATGGCCAAGAAAAGCAGCGCAGATCATCCTGCACACAATGGACGCTTATATCCGTGCAACGCCTCCTCTAGCAAAGATGCCTGCCGCGTGAGCCAAAAACCGGCTGCCCGACCCTTTCCCTCCTTCCTCGTTTCTGATGAGGGCAGTAGCTGGCGATCCTTGCGGCGGCCGCTTGCAACACACCCCAGCCCCATTGAAAACAAGAGGGGAGAAGGTAGCGCCATCTCTCGACAAGTGGCCACAACTGAGGGCAGCGTCGCTACAATGGGTAAGCGAGCAACGCAGCAGGCATCTTTCTAGAGGAGGCGTTGATCCGTGTAGCCGTAGGCGGAAACCGTCGTCGTACGTTGGTCTGAAGTCATACTTCTTCAAGAAAAGAAACTGTCCAACACTAACTCCACATAAATAGAATTGTGCAGGCGAAAATGCCCCGATTCACGTCCAAAAACACTGCAACCGCACAGCCCGCCAGCTGCCCACGCTAGTCACGACGGGTCCGGTCGGCCAAGTGTATCGTACGAAACTGCGCACTATTTTCCGCAATTTTGCCCTCGTTCTTCCAAATGTGGTGCGATTTGTTGCACGATGGCCAATCTTTAGTTGATTGTATTTTTATGGTTATGTTTGCTTAACTTACTGTTTTAAGGCTGCTGTTTGAGCGTGGCGATTACATATGCAACTACTGACGGCCGTTAAGTAAAGAGTCGGCCAAAACCATACCCTGCGAAACAGCTGCGACCCCTCTGTGCACGTCCGAGTGCCCAGAGCTTTTTTCCCCCCGTGGGTCCGAGGCGCGGTGCGGCACGCACAGAAACTCACATCGGGAAGCCAGCGGCAGTAATGAAAATTTATGTCTGCATGGCATTTATCCAATTCCAATTCGTGGGAAATTCTGTCGACTTAAGAGTTCCTCATATTTAATAAAAACTAATATTTACAATAATCTCCTATCAATTCGAACTCTGTGTTCAGCAATCATTTCCCACTATCTCGGCTGCGCCTACTTCCGGAGGTAGACTTTTAGCATAGAAAAGAAAAAAAGAGAGTGCATTGGTGTACAGAACAAAGTTGTACATTTCGTTACTGGAAGTTTAACTGGAAACCAGCAGGTCATGTGCTGGTTCCAGCAACATACCAGCATAACCAATGCAGAAAACCAGCAAGCACCTTGCTGGTTCCATCAAGGCAGGAGGCTGTCTGCTGGGACCAGCACACAACCAGCAGCACGCCTGCTGGTACCAGCAGCAAGCTTGCTGGTACCAGCAGAAAACCAGCATGCAGTCTGCTGGAACAAGCACAACCAGCAGGAAACCAGCAGGTTATCTGCTGGTTCCATGAGAAACCAGCACAAACCAGCAACTCCCAGCAGGAAACCAGCAGGAAATTTTCACCTGGGCTGTCACTGTCACACAGGCACTGTTCATCGTGATGAGCGCCGATCCGCATCCTGTTTCTTGATTGTGATCAGCGCTGGTTGCGGCTACACAGTCCAAACTAATCCAGGTCTTGTTAGTCGCTGATGCCAGCGAAATCGTTTTGTACCGGATGTATCATGTAAACAGATGGGCCACTACAACACTGTCCAGCTGTATTGACCCTTTCTACGGGCCAAGAACGAGCAAATACCATATTTACTCACGTAATGAACGCACTCGCCTAATAAATGCACCCCTAGCCTTTGTAGTCAAATTCTAAATTTTTTTTCTCCCATGTAATAAACGCACCTCCCAACTTCGAACCCCTGCAGTCCTGCGAACGGTTGCGCTGTGGCTTTCCTGCTTCACTCTATCCACAGTGTTCGACACAGTGATTCTAAACTACCGAGTCCCAATAAAACCGGCACATGTGGCCGGGCGTAGCTGCGTGCAAGCAGCGGTAACATCCTTTACTCACAATGCTGCATGCCTCTGTGCTATCGCAGTCCCCTCATGCAGGCTGCAGCAGCTAAGCCTAAGCATGGTCGGGGTGGGATCTCGGCAATCTTTAGCGCGCATGACTGAGAGGGTGAGTATAAATATGAGGGCGAAATGTGATGGCGAGCCATTTGGCATGCGATGATGGGAAAATTGTACTGCCCAACTGCCATGCCCTTGAAGGAAAGTAGCAGTACTGTAAATAAATAAATAAATAAACATCTCCCGTTACGGCTACCCATGAATGCCACTGAATGCTTATGCGGCTGGGCATCTTCGAGATTGCATCAGTGATGTCAGGGGACTCAAGCCATTGCATCAGGGGCCTCAAGCCAGTGCAGCAAGTATCATTGGCCTTAGCATTTTCTTTGCTACTGGCATGCAGCGTGCGTTTCCGCGATAGTATGGTCATATCATCCAATGTCGTGTGAAAATCCAGTCGTGTCAACCGTATGAAAATAGATTGCACCTGCGAGGTGTTGGCTGGTAAAAGAGAAGGAAACTTATCCCAAAAAATGTATCAAGTGAGATCATAATTACGGGGTCTCATCGCACATTGCCTGCCCATCGATGAGCTCACCAAGGTGACTTTCAAATTGGAGATACATACACTGTGAGGCACTGCACGAGTAAAGCAGCAAGTGAAGGGCGCTCCTTCCATCTTTCCCCTTCTACCGGGCTGCAGAAGGAAGGCAGGGGCATAGCTCGCTTGTTTCACCCATGCCAGCAACTGTCTTATACGTAAACCCAAATCATTACACGTTATGCAGTCTATCCTGAACAATTATAAAATTAATGTAGTGAAATTAGGCTATGCCGTGACATAATTGACATTGTGGTGTACAGTCATAGTACATCTACCACAACCCTGAAATTTCAGGAGGACTCAATGGTTTGCATTTGTGTACCACTAAAACTTTTGGTACATCAGCATTACTCATTTAGCTACTTGTCCATCTGGAGTGGATGGACGGGTGTCAGGGACCAACACAACAATCTCAACCCTTTGCCAAGAAGCTTACGAAGTAAGAGTAATGAATGGAAACAAACATGTATACTTAAATGCAAAGTAGGAACTTCATTGCACCTCCGAAATTGTTCCAAGACTGCCTATTGTTCTCACTGCGCACGCCTTAGTCTACCACACCTTCCTTGACAGAGATCAGACCAATGGTCCGTGCCTTCACCAA
Source organism: Hyalomma asiaticum (assembly GCA_013339685.2). Lineage (NCBI taxonomy): Eukaryota > Metazoa > Arthropoda > Arachnida > Ixodida > Ixodidae > Hyalomma > Hyalomma asiaticum. The sequence goes on from CM023486.1 coordinate 120,216,205, forward strand.
ATGTGCCACTTTCATTTCAGTGTCTTGTGCAAATAACGTATTAGTGAATATGCATGGGGAAAATAATGTGACCTGGGAAGGGTGCATGTAATTTCATTTCACCTATCAACAAGATAAAGAGAACTGAACACTGTTGCATTTTGTTGTATGCATCGCTATGCACAGATTATGTAATATGCATTTGATTTGCCTAATTTACTTGCATTAAATTTGAAACCCAGGTAACTGATCAAAACTGTCAATAATAGGATGCTCGCTTTTTCTAAATACATCTCCTAAGGCAGCTGTCGTATGTCTATCAGTTCGGGATTTCACTTTCTTTTTTAAGGGGTGGTTGCTGTTGGTATTTACTTTTGCACCTGTAGCTCTGCCTAAAAAAACATTCATGTTTGTTCATTACTTTTTCACCTATCAGAATGATCTCAGCTTTGTGTGCTTTGCAGCCATGGTATGTCCACTACTATTTTGTGCTAGGAAAACTTGTGAGACTAGATATGTTCAGTTAGTCATTCCTGCTCTCCTGTTCTAGCTGGCCTAGGATCGCCTTGAGTGGTTCTTCGCATTTTTCAGAGGCTTAGGTCAGGTGACACTACTGAGTCCATACCAGTCAGTGTTGTACACCTGGGATGACCCAACTCTGGAGAGAACACTCATGTGGAATGTCTACAATAGAAAGAAGCCAGGATTCACTGCACACATAAAGCAGGTAAGTCAGGCATTCACACAGGCGGCATTATTTTTCAGTGGCTTGTATTTAAAGATAGTTTTATGTTTCTTTGTCTTTTCACATCTTGTTCTTGAGTTGAGCCCTCTGAATGGGGTGATTGAATTTGACCCCTACGTACAGTAAATCGTGGAGAAAGCTCTACCATTAGTTACAAAAGGAATAGAAAGGTGGAGAAGTGTCGTGAGATTTCCTCCACCATATGAAATTAAAGAGTTGATCTGCTTTGTCCAGTGTGTGGTGATCATTGAATGTATGTCAGCAGTACATGCACCTACTCACACTCACAGGTACTCATTCACGTTTGCACTTGAGACTGTTCCCACTCACTGGCACTCACTCACGTTAACTCGTGCCACAGTCTCCTCAATAATTCCTGGTCAAGACACTGAGGCACCACCGACGTAGTGTGCTGCTGTGACTCCATTCCACACGGTGGCATCGATTGTATTTATCTGCTGCATTAGTTGCATTCAGCAAGCTATCTTCTTGACTAAAGATATGCTCGTGAGAATGCTTTATTTAGAGCTGGAATACTCTGGAAGTGAGCGACCCTTCGGCCCTTGTTGCACATTATTAGATTAGACGAGTTTTTCCCAGTTCCTTTGTATCAGAAGAAACATGCAGCAGACCCAGAGACCTTTTCAATTTCTACAATGCTCATCTGACTTATTAAACAGAAATATCTGAGAGCCGAGAAAAAGCACACATACTTTGAACAAGCAATGTGCAAGCAAATATGTTATTGGAAAAGAATCGTTGACTCAAGCAAACAGTTGAGGAATACGAAATTCAGAGAGCTCGTTTACAATTTAACATATTTTCTATTCAGGGATTCTTTTTTTCTTTTTTTATTCGAAAGACTGCCCTTTGGCATAAAATGTACAAAGTAACACGAGAGGCTCATCACACATAAATGAACAAGTTGCACTCATGCATAAAATTTAACAAGGATCGGTGGAATGGTCCATTTATCCACCCTTGTAAGTCCGGAGGGCGACCGGGACGGTGACCGGTTGCTCTCAGATGACGAAGGCGTGCTTGCTCCAGGCCCGCGCACGACCAGAGCAAGTGTGTCACGTCCACTGCATTTATTGGAGCGTCACAAAAGGGGCATGTGGTTCCATACGCTGCGCGGCAGTGTTGCGGCCAGTGGGCGGTCACTGCTGGCGTAAGAGCAACCCCGACTCGAAGTCTCCGAAGCGCCACCTCCTCTAAGCGAGTAAGCCCACCAGGGAGGTCAGAACCACACGGTGGTATAAGTGCTCGTGTGGTGCGTCGGAGACATTCCTTTTGGCGTAGCAGTTTTCCGCAGTTATCTTCGGGGAATTGCGGCAGCGGGTAAATTATGGCAGGCGAGCGACTGGCAGAATCCGCCTCTAGCTGACCAGACAATGCCGCTCTTGGAACCCATTCGATGCGTATCGTTGTGCCGATGTTTCTTGCCAGCTGATGGATGGCATCTGAAAACACCGTCGATCGGGCCACGCGACGGATGTCGCGAATTGCTTCCGTAGAATCGGTGCGAAGAACAAGCTTGGAGTAGCGCTCCGCTTCAACAAAACGCCTCAATGCGTTAAGGCCGTCCTGTATAGCTGCAAGTTCAGCGAGATATGCCGGTGGTTCAGGGTCAGCTGCATACGTGCATGTCTGTCCTGCTTGTGGTATTTTTGGGCGCACCAGTGCGGTGTGAACCATGCCATTGGTGATGCTGGCATCGACATATCCTACAAGGATATCCGGTGTGTTGTCGGTGCGATTAAGACGGGAGACCATCGCCGTCGCCTGGCGAGGAATCGGGCGATGAACCATTGCAGAAAACATCCTTTGCAATGAATGAACAGGCACTTCTTTCACAAGCAATTGTTTGGCACATTTGGCAAACGACAGCATCAAAAGGCAAAAACATCCGTGTACTCAGATTTAGGTGCACATTTAACACCATGTTGAAAAATTATCTCAAAGTTCTCCACTGCAGCTTGATTCATGGTTTTACAAATTTGAAACACACAAGCTCTTGTAATTCGTGGACGCAAGAATTCCTAAAAGGCCTGATTTTCTACAGCCATATCCAGCTGAGTCTTCGGAAAGGCCTCTTCAGTGTTGGATGTTCCCATAAGGCAATGTATGCACAAAGATCAATGTCTGCACCGCGACGACATTAGACATATCTGCTATCTGGAGGATGTGCTTCGCATAGCACCATACAATCGCTTGACGTCATGCTGTGGTCGAGAAGCACATCACCAATAAGTTGTCAGGAAGCACAGAGGCCCTGGTGACAAAAAAGCGACAAAAGAATCAATTTTTCAATTTTGTGATTTTTGTTCTCTTCATTTCATGTGTCAGTGTCAATGTGCATCTTACCAACATCAACTACTTTCTCAGGGAAGACATTCACACACTGCTAAGCCTGATCGCTGTGGAAGGTACCGAACTGCACTCCAGCTAGCAGCAGATTATCACCATAATGTCCAATAACATATTGACCACAATGATGTCTTCGTCTTGCCTTCCTCCAGTTGCCTTAGTAAAGGCATCGCTTTTGCGCCATGTGTGGTTCGATTTCTGAATGGCTCTGCCCTCATCACCGCCGCAAGAGCAGCATCAGAAAAAATTCTACTTCAGCAAAGTGCCACAGTGGCATGCTCGACCAACTCAGGGCCTGTATCTGTGACATACTGCTTCAGCATGACTCCTCCCAAGGCCCTTCTACTTGTGATACTGCTTCTCCCTCGCGATGACTTGAAAGCTTCACAGATGCAGCAGCTGCTTGTATTGTTGAAAAAGCTCTAAAATTCCTTCAATGTATGTTCGTCGAATTTGGGCCAAACTGCAGTTGCATTTAGACAGATCAAACATCTGTAGTGCACCGATGCTCGTACTCAAGCTGAGGGGAAAATAATGCAAGCAAATGTCATGGACATGCTGCAACAGAAAGTGATCCGACCCTCAGATAATGAAAAGATGGTTCCATGCACTTTTGATTCGCTACAAGACTTTTTCAGCTTTTATCTACACTCCCGTTACTGACAAATTCTCATACATGAAGACAGTAAAGAAAAACAGCAGTTCCCACTCCCGATGGACTATGAATTCACCGTAATCCCTTCCGGGCTAGGCAATGCACCCGCGACCTTTAAGTGCATGATTGACACCATGCTATGTACTAGCCTGAAACGGAAAACTCGCCTGTGCTACCTGGATGGCATTGTGTTCCTCAGCATCTCTGACACTGGTCCTTAGCTCAACATGGAGAAATGCCATTTCACCAGCAGGTCTATTAAGGTCCTCTGTTATGTCATGAGAAAGGACAGCATACTTCCTGACACTGAAAAGATTGCTGCAGTCCTTCACTTTCCTCGATCTGAAAGTCTGGTGGAACTTCCTTGGCCTCACTTCTTATTTCCACTGCTTTAAGCAGAACTTTGCCTTCATATAGCTGCACGTTGTGGGGATAGAGGCATGCACGCATCACCATTGCAAGGGCATTTGCATTATTCTGCGGTCCCGCGCTCAACCGTTTCCTCTCCGTTCTATCCATTCGCTATTATGCTTGCGCGCCAAGACGGGTGGCACTGGAGGCGCCGGCACGTCTGGTCTGCTCGCGCGCCCGGCGGCGTATCACGATGTGGCGCTACGCGTGGAGTCTTGCGAGACGTTATACGCGCGCCGCGGGATGTGGAGGAGAAATGGGTGACTCACTCTCTGGCAACCGAAAGGTAAGCACGCTTTCGTTCCTCGTCCGCCATCTTGCTCAGACGGAGTCCGCCTGCAGTGATATGCAAGCATTGCTGGTGAAATTCCGGCGGTGCTTGGCACTGTCACCGAGCGAACTTGGCTGTACTGCGCTCGTTCGTCACAAGATCGACACGGGCTCCCATGCACTGGTTCAACACAACCCTCGTCGTGTTTCCGCTTCTGAATACGCTGAGATCAAAACTCAGGTGGAAGACATATGTGGTGTTTAAGGATGCTCGTCACGATGTCTGGTGAGTTCGGACGAGAAAGGATTCAAGCGAACGTGTGAGAGGGAAAAAAAAAACTAAATAAACTTTATGTTTCACACTAGAGGGGAGAGTAAACAAAAGGTGGGGAAGAACAAAAAAGACTATAAACACAGTGCTACTCCACAGCCTTAATGCGACATATGCTGCAGTCCGCCCTGAACAAAATAATGTACAACATCCGGCTACACTATCATGCAACGTTCTGCATGCGAAGAGTTCTCGTATAAAAAAAACGAAACAATGCCTGACAGTGGTGGTTCAATGTCCTCCCGGCATGGTGCGCTGGTCGGAGCAAGCGAGGGCAGTGGTGGCACAGTTGGTCGTCGCGCAGTGGAGCAGCCGTTGGCACACGGATGTGCTACCGTGTGCAGTGTCGGTGAGCAACACGTCACAGCCAATGACTGGCCGCAACTCTCGGGGTTCAGGGCCAGTCTCAAACCACATATACAGCACTGGTTAGGCCTCGTTCCCAAACCTGCCCCGGCAAACTGCACCCTGGCAGGAGCCACTTCGCAGGCCTCGTCCTAGAATCTGGAACAGGCCACCGGAGCCGGAACTGGCAGGCGCATCCTGGTCCAACGCCCACCTCAGGGACGATGACCGGGGCTTTTCCTCTCGAGCGGAATGCAGTTTCGCCTGTCTGCTGGCTTCCTTGCTCGAGCTCCCTGCACGCCCCGTAGCCGTCGCTTGTCTTCCTTTTTCTTTTCTTGTTTTGCTGCTGCCTCCGTGCCACCTGCCCTCCGCTCGTCTTCTTCACTTCCGGTTTCTTGAATTTCTTGAGGTTTACACACAAATATTGTGTCCTTTCCTCGCAACATGTTACAGCGTGACATCATACCTTGCGCCTACAGTCCTTGGTCCTCGCCAGTCGTTCTCGGGAAAAAGAAGGATGGCACTACACTATTTTGCGTAGGCTATCACTGCCTAAACAGCATTACTAAGCACAACGTATACCCCCTTTCGTGCCTCGACAATGCCTTAGACCAACTTTACGGGGCTAAATATTTCAAGAAACTCGACCTCCTATCCAGCTACTGGCAGGTCAGTCTTGATGAGAATGACGTGGAGAAGACTGTTTTAATCACACCAGATGGCCTCCATCATTTTAACCGCCTTCCATTTGGACTCTCCAATGCACCTGCCACGTTCCAACAACTAATGGACCGTGCACTTTGACACTTGAAATCGTCAATGGCGTTGGTGTACCTTGACGACATCATTGTTTACGCCCCGACGTTTCCAGAACACCAACAGCGACTGGAGCTTGTCTTGTCTACCCTAGATGATGGTGGGCTCTCAATCAAACCCTCAAAGTGTTTCTTTGGTTACTCCGGGGTTACTTACTTGGGTCACGTTGTGAGCGCTCACGGAATCAGCTCTTATCACTGAAAGTTGCAAGCTTTGGCTAGTATTCCACCTCCAACAACGGCGAAAGAAGTGAATGGGCTGTGCCTCTTATTTCCGTTATTTTATTCCTCGCTTCGCCGCTCATTCTGCACCCCTCAACAAACTCCTGAAGAAAAATCAGCAGTGGCATTGGGGTCTCTACCAGGAATCAGCCTTCCAGAACATTAAGGCGGCCCTAATGACTTCACCAACACTAGCGCATTATCAGGACAATACCCCTAGCCATCATCCACACTGACACCAGTGGTGTTGGCCTTGGGGCAGTTCTTCTTCAGCCCGAATCTGAAGAAAACTAGAAGCCTATGCCAGCTGCCGACTCAGTGAGCCAGAGGGTCGGTACCACGCTTTAGAACTTGAGTGCCTCGCGGTGGTCTGGGCCATTGAGAAGTTTTGCCCTCACATCTATGGCAAGCACTTTACTGTTGTTACTGACAACGTTGCACCCCGCTGGCTGCAAACAAACAAAGACCTAAGTGCCAAGCTTGCCCGGTGGGCCCTCACCGCAGACTACCTTTCTTGCAACCCTGTCGTGACAAACTACCCAGTGCCGGCATTTGCAGTGCTAGAACTGCAAAGGATGCCAAACTCTGTTGCCAGGTGCCTCTCTGGTGATACCAGTACAGATAAACACCGCCTCGCGAGACTCTCATCAGCTTATACAATCAAAGGTGGCATACTGTACCATCGACGCACGGGAAGCGAGTTTTACGTCTCCGTGGTGCCTGTGGCCATGCGACCATCCATACTTTTTATTTGCCATGACGCCCCCTCCGCTGGCTACATGGGTCAGCAGGAGACCTTGGCTTGCATTAAGGAAAAGTTTTGGTGGTCTGGTATGTGCGCCGATGTCAGGCTCACAAAGTAGTTACAAACCCATGTCCTGTGCCCTTACAACCCATCACACTTCCCAACAAACCTTTCGATGTTTTGGGCGTTGATCACATGGGCCCATTCCCTCGCACCAAGCATGGCAACAAATTTTTAATTGTGGCCACAGTCTACCTGACCAAGTGGGTTGAAGTACGCGCCGTTCCCAACTCTGCAGCCACCCATATTATGACCTTTATAAATGAGTGCCTCATATACCGGCATGGCACGCCGCAGTTGCTGATTTCCATCTGTGGCATGCCATTTATGTTGCAAGTCTTCAAAACATTCTTGTCTCAATACACCATACTGCAGCGTCCCCTCAACATCCCCAGACTAATGGACTTGTTGAGCGCACAAACCGCACCATAAAAGACGTCATTTCTTCCTATGTCTCCAGCGCACACGATGAGTGGGATGACTATGTCGCTGCTGCAGTTTTTGCTCTAAACACATCCAAACAGGAAGTCACACGTGAAACGCCATTTCAGCTGCTCTTCGGTGGACGCCAAGGTTACCACACGAACACCTTCTTGATTTAGACACATTGTTGCAAGAACGCCCCGCAGTAGTGGACTCCAGTGAGACCTTGCAACAGGCTCTCCTTCGAGCTCGACTTGCAATACTGCATCACCAGGCACACTACAAGAAATGCCCTCCGCAAAGTCGTGCTAGCTCTGTCCAACCGGGCGATTTAGTCATGGTGCATCGGGCACTACGTTTAGCTCGGCACTGCAAAAAAATTCTAACCCCAGCTTTCTGGCCCTTTCCGTGCGGTTGAAGCTTTGGGACTCGTGACATTTCATTTAGCCTCTCTTCCCAAACTTGGTGGCAACCATTGCAAAAAGAAGTTTTCCTGCTCATGCCATCCAGATGAAACTTTACGTTCCTCGTGAAAGATGCTCTGAACTTTTGTCTTATTCCTCAACGATCTTGAGGGGGAGAGGGGGTGGGGAATGTAAGGGTGACAGAGAACGCGGCAAATAAAAGCAGTGGAAGGTCGGCTGGGAGAGAAACAGGACGAGGAAATCGGACTTTGTAAAGGCGATCGCTTGAGCTTTCGTAAAGTAATAGTGCAGTCATTTGTGTCTTGTGTTTGGCTCGTTACAATATATATATATATATATCTCAAAAAAAGTTCTTCCTGGCTATCGGGTAAATATAATATCAGAAAGACACAGTGACAAACATAGAATTTATTCTGACGTTTCGGCTGGAGGCCAGCCTTTTTCAAAGCATCTTCCCTGAACCTCCACGTGTTGTCTACAGACGGGTGCGAAATATCAGAGACATTGTAACGTCATCTAAGGTGAACACTCCTAAATTCACAGGCAGCGGCCCCTGCCACAAACCTAGGTGCAAGCTATGCCCGATGATGAATAGAACCTCCACAGTAAACAGCACTGCGTCGCCATTCTTTTACCAAATAAGAGGAAATTTTGACTGCGACAGCTCAAATATTGTCTACCTTCTTGAATGCACCGTGTGCAACGCCCAATACATTGGCCAAACTGAGATTCCATTCAGGATAAGAATAAACAACCACAGGGCACACATAAAGACCCTGCCCCACCTTCCTCTATCCAAGCACGTAAATGATCTTAGTCATCCCTTCCATACATTCACAGCTGTGGTGCTCCAATCTGATTTCAAAACGCATTATGACCAGGAGGTTCGCGAATCTTACCTTATTCACAAATTCAATACTGTGTCTGGTGGCATCAACGAAAGTACAGGCCGACTATCTTGCTTGCCCTGTCAGGCAACTAAACTAATTAACGACGCAAGCGACTAAGTGTCTTTAATATTTTGTATTCCTTCTTATCATTATTGTTGTTGTTGTTTCTTTAGGGCTCCACATGCAAATCTATGTGCACTATGAACTGCCGGAAGTCTTATATTTCCTCTCTTTTTTGCTTTCTATCTCTTTTTTTTTTTTCTGGTGCACATTCATGGCGCTCCTGTTGAGATGCAGAAATGATGGTCGATTTCATTCTGTACTTATTGTTAATTTTTTTGTATGTGTCCTGATTCTTTCTCATTGCATTCATTTTGTTTGTTACCTCGCGATATTTGGTTCCCCATCATGTTTATTCCTGTCTTTCTCTTATTGTTGTCTGATATGTCTTGCTCATTTCACACTGCACGCGCACAAATGTCTTGTGTGCCCTCGGCGCTCACTCGGGCAGTGTCTCCTGTTGGGATGCGGAACTGATTGTCGATGTCCACCTGTTTTATTTTATTTTATTCCTATTGTTAATTTCTTGTTTGCTCTGATTTCATTTATTTTCATGTATTATCCCAGGATATTTAATTCCCCATCATGTTTCTTGTTGTCTTTCTCTCATTTTTATCTGGTTTATTTCACTCAGATCGCGCCACGCGCGCAAGGTGCAGATATGTATTGTGTCCCCGTGGCTGAACATCGTGCACTTTCGCTAGAGAACGGGTTCCACGGAGTATGACTCGTCAAACTAAACGACTCTTCTTTCTGTGTGATGTTTTCTCTTCTTTTATTCTTTTTTATTTTTCTCTCTTTTTGTGTGTGTGTGTGTGTGTCTGTGTGTACATGCCTTTAACGAACCAAACCATTCAAGGTTGTTCGCGGATGCGCTACATTTCTTTTTTCTTTCTTTTTTTTATCCTCCATTTTCCGTGAAACACGGCGCGGGGGCGATCCTGTGAACTATACTGGTACCGACTGCGCACAGAACAACCTGTCTTTCCCCCGTTCCCCCGCCCCTCCTCTCTGTGCTCCCCACACAACAACGACATTTGGCTTCAGCAGTTCCGCGCTGCACTGCGAGAGTTGCAGCACCAGGACTCAGCACCCGTTCTTTATTATGGAGGCGCCGTGGGGACGCAGACGTCATCTTGGACTGGCCTTTGCTTCCTGGACACACATCTGTATCCCAAACACCCCCCCCCCCCCCTTCCTTTATTTTATTTTATTTTTTTGTGAGATCCCCCCCTTCCACCCCCCATTATGCATGTTCGTGAAGTGTACTTAAAGACCATGCACCCATGAGAAACTTTCATCTTTGAAAAAGGCTGGCCTCCAGCCGAAACGTCAGAATAAATCCTATGTTTGTCACTGTGTCTTTCTGATAGTATGCAGCTTGCTCTTCGTCTCCCCATACAAAAGCGACGTCATCTCTCGTGAGGCGAGTTAAAGGCGATGCAATGCGAGCGAAGTCTGCAATAAATCGCCGATAATAAGCGCAGAGGCCCAGAAAGCGCCTGACGGCCTTCTTATCTGATGGTATTGGAAACTGTGCGACAGCGGCAAGTTTTTCAGGATCCGGGCGGACCCCTGCATGACTGACGACGTGACCGAGAAACTGTAGCTCCTCAAAACAGAAGTGGCATTTCTCCGGTTTCAAGGTGAGGCTGGCAGATCGTATTGACCGCAGAACCGCTTCAAGCCGTTGAATGTGCTCTTCAAACGTTGTGGAAAATACTATAACATCGTCGAGATAGACTAAGCACGTTTTCCACTTCAGCCCAGATAGGACGGTGTCCATAAGACGTTGAAAAGTAGCAGGTGCAGAGCATAAGCCGAAGGGCAAGACTTTAAATTCGTACAATCCGTCTGGCGTGACAAAGGCGGTTTTCTCGCGGTCTCTCGGGTCTACCTCAATTTGCCAATACCCACTCTTCAAGTCCATTGAAGAAAAGTAACGAGCGTTTCGAAGCCTGTCGAGTGAATCATCTATGCGGGGGAGTGGGTATACGTCTTTCTTTGTCACCTGATTCAACTTTCGATAATCCACACAGAACCGCAGGCTGCCGTCCTTCTTCTTGACTAAAACTACAGGAGAGGCCCACGGGCTCTTGGAAGGCTCAATCACGTCGTCTTCAAGCATTTTGGCTACCTGCTGCTGTATTGCCTCGCGTTCTTTTAGGGCCACACGATAGGGGTTTTGGTGTATTGGCCTCGCTGTGTCCTCTGTGATTATTCTGTGCTTCGTAAGAGGTGTGCGACCAACTCTTGAAGTTGACGCAAAGCAGTCTCGGAAGTCGGCTAATAACGCAAGAAGTCGTTCTCGCTCGTGTTGCGGTAAAGTAGGGCTTATGTCAAGGACAGGTGCTGGGTCTTGTGCAGAGGCTTCTCCAAGTAAAGGAAAGCAGCCACGAATATCGGCGACATCGTCATAATAGGCCACAGCAGTGCCCGTTGGTAAGTGCCGTCGCTCGGTACTAAAGTTTGTTAGCAATAGGTTCGTGTGTCCATCGCTGACATTTACAATCCCTCGAGCTACTGAGATGCCGTGTGTAAATAATAACGAAGTGACTTGTTCTGCAACTCCTTCGCAGTTAAACGGTGCGTCGCATCTCACAGAAACAAGCACACATGACCGAGGCGGAACGACTACATCGCTGTCGATTACCCGAAAGGAGGTGCGTTTTGGCGATAAGACGTCAGTTAAATAAGGGCTCTTCTGAAACGTGACCAAGCGGTCAGGAATGCTGATTATGGCTCCATATTCCCTCATAAAATCCATGCCAATGATTAAATCTCTGCAGCACGTTGAGAGAATCACGAAGGTTGCCACGAAGGAAGAATCGCCTATGTTGACCCTCGCGGTACACCTTCCGGCAGGCACGAGCAATTGACCACCTGCCGTCCTGATATGAGGTCCTGTCCACGGCGTTTTAACTTTCTTAAGTTTGTCGGCAAGTCCTTGACTCATTATCGAATAATCGGCTCCAGTGTCGACTAAGGCGGTCACTTGCTGTCCGTCAACGGAAACAATAAGGTCTGCGCTCACAATGTCGTCGGTATCAGGGTTTGCCGGCTTCACGGCTTTCGGCGGAGGATTCGTAGGGGGCTTTTCGTCATCTTTTTCCCGGTTTGCAACCTTACCCCGAGAGGTCGCCGCCGTTAGTTTCCCCGGCGTGGGCTGGGCGACCTTCTTCCTCGGAGGTCGGCGGAAGTACGTCCATTCGGCGGTGTGGGTTGGGCGGGAGACGGAGAGCGTGACCGTCGGTCAAACTCGGGCGGGTGGTACGGCGGAGAGTCGTTCTGAGTGCGCGTTACAGCAGGTCTTGAAAACTCGGCGTCATCGCGGCGTGGCATGTAGTCGTCACTGGTACGTCGGCTGTCATACCATGACCGAAGAGGGCGAAATGGTGTTTCCCGATACCAACAGTAGCGGGAAATATGGCCGGCCCCCCCGCAGTTAAAACATAGGGGCCGCCTATCCACAGTGCGCCATGTGTCCGTCCTCCGATTTTGTGGACGCCTCCAGGCTTCTTCTTGCGGCGGTGACCTAAGCGCGGTTGACGGCGGCTGGTGGTAGGATGGCATCGGCTCAATGGGTGGATGCCTGACAGCTTCCTGCGGCGACGGCCAAGGCGTTGCTCTCTGCGGCTGGCGGTACGGCGGTATGGGCGTAACAGCTAGTGGACGTTGGACAGCGTCGGCGTAGCTTACGGGACGCTGCTCTTGACCAGCATCGCCTGCAGAAAACGCTTGCCTAATTTCATCGCGCACGATTTCTGCTACTGACACCACAGGTGTGCTCAGTTCCGGTGATCGAAGTTTCTGAATCTCTTCACGGACAATCTCCCTAATTAAATCCCGCAGCGAGCACTGATAGTCTACAGTCATCGCAGCAGCGCTTAGAGGAACGCCGGTGGACAAGCGATCGTACTGCCTGGATCTTAGATGTAGGGCTCTTTCAATGCCAGTGGCTTCCTTAATGAAATCGGCTACTGTACTCGGGGGATTGCGTACAAGCCCGGCGAATAGTTGTTCTTTTACTCCATGCATCAGGTAGCGCAACTTTTTGTCCTCGGTCATGTTAGGGTCTGCTCGACGACAGAGGCGGGCCATATCTTCAGCAAACATGGCTACACTTTCGTTGGGTTTCTGTACCCTCATATCTAGTAGTTGCTGAGCACGGTCCCGCCGGTCGACGCTCGCAAATGTCTCAATAAGCTGTCGTTGGACATCATCCCATGTGTGGATGCCACCTTCGCGATTTTCAAACCACGTGCGAGCACTGCCGTCAAGGGCGAAATACACGTGGGCGAGTTTCTTTTGCTCAGTCCAGCCATTGACCCTGGCAACACGTTCGTATTGGTCAAGCCAGTCTTCAACGTCCTCATGTGCGCCACCATGGAAGCGATCGGGAACCAGTGGTTGAAGGAGGGTTACCTGAGACAAACTGTCGGTAGAGCTGGCTGGTGGAACTTGAGGAACCTGCGCACGGCTAGCGGTCGCCATTGGCAGAGGTAGGCAGCGCCTGGACGAACTTTCCTGATGGGATGTGAGCTCAGGAGCGAGGCCTAGCAGCCGCCGGCTGTAGCGATGTACAGGAGTGCTGACAGGAGATGGGCTCGATGAACGGCTCCCAGGAGGAGTGCGGTGCATCAGGCAGGGTGGTTACCCAGCACCTCCACCAGTGTCGCGGTACAACGCGAACAAGAGACAACACGTTCAACAAGACAACGAAAACAGCCTGTTGAAGCCACCAGATCAGAAAACGGGTCTTCGTCTTCTTCGCTCTCGAATTCGCCCTTGACCCACTACCCGGAGTTTATAATCAGGCATATCGTCATCGTCGTCTTTATGCCTAGACAGGATGCACGCGTCAATATGTATATATATACTGACGAAGGCTGGCCCACTGACGAAGTGGTCACACTGACGAAGGCTGGCCCACCAGCCGAAACGTTTCACGACCCATTAAAAAGTTTTAACGTACGTCGTGCTTCGCTTACTCTGTGTGTCAACGGAGCCTGTGCGCTTTTTTCCACTGTCTCGTCTATATATATATATATATATATATATATATATATATATATATATATATATATATATATATATATGTGTGACGAACCGCACAGGGACAGTTCGGAGTAGTGACGAAGGAAGAGGTAGACGAAGTGTGGAATAAACAGGGTTCGTACGACCGCCATGTCTTCTGCGTTACACTAGTCGACAGGATATACCGTGCCCTACATCATGACATCATCCAAGAAGGTCCTCAACATACTCCGGAGCAGCCAAGGACGTCCCTTTCGACAAGTGGCTACGTCTCTTCGAGGTGAAGGCGGCGGCCGCTGCATGGACGGAGCGAGACAAGCAGTGCAATTTCTCCGACTACCTTGAAGGTGAGGCCTTCCGATGGTACCTTACCGAGGTGTTTGACACGGATGCGTCATGGGAGAGCCTCACTACATGCATGACGCAACGCTTTGCCAGTGCCGTCGCGGATCCTTTCCATCAGTTTATCCATCTCCGACTGAAGCCAGGTCAGAGCCTTAAAGATTACTACGATGAAAAAATGCACATGGGACGCCTTGCTGAGCTAAAAGACGCGCACCTTATATCGGGACTCATCGACGGTCTTCCCGCCGATATGGAAATGGCTCTTGCTGGACTTAACACGCCTACTCCAGCTACGTGGCTGTCGGCTGCGCTACGGGTTGAGTCCACCATGCAGCGACTTAAAACACAGCGCATATCAGGTCAAAAAACGCAGATAGACCAAAACAGCGGTTATGCCCGTCGGCGTCTGCCTAATGCGCCGGTACGAGCACCTGCGTACGAATGCAGGCACTGTGCAATGGATGGCTTGCCTCGGCAGATGCACTGGCACAGTGAATGCCCACGACGCGCAAGCATTGCCGCCCTCGCTACCAACCAGGGAAACGAGGAGGGCGACCCAAAGCTCCTTTGATTCAATTTGATGCTCTCATTAACGGGTACCCTGTCAGTGCCACTCTTGATACTGGAGCCACGATTACCTGTATCAGTGAAGCGGTGCTGGCAGCTCTTTACCTGCAACTAATGAGAGATTCATGCATCACTGTTCAGCAAGTCACATCATCTGTCAAAACTTTGGGTCGCGTCTATCTTAAGATACAGATAGGAAACATCACAAGGCAAATTCAAGCACACATTTTAATAGGCATGAAGAACAACCTACTCCTCGGCATGGATAGTGCCTGTGTCTTCAACTTGTCTCTTGACCTTGATACTTCAACTCTCCGCCAAGGGGATGACGTCCTCCACCCTCGCCCACAAGCCCTTTCTGCGGTTGTCATGGACGCTTGCTTGCAAGACATTAAAGTTAACGATATGGTGCACCTAAATGAAAATCAGCAGTTGGCATTGAAGCACCTTATCCATAAGTACGTGGATATTTTTTCGAAATCACAACTGACATTGGGTGCATCACTAGTGAAACCCACCGCATTCGTCTCACCAACAATGTTCCGATCCACAGGGCACCTTATAGATGCTCAGAAGCCGACAGCGTCGAAATGGACAGACAGATCAACGACCTTCTCAAGCAAGGTGTAATACGGCTGTCTACGTCACCGTACGCTGCGCCGGCACTTCTGGCAGAAAAAAGGGGAGAAGGACGCACGCGTTTCTGCATAGATTACCGCAAGCTAAATGCAGTAACGGTGCCTGACTGTCAGCCCATCCCTCGAATCGACGACATTATCGACTCTCTCGGAAAATCGACGTACTTTTCGACACTAGACATAACATCGGGTTATTGGCACGTGAGGATGCACCCGGAAGACATTCCAAAAACGGCATTTGTGACACGTACCGGTCACTACGAATGGCTCGTCATGCCTTTTGGTCTCCGGAACGCTCCAGCCACTTTCGAGCGGGCTGTCAAGTCTATCTTGACCAAATATCACTTGACCAACGTCACGAACTACTTTGACGACATAGTTGTCTATTCCGACACCTTTGCCAACCACCTTAAGCATCTAGATGCCGCTCTAAGCACTTTTAAAAGTGAAGGCGTTCGACTAAAATTGAAGAAATGCCACTTCGCACAAACTTCCATTGAGTACTTGGGACACAAGGTTTCAAATGGCATGGTCACTCCGAAAGAAAGCAATGTGGAGGCAATCCTACGATTCCCGAAGCCATCACGCCCAAAAGATTTGCAACGTTTTCTCGGTACTGTCAATGTCTACCGCCGGTACATCGCCCACTTTAGTGAAATCGCTCATCCACTGACACGCCTGCTTAGCAAAGATGCCACTTGGAACTGGGACTCCCATTGCGAACTGGCTTTCAATCAGCTTAAGAAGTGCGTAACGGAAGAACCCATTCTCGCCATATACGATGCCACCAGACCTTGTGTGCTCTACTGTGATGCGTCCAACAAAGGTATCGGCGCCGTTTTGAAACAGGTGGATGATGAAGGTAGAGAGCGTCCAATTGCATACCACTCCCGCAAGCTGCTTAAGCATGAGACGAATTATGCCATCACAGAGCTTGAATGTCTGGCAATTGTTGATGCCATCGATAAATGGCATTGCTATCTGCATGGAAAGTCTTTCACTGTGGTCACCGATCACGCAGCGTTGCAGTGGCTTAAGAACATTAACAATCCTCGAGGTCGTCTATTCCGATGGTCCTTGAAGCTCTCAATGTACGACGTAAACATCAAGCACCAAAAGGGCGTTAACAACATCGAAGCCGATGCACTGTCTAGGAACCCTATTATACAGCTTCTATCTGCTGAGCAGCTGCGAGAGCACCCGGATGACAAGCCGCGATGCAAGCACACCAGTGAAAACGGAATGATCATAGTGAAGCGCAGAGGGATACGAAAAATCTACGTTCCTTTTGCTCTCCGACCTTCCCTTCTTCAAAAAGCCCATGACGCCTTCGGCCATGTCGGAGTAAAGAAGACGCTACGACTTCTCTCTCCACAGTATTATTGGCCTGACATCGTCACTGACGTTTCCGAGTATGTGCACCACTGTGATACTTGCCAGCGCTGCAAGAAACCGAAGACCAAACGCTTTGGTTCCCTGGAGTCGTTACCACCTGCGGAACAACCATTTGATCTTCTGGCAATGGACACCATCGGAGGTTTTGCCAACTACGGTTCATCCAAAAGATTCATCCACTTGGTCGTGGATCATGCCACTCGTTACATGTGGGCATTTGCACACAAGAATCAGACCTGCGACGCCTACATCTCCTGCCTAAAAAACATATTCAGTGCTGGAAAACCTCGCAAGTTTCTTTCCGACCGCGGCACACCATCTTATCCCTATCTGCTCTCCGACGTTGCCGAAAGTCTGCAAGAAGCTCGCGCAAATGCGGTCCGCAATTCCTTAGCGTATCACCAGAAGAACAAACTTATCTACGACAAGAAGTTTCTTCCATCAGGACTTCAAGTGGGGGACTGCGTTCTGTACGAGACACCCTAGCACCCCAACCACGGCAAACTCAGTGCCGTAATGGAAGGACCGTACACAATCCTAAGACATCTCTCCTGTAAATTACGAGATCGACCGCAGCGTGTGTCCCCTTGGCCGCTAGACTGACATTGTTCATGTCGGAAGATTAAGACGCTACCATCCACCCCTATATCTATGCCTATCTCGGAGGGAGGGGGAAGCGTGTGACGAACCGCACAGGGACAGTTCGGAGTAGTGACGAAGGAAGAGGTAGACGAAGTGTGGAATAAACAGGGTTTGTACGACCGCCATGTCTTCTGCGTTACATATATATATATGTAATTTGAGACACTGCAAGGTGAAAAATTCCATGCAGCCAAGTGCACCGATTCAAACGAATGTGTTGAACAAAAGAAGATTTTGATCCCAATTGTGTGCAAATGAAGAGTGTCCTCCTTAAACAGAAATACCTCAAAAGAATAATTGATTGCACTCTCACTAGAGCCAACATGCTTGACCGCACCAAAATATTTTAAAAGTTGTCTGTTATGGAAAATGAAGCTAACTCTGCATCAGTTCCAAATGTGTCATCTATTCTCAGGAAACACAACATTCTTACTCAGTGTGATCGGCTGAAGCGTTTGTTTGAAATACCACCTCACATCGTATACCGAAGAAATACTAATTTACGTGACAAAGTCAACATTAAACCCAAGCCATTGACTTGGCTGTGCCCCATGCGTAAACCACGCTGCCAGATCTGCCCTTAATTGAGAACCACAAAAAGAGCAATGAGTACGATGTATGACATATCTATCAAAACCAAGGGTACCTTTACCTGTGACACCTGCAATGTGTATACCCACTCGAATGTACTAAATGCTGTCATCAGTGTCGGTCTGACGGAAACACCTTTTTGGATTTGTTTCAATAATCACAGGGCACATGCAAAGTATTCCTGTAACCTCCCCCTATGTAAGCATGTGCACCTTCCTGGTCACTCTTTTAATGACTTAGAAGCAACCATATTCGAATCAGGTTTTCAGACTCTCCATGACCGGGAAATTTGCCAGTCCTATCTCATATACAAATTAAATACCTCCATGCTGGGTATTAATGAAAGAATGGGCAAACTCTGTTTTCCTAGTGATTAGAAAAACTCCTTGATGAAAAAGCCACATTCCACTCCAACACATTTTTTTTCCCTTGATATCTATTTTATTTATTTTATTTTATTTTTTGTGCTGTACACTAGAATTATAATTTCTTGTGCTTGAAAGTGGTTTTGCCTTTCTGCCACCTGTGAGTGTACCGTAACTTATGGTGGCCTATTATGTCTTCTGCACGTGCATGTATGAAGACCCCACATGTTCAAATATGTGCCCCCATTCAGTGAGCACAGTGTGCTAATTGACAGTGGCCTGCAAAGTGATCTCACCCAACAACAACCCCTATGTGCGCTCGTGTGCGAACCCCACACGTGGACACCAGCATTTCCGTTCCGTGTGACAGCAACCTGTGACATGATTTCACCCAGCAACACCTACGTGCATTAATCTGCTCTTGTGGGTCTCGACCGGAACAAATTGCTATACCAGCCGATGGCTTAAAAACGACAGGACTCTGTAACCATACTCACTGTGATAAAGGCCGGTCTACCGGTCACAACGTTAGTCAATAAATATTTAGTTGTTATTTTTTGTTAATCATGGATATTTGATATCTTCTCTTACAAATATTTCTTTGGGTTCTGCGTGAATACTCCTTCTGACTATATTGTAACGAAGATGCCAAGAGGTTGGCATCAGCGGCCTCACCTCCGGAGGTTGCTGGACTCAGTTTTCCGTGTTCGCACGGCTAGGTGAACGCCGTCGCCGAGCGTCACGAGGAGGCACGGGGCTTGGCGATCGGTATCTAGCAGGCGACGACGAGCGGGGTTCGTGCCTTCGATGCTCCGATGAATAATCTCGGCCCGCGATGAAGTTCTCTATCTCTGCTGGTCGCTCACCAGGCCTCGGGCGGGGTGCATTTGGCGGAAACCCACCAAGGCCTACGCGTCGATAGGGACACATCCTGTAGACGTGGCCAGCCTCTCCGCAGTGGAAGCACAGGGGCCTGTAATCAGGGGCCTGCCAGCCTTCGCACTTCCTGGGCCTTGACTCATCGACGAACTGCAGACTGCGACGCCTGAATACTGCTTCGGTGTATCCGGGGTGTGTGACATTTGAGGCGACGTACAGCGACGGTCATTGTATGGCTTCCGCTTAACTAACCCGAGCTTGTTCCTGCGGTTGCGGTGCCTCGTAGCTGGGACGTACGTCGCAGCGTTGAGGTACTTCGTAGCGTTGAGGTACCTCGTAGCGTTGAGGTGTCTCGGAGCGATTAGGTACCTCATAGCCTGGAACTTGAACTGCTTGCCGAATTTCGTCGCGCACAATCTCCGCCACAGATATTCGCGGAGTCGGCGCATCGGTTGACCGCATTTTCTGCAGCGTTTCTCTGATCACAACACGGATCAATTCACGCAAGTCCTCGATGTTATTGCACGCAGGAGTCCCATGCGAAAGTTCCAGCACGCTGCGGTTGTACTGCATGGTACGCTCTCGAAGGGCCCTCTCCATTGCTGTCGCTTCAGTCAGGAAGCCCGTAAGTGTTGCCGGTGGAGTTCGCACAGGACCTGCCTAACTCCTCGCATGAGATGTCTGACCTTCTTTTCTTCCGTCATTGATGCATCCGCACGTCTGAAGAGGCGAGCCATATCTTCAGTATATGTCATGGCACTCTCGTTCGGTGCTTGAAATCTAGACTGTATCGCCAGCTCTGCTCTCTCCTTGGTGTCGGCGTTAAAGTATG
Source organism: Hyalomma asiaticum (assembly GCA_013339685.2). Lineage (NCBI taxonomy): Eukaryota > Metazoa > Arthropoda > Arachnida > Ixodida > Ixodidae > Hyalomma > Hyalomma asiaticum. The sequence goes on from CM023486.1 coordinate 120,236,242, forward strand.
CGGCGATCAGTTGGCGTCGAAATTCGTCCCATGTAGTCAGTGTCGCTTCGTGATTGTGAAACCACGTCCTCGCCGAGTCTTGAAGCGCACTCGCCGCAACTTGCCGTCTTGTTCCATCCGTTGCACGTGGCGACCCGGTCGAAATGGTCCAGCCAATCGTCAACGTCTTCAGTAGGATCACCATGGAAGGCAGTCGGGTTCTGCGGCTGGCTGACAATGTACTGCTGGACCGGGGCAACACTGGCAGCGGGGGTCTGCGAGTTCAGGTTCATCATCCGGGAACGATCAGGCAACAGACCGTGCTCAGGTTGAAGCCCTTGTAGACGATGGCTAGTGTGTACGTGTACAGGGGTGACCTCACCGGGACCGCTCACAGTAGTCGAGTCAGGAGTACGCTGCGTCTCCGGCAATGCTATCATTTACCCCGCACCTCCACCAGAAAAATGTAACGAAGATGCCAAGAGGTCCAACGAGAAAAGGCCAGAACCTTCTTTAATGGCGGCGAACCGTTCCCAAAAAAACCACGTGCGCCAGAGCGTTCTTCGTCGTCATCTCCTTGGCGATCGGTGCCCATAGTGGGTAGGCAGCTTACTGCGCGTCAGTATATATGAAGTATGAGACGTAGCACTTCAGTAATACAGTTAAACCTGGATATAATGAAATTGACAAATTCCCGGAAAACTTCGTTATAAAGAGGATTTCGTTATATGCAGGTTCGGTACGAAAATTCGAAAAAGAAACGCTTAAGTTAGCAAAAAGGTAACAGACTGCAGAGCTCACCCAAAACATTTATTTTGGGCGAGAAAACATTGACAACTGAGACCACTTATGTGACAGCTTACAATGAAGGACCGGCTATAATGTGGTTTTTTCTGATCTCCGTTTGCCCTCCCATGGAACTTAATGTATATGCATAGCGCTTATTGTGCAAACCCCCCCCCCCCCCCCGCCTCAATTACCGTATTTACTCGCGTAATTTGCGCACTTTTTTTCACGATTTTAGAGCTCCGAAAAGGGGGTGCGCAAATTACGCGGATATTTCGCAAACACGTTCGAAATAACGTATAATATAATGCAACGTGCGCGGTAACTCCTTTGGATACGATCTAACGTAACACTGCAAAACGTACGGCTGTTCCACGGAAGGCGCAGCACGTAGAAGTGTCTATGAGCCGCTGATGGCTGCCAAGATAGCGCTATCTCGGCAACCGACAGCCGAGCGACACTAGCCCCCCCCCCCCGCCACGCGTCTTTTCATGCTTGTTAAAAGACGGGCGGGGCCTTTCCTCCCCGCATCGACGGCAGGTGTCCCGATCGGGGTGATGTTATCACATCGGCCCTCGGAGCGACGGAGATAGGCTGGGCTCGTTTGATATCTGCTTCAGCGGTTTTCTTCGCCCCCACTCGCATGCTTTTATTCTAGCGACCGTACTTTGGGCTTCGGGGGCTTCCGGAGAAAAGAATCGGAAAAAGGGGCATCGCACTCGCAGCCCCTTTTGCGAATGACTGCGCTTGCCTGCGCAGCGAGGGGCCGGCCGCGCGGCTGTTGGTCCGTGCGTACGCGCCGGCGAGCTGGGAACGGGTAGTGCAAAGTATGCGAGTTTTTTTTTTTTTTTTTTTTTTTGTGCTAAGCTGGCTAAATATGAGGGGTGCGCAAATTATGTGGGTAAATACGGTATATGCGGCTGCCAGGATATCCCGCAGACAATCGAGGTAGCCAGCAGGCTTCACAAAGGAAGTGCACAGTTCGAAAAGAGCGCAGCAAATCGCCGTGAAGGAGGAAGGAGCGAGGAACGAATGAGCGGAGGGAGGAAAAAAAAAAAAGGAAAGGCCGCGGAAGCAGCCCGTCGCGCGCGCGCCCAGTGAGGATAGGATTTCCAAGGCAACGGAGAATGCTGCTACGGCCGTTTGTCAGCTGCGAACGCTCAGCACGGAACGCGCGCCCGTGACCTCCAATTTACCGCTGTTTGCCTCCCAAATTGAACTTTTTTTTTTTAATCATTTCACACGCGCTGCCCTTGAATCACCCCGTGAGCGCGATTTCTTCCGCACCCGATCCCTGTGCTGTCAAGGGCAAGCTTCCCGTGACGAGCGCCGCCCGCGACACGCGAGCTAACAAGCGCTGTCACCGAGCGTCAGGTTAGCGAAGTGAAGCGCAGAGACTTGCGCAATAACCAAAAAGGTGGCGCAGTCGGCACGTTAAAAAAAAAAAAAAACTCGTTTTTTCTTTTTCTCTCTTAGGCCGGCGCGGCTCGGCGACATCAACTGGAAAAGGAGCGTGCCGGCTTGGCGCGCTACGCCAGCTGCATCAAGCGGCTGCATCAGGTTTGAAGTGAGGGGGAAAGGACACACCCGCGGCGGCAAGATCGCCGAGTCGAGGGATGCAGGCCGGCCTCGCGCACGCTCGCACGCACACGGGCGCTCGCTCTCGCTTCGCAGTCGCCGTGCCTTCAAGTGCGCCAAGCGCGACGCCGCTGCTTCGCATTCCGTCGCGGCGGAGAAGGTGCTTCCGGTTGTTGCTCGCGCAAAAGTGACAAAATTTGGGCAAATAATCTAGGTTGTCCGCGGAGAAAATTCGTTATTTCGAGGGGGTCTCCCGCTGGCACTTCGTTAATAGAGGTCTCAAATACATGTGCTTCTATGGAGTAACGACGGGGAATAGAAAAACTTCGTTATATCCAGGAATTCGTTATATGGAGGTTCGTTATAAGCAGGTTTAACTGTATTCCATTTATTTGTCGGCGCTTCAGTCAGAGCCTGACCTTTATCAATACAATATGCTCAGAAACAAAAGACTTTAAAGATAACACAGAACGCCTGCATAGCGTCCTCATCAGACAGCAATAGCCACCCCCCATCATTGACAACGCAATACAAAAAGCAGCTAACCTGAACCGCCACCAACTCCGACACAATCAGAAGAAATAAAGCCAACAAGAACGGCACAACCTAATTCTCACATTCACAAGGCACACGCCAAATGCTAACAAATTTCTTAAAAAACACTTCACCTAATTTCCTTGTGCAAAGCAACCGCCTTAACAACCTCTTCACTATTCCCCCTAAAGGGGTGTATTGATGCCCAAAAAACATCAGGGGCTATGTTATACACTCGAAAACAAGCAGAACAACACAAGTCTGTTGCCAACCCTGTGGAAAAAGCAGATGCATGGTGTGCAAACACATGCAAACAGGCACGATAGCCAAAAACACAGGCTGCAATTTCACACATTCAGTCCGTGGCGACGTTAACTGCGACTCACCAAACGTGGTCTAGCTGTTGGATTGTGGGGTCTGCCCTAAACAATACATCGGACAAACTGATACACCTTTCCAAATCAGGTTTGACGACCACCAATTACATGTGAAGATACAACCAAACCTCCCCCTCTCCAGACATATTAGATCAGAAGGTCACAGTTTTGATTCAATCAGGGTAACACTGCTGCAAGAAAACCTCCGCTCTCCCAGGGTACGCGAGCAGTGCGAATCACGTCTAATTCATGAATTCCGCACACTGGAAAATGGAATAAATGAATATCCTGGCGCTCTTCCTGCTGTGCATATATTAAAAAGAGAATAACACCAAGAGATATTTAGCATCAAAGTAACCAATAACCGACATCAAAACAGTGTTGCTTTATGCCAGAGCCGGCGCTTTCGGTGATTGTACCTGTTGTCCGTGTCAACTTGAGATATGTGGCACTCTGTATAACCTCTTCCGTCTTTGTCACTAACTTTTCAACTGCTGCATTTTTCTTACAATCGTTTATTCAAGTATTTTTCGTACATCATTCACATACCTTGCTCCCCCTTTTATGGATAACACCGTTCATACAACAAAACATCAGGCTCCTACCACATGTACTCTGAAAGATACACATGGATTCTTTACTAGACTACAGGAATGGGCTTAGAAGGAGGAGGTGCCCTGTCATCCCACTGCAAATGGACTAGGTGAACACGCTATCAGGGACAATATCCAACATTTATAGGTGGTAACCTGGAAGCAGTTGTACTCCTCCATTCGCCGCATCTGGGAGATCAACTGATCTGCCTGCAAATATAAGCCTTGGAATTGACAAGGACATAAAGCTTACGGAACCAGTTTGTCAAGGTATCGTGAAGAATGAAGAGAAATTTCGACAAGAGCCAAAATACCGTGTTACCAGCGTTGAAGTCGGTTACCTCGTGTTGGTAAGAACGTGGTCAAGCCTAAACACCACATATAAGGGACAATCATGGAGACAGCAAGTAAACAAGGACCCTTGAAGACTGTATGGTATGATGGCCCCAATGACGCCGTGGAATCTATCACAGATGTATTCAAGTACCATACCAGGAGGGATGCAACTCGTGCTGAGGGGAATGAAGCAATCCCATGGTGGCCTGCAGGTAGAAGAAGTCAAAACAAGACAAGGGGCTAGAGGAGGAAGCGAATAAAGAAGAAGCGATATAAAACAAAATGGAGTCTATGTCATGCAGCTACCAAGTGCCGTTTAATTACAGTACTCTTGGTGCTTTCCCATATTAGCTTTGTGACAGGTGAATGGCACCATGTCACTAATACTGGATAGTAAGTACCAGAACAGAAAGCTTGTTTTACTGAAACATGTTTTCAGAATACCGCTTGCCAGCGGTATTCTGAAAGCAACATGACGTGATCAATTGTAGGCAAGCAACATGACGTGATCGATTGAATAATTGATTGATAGATTTTTCATGTGAACTGGTTCGTTGATTAGAAATAATACAATTCTCATGATACATTTGATACCATAAGGTCCATGAGTTTTGAAAAAGTGGATTTCGATAAGGAAGCCCACATTTCATTTAAAGGGTAATGCTTGCACACAATATGGATTGATGTTCCTATGATACCTTGAGGAAAAACGTCTTGCACCTCCAAAACGACCACGTAAACTGATGTGGCACCTGTCTGCTGTTAATTCTTATCTTTTTTTGCTAATTACAACCTGTCCATCAGTCATTATCATTAAAGGTGCTGTTTCATATATAAACGGTTGTTTTATTTGGAATTCCCGTGCGCTAAATTATCAGTTGTATCACTTGTGAGGGATAAGGACACCGAGACAGCACCCATTCTTGGGCCACCTGTTCTATCCCGTCCTGCATCCTTGTTTATGTGCCCTGCTCTTAGCGTGAGCGTGCAAGCTATGGCGGACCATTACACTTAGCCACGCTGCGAGCTTAGGGACCTGTAATCTCAGGTGGCCAGCACTGACTGTTGCACACTGGGCAGTCTCGGCTTCACCACAGTATAGCTTGGACAACTGCGAGCAAATCCTTTGGAGGCCTGCTCTGGCTGTGTCGCGGCAGTCGTCCTAGGACTTGGTCTGGGCGTGACTTGATTTGCGACACCACCAGAGGCACCTCCCGTGGGTAGCATTGGCACTGACATGGTGCCTGACAGTCTGGGCCACGTTGCCATGTTGCGACTTGGTGAGCTGCTAGAATAGTTGCTGGCAAACAGCTTTGATCGAATCGGCTCGGTCTCTGGTTTTCTGACAAACTTTAAGCTTTGGTGCGTCGTGTGCATCCCCTGGCCACTTCAGGACGTGTGTGGTGGTTCGTGGGCCCAGGACTCAGACACAGACAGCTAGGTCACAGACAAGGAGAACATTTATCGACAGGACGAGACAGCACATACCTTTCACAGACAAACAACGCGACACAAGCAACACAGTCTGAATGCTACGTTCAAGCAACTAAACGGCGCGTCCTGCCTGACGTGACGTCAGAGGTCTGTTGACACCACTCACAATACCGTGGATCTTCAAGGCGGCGCACGCTGCCATCAGAAGAGGAGGCACGAAGAGTCGTACGCGGACACAAACAGATACCGAGGTACCCACTCAGGAGAGCGTTGGGGTAGGATTCATATCTGACGTGGCACCGAGGCCACGCCCTCAGCAACACTTGCGCCAGACGGCAACACGGCACCGTGACCACGCTCTCAGCACGCGGTTGTGCGGCACTGGAACTTGCGCGGCACCGTGACCACGCCCTCGGCAGGTGGTTGTGCCGGACTCGAACCTGCGTGGCACCGTGACCACGGGTCGGTTGATGGTCCTGGCCACACCACTGCTCCAGCCGCTCGCCCTGGCCCGCTCGCTCGTCCACCGCAAGAACAGCCAGCAAGGTCCAGGACACCTGCCACAGGAGAACGCCCGGTATGTCCCGGCTGGTCTGGTGGCACCAGCTCGGTCCGTCTGTTCCCCTGGGCCGAATGTGCCACCGCTCGGTCGCTGGTACGCTCGATCTGCCGTCGGCGTTCCCAAGCACCGAAGCCCACGCGGATCACGTGCCGCGTGCTCAAGCACGCACTCTTCATCTTCTTCGCTTCTAGTGCGCCGAAGAAACACTCTCCCACTACAACGTGTGAACGCGCTTGCTTGCTTGTTGGCGGTCGCCCTAGAGGTAAAAACTGCACGTAATTTTGGTGTAGCATGCAAGTCATTTTTTCTGTCAAGACATGTAAGCCTATGTGTCTGTTTGTTTGATTTGATTTTCCTTTAATAAGTGCCTATGTATAGCGAGCTAGTTATATGCTAATAAGGATGCCTGTTTACAAGAAAGGTGTATATGCGTGTTCTGTGTATTTATATGATCGTTTTTGTTTCTTTCCTCAAAGTTGACGTGTACATTCTGTATTACACATTGTATTGGGCCGGCCACTAGCCACTTTAGGCTGTTGGTCCGAGTAATCATTGTATCTCCATTATTATGTCGTGAAAATAAACTTCCACCGACCTTCCTTCCTTCCTTTCGCTTTGATAGCATGGTCGCTGGCAGGCTCCTTCTGTGGCTCAAGGTAGTGGAAGTTGGGGATGTTCTACATGCTATGGAGCTTTGCCAATCAGAAACTATGTCAGCAGTGGTAGACTTAGACTGCACAACCGTTCAATAAACTCGATAACCTCTGCTTCTTTCAGTGAGGCGCTCCTCTGCAAGAGGAACAAATTTCACGAAGTCAGCGGATCCGAGTCCAACTGCTCTGGAGGTGTCTTGAAGCCGGTATTCCTAGACATGCCTTGCTCGTGGAGTTTGAGAGCGTCAGTCTTGTTAGCCACATCTACGGACAGCGACGGCTCGTGAAGCAGTGAGCCATGTATGACAGGAGAAAGTAACCCCATATGTCCACGTGATGACAGGCACAAGGACCTTGTCTCCATCTGCCGTTGTGATGTACTCTCGGGCTGTGGAGTTTCTGCATGACTAAGCGAGGCGTTGCCCAGCAAAGGGAGCATGTCTGCCCAGTAATTGAGGGAGTGAGGTGTCTGGCTTCAACTGTTCAAAGGGCATCTTGACGCTTGCAACCGCAGACAGGCCCTGTCTGTGGGGTTGGAGAGCGTCCTTCTTGTTTTTGGGGCCCATGGACAGTGGTGGTTCCTGGAGCAGTGACAAGCCCATCATGACAGGATGTCCAGCTGACAAGCATGACGAACCTGTTTCTGTCTGATGTAGGTGAAAAATTCTGTCCGCAAGGGGTAATGTTTTTCTAGGCACAGCCACTGCCACAGAACTCGAGACGTGCAGCGGCCACCAGGTCAGGCAGTTGGCGTCTGTGCAGGGCAATATATGACACTTTCTGTCGAGGGGCTGCTTGGTGCACCAGCAGAGTCGTCGTGTCGTGTCTGGCGAGCCTCGTCCACGTTCGAGAGGCGTTTGGCATGGCCGCAGGCTCGGGGAAGTGGGCCAAAAGCCATGATGAACTTTGTGTTCCATACTGGGCAGGGTTTCTGCCATATGACCTCGTAATTCTGCCATGCCTTGGCGGCATCTCGAAGGTGGTTTAGGGCCACACTCCATTTTCGAACGTCCAACCAGCCATATTGAGTGCCGAGAGAGTTTATGTTGTTGATCCACAGGGCGTCATCATCCTGAAAACCATGGAACTCCGGGAGCATGCCTACATTTGGCAATGGTGATGCCACAAAGAAAAATACAAAAGTTACCATGGTGAAGATGTTGACTCGCTCCGACAGCAATGATATGGCCTGCACAACGTCGGTCAGGTGACTGACCGAGGCATTCGAGGAACCAGGGTTGGAAGCAGCGGAGAATACGGCAAGAGCGGTCCTCACGACGGTGGGATCCATGCATGAGGGAGCTTGGACAGCCTCCCAAGCAGCTGAGGTACAGACGTATTCTGTGGCGAAGGGTCCTTGCTATGGGAAGTGTGAATGGCATACCCCGGGAACAGGAGCCCCTGCGCTGTTTTGGCTCAAGGTGGTAGCGCGGCGCCGCTGTTTTCCAGCCCTTGGGACACTGAGGAGGCCTGGATGCCACCCCGAATCGTGCCATAGGTGCTGCCAGTGGTGGAATAGTTGCGGGCTGCATAATCATGGAATCGTGGACAGTGTTCCTTGAGGGGTGTGCCCACAGCGCTGATGACCCTCGAGGACACCGTTATGATCCGTCATTGGTTGACTGCGGCATTGTGAGGAATAAGGACACAGGGACAGCACCCATTCCTGGGCTGGCTGTTCTATTTCGTCCTTCGTCTTCCTCCTCGCCTGTCTGCCCTGCTCCTAGCACGAGCGTGCAAGCCACGGCAGAGCTCTGCTATTACACACTTTATAAATACATTGTGATAGAATGGACCTTTTCCTCAAAGGGAAGGGCACCACCATTGCCGAAATCAAATGGTGGGTCATGCCTCCTAGCTCCTCCACCATGTAGCATAGAGCATCACGGAGGCATCAGATTGTACTTATACTTAGGGACGACAATACATCAGGTGTCACCCATCACGTCGTGCACTGACCACCAAAAAACTTGGCATGCATTTTGCCACTGATGCTACTCATGCATAGACTACCCCTATAGAAAGGGTCCATTAACTTCGGCCACTTTCTACTGTCTTGAATTCCACAGAAGAAGCTGTCAACATGGCCGTTACTTTCCTCCTGTGTAGTCTTCAACTTTCTGGGCCATGTCAACGCGTAGTGTCATTTTGCGCTCTCAGCATTTTAGAGCAATGTTGTGTGAGGCCAGAATGCTCAAATCTGTGACTAAGAGTCATGTGAATTGCACACCAAGGTGCTTTGGGTGACGGTGAAAAGGCACCTGCACCAATCCCGCGCCGACGTGCGGTGAAGGCAAGACAAATGGGAGCTTTGTGCAGGCATGTGGTTGTCAAGCTAAAAAACATTTCCACCTTAAAACAAACATTTCTTTTTAAAAACTTCTTGTGGGAATTGCCAACAAAGGGTACTACACAACAAGTTAGTTAATTATAGGCCATATTTTTACTTGGACCGCTGTATTGCGAAAATAATGGCTCAATATGGGACAAAATGTGGTTTTTACCAAGTTTCTCGCTATCTAGCCACAACATCTCTGCTTTATAAGTTAGCAATATATTTCTCTTGTTTAATCATCAGCATTATCATCAGCCTGTTTAGGTCCACTGCAGGACGAAGGCCTCTCCCAATGATTTCCAATCCACCCTATCCTGAGCAAGTTGGTTCCACTTTATGCCCGCAAACTTTTTAATTTCATAGCTCCATCTAACCTTTTGCCTACCTCTGTTGCGTTTTCCCTCTCGTGGTATCCATTCCGTCGCTCTTACTGTCCACCTATTATCCTTCCTCCTCATGACATGTCCTGCCCAGGTCCACTTCTTTCTTTTAATTGATAAGATAATATCGGCTACTCCTGTCTGTTCTCTGATCCATTCCACTCGTTTTTTATCTCTTAGCATTACCCCTATCATTTTTCTTTCCATTGCACGTTGCGTGCTCCTTAGTTTCATCTCTAGTTTTTTTCGTTATTCTCCATGTTTCTGCACCGTACGTTAGTACTGGGAGAATGCAGTGATTGAATACTTTTCGCTTTAATGAGAGCGGTAAGTTTCCGGTCATGATTTCGTAACGCCTTCCGAATGCGCCCCAGCCCAGCCTTATTCTATGGAGAATTTCGTTTTCTTGGGTAGGAGTTCCCAGACATACATATTCGAATGCTCAAATCTGTGACTAAGAGTCATGTGAATTGCACACCAAGGCACTTAATATAGGAAGCAAGGTCGATACTGTTATATTTCTCATAATAATGTCAGTGTTTTTTACTAAAAATGGCTAAATATGCTACATTTTGCACCTCTTCATCGTGGCCAAAAATATTGTAAATTGAAAAATAGATGGCCAGACTATAGATAGCAGTCGTGAAAAACTTGCACTTAGAATAAGCAAAGAATTGTGCCATAACAATGGTGTATATGAATAATTTTGTATAAGTTTACTTGTGCAATGCAGTTTTACTTTTCTGTGCAAAGCTTTTCGAAGCACTTTCACTACACCAGAAAATTTTTTCCTGAGAAATGTTCCTCGAATAATTGCTTTACACACATGCAGATCTAACAGCAGGATACATACATACATGCATACATACATACATACATACATACATACATACATACATACATACATACATACATACATACATACATACATACATACATACATCAGTGAGCGTATTTCACAATAAACAGTCTTTAGTAAAGCCTGCCCTTTTACTCTTCTTGTGTGTGTTTCATTTGCACCAAGTTCAACAGTTCTCATAGTCTTGGGACTCTGCAAAATACATTGCTCCCTGGACACAATAGGATGATGCCATTGATCCCAAAATTAAAGGCCTTTAGCGATTGACCTCATATAGAGCAGGGTGGGCCATTTTTAAAGTAAAATTTCTTCTTTTCTGGCAATACCTTTTCACATACTCAGTTCGTGGTGTTAAGATGGGAACAGCTTTCCAGCTAAACTGTTGTGGTGGGTGGCACCATACAAAAAGTGTGTTCAACTTTTGTAAATATGTTAGCTATTTCGAATTGCTTGTCAATGTCTCTTGAAAGTCATAAGATGAATTATTTTGCAGGATGGTTTTGGCAAGGAAAAAGTGTCATTTAGGACGCTCAGGCCTGCAGTCAAGGAATCCAACAAAACAGCTAAGATATCTGTAGACCAAAGCAGCACAGATGGTGAGTGAAAAACAAATTTTAAAGAGCATTAGTGTTCACAATGTACTGTGGTTTCATTACAGCTCTATGCTGCACCAATTTAACTAGAGAGAACATAACAGAAAAAGGCAGCAACAAAGAAGTAATGCACTTAGCACTCATCCAGTATATTGTGCTTCTTGTTTTTCGGCCATGCCTTTTATGCTGTGTTCCTCCTGGTTACCTACGAATCATCTTGACGACATTGTAGTATTGCTGCACAGTTTTTTGCATTTGGGATGCAAGTGATGTCACATAGGGAAGCAACTTAATTCAAGAATGTGCTATGAAATTTTTTAAGTGCATGTTAATGAATGCTGCTATGATGAAAACAATGGCATTGGTGAAAACAAAGGTGTCAGCACAATGTGGGTTAGAAAAATAACCACAGGTCTGAAAACCAAATACATCATTGTATAGATAGGCCACCTCTGTCGATTGTGATGTATTTGTCTCTACTTTTCACCACCTTGAACAGCCCATCATACGGGGGCTGCAGTCGACGCTGTATGGCATCGTGCCTTAAAAACATGTGAGAGCAGGGGGGCTGATCACGCTGGACGATGCAGCAGGTGAAGGATGTGGGTGCATTTTGGGACAAACCTACAGTAGGAACTCTCGGAGCTGGCACATGGACTGTGGGAGCCATTCTACTGCTTGTGCTGATGTAGTTGTACTCCTGTCCTTGAAATGCTGTGGCTGTATTGTGGGCAATCATTAGGCACTTCTGCTTCATGTCTACACACTCATCATCACCTAGGTCTCATCTTTATCTGTGGTGGGTTGTCATCTAGTCAGATCTGTGCCTTGGAGTCAGCCATTCTCCGTAGCCTCAAGGCTTAATAAAACGGCGTTAGTATTGCCACTGCTTCACAAGTGGTGGAGAGTGCTCTTCGGTTCTCCGTCCTCTGCCACCCCGGTCTTCCCCCTAGAGCTTCGATCAGGACGCCGACTGTGTCCGCTGCCCGCCGTTATGTCGCAGCCAACAGACACTTCTACTTCACCCACCTCGGCTCCAACAGCTGCCGCCCCTCATTGTTGGGTTGATAGTGGCCACCAGTGTGATCCGATCCTCACTTATTCGCTGGACTTCACGGTGAAGACGTGGAGGATTGGCTTGATGACTACAACCGAGTAAGCGCAGCCAACTGTTGGGACGATCCGCTTAAGCTTAAGCCATGTCCATTTTTATCTCATGGCAAAGACCTGGTTTTACAACCACCAGGTTGACTTCACGGATTGGCTTAATTTTAAGGAGCAGCTTAGACAAATTTTCGGCACACCGGCTGTTCGCTCCACTCCCCCCCCCTCCCCCCTTGCAAAAAAGATTCCCGTAAACAACACCACGGCGAATCATATACCTTGTACATACCTTGCCCTTTGTCAATGTGCGAACTCATCCATGACCGAATCAGACAGGGTTCGGCACATTCTCAAGCGCATCGGGGGTATCGCCTTCAATGCATTGGCAATCAAAAACCCTGAAACCGTCGCCGATATAGTTGCCACCTACCAGCGCCTTGACGAACTTGAATCCGTGCGTTTGCAACCGGACACAACAGAAGCCATCCCTACTGCCGATTCCTCCTTGCGCGCGATGATCCGCACAATCATATGGGAGGAGATCCAGTCCCTTGGCTTCCTACCAGCTTCACCACCCCTGCCTGCTTCCGGTGACGTTTTGCAAGACGTTGTAAAGGCAGTGTTGGTGTCCATGACTGGTGCTGGGTGCGCGGATCGTCCAACAACTCACCCTCCACCAACATACGTGAACGTAGCTGCAAGTTCGCCAGCCATGGTTCCTTCTATGCCTCCAAAACCAATGCCAGTCCACATTGCCTCTATGACTACCGGTGGTTCCGCTCAGCCCGGTTATCAGCAGTGGCGCCCGCCTCGTCCTATATGCTACTACTGCGGATATGACGGTCACATCGCGTGGTTTTGCCGCAAGCGTCAGCAAGACGAGCTCTGCTGTTACGACGTGTACAAACGGGATGACTATTCCGCCGGACCTACTTTCCAACGCCGTCCGTATTATCCTCCTCGACGCCGTTCTCCATCACCACCTGCAGCGTCCGCGAATGATCCTGCCTACCGTCTGTCGAGACGCCACTCCCCATCACCTCTTCGCCGGTCTATGCTGCGCCCTGCTTCTCCCTTCTCCAATCGCCGTCTGGAAAAATAATTTATGCAGCTTCAGGAGGGAAAGCTGCGTCAGACAATGGGACAGAATTTCCTCCTGTGCGCCCGTGTAATATGATATTGGTTTCTGTAGATGGTTTGCTAGTTGACGCTTTAATCGACACTGGTGCTAGCGTATCGGTTATTCATCGCGACAATTGTGTTGGCGTCTGCGGAAAGTTACTACCCCTTATGACGGAATTACAATACTTGCTACTCAAGGATCCACTATTCGGCCTACTGCTATATGCACCGCCTGAGTTTCCATTGATGGACTTCTACATTGGATACCATTCGCCGTACTATGTTCGTGTCCCCAGCAGCTCATCTTGGGATGGGATTTTCTTTCTACAGCCTCCGCTTCCATCTGCTGCCGGCAACGGGTTATCCACTTGACTGACACCAGCTACTCACTCCATTTTAATGATGCACCTCTTCACTTTCTTGCTGCACAAGACACTGATCTACCACCTCGCCACCAGAAAATCGTGGCAATAACGTCCGATGTCATTGACCGCAGTGACGTGCTCGTCGTACCATCTCTCCGCTGTCTCGCAAGAGGGATGGCCTTTGCGTCATGGCTGGTTTGGTTTGATAATGGCCGTGCCCATCTATGCGTGACGAACACGATGCCCGAAAAAGTTCTCATACCTAAAGGCACTACATTGGCGCGTGTCCCTGAATCAGAATCTATCTCAGTGCTTTCCTTTAAGTTAACATCCTCATCCTCTGCACCGTTATCTGTCGGGCATGAGCGCATGCGCGAGGCCAATGAATAGATGTATTAATCTATGTTTTTTCATTGGCCTCGCGCATGTGCTCATTGTCTACATTTGCTATAAAGGGATACTTGTGTGGTTTTAATAAACATAGTTGGGGTAGCACCCGTCCTGTGGGTTTACTGTAGTGTCTGCATCTAAAAAGTAGCGCTGAATATTTCAATCAACAAGATCACGCGCAATGATGTATACCCCATGCCTCGCATAGACGATGCCTTGGACTCCCTGCAGGGTGCTAAGTACGTTTCGACTCTCGACCTGCGTTCCGGGTACTGGCAAATACCTATGCATGAGGGCGATAAAGAGAAAACAGCGTTTTTCAATACCAGATGGGCTCTATGAATTCAGTGTCATGCCGTTTGTCCTCTGTAATGCACCCGCAATGTTCGAGCATATGATGGACACCATTCTCCATGGCTTGAAGTGGAAGACTTGCTTGTGTCATCTAGATGATATTGTTATTTTTTCGTCAACCTTCCCTCAGCATCTGCACCACCTGGATGAAGTTCTCACATGCCTTGCCAACGCTGAACTTCAGCTAAACAACAAGAAGTGCCGCTTCGCAAGCAAGACAATCACGGTGTTAGGACACATTGTCAGTCAGGATGAAGTTCGCTTTGATCCTGACAAGGTTTCCGCAGTTCTGCACTTTCCTCGTCCCGACAAGACCAAATATCTGTGCAGTTTGCAAATCAGCTTTTGACTACCTGAAGCGCGCTCTCACCTTGAAACCCGTACTTCGCCATTTTGACGAAAGCGCACCTATTCTCCTGCATACGGACGCTAGTGGTCACGGCATTGGTGGCATTCTCCTACAGCGAGATGAACCTTCACGAGAGAGGGTCATTGCTTACGTAAGCCGCGTTCTGACAAACGCCGAGAACTACACCATCATTGAACAAGAATGTCTAGCCGTTGTTTGGTCCGTGTAAAAATTTCGACCTTACCTTCACAGGCATCTTTTTGCCATCGTGACGGACCATCACGCCTTATGCTGGCTTTTGACATTGAAGAACCTATCTGGGTGCCTTGGTCGGTGGATTCTACGTCTACAAGAGTATGACTTCACTATTACCTACAAATATGGTAGAAAACACCAGGATGCAGATGCACTCTCTCGGTGTCCACTTCCTGCAACACACTGCAGTGGGCCTTCAACCGTCTTCTGTGCCTCTCACAAAATCCGTCCTCATCCACTGCATCGTTAGCTGCTGTGGACCTGGTACCGCCGCATGACAACACATTATTCCAGTCTCACCAGCTTGCAGACCCTTATTGTCAGCGCATCATAGCCTGCCTTCAAGGAACTTCGCGCCCACCTAACGGCCACCTTCGTCGTCAGCTGGGACAGTTTAAGATCGCAGACCACGTCCTGCACAGCCATGTTTACCACCCTGACGGCCGACGCTGGGTGCCTGTCCTGCTGCGCTCTCTTCGGCGTCAAGTCCTTCAGGCTCCTCACGACGATATGACTCTGGTCATCTTGGTTTTCATAAAACCTATGACCGCATCAAAGCTCGCTTCTATTGGCCAGGCTTGTCTGCCAGTGTAGCGAGGTATGTCGCTTTTTGCGCCCGTTGTCAGCATCGAAAGCTCCCTACAACACCACCAAGCGGACAGCTGCAACCGGTTCCGTGTCCGTCAGAACCATTCGAAGTCGTCTGCGTTGACCTCTGTGGTCTCCTTCCTCTGACTGCAAGCGGTAGCCAATGGATCGTGACAGCCGTGGACCATTTGACATGCTACGCTGAGACTGCTTGTGTGCGTTTAGGTGTCAGCTTCTTAAGTCCCTGAATTCATACTTCAATCTTTAATACTCCGTCACAGTGCTCCTCGCGTCGTCCTGAGCACTCGCGGAATAACATTCCTCTCACAACTAGTCGACGAAGTTCTCAGAGCCTGTGGAACTATCCACAATACAACTTCCAGCTACCACCCGCAGACTAACGGCCTAACCGAGCGATTTCACCTCACACTCTCCGACATGATTGCCATGTACATTCAGCCAGACCACAAGAATTGGGACAAAATTTTGCCATTTGTAACTTTTGCGTATAATACGGCTGTACAACGCACAACCGGGTACTCGCTGTCCTACCTCGTCTATGGCCGCTCGCCCTCTTACTTTCTTGGTGTTTCTTTCTTCATGACACCTATCAAAGAGCCTTCACTGACCTGTGAAGAATATGTGTCCCGTGTCCTGCATTCTCGCCAGCTTGCTCGCATGAGCACTGAAGCTAGGCAACGTGACCGTAAGGATCACTATAACGCACATTGCCGCGTCGTGTTCTTCAGCCCTGGTGATGAAGTGCTGCTCTGGACACCAGTTCGCACCCCTGGCTTATGTGAGAAGGTTAAGTTTCGGTTCATCGGCCCCTACACCGTCTTGGCGCAGACCTCCCGTCAACTACTGCGTGGCGCCTGTTGTCGTTCCAATTGAACGCTGCTACCGTGCTACCAAAGTGGTCCACGTTTCCCGTATGAAGCCTTTCACCCGGCGCTCTCCGTCCCCTTAAGCTGGCCGCTCTCGTGCGCAGGGAATCAGTGTGGGCAATCATTAGGCACTTCTACTTCATGTGTACATACCCTTCATCACCTAGGTCTCTTCATCTTTATCTGTGATGGGTTGTCATTTAGTCAGATCTGTGCTTAGTCAGACCACTGCTTCACAGTATTAATAATCATGACGATGTGCTCTGCCAGTGGCTGCAGCAGCCAGGGTAGATGACTCCCATGCCCTTCAGGAGTGCAGCTCGCAATCAGCAGGTCATCCAGGTATACCTTGCAGAAGTCAAGGCCTCAAACAAAGCCCCCCCCCTGAACCATTTAAAAGTCTGACCTGCATTCTGGCCCTAAGTCAAATGCATCCATAGAAATTTGAACGTTCCAAATGGCATCATTATTGAAGTCTTGGGAACATCCTCTGGTGCTTCAAGTATCTGATAATGTGCTCAGACCAAATCTGTTTTTGAGAAGATGGCAGGAGAGGAGGTCGTGGGCATGCAGCACTGGGTCGATCACTCTGTTCAGTGCTAGAAGGGTGGCAGTCACCTTCCATTGGTTTGGGGGACCATATGAAGAGGTGACGTACATCAGATGCACAAACACCTTTCGGGCTAGCCGCAGCTGAAAGGGGCCGTGGCTGCACGGAGACCAGCAGTCCTGTGGTTTTTATGTGATGCTGAACCTTGTGCTTCGCTTTGGCAGATGCCTGTGGCTGTCACACCAGCTCTTGCACTATGGCCATGAAGCACGATTCTCTTGATGGGCTGAGCTAGGTAGGGCTGAGAGGAGAATGCCAACACGGCTTGCCTTGCACTGCTCCGCAACAAACAGTATCCTGAAACTGTTTGTTGCAAACATCGAGCAGTAGGTTGATGTATTGCAGAGAGTCTGCACCCAATACTTCACATCAATCACTATGAACACCCACTTAAATGCTTTGCTGAAAGCAAAGTACAGCGGGACTGAACGATGTCCACTGTTTCACTGTATTGATAGCTTGCAGTGGTTATGTGCTAGGGTTCTTTGCTTTGGTTTGTGACGCCAGTATTACGCTCACCTCGAACACTGTTGTTGCAGTCGATAATTAAAAAGACTGAGGGATAACTGAAGGCAACGTAGTAGCACTGGTTGCTCTCTGTTCTTGCTGCGGCAGTTTCCAGAGTGTGCACAGAATGGAACATTTCTGAACTGCCGATGACAACAGCATATCTTCTCACACTGAGGTTGTGATAGTGGCTTGTTTGACTCCTTTAAACCTTGCTCCTTCTTGCTTGTGCACAAAAGCTGACAGCATCTTGGTGAGTTTGGAAATATCGTCGTGTATTTCTTGAGGCTTGTCACGGAACTGCTGTACTTGCATGGCAGCTATTGATGTGGGCGTAGGGACCACTATCAGCCGGTCGGCAACCTTGGTGACTGCAGGCAGGTCTTTCTGCTCTGCAACCCAGCAGATACTTATTGACAGCAGTTTTTGCAAAGAGAATTCACTAAATAATGCTTCAACTGGAGTATTCGTTGTTTCACCGAGCAATAGTTGCGTGTGCCACAAAAGCTGGCTGGGGGTATGTATGGTAGTCCATGTCTAAGTCGTAAAGCAATTGCTGTGGTCAGTGTGATTGGCAAGGAACGGGGGGGGGGTGCAACTCGGTGGGCTTTGCATGTGCACTTTCAACAGGAATGTCAATAAAAGATCCCTTATTTCACTGGCTACGGCCATCGGCCAGTGCTTACGATGTCATGGTATTTTGTAAGGTCTGCTGTGATGTGTCGTGCTGCAAAATGTGATTCAACTTGAATAAACAAGAGTGTGGGCTTCTTACCTGCGCTCTGGGGGCATCTTACCGTTGACTGAGGAGACTGTTGGTGTGGCATCTGTCAAGGTCATAGTTGTGCATTTTGTTGTCAATCTCCAAGTCACATATAGTGACACTGATGCACAACCCCAGTTGCTGCAGCACATTTCCGGGTCACCCATGTTGGAATGTGCTTGCTTGCAAGAGCCAAGTGAGCAAACCACATGCGTCCCAGAAATACAACTGAACTTTTATTGACTCTGACTCTTTCGAAGATAACTCTGTTCAGCATGCACATGCTCTTGGCACTGCGCATGAGGACACCATTTCGCGAGGCTAGTATATTTAAAGGTGGGAGAGAGAAGTGAGGGTGAGGGGGGAAATAAAGAGGGAGCGCACCATAGGCAAAGATTTAGAAAGAAGAAAAAACACTATGTAGAAAGAGATAAAAAAGGCAACTATAAAAGAAAGTGAACGAACTCAGTCTCTGTATGCCAACTCCACTGTTTACGCACATTTCACAGGCATGGAACTGGTTTTCTGCTGCAGCTTGGTTCTCTTCCTGTATGTCTATGTCCAAGCCATGGTTTTTGCATGCACGATCAGTGTCTCCTTGGCCTTGTGATTAGCGTCTGTCTCCTTGGTAGTCCTTGGCTACTGCCTGTGCTGGTGCCTTGTCCACTGCTTGCTTTCCAACCCTTGCGGCCATCTCCACTGGCTTATACCGACCCCATCGGGATTGGCTTCGCCATTGCTCAGTTTCTTCTTGTCACATTTGGCCGTTTCCTCCTCCTCTTTTTCAAATGTCTCGACCTCGGGCTCATCCTCTTTTTGTGTGCCGCTTTCTTGAGCCGGGGTGCTGGCCATCATTTGCCGTCCGCAGTGAGGACCCCCATCACAGTGGTAGAGCCAGGAGGCTGGGGTTGCGGTGAGTTGATCGCCCCCCTCTATTGGTCATTACTTTGAGAGAACCACTAGAGGCCTGTGCGTCAACTTCCCGCCGTAACGCTGTAGGGCAGCAACAACAGGGGAGCTCTACCGCCCTGTCTGTGTGACAACTATTGCTCTCTTCTGCTGCACACCTTGTGTCTCACTGAAATAGCTGGCAGCAGATGGGACAGTCCAATGTCACTGGGCACCATATGAAGCCAAGCTCTTAAAGAAATTAACAGCATCTTCCCAAAGGGAACCCTGATGGGATGCGAAGCAGCAGCATTGCGCACGGGTGGCGTCACGGGTTGAACGGCTCTAACGCGGGTGCTTCGCATCTCATCAGGGTTCCCTTTGGGAAGATGGTGTTAATTTTTTGCGCGTGAACCGACGAGTCGGCAGTGTAGCGAGCGGTGGTCGCGGTAGCGGAGTGAGTGGCGGTAGCAGCAGGTGTTGAGGGCGAACGGACGACGCGGCAGCTGCAGCGGCATGCATGGCCTTGACTTTATACCGTCCCACCCCTTTGCTGCTATACTACATTATTAATGCCTATGCTATTCTAGGAGCTGCTTGGACGCCGCATGAGTACGCATGCTTTCATGGTGCATAGCTTTGTGAGATGCTATGCGCCGTATAAATCGATGCTTACTGTCTTTGTCTTCTTCTGCCTGCACGTGCAACATGCAGTTTTGCCAGTGTAGTAGTTGCCTGAGGGTGTGAGCACAAGAGAACGCCACACATTGGACATCGCGCAAGAGAAGTGCACATGCACTCTTGGGGACCAGAACTAATGATGATGACAGTCCTTTGCAATGCCATTTGTATGTTTTGGCTAACTTCTTCGCTGTTAAAAAAAAAATGAAAGGAATCCCAGGAAAGAAAGGCCCTCCCTTTCGTGCCCCAGTGCCTTCCTGTAGTAGCTGCTTCTGAAGGCAAATATAAACATTCTCAGGCTACGTCTGACCTGTCTTGTCACACTGCCATGCCACACCAACAAACAACAACACTGCACTGTCATGCCACACCAACAAAAGCTATTGTGCCTAGCATGTGGCCTTCCATTAGCATAACCACTTTGATGGGTATCTTCATGATCACATTTCTCCACTTGCACAAAACTTGGGACAAAGAAACATAGTGCCTACTGTCATGGGAGAAGTGCGCGCCTGTGGTGCTTGTTGCTGTGGCGAACCCGCTACGGAAAGAGCGGCCACGAAGAAGTGCCGGCTCTGCACGTGAGGCGGTGAAGAGGACGACGACAGGCAGAGAAATCCGGCCGCCAGGAGAAAAGATGAGCGTGGCACGTGGAGCGGGGCACGAGGCGCCATGTGGGAAGAAGCGAGGCGGCGTTCAACCAGCGCGGACGTGGCACGGGAGCTCTCCACCAGGACCACAGTCGAGGCGTAGTCCCGAGTGCCTGGCGGCCGCCAAGAGTCGAAGTGTATGGCTTCGCTTGGCACCGAGCTCCCAATGCTGTCCACGGAACGCCTGACCAGCCGCCTGTGCCACCGACAGCACCGTCGGGTGTAGACCCGAGTGCTGCCCTCTTTCTCGGAGCCCCGAGCGGCGACGCAACGCTTGTCGCGACGCCGGTGCCCGACGTCTTTCTCGTCCACGTCCCTGACCCGCACCAGTGCCGGCCACCTTTCGTCGACCAGGCACAGCGACGACCGCGAGCTCGCGCCGACTCTTCCCTCCTGTGACTCACCCCTCCTGAGCCGATCAGCTTTGGTGAGACTGTTGCCTATGCTGCGTGGACTCCCGCGCGTTCGCATGCTTTTTTTTTTCCATGTTAGAGTGTTTTCTCCTATAGTGTCTTGTTGTTCTGTGTTCGTGTTCATTGTTTTTCATAAAGTCTTCACAGGAAACAGCCTCGCCGTATTCCTGAACGCGTTGCGGTCGTAAGACGCAACGTGCGTTCACTAAAATTCACAAAGAACCCCATTACAATGGCGCCCAACGTGGGGCGGGGCTGTTTTCTGTGTGGATAAAAGTTCACAACGACTGCGACATGGATGCAGACGAGCTCGTTATTCTGGGCGAGAAACTTGGTTTAACGGGAGACGCACTTTGGGCATGGCTTGAAGAAGAGAATGCGAAGGAACGCGAAGCGCTGCGCGAGGAGGCTGAACTGGCGCGTGAAGTGGCAGATCTAGAGGAGAGAAACCGTCAACTTCGCCAGCGGCTGCTAGAAGCGCAAAACGCTGCCAGGGCGCGCGCATCCGTGGTTATCAACGGGGTTGATTTTATGGGCTCAGGGAATTGGCAGAGTTCATACGAGCTCCACGAAAAAGAGACCTGCCATACGAGAATTGGGGAGAGTTATGTTCCGTGTGGTACATACCCTGGAGCATCTCAGAAGCAAAATGTTATTAATGAAGGGGCATGAGCTCCTCTAGATAGCTCCAATGAAGGAGTATTGCTTGAATTCCCCGCCAACAATGGCGAATACCACAAGGAGAGCTCCGAAGAGCTTATCGCCGATTCTTCGGGGGTGCCGTTGATGGCGGTTATGTGTAACACCGCTATGGGTGAATGCCCTAGACTAAAATCTGAGGTGACCTTTTCAGATTCGTCGCTCATACAATATGATGCGACAAGGAATGACGTAAGCATGGTCTAGGACCGGAGAATCCACTTCCCTGAAGATCCGCTATCTTCGGGAGATAGTGATTACTGTAGTGTCTCGTGTCGAGAGCAGGAGGCTACTAATGAAGTAACCGATAAAGAATAAAGAATCCGCAAAGGATTCAAGTGAAAGCACGCGTCCCATTTGCACGAATAGCGGCGTCGGATGTTATAGCACAAGGGTTGTGCAAGAGACTTTGAGCACTAGGAGGACTTCTGGGTCATCTTTTGCATTATCTCGTCCAGGAACCCTGTCAACAGAGAAAGAGGTGTTGCCGACTTGTCTCTCGCGGCAGGGCATTTCGGCGTCCCGCGAATTTGCTCACCCATCCTTGTGGCAAAGCGCATATCTAGAACATCCTAGTATTCATTGCGATGATGTTCATTTAAGGGTTGCACTAAGCGCCAACGCAAGCACACTGTTCGAACGGACCATGGTGTTGAATATTTTCGCATGGCGTTGCGAACGTGCGTCGTTGTTCTGTTTACGTAACAAGCTCGTGTGGGGTGTTGTTCGCATTGTCTGGGACGCCATTACGTGATACCGAGTGATCAACCGGTCGTCAATTTTTGGTTTTAACTTCTGGATCGTTTTAAGGACTTTGTGCATGAACCTTTAGATAGGAGTTGGTTAGTTTGGACTGCATATTAGAACTGTGTGCTATATGTGCTGTGTGTTCTGTGATTTATGTGCACCGTGGGCTGGAAAAATGTGGTCCACGAAAAGCGCGCACTTACCCGAAGTTTTTTTTTTTTATGAAAAAAAAACTTATCGAAAGGGGGGCTCGTGTCATGGGAGAAGTGCGCGCCTGTGGTGTTTGTTGCTGTGGTGAACCCGCAACGGAAAGAGCGGCCACGAAGAAGTGCCGGCTCTGCACGTGAGGCGGTGAAGAGGACGACGACAGGCGGAGAAATCCGGCCGCCAGGAGAAAAGATGAGCGTGGCACGTGGAGCGGGGCGCGAGGTGCCATGTGGGAAGAAGCGAGGCGGCGTTCAACCAGCGCGGACGTGGCACGGGAGCTCTCCACCAGGACCACTGTCGAGGCGTAGTCCCAAGTGCCTGGCGGCCGCCAAGAGTCGAAGTGTATGGCTTCGCTTGGCACCGAGCTCCCAATGCTGTCCACGGAACGCCTGACCAGCCGCCTGTGCCACCGACAGCACCGTCGGGTGTAGACCCGAGTGCTGCCCTCTTTCTCGGAGCCCCGAGCGGCGACGAAACGCTTGTCGCGATGCCGGTGCCCGACGTCTTTCTCGTCCGCGTCCCTGACCCGCACCAGTGCCGGCCACCTTTCGTCGACCAGGCACAGCGACGACCGCGAGCTCGCGCCGACTCTTCCCTCCTGTGACTCACCCCTCCTGAGCCCATCAGCTTTGGTGAGACTGTTGCCTATGCTGCGTGGACTCCCGCGCGTTTGCATGTTTTTCTTTTTCATGTTAGAGTGTTTTCTCCTATAGTGTCTTTTGTTGTTCTGTGTTCGTGTTCGTTCGTGTTTTTCATAAAGTCTTCACAGGAAACAGCCTCGCCGTATTCCTGAACGCGTTGCGGTCATAAGACTCAACGTGCGTTCACTAAAATCCCAAAGAACCCCATTACACCTACCAAAGATGATAGGGAATAAGGCTGCCATGTGGGATGTGAAACATCTTTAATGAGTACAATCTCACTTTGGTTTCGCACTGTGTTTCTTCAAGCAGGCCTAATTCTTAAGTGTCAGCTTCACAAACGGTCACTTGTGCTTTTTTGTTGGATCTTTTGTTAGAAAGCTTTACATCAAGAGATGCAAGCAGGGATTGATGCTCTTTTTTCACTCTGTGGTTACAGATGACAGTGAGTCAGAGCATGACCTGCTGTGCCGAAAGACTCGCAAGGACATTGTCATTGTCCACTGGGCATCGTTTCTTGACCACAATCAGCGAGTGCTCCTCTTCACACAGGATGAGAGAGTTTGGAGAGAAGCTCAAAGAGTGAGTTTCATTGGCTTGTTCATGTCACCATTAGTTCTGGTGGGCAGAATGTGAGTTGTCAGCAAGGTCCTGTTGCCAAGATTTCTTGTTGACAGTCTACATAGAGTATGGATATACTTTGTTTATAATCTGGCAAAGTTTAGCGACCCAGGCTCAGGTTTCCCATGAGAGAATTTCGAGAGCTTCCCTCTTTGCTGCCTCTTGGACCTGCTGGACTGCCCACTCTTGCATCAAGCCACCTGCCAGGCCTGCTGGAATGCGCACACTTGGCACTGCACAGAGCAGTGGCACACTTCAACGCCTCTGGAGCTACTACCATTTTTGCTGCTATAATACGCTGTCAGTGATGATAAGAAAAGATCTTTAAATAACACGAAGACGTGAGAAGAAATGAATGGAACATGAAGGATAAAAGCAAATTGAAGACGAGAAAGAAGGGAAGATGCGCATGGAGACGCCATCGTGGAAGGAGAGAACGGTGTGGCCAGGATGGCAGAGGAGGGTGGTCCAGGCAGCCTGGGTCTTGCCCCAGTCCTGTAGAGCATGGAAGCCTGCCTGAGTTCGAGCCTCGGCAAGCTGCTAGCCTCGTGATCCGGTCGTCTAGCTGGCCGGCAGTACAGTGAGCTGCCGGGACAGGTCAGCACGATTGCCGCCGACCTTAAATGAGCCCGGGCTTGTGGTTGCCCGTCTGCTCTGCCAACGGCTCAGGGACCAGGGTAGGCTGGGCATGCCAGGAGTGCATGCTGGCACGAGTTCCATGAAGGCAGAGGTGAGCGACGACCAAGCACCTCACCTCGTTTGCGGAGCGCTTTCCTACATCACCGGAGATGACAAAGCGACGGACACGACGGACGACGGTCCCGTGCCAGCGCATCCGACGGCACTGTGAGCGGCAGACACTTTTCCTACCGTCCTTCACGTAGACGCTACAGGACGCGATATGGTCAGGGACGCGTATAAGATTGAGGAGTGCAGGACTCGGTGAGTGTTTTGTTGATGAAACCCACCCATTTATTTCTGTTCCTCTGTCTGTTTATTTGTCTGTCTGTATGAAATGAAGGTTGTGGTTATATCACACCTTATCACCTTCTTCAGTTCCTTCTGCTGACTCAAGCGAAACGTCCCAGGCGCTGATACACATCGTGACATACACACTGCCACGGCATGTGTGAGAGTGTTGCTGTAGTTGCCTGGTATAACTTGCAGGTAGCATTCAGGTATTGTGAAAGGAAAATGTGCC
Source organism: Hyalomma asiaticum (assembly GCA_013339685.2). Taxonomy (NCBI): domain Eukaryota; kingdom Metazoa; phylum Arthropoda; class Arachnida; order Ixodida; family Ixodidae; genus Hyalomma; species Hyalomma asiaticum. Next base: position 120,261,283 of record CM023486.1, read on the forward strand.
GCACCATGCTAGGGAAGGTGTGTGGCTGCAGTTGTCACCTGGCATTGTTTCAATTTGGCTGAGGTGGGGGCCTGCTTGACTGATGTCTTCAGTATCTGCATTCTCACATGTTTCACATGACGAGGTCTGAACTCAAAGAGGGGCTCTACAACACTGCACACTTTTCATGCAGAACGGTATGCACCTCGTTCAAGTGAGAGGGGCCCATGTCGGCTGGGGTGGCGACATGTGTGGAGAGCCACATTATCGCAGTGCTATCGAAGTGTTCTCAACCAGATTTCCTTGGAATCTGAAGAGCTTTGGGGAAAATGCAACCCTGCGCATAGTTGCGAATTGTGGATCATAAGTCGCCAAGAACTATCTCGCAAGGGAGCTCATTAAGTGAAAGCCCTACTTCCTCCGCTTTTTCTGTGTATTCTGTGCTGACAACTACACGTGTGCGTAACACAGGGGTATGACTACCACTGTGAACAGGTGTTCTTGTGTGTGTTCTGCTGCATCTATGCAGCACGTATTCTTATTCCCACCGAAGGACCACAGCAGTGCCTTGGCATGGGCCTTGGGTCAGCCCTTATTATGTTCGAGGTGGAAGGGGTTTTATTGGCGTCCAGTAGCAGTGGTCAGTAGCTCGTCTAGTAGCAGTGGTCAGTCTCGGCAGCAACAGCTCGCGCCCTGAGCTCACACCTCTTGGCTAGGCAGCATCCCACTATATTTTGTGGATTCATTCCTCCCCACTACAATACCCCAGTGGCGAAGGGGAGCCATCCTGTCGACTCGCGGGGACGCTATAATAAGGAGGTCATGATACTGCGTGAGGCAGCTCACGTGGACCGCCTGAGGCGGCGCTTGTCCGGGGAAGGGTTCACAGGCTCAATGACGTACGTGACGGGAGACGGGCATTCAATGACGCGATAAGGTCCCTGGTACTTTGGAGCAAACTTAGGAGTAAGACCAGGTGAGTGGAACGGTAGTCGGAGCCACACGTGGAAGCCAGCTGCGAAAGTCTCCACCGAGAGATTGCGGTCATGGCGACACATCTGAAGGGCTTGGCTCTCCGAAGTGAACGAGCAAACCAGCTCACGGCAATCTTCAGCATACTGGGCGATTTTAGAAACATGGCTTAATTCGGAAGGGTCCAGTTGACACGGCAAAATGGTGTTGAGTGGTGTGGAGGGTTCGTGGCCATATAGAAGAAAGAATGGAGAAAAGCCTGTGGTAGACTGTGTTGCGGTGTTATAGGCGTATGTGACGAAGGGAAGAATGACGTCCCAGTTGGAATGGTTGGAATTGATGTACATGGCCATCATGTCTCCCAGCATTCGATTGAAGCGCTGCGTTAGACCATTTCTATGGGGGTGGTAGGCAGTAGATGTTTGGTGAACAGTACGGCATGAAGGAAGGAGCTGTTGAACGACGTCGGATAAGAACACACGCCCCCGTGTATGTGTCGCGTGTCTGACAAAGGACAGAGGCAACTACATGTTGACAGAAACAAGAAGAACAGCAGGGTTTATTAACAAGTCTTTATATAGGTAGTGGGGGCGGGGCAGCCTCAGGAATAAATAACACAGTCAACATGCTGTCACAGACAGCACATGTCCTATACATCCCCTGGGGGGTAATGAAAATAACAGTTGAGGGCATTTGATTAAAAGCAGCATCGTAATGAAGTCTCTTCGGAGGCTTGACTGTACGAGCAGACCTTCGTGGGCCCAGTGTCCGACCTGGAGAAGTTGGCGACTCGTGGCGCGCAGCACATGCGGGTGCTACGCTGTCCGTGGTGGACTGTTGTTGAGGCGAGTGGCCTGGTGATCGTGCTGGGGCAGCTGGTGAGACGTCTGATGAGCCAGGGTCATCTGGCTCACACTCAGAAGAACTGTCGTCGCTGACGTCTACCGTACACCTCTCACCGGTTTGCAGAAGATGACGCCTGTTGCGCCTGAACAGCCGATGATCCTCGGTTTGAGCTTTGTAGGACCTGGTTGCAGCAGTTGCGACGACTTGCCCTTTCTGTGTCCACGTTTTGTCCCCGAACCTCCCGACCGATCTTTTAGCCAAAGGTGGTAGGGGCTTTCCGCTACTCTTCTGCTGGTGCTTCTTCACGACAGTTGTCGGCACTGCAAAAAAATCAGGAAGATTAGCTCTAGGGCATCTGCCCTGCAGAAGTCCCCTGGCGATCGGCCGTCCTCCAGTGGCGTACAGCGGTAGGCCAGCAGAGCCAGCCAGAAGTCTTCGTGTGCATGTGCACATTTCTTCATTATATGCTTGACAACGTGGACCCCTTTTTCCGCTAGGCCATTAGATTGTGGGTAGTGAGGGCTGGACGTAACATGAGCAAAATCGTATTTTCTTGCAAAGGCTGCAAATTCGTGACTTACAAATTGTGGCCCATTGTCGGTGCATACTTCCATGGGTATGCCGTACCGTGCGAACATGGCACTTAGTGCTGTGATGGTTGTCCTCGCAGTGGCATCGGAGTGGCTCCTGCTGTTGCTTATGAGCATATTCACAACACGTGGGGCAACTCTTGATCACAGTAGTGATATCATGGCTGATACCAGGCCAAAAAACAAGACGACGAGCCCTTTCTTTGCATTTCTGAAGACGAAGATGCCCAGCATGAATTCTTGCCAGGATGTCACGGCGCATGCGTCTTGGTATTATCACTTTCGTGCCTTTTAGCAATATGCCATTTACAACGAAAGGTTCAGAAAAAAACGGCTTTAGCTCGCCTTCGATCTTTTTGCCATGTGACAGGCAAGAGACGACTGTCCGCAGGTAGTCGTCCTTTGCCATTTAATTCACCAGTTCCTGGCGTGTCTCCTCAGTGACCTGGTAGCCCAGGACGGCTGTCATGGGAAAAGTGCGCGACAGCTGTGTTTTGTGGAGTGGTGGCGACGGCAAGTGCGAAGCGACCACGCAAAAGCGGGAATCTGTCAGCCTCTGAAGAAGACGACAGCGACGACAAGCTTTCGCACGAGACGAGAAGCAAAAAAAAACAACGAAAAGACGGAGCGTGGCGCGTGGCGCGTGCACGAGAGACGCCATATTGGGAGAGAAGCGAGGCGGCAGTCCACTAGCGCGGACGTGGCACCGGAGCTCTTAGCCAGAACCACGGTCGCGGCGTAGTCCCGAGTGCCTGGCGGGCGCCAAGAGTCGGGGCGTATGGCTTCGCTTGGCACCGAGCTCCCAAATGTGTCCACGGGACGCCTGACGAGCCGCCCGTGCCACCAACAGCACCGTCGGGTGTAGGCCCGAGTGCTGTACCACCGGCCTAGGACCTCGTAGTCAGGTCCACGACTCGGTGGGGCATCATCTCCGTCGCTACCTGCAGCATGGTCGGGCGTAGTCCCGAGTGCTGCCCTGCCTCTTCGAGCACACGAGTGGCTCGAGTTTCGTGCCAGCTGTCCTGCCTCTTCGAGCCACGAGCGTCTCGGGTTTCGCGCCAGCGTCGGTGTCTCGTCGTCTCTTCACCGGCACCACGGACACAGCAGCACCACTCGTCGGCGACCTGCCTCGACGACTTCGTGTACTTCTCCCGCACCAATAGACCACCCTCGGTGAGACTATTCTGAGCTCTGACTGTACTCGCGTGTTGTTTCTTTGTTTTTCTTTCCTTGTTCCGAAGTGCTGCGTTTACTCATTCATTTGTTAGTGTGTTTAGTCCGTGTCGTTGTTTGTCATTGGTTTTCTTATAAATTCTTCACAGAAAATAGCCTCGCCATCTTTCGGAACGCGTTGCCGTCGTCAGACGCAACGTGCGTTCCACATAATTTCCAAGAACCCCATAACAACGGCAACTGCGTGTACTTCGACATTGTCCGTAGCCCCACTGGTGTCGTCCTGAGGAACCAGAGATGATCGTGGCAACATGTCTGCGAGGATAAGGTGCTTCCTTGGGACATACTGTAAAACAAAGTCATAATTTAGAAGTCTCAAAAAGAACCTTTGCAGACGGGGAGGCATGTCACAAATTCCTTTTGCAGCTATGGACAACAGAGGTTTGTGGTCCGTCTCGATGACAATCTTCCGTCCATAAGTGAACTGGTAAAAGTTGTTACAGCTGAAAGAAATGCTGAGCGCCTCTTTTTCAATTTGCGCATAACGCTGCTCAGTGTCCGCTAGCACACGAGATGCATATGCCACTGGCCGCCAGTGGCCGTTGTGACACTGCAAAAGCGCTGCACCCACGCAGTCTTTTGAAGCGTCGCAAGTTATCTTTGATTGCTTCCTTGAATCAAAGATGGCTAGCACTGGTGTTGTGCTTAGAATCTGCACGACGCTCTTCCACTCCCTTATGTGGTTGTCAGTCCATTCGAACTGTGCGTGTGGTTTGATAAGCGCTCGCAGTGAAGCCGTTCGCTCAGACAGACGTGGCACATATTTACCAAAATAGTGTAGAACAGCAAGCATACGCTACACGTCTGATTTGTCATTAGGCACGGACGTTTGAAGCAAACATTTTACAAGTTTTGGGTTTGGTAATATGCCCTCGCAAGTAATGATATCACCTAGGAGCTGCACTTCAGCGACGCCAAATCTGCATTTTTCCGCGTTGGATGTGAGGCCCGCTTTTTCAGCCGCTTTCATGACTGCCACTAGCCTTTGGTCGTGTTATTTTCTGGTTGCCCCCCACACCAAAATATCATCGATGTACACGTGTACACCTGGAAGGCCATCGAAGATCTCGCTCATTTGTTTTTGAAAAACTTCGGGGGCCGACGAAATGCCGAACATCAACCGCAAATAACGGTATATTTCAAAGGGGGTTGCAAAGGTACATATTTTTGACATTTTCTCGTCCAGCGAGATCTGGTGAAAACCAGAATTTGTGTCTAAACAGCTAAAATAGGCTGCACCAGCCAATCCATGTCCTCGTGCCTTGGGAGCTGGTGATGCTACCTTTTGACATGCTCGTTTACCTTCTTGAGTTCATGCAAATACAAAGCCTGCCATCTTTTTTCTTAACCAAGACCCAGTGTGTGGGGCTATCCTCTTTCATGATGATGCCTGCACGCTCCATTCTTTGAAGCTCGTCTTGGAATGGCTCTCGCAGAGACAGGGGTAACCCGCTGGGCTGGTTGGACGACTGGCGTTGCCGAAGGTTGCATGACTATGCTGTAGGGCTTCTTTAGGCAGCCTAACCCCTGGAAGACATGCTTGTAATCCTTAATTGCTTCGTACTTTGAAGCGTTGACACTGGCCACCATCCGTTGAACGAGCCCCAATGCTTCGCTTGCCTCCAGTCCCAGTAAGGCTTGGCGGCCATTCTTCATGACGAAAAATTTCACTGTGGTGGAAGAGTTACCGAGAGTGACTTTCAGTTGCGCCGTTCCAAAGTGAGTAATTACGCCCCCAGTGTAAGCTCGCAGCACCGCACCTGTGGGCGTTGACTTTTCCGCCCCTGGAATCTTGCGGTACACCGAGAACGGCGGCAGGTTGGCCTGTGAACCAGTGTCCACCTTGAAGGCTATGTTTCTTCCAGCAATTTCAGCTTCTGCCTTTCAATCTTTGCTGCCTCCTCTGTCAGTCCCAATTTCTAGAACGTCAAAGTCGCCGTCACTGCTGTCCTTGCTCACATGGCCCAACTCCAGACATTTCTCGACAACAAACCGCGAAGTGTCGTGAAGCTTGCGACATTCATTGCATCTCTTACCGTAGGCCGGACACTTTCTTGGCAAGTGTCATCGATGGCACTTTTTGCAACGGTACTGCTTGCAATCCTCATCACCTTTGCCTCGCGATGTTGTCGCGTGCCTTGGAACAGCATCGACGTGGTTCTCTGTGGCGTTCCACACCTCCTTTCGCTGTGCCACTTATTTTGCCACCTTGCACAGTTCTTCCACCTTCAGTAACGTTTAAGCCTTTTCTCGAAGCATTTTTTCTCGCAGCTTCGAGTCATTCGTGCCAAACACGACTTGATCTCTGATCAGAGAATCTCGCTGCTCTCCAAAGTTGCATGCGCGGCTTGCCTTTTGAAGTCACGGACAAACTTCTCGAAAGGTTCTCCCTCCGCTTGCTTCCTTGACCGAAACACGAAGCGTTCGTGAATTTCGTTGCTCACCTCAGCACAGTAGGACTCGAATTTCCCAGCGAGCGTTTCGTAGTCGTCCTTGCTTTCGTCTTCCTCCAACTTGAACGTGTTAAATACGTCGAGCGCTTCATCACCGGCTACACTCAGCAGCTGAGCCGCTTTCACAGCTTTGCTTTGAGGATGCTCCTTCATTTTGGTCGCCTGCAGGAACAGGTCGAGCTTCTGTCTGAAGCGCCTCCAATTTTTCGAGAGGTTGCCGGTTTGCAAGGGGGGCGAAGCTTTGAGAAGTTCCATCGTTGTCGCTGGTATCCCACTTCTGACACCATGGATCGTGTCGCATGTCTGAGAAAGGACAGAGGCAACTACATGTTGACTGGAACAAGAAGAACGGTAGGGTTTATTAACAAGTCTTTATATAGGTGGTGGGGGTGGGGCAGCCTCAGTGATAAACGCACAGATCACGATAACACAGTCATGCATGCTGTCGGAGACAGCGCATGTCCGATACACCCTGTCACTGAGGAGTTCACGTGGCCTTCCATGGCGGAGAACGAAATGGCGTAAAATGAAGTTGGCCACGTCACAAGCACCGGCGGAAGGAAGGGCGGCTGTCTCCGCTGCGTACCTGGTTAGATGGTCCACTGCGATGATCACCCATCTGTTGCCAGAGACAGAGCTCGGGAGCAGTCCATAAAGATCAATTTCTACTGGGTCCAAGGGATGTGCAGGACACGGTAGGAGTCCGGGCGTTGAGACGTCGGTAGTCCACACAAAATCTGATGGCGCCGGCTTTTTCTTTTCTCTTTTTTTTAACGAGCATAACAGGGGAAGACCAAGAGCTAGCAAGAAGGCTCGATCACTCCTCGCTGAAGCATCTCGTTAACTTTGTCTGTAATGATGCGACATTCCGTTGCTGATGCATGGTAGGGGCGTTGCCGGAACAGCGGGCTAGTCCCAGTGTCGATTTTATGCACAGTGGTGTTCGTTTGGCCTAAGGACGCATGGGGGAAATCGAATGAGGTTCTGAACTCGTTCAGAAGGGTGATAAGCTGCTCCTGTTGATCGGGAGTGAGGCCACTGTCGATGGAACGGTGAAGTGCATCTGAGGAGTCAAGACCATTGTGATATTTTGCTTGTTTCCCTGCTAAATTCTGCCTTATATTCACGTCGCATGTTTTGTTGCCCTAGTTTTCAGGTCTGAAGAAAATGTATATCATTAAAAATGCAATAATACATGAAATAAATGTCAAAATACACAATCAGCAACACTAACCAGCGGCTCAGTAGTGTAGCAGACGCACGACTTCCGGGACGAGTCTCCCCACTTCCGCTGACTGTGCACGCGACAGCAGCAAAGCGGCATCCAGAACGCCCTAGTGGAGATCAGTGAGCAGTACCAATGCATCTCCATCGAGCTGTGCCACGTTTCATTTGCTGTAATATTTTATTTCAATTTAAAAATACAACTCCTGTTCATATCACGAAAGGCTGTTTGATTCCATCACTATAATTCAAGTCCTTGCAAAATGCACAAAATTTCGTTAAAACATTCTGGTCAGTTATCAGTCCCTTTCACTGTTTGGCCACCTTTGTGCAAGCTAGGTAATCTCCACATCCCCATGCGTGGAAACTGTTCAGCATCATTTGTCGTTGCTCAAGGGGTGCTTTATTGTAGTGCAAAAGAGGGCAGCCTGAGTCACCTGCAGCTGCTGACATGCACAACTGACATGCACAAATAAATAGACTGTCACCAAGCTAGCCTCCGGGAGCAGGCGAAGTTGCTGATTCTGGCCACTCATTCATTCATTTATTGATACTGTCAGCCCTTGGCGGGCTATTATTATTATTATTACCCACCAGGTTACGTCACCAGGCTTCAGCGTCGTATCAGAGTGGCTGATTGAAAGTGCAGCTTGGCGCAACTGCAGCTGGGTCTGTTGGCAGCACACACTTGTGACCGTCTGCGTTCTCTGCACCTGCACTGCATTTTTTCGATCCTCTGAAGTGTTTCCATTCACCACATACGTTTAGGCTCGGAGGTGTGGGCGCTTACTTTGTCAGTGCGTTGCTTGTCTTTGATGTTGTGCATACCACAGCACCAGGATAAACTGTGCAACTGCCTATGCTAATCTGCCTTGTTCTGCCTAACATAAAGTTAGTTAACGGTTGATTAGTGATTGTAGATGGGAATTAATCAACCTGTCGGGCTTGAACATGCGACTTGGAAAGAAGACCTTCAGGACTTGAACCCATAGATGTGGGGACTGGGGTCCAGCGCGACGCCTTGTTTTGCTCGGAATGTCTTTGCATCCCCCTCTCCCAGGTGGACGGGGCGGCGGCCCATCACTGCTGAGGGCTGCCCGCTTCGCCCATGTGGTTTTTAACCAGTCGGTGATTGGATAGCTGGAAGTTTGCGCATTCGGGTTTAAATTTAAAATGCTCGAGAGAACACGCTGGGACTCGGAACGGTGCGTATGTGCTTCTGCGACCCTCCTGCCGACGGCCTTGTCGGCCGGACCGCGCGCGCCGTCTCGGGCCCCAGCGACCCCCGGCAGCGGCCTGCGATCGTCACCCATCTCTGTATGTTCTTTTCCACCTAAACCTCGGACGCGGGTGCACTGGCCGAGGTTTAGGTGGCTCTCCCCCCTGCATGGTCTGTGTGTATTGTGTGTTCACGTTGTACTAATTATTGTCCTAGCTTTTGTTTGTTATTGTGTGTTTGCGTTGTACCGATTATTGTCCTTTGTGTTGTTGTGTGTTCGAGTGTTGTTTGTTCATTACCCTTTGTTTATATATTTAATTCGATCTTAGATTCTGCCTTGTTTTGTTTGTTTTATTTAACCTGTTATTAAATTACCATGCTGGGAGAGTGACGCCTAAAGGCCGAACCACATGTACGCTTCTAAGACGCGTGCGATGCACGTGTGCTTACTTGCGCGCGCTCGTTCGTGTAACTGCTCATGCGTACACGGCGCAGGCACGTCTAGGCGCGGAGAACAAGCTCGGCTTGATATCGGTGCTCGATTTCACGCGTCCCACATGCGTTTGGAGTCCTGTACATACGCAACTACGACATGGCTTTATCCTGCACCAGTTCGGCTGACGTGTTCTTTCCTTTTCATGTTTATTTAGCAAATGTCTATGCATTACAACTACGCCTGTGCTCATATATTTATTTTCGATCACAGTTTAAAGACATTTAGGCACATTAAAGTGCTTAATGGGCTCGGGGGCCTGCCGTCGTTGCGGGCATGGTCGCACTACGTCGTACGCTACGCGACCTAGCGTGCACCTTGCTACAGCATGCACGACGCCATTGAACACGCGCTAGTGTTCGTCTGGTGTGGAGTGGCGTTGTGAGGCACCACCCCTGCCACGGGATTGTAGCGTGGCCTACATCGTGTAGCGTGAAGCTCTGTCAATAGATCGGCACGAAGCGATACCTGCCACTCCGACGTCTGCATAGCCTGGAGTGAACGTACGCTGGCGCACGCGACGTGCGGTTGAAAGCCGCTATTCCGTACCAGGCGCGGCAGAGTTTCGCACGTCGGCGCGTACGTGGATGCGTGGTGGTGGTGATAGTGATTATGATAAGGAAAAGATGCTTATTTTTGCAGCCCAAATTGGGAGCACGGCGCAGCGTCTTGGGGAGGGGATAATGGCCGGGAAATAGAAGTGTACGTGTGGTTCGGCCTTAATGTTTTCCTCCTTCGCCGCGTGCGCCAGTTCGCGCTGACCCGCCTCGAGACGGGCCGCGGGCTGATGCACGCGGCAACGCAGCGGTGCATGGCGCATGAGATGAGCGAGTGCGCGGGCGCGACGGCCCCATTCTATGCTCGTCGAGTACTCGAACCCACAGCACGGTGTTGCTAGCGGCGATTCCGCTGTTAGTAGTTAGTAGAAACCCCACAATGTCAATGGATTAAGGGGGGACGTGGCAAGTGAAAACTATCTTTGCTATTTATGGGCATAAACTGATGAAATTTGGCATACTGATGTAGTTTGTTACGGTGATATCTTAAATGAAATCGGTTTTAAGCTACCTATCATAGTTTCTGAGTTACATCACTTTATAGACCCTTACAGTCACCCCCAAATCAATCTGTTAATTAAACAAAATTTCAGTACCATTTTTACTTAAGCATATACACTAAGGCCCACTGTGTGCTGTAAAGCTGTTCGTTGATTTTTTTTGTGTCCAAATGAGTACAGAAAAAATTTTTGAAATGTCCTTGACATATTTTCTTACTAACAACTTTTGCATAAATACAATTATAAAATTTTGTGTGACGTGCAGGTAGAAATGAATAGCTTTACGGCGCTCACTAATGTTTCAGGATCTAAGTGAAAAAAACAGAATGAATTTAGCTTCATTAGTTATGAAATGGCACTGGGGTGTCTGACAGCAACTGCTCAAAAAATGGAAGCTGAGAAAACGGAGCTCAAAGTTTTACTTCATGAAAACAGTCAAATGTTAACTTTGGGCAGCTAACTTCTTTCTTGCTTTTGCTGGTTGTATTTTTTGCTGGAGAAACACAACGGTGTGACTATCCTCAGGTTCAATCTCTCCTTTTTACGATGATTCCAAGATGGCGGCACTTTCAGAAACCCGATTTTCTTGTGGTTTTGGATGACAACACATAGATAAAGTGGCATTTTCCCTACTACTACAGCATATTTCATTATAATATTCCACTGCATGGTAAAAGAAGGTCCGAGGATCACGAAAAAAAATAAATTGAGAAATGAAAGATTTTGACCAAATTGAGCATTCTCATTGCCACGTCCCCCCTTAATGTGGAATAAAATGTGTTAAGATGCGGTAAACTGGATGGATTAGTGTGAGTACACCCTAATATGCTTTGCTGTTTAAGCCATTGGTGAAACTGGGAAATCTGCAGAAAACTCTGCTAGGCTATGTAATACTAGCATATAACCATGCAAAGCTATATAGTAAAGCCAATTTAAGCTTGCTAAGACTAATTAGGTGAGGCCTATAATGAAACAAAATTAATTCAGTCAAGCCTAATTTAGACGAATTAAGTGAAGCCTAGCTAGTTCAGCCAGGAATAACCATCAAAATTATTATTCAAGCTTAATTATACTATGACAAATCAAGGCAAGCTTAATTAAGCTAAGACTGGTTCATTCAAGACTAGTTAGGCTAATAGCAGTTAAAGTCCAATCAAGGTATTGCTAAATAAGCAATACCTAATAATCTAAATTAAGTTTAGCATGTCTTAGCTTATACCAGTTAGGCCACCATCAATTAAGGTAAGACTAATTGAACCAAGCATGACGGTATGGCCAATTAAGCCAAGCTTATTTAAGCCTTATCTGGTTAGGTGAAACTAATTAAGGCAGGACTAAATAATTTAATGCTAATTATGCCACACCTAATTAAGCTATGACTAAGCCAAGCCTAATGGAGCTCAGACTTAAGCTAAACTTAATTAAGCCGAACGTCAAAGCCTCAATTCATTTTAATCAACACTAATCAACATTAGTCAACCCCAATCTACTGTAAAAGAGTTAAAATGCTGGGCTAGTTGGTGTTCAGACTTCATATTCATCGTATTTAGCGCAAAGGTAACTCAGACAGCAAAGAAGGATGACAAACAACACAGGCGCTACTTACAACTGATTTACTGAAGGTAGATGCACAGCTTATATGTGACCAGAGATCTGCGCAGGCGTACCACAACAAGGAAATTGGAAAAAGGCGAGCAGAAAGTTAATACACCAGGTGTGATAGCTAGGAATTTTATTTCAGCATTGTGCGATACAATAGAAGCGTCACTAACACATTTTATGACCAGCATTTCTGATAAAGAATGCCTCCAAGGTTTCACGGGCTGGTTTATGCATACTTTTGCCTAGTATTCTCACGCCACGGAAATGTGGTTCACAACCTGTGCAAGCAATGCAGTGAACGACAAGAGCAGTCCCCTCCTTATAAGCTAAGTCATTTGCATGCTCTCTGAGTCGGTCGTTAGCGCAACGCCCCGTCTGGTCAGTGTACACTTTGCCGCAGGACAGGGGAACACCAACCTCACATTGAACACGGGCCCACTGCTTTACATCACTGGCTGGCATTTTCGGCATGGTGGCGCATTTGCCCCAGGATATTCAGAGCTGAAAACAACACGCGTCGGCCATTTGCAGGTGGTGTGAGGCCAGTAGGGTGCTATGCCAGGAGTGCTTTTGCTCTGGCCTACGCAGTCCACTACATTTCTCCTTGTGAATCTCTATTGGTGAGGCCTAGGAATCTCCATGCACATCACTTGGGCATTGATACTATCACAAATGAAATACTCACATTGGCTAGAGCAGAACGGATGCAGCTTTTTTTCACAATAGTTCTCTTTGTCAGCTTGTAAAGGGCAGAATGAGTTCTCTGCTCATTGATGGAATCACATCCATTAGCTCTGATGAGTTGGTTCGTTGGTACATGTTCATGATCAGGAAAATGGTGCAACACACACACAAAAAGAACGAGACACTGAAAATGAAAAAGACACGAAGATGAGCACCAACACTTGTCTTTGTGTCTTCATCATCGGTGCCTCGGTCTTTTGTGTGTTGCACTGTTTTCTTAATCATGAATGATTGATGGAATGATGGTTCTATTCAGAGCCAGCTTAGCATTTGTCTCACAAGGACAATGGCTCAAAGCAAGCATTATAAAGCTGATTAAAAAAGCAGTCTAGTGATTGTTTTTCAACCAATGCCCATAGAAGCTTCTTGTTAATCAGTGCTATGTTGAGCAAGTTGAAGAGACCTCTGTGCTGCAGTTTGTGGACGGGGAGCAGTCATGCCTCGAGCTGTTCGTGTCCCTGCATGGTGCTGCCATTTCCCTGGTGAATGAGTCCCTGGTGGAGCTGGCCTACCTGAGCGCGTGCAGTGCCCCCGCTCAGTGGGAGGTGTGCATTCACGATGCCTGGAAGCCTCTGACCCTGGAGCTAGCCACCTGGCTTGAGTACCGGTGGTCCTGTCACAGCAGGGTTGCTGAGCTCAAGGACTATGTGCAGGTGAGGTTTTGCACTGAAAATGCAAGGAACTGGTGTCGTAGTACTTCCTTCCCTCCCCACTGAATGTTGCAAATTGCTATATTCAGACAAGAAGCAACCAGATTAGCAACCAAAGAGAACTTTTTGCTGGCCTAGTTGGTATGCATTTATTTTAGCTTTAAAGGGCCGAAAGATGCAAAGCACAAGTGACACAGGCAAGTACACAAGCCTGTGTACTCGCCTGTGCTTCATGTCTTTTGGCGCCTTAAAGCTAAAATGAGGGAAAAGAGGATGGGAGAGAAAAAAACATCACTCTACATTTTCCAGCTGGTGACGTTTTAAAAATGAGCCTAGCAGTAGCCATTCACAATAGCCTCGCAACAGCCAGTTAATCAATCAATAGCCACTAAAATCTGGAAAATGCTCAGTTTGCTTGGGCACCCTAGCAAAAATTCCCAGTAGAGAAACCAGTAGCCTGTTAGGTTATTGACACCTATAGGCCTATTAGTCTATTGGTTCTGTGTTTGCCTATTGGAGCTACTATATTGGTGTATTGGTTCTGTATTTGTCTATTGGCGCTATATTGGTGTATTAGCCCCGTATTTGCCTATTGGAGCTATATTGGTGTATTAGTTCTGTATTTCCCTATTAGAACTATATGCGTATTGGTTCTGTATTTGCCTGTTGGAGCAATACAAGTGTATTGGTTCTGTATTGGCCTGCGGGTGCCTTGATTGGTGCCCACAGTCACACAGAGGGGACACAGTGTGGCAACACCCCTGGAACGGTAAAGAGTACAGGAATGAGCGATGCACATATATTTTCGATATCACTGTTACAAGAAAAATACTTTTTCCTTCGATTTTGCAGGCGACTGTTTTTCTGGGTCAGGTATATCTCTGCAGGACCGCTTCAGCGTTGTTACAGTTGTGCTCCAGGTAGTGCCTGAAAAATGCTTTTAAAAGAACATAGACATAATTAAAGGTCACAAAAGTGAAGCATTTCTTTTTTTCTATCAAACATTGCATAAAAATTTGCATTGCTACAGTATAAAAAAATCCACACCTTTTGAAAATTGCGACAGCTGTGAATTATGGCAAAACATTGCATGCAATGCTTGTGCCTGGAGCATACCTTTGACAGCATCATATATGGCAATATCCACAAGAGGTTTGTCCTTGTCCTATTCAAAACTGTGTCCGCGATGGTTTTGTCGATGAGGCTTGCACTTGAAAATGTCTGCCCGGCAGGCTCATGAACAAAAGTTCGACATTTGTGGCACTGCATCAAATGTTCACGTGAAGGTTTCTGTAGCGACATGCCACACTTACTTGGGAAAACCTGTGGCAAGATAACCTTAGTAATGATGTAAAAAATTCTGTTAAACTGGTGGTTATGTAAATAAGGTTAAACAGGTGGTTATGCCAAGCAGCACTATTTACTTTTTGGTGATTACGTTGTGTAACAGCAATCACTAAACTGCACCCTAATGCAGTGAGCCAGTGAAACAGTTATCTGCTTGTTTTCATTGGCCTGCAACCTTCACCAAGTTACGAAACAAAAAGAGCATTGGATATGCGCAGGTTGAGTTCACTACCAATACTAATGTTTGAGCTACATTAACTGAATACTGTAAAGAATATTATTGTAGGAAGCTGCAAACTTAAAAAAACAAAACAAAAAGACAGTCCGAGCAGTGCAGATGCCTAGTCAGATTGTGCATGTCAAATTACTGACAAACAAGAATTATAGCAGAGCAACTGTTTTTAAATGCGAAGCATTTCTTAGCGAACTTCGGCGAGCTTGAGCATATCTATCTATCTAGCCGCCGACGATTTTGTGCTCTCCTGGCCATTTCGCTGATCAGACGTTTGAGAAAATTGGTGTGCCACATCATGACTACATTACGAACATAAATGACAGGTTATAACATGAAAATCATGATATGCATGTCATGAGTGGCATGATTTACATGCCATGGTATTTATGCTCTCCTGGCCGTTTCGCTAAAGGGATCTATGCGAAAATTGGTATGGCACAACATGACTGCCTGACAAACATAAATGGCCGGTCACAACATGAAAGTCATGATATGGATGTCATGAGCGACATGATTTACATGCCACGCATTTCGTTAACGGGATGTATACGAAAATTGGCATGCCACAAGGTGACTGCATCACGAACGTAAATGACAGGTCATAACATGAAAATCATGACATGCATGTCATGAGCGACATGATTTACATGCGACGGTCTTGGTGCTCTCTTGGCTGTTTCGTTAGTGGGATGTATAGGAAAATTGGTATGCAACAATATGACCGCATGACGAACATAAATGACAAGTCATAACATGAAAAGCATAACATGCATGTCATGGGCGGCATGATTTACATGCCAAAGCGTTTCGTTAATGGGATGTATACCAATATTGTTATGGCACAACACGACAACATGACAAACGTAAATGACAGGTCACAACACTAGAATCATGACATGCGTGTATGAGCGGCATGGTTTACATGCCCAGTCATGGTGCTCTTGCGGCCGTTTCGTTAACTTCGTACCAAACTCGGTATAGCGAGACAACAATGCAAATCCATTTTACGTTCCTTATGCGTGCTTCGCATTTCCTTGATTCCCACTGCATGTGGGATCTGCCAATATTTTTGTCACTTGTATTCTAACACGAATGCAATTCAAATGGAGCGCACATTCGAAGGAACACGCATTTAATGCACATGAAAACACTGGGCATAATAGTATACTGTACAGCCATGCGGTACCATTGTGTGGCACGATCTTGCATTTTTGACTAGAAGCCCGCACCTCTAAGTTCCGATAATATATCTCGAGTTTGTTTCTGATCCATTAAGGCTTAGAAAAAAGAAAAAAGGAACTGCGCTAGTCTACAGAGCCAAAAAGAAAAAGATCTCATTGGCTATAATAAACATTACGGCATTGTTACTTAGTCTTTCGGGGTTCGTATCGCTTACGCAACAACATCTGCTTCACATTATATATGTTGTTCAAGACACAACTTTTGCACAGCATACAGTGGCTTTTTTTTTTTTTTTTGGCTCCAAAAAGTCATGACAGCTGAGATACACGCATTTTAACACAGTGGCTCTTCGATTTTCGCACTTCTGGCAGCCCGCGGGCTGCCAGAGGGCAGCTAGCTGGTTCCGGCTCTAACAGGAAATCACGTGTGCTGGTAACCCGAGACAACCCGAAGGTGCCCGAAGAATTGTAAAATCGAACGCCTGTCCGGCTTGCATAAATGTAAACAAACATGGCGCACGCCGAAACTTTGCGCCGTGCGATCTAGTCGGTCCCTTCTGTGTTGCCCGTTTGATATCAACATGTGGCTACGTTTGCCGAAAAGCTGACGCAATATTCTCGAGCGGCTGTGCTTTGCTGTACGGTCACGTATGTCCCCGAGACCTCGCGCGAAGCGGCGCTGAGCATGTGTTGCCTTCGTTGCCTTCGGCAGACAAAACCGCCGGCGCGAGGTAAGCTGCCGCGTCGCTAACGTGGACAAGGCAAGCTCACTTTTGCAGAGCGCAGAAATCGCTACTCTCCAACATGTCCAGCGCCTTGACGCGAGGTCTCGCGAGCGTGATCGTGTTTCCGAAAGCGACGGTTCGAGATCACATCGCCCACCGGCATTGATTAGTTCGCTTTCTTCCTTCACTTGACTATCAAGACAGAGATAATTGGCATATTACGTGCTTTTGTGCAAGAAATAAAGTTCTGTATTGCACGTGTTCGACTCGTTTCAGCTGGTGGTGGCTCTTTGCCAGCACACAGAACTAAGGGCCGGGGCACTCAACTGATGTAGCACTCTCGTACGAGCTAGTCTGTTTCGGCAGGCGCGCTGCATTATATAAATACTACAGCGTGAAAAGCACACACACGCACACATACCCCACAAGAAATAAGCATTTCTTTTCGTCTCTATTTTTGCACACCTTGCATCCACTAGCACGCGTGTGCACGCCATCAGAGACCTACGGAAAACACACAAGCAGCACTCCGGCACGTTTATTGTTCATGTCCGCGCATATGTCTATCAACATTTCAGATCTAGTTGAAAGTTGAAACACATCGGTTCGATACTCAACCAACCACATGGGCACAGCTGCAGACGAGCGCAGTGGGCGGCCACAACGCAACCACCACAAAGCTGCTCCATCACAAGATACGTAAAAAATTGTAGAGGCGATTCGCACCCACGCAAATCACACCCTAGAACTCCCGACGAAGCGAAATGTACTTGCAACTTACCGTCTTTGCAAACTGCACAAGCACGAGATAACACCGCACAAACGCTAAAAAGACAAGAACGAGCACCACCACACGAAGGCGCGCCGCTGCGTGTGCGTACGATGCCCTCAACCTTTGAGACACGAAACATCTGCAAGGCGAGAGTTCGTCATGTTGAACTAAGGAAGTTCACATGACATTATCAAAAAATAAAAGCTCCAACTGTTTGCCGCACCGCGTGAATGAACCATCTTGCACGGTGGAACGAGCTTCGCAACACAACGTCAAATGTAATTACAGCAGCAGTCCGAATGGAGACGTCCTCAAGCACCCGCGATGCAATCCACCGAGTCCCTGCAAACATGGCGGCACGCGTGCGCAACCATCACATTTTGGCGTCTGCTAGCCAGAGATCAGCCAGAAAGCAGCCAGACCGATTTTGACCGGGCTGCTTCTGGCGACCCGCGGGTCGCCAGAAGCAGCCCGCCAGAGAAAAACGAACGCCAACCGGAAGTGCGCCGCGCGGTGGGCGGAGCAACCCGAGAAAAACGAACGCGCGCCGGCGGGCTCTGGCAGCCCGCGGGCAGCCAGAAGTGCAAAATCGAAGAGCCCTACACACACATGCCCTTGTATAACATCGCCGTGAAGAAAGCCTTGCTGTCAGTGCAACGATCCATGGTATCAACATTCAAGCTACTGACATCGTGTTGCAGTATTTCTACGCATGGAATGCTGAGCAGCTTGCACTGAAAACATAAGCAGTATAATTACCTTCAAATGGTCACATCGTCACAGAGGAAAGCAGTGAAGATCAGACAATGGATCGAAAAATCCGTGTTGTCAAGGGCGAAAACAGTTGTCACGCGGTGACTTGAAGTCAAATTCTTCCGGGGGTGAGAATTCTGAACACAACCAGCATAAATTAAGTTATGAAGATTACTTTCCCTCGATTCTACACTAAAAAAACCATCACAAGTGCATAGCACATGTCGCACACATGCAACAAGTACAACCAGCGGCTCTGGCTTGACTTGTTTTGGCTTGCCTAATGTACTAACACGTGTGCCCAAACTTCACATTGTTTAGCATTGTTATCGACATGGCTTTTCGACACTTTTGCCTATGTCACTCAGCTTTCAAAAGTATGATTTACGCGAGGTGTGCACCTTTATTTTTGTTTTATGTTGGTATATATTTTTATTAGTTTTATGGCTTTACTGTATCTGTTTTGAGCGTGTTGAGCTTGAATACGCAACTAATGATGGCCATGAAGGAACGGTCAGGCTCACTTGCATGAGGAGGCTGAGGAGGCTCGTTTGGGATCGGTTCATCGGGTAGCTCTGGGTGCCGTCGTGCTATCTTGGCCGTAGCAGTTGGTATACATATTCTGTCGCCGTAGTAGCATGGGTAGCGTAGATTAACATGTATGCCAGATCTCCGCATCGTTCTTTGTCGTTTCCTTGTAAGGGAGGATCGAGTGATCGCTGTTAGGCAAACACAATATTGTCACGTGGTCGTGACATTCACAGCACTCGAAATGAAGCACGCAGGACTCAAGGCGAACTGTTTATTGGGCGAACTTGTGCCCAGCAAAACAAGGTCAATCACAATTCACAGCTACAGCGGCGTGAACAGTCGTCGGTCGGCGGAAAGACTGACAAGCGGCGCAGTGCGTCGGCTTTTATACACATGGCTTAACGCGTTCTCGCATTATCTCTGGAATTCCAGAAGTTACTCAAGTGTGCGCGTCAGCATGCAAAGTTTCAGGCATTGTCGACACGCTTCCCGAAGTGACATGCAAGATAAACGCGGCTTGCGTTGTCATAACAGAAAGTGATAACTGCGCTCAGCTGCAAACATTCAAAGCAAGCGCGCGATTCACAGGAAGGTGATAACGGCCTTCACGAAAACAACCGCACGTGTCAATATCATGAAATGGGTAATGAGGCACGCTTCACCTGCGTGTTGTCACCAAGGTGAACGTGAAAAAGATTGATATAAGTTCTTTTTATATTAGGTACACGCGTGGTGGCTTAGCGGCTATGAGTTTGGCTTGCGAAGATCGAAGTCGCGGCATCGAATCCCGACGACGGCGGCCGCATATCAATG
Organism: Hyalomma asiaticum; assembly: GCA_013339685.2. Taxonomy (NCBI): domain Eukaryota; kingdom Metazoa; phylum Arthropoda; class Arachnida; order Ixodida; family Ixodidae; genus Hyalomma; species Hyalomma asiaticum. The sequence goes on from CM023486.1 coordinate 120,280,702, forward strand.
GGGGCAGAATAGGTGCACATTAAAGAACTCCAAGTCATCAGAATAAAACCGAAGCTCTACATTTAATTTAGCAAAGCAATGACTGGCAGCTTTTATTGTAACATTTATTGTTCTATAGTTTGTATGCATTGTATGCTCTTCGTAGATATTCGACTATGCAATTTTAATAACCCAAGACCCTATGCAACAATACTCTTTCTAAAAAGAAGACTTATGAATGAATGAAATAAACATTTATTTTCGAGACAGTGTTCTGGGCGTACAAGCTCTTCTAAAAAGAAAGAAAAGTTCGCGCAACCGTTGTTCCAATGATGCTAGGATATAAGTGACCAAAAGCTGTCAGCTGCCGCACCAATATTATTGATCATGTAGGATACCAGCTTTTTGTGCTACAAATAGCCAATCAGTACACCCTCTGTAGGTCAAATATCCAGCCAATAGCTATTGGCTATTTGACCAATACATCCTCTATTTGCCTAAAGACACCAATAGCTGCCTGCTCTATTGGACTAATACACCTATTATTGGTCAAATAGAAAACCAATACCCACCTGCTATTGGACCAATACAAATGCTATTGGTCAAATGAGAGACCAATAAGGGGCAGCTATTGGCCTTTATTGGTACCAATAGGAATCTGATACAACCTATAGAACTCTAACAGATTTCCTATATAACCTGTAGAAATTTTGTATTGAACCAATAGAAATTTCTGTTGGAATTTTTGCTAGGGTGGGTCTTGGAAAGCATGTCAATACCTCGCAGTAGCAAATCGATAGCAAACTGAACCTTACTGGAAGCAGCCAAGCTCCGCTGTGACCCAGCCCTGCACTGCTTAGTGCAAACCGCTCTAGTTCTTTTCTTTTACAGAGAAGCTTTCATTTCAGAGAAAGCCTTATAAATTTCCTTGTAGCTTTGTGACAGAACCAGATGGATGCTAATTTTCTCTGCCATAACCACCTTGCAAAATTTTGCAGAACCAATTTCATCGTGTGGGTACAAAAGACATCTGTATATCTACGGAACAGTAGACCCCACATGGCTCCGTGTCCCTTCTCCTCAGATTGTGCTTAGGTGTGGTGTTGCACGAGGCATAATGGTGTAGCACAGTCCCTAAACATGAGAGTTTGTTTACAAGGCCATCAATGCTGGTTTTGGAATGCGGCATCTTCACAGAGGATGCGGTGCCTAGGGCTGCGGCACTGGTTTCATTGCACAACTTTTAGAGGATGCACTACGACGGAAATCTACCATGGTCCTTGAAAAATGTGCGCATGCACCACAGCGCTTAGTTGCACGTCCTTTCAAACGGGACATTATCGGCATGACATTCTGTTATTGGCACAGCCAAACTGTTTCTCACACTTCTTTGCTTCTTGACACGACGATACCGGCTGCTGACGACATCGATACCAGCTGCGTGTCGGTGTTGGAACATTTTTCGGCGACAGCCTCAAACCTGGATGCTGTGGAACGATGACTGCTGTCTGGGACAAGCCTGTAAAGTTGGCACCTTCGGAAGTCTGCTCCAGTGGGCCCAAGCACCGCAACCACCATGCCGTCTAATCAGTGATTTTTGTTTCTCGAACAGGTCAGTTACTGTACCAAATTCAGTTACAGAAGTCGTAACTCTTTCGTTGTAGTGCTGCTGTGCCTGAGTGTGCTTTTTTTCCAAGTTTGCATAGATGTGCCTCTTATTGCCGGGTGATGCAGAGCTAAATCCCAGGCCCGACGCTAAGGCCTTGTTGAAGGAGCTTTGCGATGGGCAAAAAGCAATTCAAAAGGATCTAGATAGCCTAGGAAAGTGGCTCGAGCATGTAGAAAAGAGCCTTCAAATTGTGAAGGATCAAGAAAATAGCATAGTTAAGAAAAACTGTTAAAGAACTAAATGAGACCGTTGTGAAGCAACAGGAGAGGTTCATAAATTTAGAGGACAGAAGATGGCGAAACAACCTCATGATCTTTGGAATCAAAGAAAGCGAAAAAGAACCACTGAAGATCTTAAAACAAAAGTTCTATGTGAAGTTTTCGAAGAAAAACTTGGGAGTACGTTGACTACAGTAGAAAGAATTCACAAAGTTGGCAGGGAAAATACAGTGGAACACGGATATATCGAACTCACATGTATCGAATTTTCGGCTATATTGAACTTGTAAATTATCCTCGTGAAAATCCTTTGTAAAAATAATAGAAATTCGCACGTTACGGTATTTTTACCCGCCATTGGATATATCGAACACCGTGCGAGCCGGAAGGTGCGCTTCGGCACTTGCTGCGCCTCGCGACCTTCGTGACCTCCGCTGACACCCAAAACACTCGAAAAACGTGATGGCAAGAGGGCTCGGACTGTACTCCTCTTGGGCGCATTCTCCAACTTTCAGAACGGTTTTTTCTTTCTTTTTTTCTCTCTCTCTCTCGTGCTTTCTCCGCATTACCGTCGGCTCGGAGAGCAGCAACCTCCTCCTTTCGCCTTCTCTTTCTTTTTAGGGGCAAAGCTCCTCTTAGTCTAACCTTGTCACGTGTCACGCGCAACCGGCAGTATCTCCCGAACAGAATAATAGATGGCGCTGTCTCATAGAAGTACATACAAACTGCAGTTGAGTGATGATATTCTAGATGGCGCTGTACACAATCTGTGTCGTCATCACCATTTCTCGTCTCATTTCCTAGATGGTGTTGGTCCAATAGAAGTGTGCGCAATAGTGCGCTTGTGTGAATCGCCACTAGATGGCTGTGGAAGTGCCGCTACTCTCCGATTGGCTGCTGCGCGGGCTGTGCCTGGGTGCGCGGGAAACGAGTGCCTCTCTCAGTCTCCTGGATCATCGCTGTTCCGAGACAACGCCCGCCCGGCCCATCGACGGAGACCGATTTGGCGCTACAGCTGCGGCGGCATCGTGGCTACCCCGCACCGTCTCGGGATCCGCCAGGCGCCGCGCTCGATTCGCCGCCGCTTCTCGGGCTCGCCTTTCGGGGTCCGCTGCTCGGAGTGCACGTTGCGCCGCGGCGTCATTGGCGTGCACCGTCTCGGGATCCGCCAGGCGCCGCGCTCGCTTCACCGCTGCTTCTCGGGCTCACACCGCGGGATCCTGGGGATGAGCACGAGCTGCCGCGGCCCTCCGCTTCGTCCATGCCCCACCGACGATCCGACACCCATAACTTCCGGAGCTTCGCTCACCTCACCATCATTCACCTCGTGGATATGCTGTGATTTTTCTTTCTTTTGTTGCTGTTTTGTGAATTTTGATCAGTCAACCACAGCCCGCGCCTTTCATATTTGCTCAGCCAATCACAGCTCGGCCTTTCACATCGCTGCTGCCCTCGCAGGTAGCCTGGGTAGCCATCTCCACCATCGCGACTGATCGCGAGCGCTTTGTTGGCGGAGTTCACTTCCGTGAGTTGTCGCATACCACTGCATTCCCCTTTTGCATGTGTGCTGTGCAAAGATGCTGCGGACTGCTTTAATTTTCGACTTCTTATGTAGCAATGGTCAGCATCAACAGGCGCAAGAACCTTGACTGTGCAATGAAGTTGAAAGCCATACAGCGTGTTGAGGCGGGCGAAAAAAGTTCGACAGTGGCGGATGACATCGGGATACCACGGAGCACTCTGAGGACCTTGTTGAAGAACAAGGCTGATATCAAGACAAAGGCGGCGGAGCAGCGAACGTTGGGAGCCTGTCGTGTGCGCGCTCCTGCCCACGGGGGAAAAAAAAAAAAAGAGCACCCTGTGAATGGTTCTTAAAAGTGTGCGCAAAGACCATTCCTGTGGATGGCCTAATGCTGATGGCTAAGGCCAAATGTTTTGCTGCTGTACTCGATGAAGACAATTTCGCCGACACCATGGGGCGGCTAAACCGGTTTAAGCAGCGCTACAACATCGTCAGCAAAACCATTCCTAGCGAAAGTGAAGCCGTAAGCAGCCAGGACATCCAGCAGTGAATGACGAAGGAGTGGCCTGAAATCTCAGCGAAATTTTCACCCACGGAAATCTTCAACACCGACAAGACCGGCCTATTTTAGCAAATGCTGACGAGCAAGACTTGACATCCGGGGTAGCACGTGTCACGGCGGCAAAATGAGTGAAGTCAGCGCGAGTGTTCTGCTGGCAGCCAACATGGATTGGTCTCGGAAGCTCCAGCCCTTTCGGGAAAGCAAGAGCACCGTCCTGTTTCAAGAACTCTAAGCAGCTCCCCGTTCGCTACGCCTCGAACAAGAAGGCGTGGATGACACGCCAGCTGTTCAAGTATGGCTGCAAGCGTGGGACGTCGAGCTGGGCAAGTCGGGGTGTCACGCTTGCCTTCTTGTGGACAACTGCTCGGCCCACCACACCACCTGTGAGCTCAAAAACAACGAGCTGAAGTTTATGCTGGCCAACACAACAGCGAAGCTGCAGCCGCTTGACCAGGGCATCATCAAGTTCTTCAAGGTGGGCTGCAGGAGGCGACTCCTTGATAGGCTGCTGGTCAACCTCCGCATGAGCACCGAGCTGAATGACCTGCTTGGTGCCATTCAAATGATGACGGGTGCCTGGTGAGACGTGAAGACAGACACAGTGGCCAACTGCTTCCGGAAGGCAGGCTTCATGACAACGGAACTTGCGGAAACCGGTGGACGGCGATGAAGAGCGCATAGCCGACGCATTTTGCAGGTTGTCGTCACTCTTCCCGGCTGCTGTTCCACCCGAAGTGTCTGCGGACGATTTTGTGGAAGCAGACTGCAGTGTTCAGGCTGTTGTGAGCCTCGCTGACGAGGACATTGTAGCTGTGGTCGCAGCGACCCAGGATGCCCAGGCCCACAGCGCAAGTGGCGACGAAGATTGTCCGGACAAGGCAGCGGCTACACGGGCGTTCTCTGCCGCTGAAGTGGCGGCAGCGTTACGCTTGATCTGCCATTGTTACGGCAACATGAGGGAACCAGGCTGTCGCACCTGGACAGCCTTGATAAGATGGAGGCCAGCGTCTTCAACTTCATTTCGAAGACGAAGAAGCAGGCCAAGATAAGCGATTTTTTTTCCCACAAATAAAACATTCTGTCGCATCGTGTGTGCAGAATTAGTTGTAATTCTTGAATGCACCGATTGTAGGGTGATCGTCCACCACTGGTAAGGTCCCGGGACCTGTATCTTTTTATATTGAATTTTGCATATATCGAACTGACTCACGATCCCCTTCGAGTTCGATATACAGTTGAACGCGGATATATTGAACTCGAAGGGGATCGCGAATTAGCCCGGTTCCCTCCATGTCGCCGCAACAATGGTGAATGACGCCGAATGCTGCCACCACTTCAGCGACGGAGTACGCGCGCGTAGCCACCGCCTCGTCCGGACGATCCTCCTCGTCACTTGAGCTGTCGGCCTGGGCATCCTGGGTCCCTGCGACCGCAGCTACTATGTCCTCGTCAGCGAGGCTTGCAACAGCCTGAACATTGCAGTCTGCTTCCACGAAATTGTCTGCAGACACTTCGGGTGGAACGGCTGCTGGGAAGAGGGACAACTCGTGAAATGCGTCGTCTGTTCGCTCATCATCGCCGTCTTCACCGGTTTCCGCAAGTTCCGCCGTCTCGAAGCCTGCCTTGCAGAAGCAGTTGACCACTGTGTCCGTCTTCACGTCTCTCCAGGCACCCGTCATCATTTGTATGGCACCAAGAAGGTCAACCTTCAGCTCAGTGCCCATGCGGAGGTTGACCAGCAGCCTATCAAGGAGTCGCCTCCTGTAGCCCACCTTGAAGGAATTGATGATGCCCTGGTCAAGCGGTTGCAGCTTCGCCGTCGTGTTGGCCGGCAGAAACTTCAGCTCGATGTTTTTGAGCTCGCAGGTGGTGTGGTGGGCCGAGCAGTTGTCCACAAGAAGGCAAGCGCGACGTCCTACGCTTGCAGCCATTCTGTGAACAGCTGATGCATCATCCACGCCTTCTTGTTTGGGGCGTAGCGGACGGGGAGCTGCTTACAGTTCTTGAAACAGCGTCATGCCCTTGCTTTCCCGATCACAAAGGGCTGGAGCTTCTGAGACCCATCCATGTTGGCTGCCAGCAGAACGCTCACGCGAACTTTACTCATTTTACCCCAGTGACACGTGCTACCGCGGACGTCGAGAGTCTTGCTTGGCAACATTTGCCAAAAGAGACCGGTCTCATCGGCGTTGAAGATCTCCGCGGGAGAAATGTTTGCGGGGATTTCCAGCCACTCCTTCGTCATCCACTGCTGGATGCCCTGGCTGCTGATGGCTTCGCTTTCGCCAGAAATGGTTTTGCCAACGATGTTGTAGCGCTGCTTAAATCGGTGAAGCCACCCAGTGTTGTCGGCGAAGTTGTCTTCACCGAGTGCAGCGGCAAACCATTTGGCCTTGGCCATCAGCATCGGACCATCCACCAACATGTCCTTCGCGCGCACTTCTAAAAACCAGGCATAGAGTGCCTTTTCTACATTCCCGTGGGCAGGAGCGCGCACACGACAGGCTCCCGACGTTCGCTGCTCCGCCGCCTTTGCCTTGATATCTGCCTTATTCTTCAACAAGGTACTACTCAGAGTGCTCCGTGGTATCACGAAGTCTTCCGCGACGGTCGAACATTTCTCACCCGCCTCAACACGCTGAATAGCCTTCAGCTTCGTCGCAAAGTCAAGGGTCATGCGCTTCTTGACGCTGGCCATAGCTACACGAGAAGTCGACGCACGCAAAAGAGGAATGCTGCACATGCGGTGGTACGTATGCGAAGCGACAACGGAAGCGGACTCGGCCAACAAAGCGCTCGCGAGGCGATGGCCACCTGCGAGGGCAACATCAAAAGGCGCGAGCTTTGGTTGGCTGATCAGAGCTCGCAAAACAGCAATAAAGAGTAAAAGAAAAGGCGAAAGTACGAGGACGTCGGCTCCTTCGTTCCTGCTCTCCGAGCCGATGGTTACGAGGAGAAAGCATGAGAGAGAGAGAGAGAGAGAAAGGAAAAAAAAAAGAAGAGGAAAAAGCTGTTCCACAAGTCGGAGACCGTGCAGTCCGAGCCCTCTCGCCCTTACGTTTTTTCGAGCGTTTCGGGTGTCGGCGGAGGTGTGGTGCCGTGCGGAGGTCGCCGGGTGCTACGAGTGCCAAAGCGCACCTTCCAACTCGCGCGCGGAGCCACGCTGCCGTGGAGGTCGCGGGGCGCGGCGAGCGCCAAAGCACACCTTCTAGTTCGTGCGGCGTTCAATATATCCGAAGGCGGGTAAAAATACCATTCGATATAAACGTGCGAATTTCTATACTTTTACAAAGGATCTTCAAGGGGATAACTTAAGAGTTCGATATACCCGAAAATTCTATATATGTGGGTTCGATATATCCGTGTTCGACTGTATCCACGTTCGACTGTAGTAAGCAGCCTCGACCAGGGATCTTGCGACTTTATGACTGCAGAGAAAAATCAGAACTGTACTGAAACTGCTAGAAACTTAAAGGAAGCGGCATTTCAGTTGGCAATGACTTTTACAAGGAAACACTGTAAGCTGCTCTGGAATTCGGCAAAGCAGGAACTTGAGGACGGCGAACGAGTTCACCTTAATTATGACAAGTTAATAATAAACAGCAACATATTTCCTTGGGATCACTCTAAAAACTGCCGAGTAAGAATTAGCCATAATAACCCTCCGCCAGCCGAAGACTCGGAATGAGTCCATGTGAGCCTAAAGTGCCATGATTTTCAATTAATTAACTTCAGTGCTAGGAACCTTACGAATAAGATTACTGATCTAGAATACTTACTAGCTAGCTACGATCCACATGTTGTCATTGTCAGGGAAACGTGGCTCTGTCCCGAAATAAAAGATAATGAAATTATACCCCCCGGTTACAAAACATTTCACAATGATCGAGAATCGTGAAGAGGAGGTGTAGCCATCATAGTACAAGAAAATATGCAGTGTTTTCTGGTGCAAGGAATTTTGAATCACGAGAGTGTTTGGTGCCAAATAAACTGAAAATTCGTCATTTATTATTGGAGCGTTGTACCGGCTACGAAGCGCGCACGTATCGTATTTAGAAGATGAATGACGTTACTTGGAGGGACTCAAACCCTCGAAATGTAAGCTGATTCTTGCGGGAGATTTTAACCTCGGGGGTATCGAGTGGAATAATTTAACAATTGGTGCGAAAGAACGGGCTTCCTGTGAAGTTCTCCTCTATATCACCATAGTCCCTCGATACCTTTTACTGGTCGCGAAACTTCGGGCCAAGTTTGGTATAGCGACAGAACCTCCCGCCAGGGGCGCCACTGCAGTCAAGAACGCCAAGTAGGCTTTCATCGCAGCCGCTTAAACGGCGTGTTTTCTGGTGCTTTACGAGGTTTCCATGGCGGAGACTCGCTCTGGTGGCTTCATGGACGTCTTTCAGGGGAGTTTCATATCCTGGTCTCCCTTTGCTTACAGGCAGCGTACTCACACCTGTGCGTAGCGGTGGTGTTCCTTTGCTTTCGGTTGTGGCGAAATCGGCTTGCAGCCACGCGCGCTACACCAATCCAGCAAACACTGTTTGACTCTGTTCGGCAATGCCTTTATTGACGCTCTTAATTTTCTTCAAGACTGTTGCCGACGCAAGCGGAAGAACTGGGACCGGGAACAACACTGCCAGTGCGCAGCCGTATGTACCGTCGGAGACGGGCGTGTTTCACGCTTCTTTTGCCGAGAAATGTATTGACGCGTACAACTTGCATGACGGTGCTTTCTCGTGATGATTTATCCATGCTTTGAAAAAATACTTCGCCTAAATTGTTCACAATGTACATGACTGAGTTAAAAATTTGCTTTCCGGTACATTACCGTGTGGCACCGACGCTCGGCATAAGAAATACTGCGTTAGAGGAAAAACAAAATGTACGTTGCCCGCGTGTCGCTGGCTTCTCTATCTCAGGGCGACTGTATATACAAAACGCTTAAGCAAATGTAACAAGATTGCTGTAGTAATACCTGCACACAAGCGAAAACACTGATGCTGGCCCGCCACAGTGGTCTAGCTGTCATGGCACTCGGCTGCAGATCTGAATGTCGCGGGATCGAATCCTGGCTGCGGTGGCTGCATTTCGATAGAGGCGAAATGTTGAGGCCCGTGTACTTAGAACTAGGTGCACGTGAAAGAACCCCAGGTGGTTGAAGTTACCCCGGAGCCCTCCACTACGGCGCGACTCTGATAATCACAGCTCCTTTGGAACGTAAAACCCCATCAGTCAATCATTACTCGCCCTGTTAGCTTATAAGCTAAACTGTACTGCCAAACATATCTGGCCAAAACACTCGCATTTCGAAGCTAGGGAATGAAGCGCAAAAACACTTGTGTACTCAGGTTTGCAGGCGCATTGAAGAACCACACACGGTATTTTTTTTTCCTGCAAAATGTCTAGGGGCCCCCGCACGCTGTAAAGCACCAAGAGATTGTTCAAGGTATTTCACAGTCATGCTGTACAACAGCTCCTTTCACTTGGACGAATGTCAAAGAAACGTCTTGTGCGGCTGATTGATCTACCGAACCATTGAAAACTTCAGTAAAAGCGAGTAGGCTCCAAATACTTTATATTTTCATAACGAACAACTCGTTGTAGGCTGTAAGCATTTTATTTTCAAAACGGTAGCTGAAGAAGGTATACATACATGTGCAGAAATATAAATGAATATGCATGATTACATGCTCACAACACATTTTAGAAACAGGGAAGAACAATTATCGCAGTACTAAAAATAGATAAGGTGTAGATAAATAGATGCCCTGTATAACCTGCTCGTCCTTACGAATGATGTCCTCCTCATCTAAATGTTTTTCGCAGAAGCGAACGTTCGGTGAACTAAACGAGAACGTACCCGTTTCCTGACGCGGTAACGCTCGTTTCAACTTCCTGGGCAATGCGAACGATACTTTTTCGACCGTTCCTCTGTAGCCGGAGTGCCCATTCGGCACACAGCACGTCGTCGGCATTGTTTGCCGAGCTATTCTAAAATGGTAAAGGCACAGACAGTGCTGCACATTTGCGATAAAACATGACGCTAACGGAGCCAACACACAACGCCGTCGCCTTGAAGGCCTCGACGAGCGCCTTCTTAGCACCGGTGGCGCCGTCCCGTGGTCAAAGTCGGCAGCACACAAAGCTCTCCCATAGAGTGACGGAGAAGTTTCGTGACCAGTAAAAGGTATTGAGGGACTATGATATCACTTTCAGTCATGATTTGACGCAGGTTGTTTGCGAAAACACACGTATAGTAGGATCAGCGGAGTCTGTGCTTGACTTAGTCTTACTTGATGCGTGTTTGGATAATTACAAGGTACTATTTCAAAGCGGACTGTCTGATCATAAACTTGTTTGTGTTGAACTTTAAACCGATCTTACTTCTGCCCAAATTAAAGAAAAGACCACATTTGTTCGCCAGTATTACAGAGCCGATGACACGAGTATTATCGACTACTTATCGTTTACGGTGGACAGTTTCAGAGCAGAAAGTGACGTCAATGACTTGTGGCTACAGTTTAAAGATATTGTCTCGTATTGTATCTCAAGATTTGTACCAAATGACTGGTTAGTAGCCAAGGTTGTTCCAATTTTCAAATCTGGAGACCGGCAAAAAATTGAAAATTACCGCCCCATTTCCTTAACTTGTGTATGCTGTAAACTTCTTGATCACGTAATATCTAAATCAATATACAGCTACCTGGAAGACAAAAAACTTCTATATTCCAATCAACATGGTTTTAGGCGAAATCTTTCGACAGTGACGCAGCTGGTAGAAACAAGTGATGATTTTACAAGGGGGCCTTGAACAACAAGGAACAAATTGACTGTCTGTCTTGACATGTCCAAGGCCTTCGACAGAGTCCCTTATGCATACCTAATTGATAGTTGGTTCATCTTGGCATAAACTACAATACAGTAAAACCTCGTTGTAACGAAGTTGAACAGGGAGCCGTTTAATTACTTCGTGTAATGCGTTATAGCCAATATCCATATTATCTATGGGAATTTCAAGGGGAATTGTGATTGCTTAGTTATATCTAATAGTTCGTTATATCCGGGTTTGTTATGACGAGGTTCTACTGTATAACACAATAGATTTATGCATACCTAATAGGCAGAACTCAGTACATAAAAATTAATGGCTCCAAATCAGAATTATCAGATGTCACATCAAGTGTTCCACAAGGGTCTGTGTTGGGTCCAGTCTTATTTCTTGTCTATGTTAATGATACTGTGCAATGTATTAACAAAGTTATAAGGGTGCAACTTTTCGCTGATGATTGCCTTGTTTATAAAGAAATAAGCAACCAGGACGATTAGAAAATTCTTGATGACGCTCTCCAAGTGGTTGAAGAGCGGTGCGAAATTTCAAAAATGAAAATTAACAGAGATAAAACTGTTGTTTTTTGTATCACAGACAAGACAAAACATGTTGTTGACTTAACTTCACCTTGGGTTCTTTCACGCTTGCCGCAATTGATAGCCTCAAATATTTAGGCGTAACTATTTCCAAAAACCTGAATTGGAAGGAACATGTTAAAAACATTTTTTCGACAGCAGAAATGAAACTCTGGTTTTTGTGTAGGAAGCTCAAGCTTGCTTCGAAAGACGCTAAGTTAACTGCCTACCTATATCTCGTAAGACCGACACTTGAATATGCCAGTATAGTATGGGATCCTTAAGAAACAGAATTGATCAACATGATTGAAAGAGTCCAACGAAGAGCTGCTCAATTTATTTTGTCTCATTACTCGCAAACTGATTCTGTTACAGACATGTTATAATTACTTAAATTACCCTCCTTAGTCGAAGGATGCTATATAGCCAGACTTAAGTTTCTTTTCTTGCTTAGGAAATGGCATTTTAACATAAATATTACTCACTACTTAGCGCCACAACAAGGCAGAACCTCAAGAGGTACATATGAACATAATTTCTGGATATCTCAACTACACATTAATACATACGCCAATTCTTTTTTCCCCCAGAACAATAAATTAATGGAACAGACTACCAACCACCATTATTCAAAGTGATACCGTAGCACAATTTGAAAACAAGCTGAAGCAAATCATCTCCTAAACAAAATTTTGTATATTATGTTAGATATAAAAAGACTGTGTTCATTGTCTCTGAATATTGCTGTTGTATTTGTACTGTTGCTAGTTCCCTCGTGTTTTATGAATGCATAATACAGTATTTGAGGTATAATTTGCGTGCATTGTGTATAATGTACATCATGTTATTTTTTTATTATTTTCTGTGCTGAACCTTACCGCTGTAATGGCCTCCGGGCCAACAGTATGCCTAAATAAATAAATAAATAAATAAATAAATATACAGGGTGGCCGGTGAATGGTTGTGCAGCGAGCAGTCGGTTTTAGGAGCTTGCTCCTTTTGCTAGGGGGTTGTCTCTTGTTTATCGCGCCGTAGCCACTAGTTCTCATTGCTCCTGCTACAGGCGCAGCTGTGCTCTCCGGTGATTTCAAGAGCGCTCACTAGATGGAGCGCCGCCGCTCAAGGAGGCGCTCACTCCGCGCATGCTCTAGTTAGATAGGTGACCGCTAGAGGGCCCAGGCAGTTCTGGTGAGAGCTCACAAGGCAGCTGCAACGCGATCTCGCCGCCAAGACCCTGCGGTAAGAGCTCACAAGGCCGAAGAGTGGTGTCAGCACCGGCAGCAAGCAAAAGCCGCTACCAGCACCGAGGCAGCGGCGAGGGCTCGCGCAGCCGAAGCAGTATGGGCTCACAGACAAGCGAACCCGGAGGCGGCACGGGTCCGCGAGGCCGAAGCGAAGCGGGTGCAACGACAAGCGGATCCCGAGCTGAGAGCCCGCAAAGCAGAAGCGGCGCGGAAGCGTCGACAAGTGGACTTCGAAGCGGCTCGGGCGACGTGACACAACTCTCGTGTCACGTCTTTATATGATGACGATTGAGCAGATGTACAGAGTATTTACGCTTTGCTGGATTTAACCTCTGGAGCAACTTCGTGGATATGCTGCAATTTTTTTTTTTCAATCAAAGAACTCACTAGCAGATGCTGCCTGCGTTGTCTCTCGCGGGCAAGGACGTGTTCTCGTTCCTTGCAGAGAGAGTGTTTCCATAGTGTGCCGTTCACTCTCTCTCACAACATGATGATGATTTGTGGGGTTTAACGTCCCAAAACCAGTTCTGATTATGAGAGACGCCGTAGTGGAGATCTCCGGAAATTTAGACCACCTGGGGTTCTTTAACGTGCACTGACATCACACAGCACACGGGCCTCAACATTTCGCCTCCATCGAAATGCAGCCTGCCGCGGCCGGGATTCGATCCCGCGACCTTCGGATCAGGAGCCGAGTGCCATAACCACTAGACCACCGTGGCGGGGCCTCTCTCACAACAGCAGACGATGCTGTGTCGTGAGCACGGACGTCGACGGACGGACAAGCCTCGACCCTAAGGTACTTCGCCCCTAAAACAGGTTCCTCAAATATATCGTAGGCCAGTATGTATTTCGCATTGAGTTCTAGGAACTTCAGGAAAGATAATCTTGGGCGTAAAAACAACACCTTGAACTTGTCTCTTGAGGTCATTTAAGTCTTTTGATTTCTGGATGGCTTCAGTTCCACGAGCTACTCCTAGGAAGTGGGTTATGAGTTCCTTCTTCCATCACAATAAATGTCGACGCGTGAATTGTTGCTCATGGCTCTCGTTCTTCATATTTTTTCAACATGTTGATATGGAACAACTTCTTCGTGTTGCCCATTTCTAACCAATAATCAAAGTCATTTTTCTTTCCTCTGGCAGTGAAAGAGCCCTTCCAACGCATCACAAGTTTATTTTGTTTCGTAGGCAGCAATACCAGGGCTCGCTCTCCAACCTTCAGTTGTCGATGGCAACTCTTCTGTTCGTAATACTTCTTTTGAGCCACTTGTGCCTTGCTCAGATGTTGATGAGCTAAGTGGAGTGTCTCTTCGAGACGCTCCCTAATGTCCAGCACATATCTGTAAGTTGTTTTCACTTTGTCGCTGAGCTCATCTTTTGTCCGTAGGTCTTTAAGCACAGTTTGTTGACCCCGTGCTTGTCGACCATATATTAGCTCGAAGGGCAAGAATCCGAGACTTGTCTGTGGATCTTCCCGGTTACACATGGGATGATACAGAGTGCAGCAGAGGTGCTTTATTACCAGCATGTCATTGACTTCCTTCATTAAACGGGACGTGAAACTTGAAGCTTTGTCAGAGAGAATCTCTCGTTGGAATCCAATTTCTGGAGAACATTTCTAGTAGACCTTAAGCCACAGTGGCTGAGTCGATGGTTGGTAAAGGCACAGCATCAGGGTACCTCATGGCAGGATGTAACGGTTCCCTTTGCTCGATACAGGAGATAAAGGACCGATGATGTCCACTGCAATGCATGCAAACGGCTATCTATGAGTGTCATTCGTCTTAGTGGAGCTGCGTCCCAAAGGATGGAAGCTGACAGCACACTGGAGCTGCCTGTATTCATGACACCTGGCCCAGGAAACTGCAGTGATGCCAACCAGGCTTCGATAGGGAAAATGCGAAACGGGCACTTTTGCACAATCCATAAAAGCAGCGGTGAAGAGGTAGATGACGAAGAAGGAAGGCAACAATGAATAAAAATAAGATGATGAGAAAGAAGTCAATGACAACAGAGAAAGCAGACAACGATGACAAAGAAGAGAAGGCAAAGAAAATGAAGAAGAGGAAGATGGTTGGGAGAAGAAGCAGAAATAGAAGAAGACTGCAACAGAAGAGAAAGCATGCAGCAAAACCTAGCCTAATTCTGGCACTGCGCACGAGCTCGAGAGCTTTTCTTTTTCCATAATGTACAAGCATTAATAAAGATTCTACTGATGTCCATACTAGCATCCATTTTTTTTCCTAGAGACACAAGCCTGCACACAGTGATGGCATCACATCTACAGGGGTTATGAAGCAGTAATGGCAGTCACTGTGCACAAAGTAATTTGATGCATCCTGCACGACATGCATCAAGGAAAAGAATTCATTGGCATTCGGGCCTGTGCATAGATGTCACACGTGTTTTAAATGGGCATCCTGTATGTCTGGGATGTAGCAGCAGCCTGTGCTCGGGCCAGGAGCATTACAACAAAAAGTGGTCAAAGGTGTGTAGAGATTGCCATTTCTGTTGACGGACAAATGTTGCTCATCGTGCTTGACTCACACATGAAGTGGATGCAAGTGAGCCCACTGCAGGCGACTACGATATCTAGTAGGCCCTCAAATTGTGGTTTCTGGCAGAAGACCGCAGTTTCAGTTTTTCGTGGAACAAAACATCACCAACCTCTGTCGGACGGGTAAGGAGAGGAAAGGATTAGCCTAGGACTGTGCAAAAAGTCTAATTGCAGGCTGCAGGGCCAACTGGATCGGATTATCTATCAGCATTACCACACCTGGCAACAAAACACCAGCCTTTCATGCTCATTGGTTTTTCAGCCCAGATACCTGTGGCATAATGTCATATCATGCCCATAGCACAGAATTCCCCTAGAAAGTTGTTTGAAACATGGACGAGGGCAGGCCCCTGAAGGCAGCCACATGGCAACAATCGAGGCTGAGGCACTACAACCAGTCGAATGCTATAAAAAGCTGCTGTTTGGCACCTATGACTCTGAAATCAAGCCTGGGCATGATGCTAAAGCACAGTATGCCGCAGCTGGTGAACCCGGAGCACGTACAAGTGAAAGACCCGAAAGGCCAGCTGAGCCACCGGCGGATAGCCAACATACAGATGACATTCAAGTTGTAAGTGGTGTCCACAGTGCCAACTGTCATGCCCATAGAGGTTCCAGTCGATCATGCTACGCAGCTCCGCTGGAATCCATGCCTCTGGATCATTACCAGATCTGAAGTGTGCTGTAGCATTGTCATTGCCACATGTAGTTGCTACCCCCTTGCTCTCAGAGGCTACAAGAAGCTTTTGTCTCAATAAATGCTGTTCTACAATCATGTCTCTACACTTCAGCCATTTAAATAGACAAAATAAGCCATTCATCATGCAGAGCCGCTTTCTGATAGAGAGCCATTATCTGCATCCAGTATAGTATGCACAAGAGTACAAGTAATGCAAGAGTACACTGTAGGGATTGTGCTGGTGTTAAATACAGTCAAACCTCGATACAACGAAGTCAGTAAAATCGGCACTTTGCTTTGTTATGTCGTTAAATAGAAATTCATCCTTTTATGGTAGATATTGTTGTCAAGTGATTCTTATTTATGCAAAAATGCTACTAGAAAATTCTAATAACAGCGGTAAGAAAAAAAAACTAACTTGAATAACATTTACAAAAGGATTTGTTGCACCGAGGGACCATGACGTAAACCCAGATACAAAACACTGTGGTAAGTAAAGCCATCGCGTCCATTTTGGCACCGTGGCTTGTCATTAAAACTTAGGGCGTTTCCTAGATCAAGAGAGTGACACTTATGTTATCATGTTCATGGAATTGCTAGCTATCAAGGAGGAAAACTCACATAGCTAGCCAGTGGTTCCAGTAAGAAGCAATGACGCCTTTTTTCTTGCTGGTCGCGGGATTGCTAGCTAGATGTACAAACCTCGTTGGCAACGTTCATTCCCTGAATGATCGCAATTTCTTGCAAGATACTAAGTGAGGCACCACTGTGTTTAGTATGACGCTTCTACGGCTAGACATGCTTGTCACTTAACACTCATCGGTTGATTTGGACACCGGACCATGGCACTGGCAATGCGAAATTCATTGCTTGTGGCATGTGTGCAAGCATTGTATTTGGCATTGCCGTGGGCGGGAGAGGTGCTGCTTCACAATGGTGGCCATGTTGTCACATGGCATGCAATTTGAAAATTGCGTTGCCAAAACCACATGCAAGTCGCCCATCTCAACACTGGTGCCAGGAGGAGTTTCAGTTTTTCAGCTAAGTCTTCCTCTATGATAGCGCTGAAGCTTTGTTATACTGATATCACTGATAAAAATGATTTTTTGTGGGGAGGGGAAAAATACATGGAAATCATGTATAATAGAACGAGTGTTTTGTTATAATGAGGTTTGACTGTACTGCTATGAATAAGGTGCCAGCATTCCTTTGTTTAAGCTGATATTATAGCAAAACAGTTCCACAAGGTAGAGTAATGATTATGAAAAGCAAAATGGGCACAAACCTGAATGGTGTATGTATTTTTCATTAATGAAACCATCAGTCTCCTCGAGAAGTGGCCCAGGTATATGCCAGTTTTTCCTTGTGAAATGGTTACTCCCTTTATGTAGTAGGCAAGTGATGTGGCACATGCATGCCAATATGCTTTGAGTTGTTGCTTCCACACATTGTCAGTTGCTAGCCTCCTGGTTAGCTCTTTTGGTAGAGCTGTACTGGCACTGGTCCTGGGCTCAGTCCTAGGTGCTACGAATTGCGTTTTGGAGGGCAAGGATATGAGAGGCAGTGTCCATTCAGAAAATAGACAGCAGAAATTGGCAGGCACAGCAAACGGAACTTTTACTCAGAGTCAGAAAAAATCACACACATGGATGTATATAACAAATCTCAAACACTCTCACAGAAAAAATGTTGCTAATAAATATCATGCTTACAAAAAAAAAAAAAAAAACGTCCCTGGTCTCTGTCTAGCTATTATTGTCTTTTAGTGCTCCAAGTTGTCCGTATCAAGTATGAACCAACTAGCCCAAAAATGCATCCTCTTATGATGTCACCATTGTTGGGCAACCCTAGCAGAGGACTGTTAGAATGGTGTCACTCGTACTTGGCAGATGTGATGCTCTCACTTTGCCACTGCTTCTGTCATAGCCATCTGTCATGGCTACCAGAACCTGTGAAGAAAAAAGGATGTAAAGAAATGAAGAAGCAGAAGTAAGAAAGAAGATGATGATGGGCAGAAGGAAGAAGAACAAGAGGCGCAAGGAAGAAGCATGGATAAAGAGAAAGAAGATGTGATGTCCGTAAAAGAACAAAAAAAAGTAAAATAAACAGAGTAAAAAGCAACTTATACTAGAAAAAAAAAGGAAGTGGGAGAGGCACGTGGTCCAACGGAAACCAGGCAGTGCGACCTGCAGCGGAGGAGATGTGTCGCAAGGCAGGAGAGCAGAGACTTGGCAGTTAGAGGGGAGCTGGGGCTGGCAGCAGAGAACCTGGTTCCTGGCTGGTGCATACTGCAAGCTTTGCGAGCCAGGAGTGTCGAGTGTGACGGCACCACGGTGATGCAAGGGACAACCAACGGCTGCATTGCAGCTGCACGGGCGACTGCACATCTGCGCAGGGCGGCGTCCCACCTAAAGGCTGCAACGAAGACGCAACTTCTTCTTTGTCGTCTTTTGAGCCTGTCTCTTTACTCAATGGATTTCCTGGTAGCTTTGTGTCTCAGATGGGCGGGTGCCGATTTCAGCATAAGTGGATACTTCTGTTCACTCAAAATGGTGTGCAGGCAGAGGATGGGCCGTCCATGTGACATGGTGCAACTGGTTTTGACAGGTGGACTTTGAGAAGATGCAGATGACCAAGCCTTTCTTTGGGTCACTACAGCGCACGTACCATCCTGCCCTGTGGCTGCAGTATCGACAGTCACACCATCAGGCACTACTGTTGGTCAAGGTTCACAGGCTCCAGGTAACCTTTTCTTGTGTTGTATCGTATGCTGCTGTTTGGCAGCCAAGCAAGAACACTGGTCTGTGCGACCAGTGCCTCCTTTACTAGATGCCAGACCCCCGTGCTCACTTTCCCTATGCAGCCAAAATCTGTGAGGCAGTGCTCGTTGCCTTTCACACTTCCGGCGGAAGCAGAACATGTTTATACTCAGAATTTATTCCCATAAATCAACATTTTGTTTCTTTATTCGAACATGCAAACAAAGAATATTATGGAGTCTATTGTCTTCTTGGCAAAAGTTGCACCGTGTGCCGCGACTTAAACCTCCAAGACCTCAATTGGCATTACAGTAATCTCAGAGGTAATGCTCAACGTTGTATGCTTGCACCAGACATGGCATGCATTGCCTTTTACGGAGACGAAAATAGGGGGAGGGTACGGAAAACAGATTTCAGGCCACACGGCTGGCATCTACTAAGGCGCATTGGCACGGCACAAGTCGTGTGGTTTCTCCTTGTTTGCAATAAGTATATTCAAAATGGAGAGTGCAATCTGTTGACATATATTTCCCGTAAGAACCATTTGCCATGTTTTTCAGGGTGCCAGAAACCAATACCTGCAGCATCTCAGGACATATCAGCTACCATCTGCAGCTCTTTTTTTTGGCACTGCTCCATGATGTTTTGCCATTGCTGTGCGCGCTGTGTATGCCACTGGTATCCGTTACGATGCTGGAAACAATGTAACATTGTTTTTAACCAAATACCTTGATTGCTTGAAAGACAAAACAAAAAAGAACCCTTCACCGCCACTCAAATGGTATTATCAACGACACTTACATTGCATATGTTCAGAACTGTGGCTCAATGCGGAAAAAAAAACCATCTAGCCTCATTTCCGTTTTCTTTGTGAGTATGAGTTGCTTTCCCTGCGACGAAGGCGATGCGAGATTGAAGACACACGCAACTTTTTAAGGAATGGGTACATCACGCTTGGGGGGGGGGGGGGGGGGTGCAATTGAGCATGATTGATTGCCTCTGTTTGTTGTACTGCTTTTCACGGACGAAACCACATGAAAATTCACATGTTCAAGTCAATGGCATGGTTTGAATGTATGCACTATTTTCTTGCTTCAGACCGGTGCACGCATATGGCACATCTCGGGAAAGTTGTGTGACATGCTTTTCTAAGCACATTGTGTTGTTAGCACAATAAACATGCGATTGAAGTTGCAAGTTTCCCGATGCGGCACCATGACTCAACATTCATGAGGACAAGATTCTGTATATGTCATCTAAAACTTCACTAACGTACTGTGCATGACACTAGTGCACAGTGATTGAATAATTTAAAAATTGTGCGCTTCATTTCTCACAGCTGTGTTATTTCTTGGTTGTTTTTAATGAGAATATATGTGATCAGTAAGTGTAAATATTTGAGGCCATGCTTCAAAGTTCCATCATTGGTAGCAGCAGCAGGCCATTGGTGCCAGCAGCGGCATCATATTCAAACCGTGAGCTTGAACACCCGCGCCCCTCACCAACTGCTTGGGGGCCATAAGTTTAAAGCAAAGGAATTCAAGAGCAATTGGAAAGCTCATATATATGGTGCACCTGCAAGTAAAGTGACGCGATGATCATCTTGTTCTTCCTAGTTTTTGCATTTTCCTCTCCATACTGCCCTTTCTTGCAAAGGAAAGC
The DNA here is from genome assembly GCA_013339685.2 of Hyalomma asiaticum. NCBI lineage: Eukaryota > Metazoa > Arthropoda > Arachnida > Ixodida > Ixodidae > Hyalomma > Hyalomma asiaticum. Next base: position 120,300,962 of record CM023486.1, read on the forward strand.
TGCGGAGAGAGTGGTTGAGGTGACGTTCATTGAGGCGAGCTTCATTTTTCCCATTTTTCTCAAGAGCCAGCTAGGTACCCTCACTACTAATTAAGTGCCCCTCCCCCTTTAACTAAGGACAATGCTACGGGGTCTTGGGGTCTTAGCAGCACAGGAAATAAGTTTGCTCCTTTGACACATGTGTGTGCTACATACACTAATCCTCCTAGCAGACCACCTGCCCACAGCAATGGAGGTATAAGCGTGCTAGAGTGCAACAGCGTAGTGGTGGTGAAATAACTCCATCCGTACTGTAAACTTGAAAATGCGATAGTCCATTTTTCCTATATGTTTTTGGCATACCGCATGCTCATGTGTCTAGGAATGGCTTCTTTTGAGAAACATGAAGCACACAGCTGCGAAGGGTAGAGATGCTTGCAGCCTGAAAAATGAGAGGCGGAAAGCAGCGCAGCGTCGCTCGGAAGCAGCATGGTTTCAATATCTGACACGCGTTTCTAATTGCAATAGTAAATAATGTGGAAAATTGTATTGTCATGTGAGCTTATGTGAGATAATTTACGCTTGGACCACTTCGACAATCAAAATTTGCTCGGACGCTTATCCGAGATGTGATGTACAGCACATGTGGCATAAGAAGAAATTGTGGCGCACTATTTTTGTTGACAAGCGGTATGCCTGTAGCGGTACGCTGCTTGGGTGTTGACTTTGTCGATGCATTCTCATCGACCTTTGGGAGCACAGTAAGCTCCACTGACCATTTGCCACTGGATGTCGCAGGACACTGTTGCGTTTTCTTGGCCAGGAAACACTGTCAACGACTGCCTCTCAGCCTCTTCCAATGCTGGCGCTAGCAGACGATTCTGCGACTGCACTCCAAAGAATATGTTGGAGGTGCACAGTGTTGCCAGGGCACAATGCATTATGAATATTCTCTATCGGGCATGCAAGGCGTATGTGCGGCACTGAAAGAATAGGCAGCAAGCTTTACCAGTTCACAAGCTCTCTGGAACTCACTTCACACTCTGCTGAAGCATCTGTATGTCTACCATATTATCTAAGAACAGGGAAAAAAAAAGCACTGAAATGCTAACACAGCATGCCAGTATGCTGTGCTTTGCTGTTATTGCACAGACTGTGCCAAAGCTTGCATGAGCGGCTTAACACATTGACTACGCTAAGCATTAAACTGAAACCAATGGATGTTATCCAACTGGGTAATCAAAGTCAATTTTGAACGTCTCAGAGCCATTCCTTCTGGCATGCAGCTTTTGGGCAGTGTTGCAACACCTGAACGGTGCCTGCATTTTCAACTGGTCATATTGGAGGTTTGAGTTGGGCAGTCTGCACACCTGGTGAAATAATCGGCATCAGCATTACTGTGCCTATGGCCACTAACAGTAGATGCCTGTAAGTCTTCTGTTGCAGTTGTTGTTTCATGTACAACTTATGTAATTTTGAAACTTTAATTGTCAATACTTAGACACTGTCACAAATACTTTGGTATGTTTATAAGCCAGAATGACCAGTAAATATGTCCAAATCACAAACAATTTATCCAAACCAAAGGACCACCTTGCTCAAAAATTTTACATGCATGCAGAAGATGCAGCTAGAATGTAACACAGCTAAAATGTAGTAGTATGGGCTGAATGAAACAACGTTATGCAACAGTGCAGACAAACCGCTCAGGTTGTCTCTGCCAGCCTGTCAGGGATGTAAGCAGTATTGATGCCATGCAACCTTTTCAAGATGGCGTCGTGCATCAGTTTGGTGTCAGCTCGATAAAGAACTGGCCATTCCATGTCCAACTAGGCATTTCATGTTTTGGTTTGCACTTGACGCTGTCTTTACTGCAGCTCCCACTCGCACAGGATGGTTGGTTTCATTTCCATTGCTTGTGCTCTTTCTATTTGTTCCACTTATTTAGTGATGTCTATGAGCAATTTTTGTTGTCTACAAAACTGTGTGCAGAGAGGACTTGGCTGAATGTGAGAGTAAGGTTTGATTAATGCTCTGCACGAATATGTAACATAACTTATTAGTGTCAGTCCTGTGTAGTACAGACAACAAACCGAAAGATGTATTGATTTCTGAGGTATTACGTCCCAAAACTAGCTATGATAATTAAGATGCCGTAGTGGAGGGCTCTGGAAATTTGGACCACCTGGGGTTCGCACCGACATTGCATAGTACACGGGCCTCAACATTTCGCCTCCATTGACATGCAGCCACCACGACTGGGATTCGATCCCACGACCCTCAGATCAGCAGCTGAGCACCATAGCCACGACTGTGGCGGGGCAGTGAACCTAAAGATGCACCAAGTACAATTGTACTATATGTACACCAGAAATGGTATGTATCCTGTGACACCTATGTGTCAAGATAAAAGAATTTGCTGAGTAGGCTTGGCACACATAATGCAGGAGAGGGAGTTTTCATTGATTCCAAGACCCTAAAAGAGGCCTATATGGAGAAGAGGATGGGCTTCAAGTTGGTACATCAACATAATGCATTATGCATTATGCATTATCAACATAATGCATAATGCATTAGTTCTACGAGGATATCGAATTAGCAATAACGAAAGTACGCACACAATACACACTAGTCATGGGGGATTTCAACGCCATCATCATCATCATCAGCCAATTTTATGTCCACTGCAGGACGAAGGCCTCTCCCTATCCTCGCCATCCTTGCCTGTCCTGTGCGAGCTGATTCCATTTGATGCCTGCGAATTTCTTGATTTCGTCCCCCCATCTTACTCTCTGCCGCCTACGGCTGCGCTTACCCTCTCTTGGTATCCATTCCGTCGTTCTAACTGTCCATCGGTTATCTAGCCTTCTCATCACGTGGCCTGCCCATGTCCATTTTTTCTTCTTAATATCGTTCATTATGTCGGCGACCCCCGTTTGTTCTCTGACCCACTCGGCTGTCTTCCTATCCCTTAGTGTAACGCCTATCATTTTCCATTCCATCGCCCGCTGCGCGGTTTTTAACTTCCTCTCTAGCTTCTTTGTAATTCTCCAGGTTTCTGATCCGTAAGTCAGTACTGGCAGGATGCAGTAGTTATATAGTTTCCGTTTGAGTGATAGTGGTAGGTTTCCGTTCATGAGTTGTGAATGCCTGCCATATGCGCGCCATCCCATGTTTATTCTACGGTGGATTTCTTTTATATGGGTGGGTGCTCCAGTAAGTAGCTGTCCTAGGTACAGATATTCTTCTACGACTTCTAATGTATGGGTTCCGACCTTGAATAGACGTTTTTTCGCCGTGCCACTTACCATTATCTTTGTTTTCTGCATGTTCATCCTTAATCCTACCTTAGCGCTTTCTCGGCTTAAGTCTTCAATCATCTTTTGCAATTCGTCGCCATCATTGCTAAAGAGTACTATGTCATCTGCAAATCGCAGGTTACTCAGATATTCGCCGTTAATCCTGAGCCCTGTCTCTTCCCAGTCTAACCTTTTGAAGATTTCTTCCAAACATGCAGTAAATAGCATGGGAGAAATTGTATCTCCCTGTCTGACACCTTTCTGTATTGGGATTTTTCTGCTTTTCTTATGGAGGAGCAGGGTGGCTGTAGAATCTTTATAGATGTTGGCTATTGTGTTTATATAGCTATCACATATTCCTTGACGACGTAGTGCCTCCAGAACTGCTGGTATCTCTACCGAGTCGAAAGCCTTTTCGTAATCTATGAAAGCCATATAGAGGGGTTTGTTGTACTCAGCGGATTTCTCAATTACTTGATTGACCGCATGCAGGTGGTCCATGGTAGAGTATCCTTTTCTGAACCCTGCTTGCTCTCTGGGTTGATTAAATTCAAGTGCGGCCCTTATTCTGTTTGAGATAACCTTTGTGAATATTTTGTAAAGTGCTGAGAGTAGACTGATCGGCCTGTAGTTCCTCAATTCTTTAACATCTCCCTTCTTATGTAATAATAGCATATTTGCGTTTTTCCAGCTTTCGGGTACATTTGAAGTTTTGAGGCATTGAGTGTATAGTGTCGCGAGCTTTCCAGTAAGGAAGTCTCCGCCATCTTTGATCAAGTCGGCGGTTATGCCGTCATCTCCAGCCGCTTTTCCGCGGGACATGCCCTGTATTGCTTTCCTAACTTCGTCCGCAGTGACGCATGGGATTTCGTAGTCCTGCTCGGCATTTAATACACTCATGGTGGGGAGACTCCTATTTGAGCTGTATAGTTCGGAATAGAAATCCTCGGCCACTTTGGTTATGCCACTGAAGTTAGTAACGATGTTGCCCTGCTTATCTTTCACTGCATGCATTATGTTCTTTCCCGCACAAAGCTTCCTTTTGGTTGTTTTGATGCTGACTCCTTTTCTGACGGCTGCTTCTATTTCTTTCACGTTATGGTTACGTACGTACCTGACTCTACTTTTACTGATGAGCTTAGATAGCTCGGCGTATTCTATCTTGTCTCTTGAGTTAGTTATTCTCATTTGTTGGCGTTGCTTGATTAGATTTTTAGTAGACTCCGAGAGTTTACTCACAACATGTCTTGGTGCTTTGCCCCCTACTTCGATTGCTGTTTCGGTGATCAGATTAGTAATGTCTTCGTTCATCTTCTCTATATCCTCATTATCTTCCTGTCCTAGAGCCTCATACTTGTTCTTAAGTGCAATGCTAAATTCTTCTCTTTTCGCCCTGACGCTATCGGGGTTGGCCTGTTTCCGTGTGATTAACTTTGTCCTTGTTCGCTTTAGATTGAGGGATATCTTCGCCCTTATTAGTCTGTGGTCACTAAGTCTAACCTTATTAACCACTTCTGTGTCTTGTACTATACCTAGATCAGTGCACATTATGAAATCTATTTCGTTTTTCTTTTCTCCGTTGGGGCTTTTCCACGTCCATTTCCTGTTCCTACGTTTCTTGAAGAAAGTATCCGTTACACGGAGGTGGTTTCTTTCGGCGAATTCTACTAGCATGTCCCCTCTGCTATGCCTATCTCCTTCTCCGTAATTACCGACGGCACGTTCTCCTTTTAGTTTCTTTCCTATTTTCGCGTTGAAGTCCCCCATAACAATCGTATATTGGGTCTGTACCTTGTTCATTGCCGTTTCTACATCCTCGTAGAACTGTTCTACAGCCTCGTCACTGTGGTTGGTCGTTGGTGCGTAACTTTGTACTAGCTTTAGTTTGTATCTCCTATTTAATTTTATCACGAGGCCTGCTACCCTTTCGTTGATGCTATAGAATTCTTCGATGTTGCCTGCTATGTCTTTGTGTATAAGGAACCCCATGCCGTATTCGCGCTTCTCTGGTAGTCCTCTGTAGCAGAGAACGTGTCCCTCATTAAGCGATAAGTACCCTTCTCCTGGTTTCCTAACCTCGCTAAGGCCAATGATATCCCAATTAATACCCCTTAATTCTTCTAGTAGTTCAGCTAATCTGGCTTCGCTTGAAAGGGTTCGCGTGTTAAGAGTCGCTACGTTTAATTTCCAATGACGGCCTGTCCGAGTCCAGAGTAGGGACAAAACAAAGTGGAGAGCAGGCGATTGGCAACTACGGAGTCGGCTGTAGAAATAACCGTGGGGATATGCTCGTACAATTTGCCGAAAGAAACCGACTCCGAATAATGAACACGTTTTTCAAGAAATACAAGAATAGGAAGTGGACGTGGAAAAGCCCTAACGGGGAAACAAAGAATGAAATTGACTTTATAATGTGCGAACAACCAGGTATAATTCAAGGCACAGACGTAGTGGGGAAGATAAAATGCCGCGATCACAGATTAGTAAGAGCAAAGATTGTACTTAACCTAAAGAAAACAAGAACTAAATTATTTACTAGAAAAAAATGTAATCTAGAGGTAATCAGATCGAAGAACGAAGAATTTAAAGTCGCCCTAAGCAACAACTTCGAGGCCTTAGGCGAAAATGGTGACGATGTAGAAGAAATAAACAAAACTCTAACGAAAACAATCCTTGAAACAGCGATAGAACTCGGGGGCAAAACAGCAAAGCAAACAACAAATAAGTTGTCCCAGTCTACCAAGGACTTAATAAAAAAAACGCCAACAAATGAAAGTAACTTCGCCAAAAGATAAGATTGAATTCGCAGAACTATCAAAGTTTATCAGTAAAGCCAGGCAAAGAGATATAAGAAACTTTAACACGAGAGAAATAGAGAAAGCAGTAGAAATAGGTACCAGCATTAAATCGGTCAAAAAGAAACTGCACTTAGGACAAAACAAAATGCATGAGCTAAAAGATAAGCAAGGTAACGTTATCAATAATTTCAACGAAATAGTAAAGGTAGCAGAAGATTTCTACTCGGAACTGTACAGCTCTCAGACAGACCATACAACCTTAAAAGAAATAGAATCAGAGGAAGATATTGAAATTCCATGTATAACCGCTGACGAAGTCAAGAAAGCTGCCAAAGGCATGGCCCGCGGTAAAGCAGCCGGTGGAGATGGTATAACAGCCGACTTGATCAAAGACGGAGGAGATATTGTACTTGAAAACTTGCATCGCTCTTCACGAAATGTATCAAGACATGTAGTGTACCTCACAGTTGGAAAAATGCTAATATAATCCTTATCTACAAGAAAGATGACATAAAGGAGTTAAAGAATTACAGACCAATTAGCCTACTCCCAGTAATATACAAGCTATTTACAAAAGTAATTTCTACGAGGATAAGAGAAACACTCGACTTTAACCAACCGAGAGAACAAGCTGGTTTTAGGAAAGGTTACTTGACAATGGACCACAGCCGCACTATCAACCTAGTAATTGAGAAGTTCACGGAATATAACAAACCTCTTTATATGGCGTTTATAGACTACGAGAAAGCATTTGACTCCATAGAAATACAAGCAGTTCTAGAAGCTCTACGTCGACAAGGGGTACCTGGCGTATACGTGAAAACCATAAACAACATAGACAAAGATTACACAGCCACATTACTCCTACATGAGAGAAGCAGAGAAACCCCGATCGGAAGAGGTGTGAGACAGGGAGATACGATATCCCCGACGCTATTCACTGCATCTTGAGAGGACATCTTCAAACGTCTTGACTGGGAAGAAAAGGGAATTCGAATAGACGGAGAATATCTAAGCAATTTAAGATTTGCAGATGACATTGTGCTCTTTAGCAATGATGGAGACAAACTACAAAACATGATTGATGATCTAAACAAGGAAAGTATTAAAATTGGGTTAAAAATGAATAGGCAAAAGACCAAAGTTATGCTCAATGGCCTAGCTAAGAAACAGGAATTTAAAATCGACAATGAACCCTTACAATGTGTAAACGAATATGTATACCTGGGACAGTTAATAACAGGAACTCCTAACCATGAAAAAGAAATTCTCCGTAGAATAAAGATGGGCTGGAGCGCATTCGGAAGGAATTACGAAATCATGACTGGAAACTTACCGCTCTCACTAAAGCGAAAAGTATTCAATCACTGCATTCTCCCAGTACTAACGTACGGTGCCGAAACGTGGAGGATAACGAAAAGACTAGAGATGAAACTAAGGAGCGCACAATGTGCAATGGAAAGAAAAATGATAGGGGTAACGCTAAGCGATAAAAAACGAGCGGAATGGATCAGAGAACAGACAGGAGTAGCCGATATTATTATATCAATCAAAAGAAAGAAGTGGACCTGGGCAGGACATGTCATGAGGAGAAAAGATAACAGGTGGACAGTAAGAGCGACGGAATGGATACCAAGAGAGGGAAAACGCAACAGAGGTAGGCAAAAGGTTAGATGGAGCGATGAAATTAAAAAGTTTGCGGGCATAAAGTGGAACCAACTCGCTCAGGATAGGGTGGAGTGGAAATCGATGGGAGAGGCCTTCGTCCTGCAGTGGACCTAAACAGGCTGATGATGATGATGAACAGTTGCATTCAAGAATGCCAACAATAAAGGGAAACTGCAATCAAGTCACCCAGTGCAAGTACATCAGCCAAGATGAAGTGCATTAGGTCAGCCAATACATCTCCCAGCAGTATCAAACATTTGATAAATAGGCGTTAGAGCACTGATAGTACATAAAGAGAACACTACATACATATTGAATGCAAGAAATGTATAAATAAAACGAAGGTAGTCTGATGCTGATAAATTCAAGTGCTTTTTTTCTTGCGGTGAACTCAAACAGGCTGATGGCAGCAATAATTTAAAGTAGACGCAACCTGCATAACAAATTGCTTTTTGGCCAGTGGACACTCGCATGACCGTTGTGTGAACCACCAGGTAGATATGTCAGTTTTCGCAGTACCCTCGGGTGGACACCCAGCAGGTGGTAGAGTAACCGATCACTCCATAAGCGTTGTCATGGTCTTGATGGGGTAATTAAATGCCCTCTTGGAATGCACCTTCCAGGAAGAGACCAAGTTCATTACTGCACAGCTTACATGCACCAGAGTTCTGGAGTTTTGCCTGATCTCATCAGAAGGCAGTGATAAAACAGTTTGTTTTCAGATATTGTCACGTGGTCGCAACGATGAAGGACACAAAAGAACTCAAGGCGTTGTTAGTCAAAACTACCTGTGCCCAGCCATGGCAAGGCACACTTGCTTTCCTTTGTGTGGCCTTCACAATGCCACTGTTGCCTCCTGTGGGAAAGAAGGACAAGAAAAATGAGACACTCGTGTTCTTTTGTACTACCTGAGGCAATAATGAAGCCATGTATGCTTCAAACATTTACAAATGGATTATGTAGGTCTGTCATGCAGGTTCAAGGTTCTTTATATTGTTGCTCTGAGACAGAGCCTCCGGAAAAGAAAAGAGGAAGCCAGATTAAAAGGAAACAAGAAGAGCAAGAAACTGTAAGCCAGAAATGAAAAAGAAAACGAAAGAACTACGAAATGCCTCGTAACAACCCACTTTAACGTTTGTGAAAAAAAAAAAGTAAAGAAACAGTCACTAGTGGTGTTGATGGCAGCGATGGCTTTATAGGGTGTTGTTCTCAGACGAGGAAGCTATGCTGACAAGGTCACCATTGAAGCCGGGGTAACGTGCCTGCCAGCACGTCAGAGCACGATGGGAGCTGCGGCGGGTATTAGGCTCCACTCGAAGCATTACAGTGGCTCGATGGGAGAGCCACGCAGGAAGTCCCACCTTCCGTGGGCGCATTAGGTCTGGAGACGTGGAACGAGCAGTGAGGATCCGACCTTGGACAGTCACGGCAGGAAGACCTTGAGGCCACGTACCTACGAGTAGATTTGGAATAGTTGGAGCGCCTTGGACTTGTCGGACTACTCGCGTTCAGGCCCAGAACCCGACACCACGGTCACGTGACGCCAGCGTCTTATGCTCCGGAATCTCCCAACGCCTTCTGCCCTTGGCTCGTTCCAAACATCTCTTTTCATTTTCTTCTCTTTCCTGCATGCTCTCTTCCCACTGGACTTCTTTAGGGCTTCGACCATGCTTCTTCCCGCAAACTTTCTCTTTGGCAGGCCCTGGTATCACGCATGACATTTCACGCCAACGTTGTTATCTTCTCATCACCGCACGATTATGAAGCATCACTGTCGTTGCCTCCTAAGGCATCTCACACCACACACAAGGCCACCGCACTTCACTGGAACTACCGCAGCACTACGCTTCATCACAAGGTCTAATAAGTGAAGTAAAAGAAAATACAACAGATGCTAGGAATAAAATTAGTCGGGCAGAGTAAAAATAGAAAAAGTTCACTGGAGTGCAAGGTGGCGATCAAGACACTGCAGGAATTAAGCTGCTCACTGCAGAGGTCGTCAACCTGGAGCACACACAGCATCTGCACTTCTGATTGGGAATGGTGGCTTGCACATGCTGCCATTGATGTTGAACTCACCTGGCGGGAACGTCTTGGCAACGTTACACCCACGCCAGCCCCGAAGGGAAGGACGGCTGGAATGGCCCCAGGTGAGAGCCTGCTGCGACCTCGAGTCCACGACCTGACAGGCCACTGCTCCTGTGAGCTGGTTCTTTGATCTATAATAGCCACATCCCCCTGGCTCTCTTCTGAATCGTCCTTCCTTTTTTTTTTTTCTGCTATGCTGCATCCTCCACGACCCAAATAGCTTCCACGACCTCCTCTTGGATTGCGTTACGGAGAGGAGACAGCAAAGGGCTGGTAGACTCCTGGGTGAAGGGGACCAGGGAGAGCTGATGCATGGCTTCCTTGCGGACAAAAGCCATGATCTGTGTGATCAACGACGCCTGTTCGGGGCCGGTGGTCAGGCTGCAGAGTGATGCAGCATTTGGTGTGGGAAGTCGACTTGTCAGAGCTCACTGCTTATGCAACTTGTCATAGCTCTCGCACAAGCTAATGACATCGGCAACAGAGCGTGGGTCCTTCACCAGCAGCATCTGAAACGTGTCATCATCAATGCCTTTCATGACGTGCTTGACCTTTTCACTTTCCATCATGGCAGCATTCACGCGTCCGCACAGATTGACGTCTTCTACATAGCTTGCGAACATTTCACCCGTGTCCTGTGCACATGTATGCGAACGCTGCTCGGCTTAGAGCTTTCTGATGGCGGGCCGATCAAACACTTCCATTATTGACCTCTTGAAAGCTGGCCACGTTCGGATATCAGCCTCATGATTTCTGAACCAAAGGATGGCCACACTGGGCGAGATAGAATGATATGTTGGTAAGCGTTGGTAAGTCCGAGTCATTCCACTCACCCGATCATAGGACGAAAGCCACTCTTCAACGTCGTCGTCATCAGCTCCGCTGAAGATGGGAGGCTCCCGCTGGTGAACAGTGCCAGAGCACAAGACGGGCCTGCTGGTCGGCGTCTGAGAACTGCAGTATCCAGTACGGCTCCACCAAATGAGATTTATTGAAACTGATCTAGCGGCTGCCGGTTGAAGGATCTGCCTCTGAGCTCAAGCCCCTGCTGCACTGCACGATGCTGCCTCTGCGCTGGTGCTCTTTTTCTTCGTTACTACATTAATTTTTGCTTAGTTCTCACAATTTTAAAGCATTTGTGATACTGTTCTTTTGTTGTTATGGTGACGCGCAGTGCGTGTCAGTGTGAGGAACTTGAACTACATGGCAGTCAGTCTGAGGCATACAGGGCGTTGTACGTGGGTAGTGCAAAGTGCAGGGTAACTTTGCCGCTTTTTACCGGCCAGTTTCCGTAAACAAGGGAATGTGGGTCGCTGCGTTAGGAGGAGGATGCGCTAGACCTCATGCTAAGGTATTCTAGCCATTGTACTCGTACGGGAAGGCACGCCACTAAATGGTTGCTGCCGAGAGAGCACCCACTCGGGGTAACTAGTCTCAAGGTCGCTGTCAGCGGTCCTAGGAAACGAAAATGACTGCAACTGTTTAGCGATAGATGGGCACTTGTTTGCCTATTTCCTTCGGTGCGTGTTGCTACTCATGGCCTCACGGGCTGGTCATCTTCTGACAGCTTGTGTGACCAATTCTGGAAGGCCATGTGTAGTGCACCATCCGGCGTGCAGACAAAGGTTTAAGTAAGTGTTCGAGCCTGGCTGCCGCTGCCAGCAGACATCGAGAGTGAGACGCCAGTCCTAATGCATGGGAATGGGAAATAACATGTACTGCGTGGTAAACGTATCCGCTTGCATGTTGTGAATTATGCTCTCTGAACCGATACTGTAATGAAAGTCTTGGCGCACATTGGTTGAGACTGTGTGGACCCTGTGTGTGATTGTTTGCTTGTCACTCTTTGTTTCTCAAAGAGCTCTAGAAGTAATGTCATTGGAGTAATGAAAGAACAGAGATTCGGGCTTGGACCCGGGCAGCTGCCTTAGCGTTTCAACGAAACGCCCCCTTACTGAGCAAATATGCTTCCCCTCTGCTGCTGCCGTGCACTCGAGTCGTCGAGGGGCTCCGACAAGCGGGTGTTGAACACCTACAGGAAAATTAACTATGGCCATCTGATGAGTTTGCTGATGAGTTATATAAAATGGGACTATTTCCCTCTTTCTTATGGCATACAAGGAATATGATTTAAATGTATGTACAATTTGTACAGCGGCCCCACATTCATGCGATGGCAAAATGACATTGATGTGTAGGGAATAAATAAATAAATAAATATAATACATTACATACACCATTTCATCAGACTCCAACAAAAAATGACGTCCGCAACCAAAAGTGGCGCATCTCACACATGGAAGGTTCACAGCAGCACAACAGCACAACCCAAGTAGCAAAAACATGCACGCGCGCTACTGAGCGTGGGTCTAATTCTTATGAGATTAAGACATGGTAAAAACAATACCTAACGTTAACTACAATGTAACGAATGGTCCACTTTGCACTTAGATTACAAAACTCTCTTTTCGTTATGCAATTAAGAAAGAACAACAAATAAACCATACGTGCACTTTCTTCTTCATTGCAAGAGAATCTACATGCCGCAGGAGAAGAGATGATGTTCGACAATTTTCAAATGTCAAGTGAAAGATGTCTACGGTGCGTCCATCCTTCAGAACAACCCGTGCCTGCTGTTTAGTTCGGACTGGCTCAGACAAAGCGAAAGACTGCTGTCTCTCCCCACGTCGTCGGTCTCACACTGCATGTGCCCCTGCGGGTGTAACTAGCCTCCGTAGTGTAACACCTGCCACTGCTCGCTTGCTTTGCCAAGCGGTCTCCCGAGTACAAGATGCCAGTGACACCCAGGCCCACACATGGGAGCCATAACCACATTCTCAGAACCAATGCGTTGAGCGGTGATAGCAAAGCGTGCGTTAACAGTGTCTTAGTTCGAAAGGAGCTGTAGCGGCGGGATCTGAAGCGACGAAAGGAATTTCTCTGCAGTTCGGCCTGTGTTGCCGTACAAGGCTGGTTGAGAGCTGGAAATTTTTTTCTCCAGCCACAGGGAGGGGCCTCATTGACTGCATTGGTGAAGAGGAAGCTACGTCCTTGTCGACGCCCCGAAGAGAGAGAGCAAAGGAATGGTGTTTTGCGTGTTGTTTTCTTTTGAGTGAGCGAGAGTCCTAATGGGAAAGTGGGGACTCTAGGCTCGGCCTTGACGGTTGCAGGCAGGTCTATCTGCCCTGCCTGTGGAACATTTACAGAAAGAACATTTCTCCCTTTGCCGTTACTTGTAAATGTAACACGTTGCCATTACAGTTCCACCAACCCTGGCAGGGGGTGCCACTCTGTACAAGAAAATGTACAAGGTGACCTGTGTGGTCAGTGTGCCTACGCCCCTGACAGTGGCTGCTATGTCCTCACTACTGCACGCCATGACCGCTGGCTCGGTCATCACGTCCATGTCAGTGTGGACATCGCACCAACTATGGCACCACGATGCCACTGCACAATGTTGTGCATATTCGCAGCCTTGTTGGCCTCGTGGGCTTGCCACTGGGAAAGTCACTGCCACTGTATGAGGGATTACGTCCTCTTCTGGAGTGGCAGTTGAGGCGATCTGAAAACTTTCCATCTCTGTGGTGTTTCTGTATAAAGCAGGCATTTAACTTTCAGTGTCTGCTTGGCTATCATGCTTGGCACACGAAAAATGGAGGGGGACATTTATACCTGGAAAACCAGAAAGAGCAAATGAAGGCAGGAATCCAGGAACAGCAGAAACAATTGGAAAGGAAAAGGTACATAAGCTTCATTTACCCATATTGCCTCACCAGGGCACTTTGTTTCATCTTCACACAGTGCTCAAGTCCAGCTGCCAAGCATTTTATTTACAGTGAAACTCAAGGGGTGAAGGAAAACAGGGCATGTTGCTAGAGTCTTGTCTTGATCTGGGTGCTTTCCTTGCCAGCTTGCCTATATTGACAGGTGCACTTGTTTTACTGTGAAGCTGTATACCTCTACCAGACAAAGAAATTTTCGTCGCTAGGTCAGCGTCAACAGAAGGCACCAGGCTAAAAAAATCGAGCAAGCATAGCGCAGTGGAGAGGAGGAGAGGCGCATGGCGAGTAATCCGTCACAGTGCATGTGCACAGGTGGTGTTACGCTGCCCTCGCCTGTACCAATAAAAAAATAGCATCGCGCAGCATAGCGGAGGTGAGGTAGGGAGGAGGAGTGAAGCAGGCGATAGTGGGACACATACAGCTGCTGCCAACAACGATTGCGTTTCCGCACGTTCGCGCAGAATGCACCAGGTGTCCGTGACTCCATTGGCGGCTTGACCGGTTGCTGGAGCATAAACCGGTCTAGCAACTCATTCAGTTCATTGCAGCATCCGGTAAGCATGAAACCGCTCTTTCTCTCAGCCAGCCAACACGAACCGTCTCGCCATCTGTACAGTGCCCATTCCTTCAAATGAATTTTCGGACGCACCAACGCATTCAACTCATCAGCACTACCAGTAGCTGATCTTGAATTATGAAATGGTCTTCCCGATAACGTTGTCAGCATTCATGACCCTGTATTGTTTCATCACGGAGTAACTACCATTTTTTCATGACTAGCGACTTCTACCTTCCATTAAATCATGTACACCCTCTATGCTAACTGCTGTATAATTTGCTATAGTATATGTGATGTGCCATTACAAATGATTATATCTGCATTTTGTTTATTAGTGTATGTCACGCTAACAATTATATAAAGTTATTTTGTAAGTTTTATGTATCATAACATGTATATGCTTTTTAATGCCTCAACTCATGTTATCTTATACACTGTATTTATACTCCCCTCACACAATACTTCTGCTGGAGCCTGTGGGGGCTTTGTGAATAAATAAATGAATAAAATAAAGGCTACCATGGGTAGACCACGGAAAGTAAAAATACCAGGAGAACAGCGTTAATATAATGCTCGATCAAAAGAACAAAACCAACTTGCTCAGCAGTGTTGTGGGCAAAACCCTGCAGCTCTTGGACAAGACGCCGAGTGTATGCATGCCGTTTAAATGCATGTGAAGTTCAAATGATGCTGCAGTGGGTAATCATTGTGGGGGTAGTTTATAGCTTGCTGTCCAATCACCTTCACACAGTGGATTGGAGCTACAATTTATTTTGGTTTGTTCACGGGAATTACCTTTAGCGCTTTCTTGTGATGCACATCGCAGGCTGTGCTTATCTTGCATGCTGATCCGCAAATGGTGTCGACTGTTTCGCAAACTCTGCATGCCGATACCCATGCTCCTGAACATCACTGATAGTACCAGAACGCGCGGTTATAGATATATAAAGCTGATACATTTCACTGCTGGTCAGTTTTTCTTATTGACGACCATTTATTATGTTCTTTACTGTTGTTGTATAGAGTTTGGCCTTTAACAGCTTGGATTCTGCATCCTGCATGACAACCACATGACTAATATATTAATGTGAAGGTGCACAAAGCATGCAAGGACAAGCAAGTACATGAAACACTGCGCATTGTTTCGTGTACTCCGTTGCCTTTGTGTCTGCTTTCTGCTTCACGCACCTTCGCATTATTATGAATTACCGATTCGCCCAGCAGTGAGTCCTTCTGAAGCGACTAATATGTTGTACTTGATCTCAGGAGTAGGGGAGGGAGGGGGGGGGGAAGTGAGGGCAAGGGGGGATTTCTTCTGTGCATCAGGTGGTGACAGCAGAACACCCTTTATGCTTTAGCTGGACAATCAGCTGCCTGACGCAGTCTTCCCCACTGTGCTGTGCTGGTCCCCTGCAGTTGCCCCTCGTTACTCTGCACAGCCCATGCTGGAAGTGGCTTTGCTGCTGCGCCGCATAGCCCAGCTGAACACCATCAAGTATGTCAATAAACATGTTGTGTGGTGCCAAAACAGTGGAGCATTTCTGCAGGTATCTGAAGGTTTTGCTTCAGGAGCTGCACATCAAGCTGGACAAGGGCTTCCTCCTTTCTCTGTACAATGCCTTCAGTGAGGTGATGGTTGATCGAGACGAGGTACTTTATTGATTTGACTCTGTTGCAGAGCCTTTAGTTTCATTCTGCATGCAGAAAATGAAGATCAAGTCTGACATGAAGCTGATCTATGCACCTCTGCATGCTTTCAAGCGAGACCATGTAAGTAAAGTTGCTCATTGTTTGTGAGAGTTGGTCTGCACTCATTTTCTTATATGGTACAGTAGCTGCTTCCAAACTCTGCACTTAGCCCTAAAGCTGCCAGGACTTAGCCCAAATTTAGACATACTCCTGATAGTTGCTTTAGGGGTTGCATCATTCGTGCTTGCATTTTTGTGCACTATTGCATTTATGTTCACACAGCTCTCTATAACACTGGGACCTCAGTATGATAACCGGCAGGGCCGTCACTCTGTACAATAAAAGGTAAAGTGCTTGGACTCTCTAGTCAGCGTGTTTATACCCCTGACAGTGACTACTGTGTCCTCACCACCATGCGCTATGACCGCTGGCTCGGTCACCACAAATAGCAATGAGGAAAAATGCTTGAAGTGAACGACACCGGCGATGCAAGAGCAGGCATGCCGGTCATCAGAAAGATAGACAAGTTCAGCGCGGACACTTTGGACTGGACAGAATACCGAGAGTAGGTGGAACTTTTCTGGACTATGAACGACGTGCCAGACAGTAAGAGGATAGCCATATTTCTGATGTGTTCCGGAGCCGTATTGGTATTTTTTGCTGCGAAGTCTACTGACCCTAGTGAAACCTGCCGAGGCGAGCTTAGCATTACCGTATTTATTCGAATATAGGTCGACCATTTTTTTTTCTAACATGCTGCTCATAATCAGCTATCAACCTATATTCATGACCAAATAATCTCGACCTATATTCGCAATCAAAGGCACTGAGCTGATGGTGTTCAACTGCCGCACCCGCTGTTCTTCAAGCAGCTCCTGCTACATACGCACATTATATACCATAAACTCTGGAATTACGACCACACCAGCCCCCCTTTTCCAACTAAGTAATTAAGAAAAAAATCCACGCATATCCACGGAGTGAATGATGATGAGTGGGCGAAGCTCCGGAGGTTCATCGGTAAAAACCGTGAATCTTCCGTGAATCTTGCCCAGTACATCATCAAAGATGTGACAAACACTGTGTGTCGCCATCTAGCGCTCTCCTATCACACTAGAGCACGCAGTGAGCACCTCCGCGCCATCTATTGATCAATTCACGTACTAGCTAAGCAGCACCGCAGTGCTTGGACGGACAGACAGACGAACAGACAGACAGACAGACTCCCATACTACGCGTTCCCATACATCTGAATGAAGCGAGCACCGCTAAAGCCCCTCTACTTCGTAAAAGTACCGCCATCTACTCTCCCCACCGCCACCTCCTCTCCGCTCGCGACTGCGGCGCCCCCTGGAAAGCGCCACGAGCTTTCGGTTAGCTTTCGAGCTGGAGGCGCGCCGCCGCTGCCGCCATCCAGCCATGGCCAGTGCCTCGCGTACGGTTTGATATAATGATTCACTCTACTGCGTTGATTTTCTAAGCTGGAGTGGGTGTGCTCACCATCCGGTTTACGTAATGAAATATCGCCTCAGAAGAGCTGCTGCAAACCATGCGCAATTTGTAGCGAAAGCGAACGTCGTTTAAGCTTTCTTTCGGAGCGTAGTGTTTCCTTGTGTACCTGGCGCGGATAACCATAGCTATGTTTACTTGGAAAAGGTTGAAATGAAATTCTGTAAACACAGCATGCTATTTATTGCATCAGCAAGAAATATTTAAACCGCAGCTGTGGTGTCAAGCCACGTTTGGGAAGGGATATCTCGGTCGTCTGTAACTGCAGCAACGCCAACAATGCCCTTGGAGGCACACACTCAAAACTTCATGAAGTTTCGCACGTCCTGCCATCCTCTGCCTGCCCGATGACTTGTGCGCGCAGTACGCCGTTCTGGGATGTTTGGCCTGTGCGGCGCAGTTTGAACACGTTGTCGTGAGGTTTTGCATGCCTGTGTGGGTGTTGCCGATGTAGGTGACCAATATCGCCCTTAGGCACGGAAACTATTTCTAATTGCTAGAAGACCGCGCTGGTGCGTTGTGAATGTAGAAGTAGACGAACGCATTCACTTCACTACTACTACCGTTATTACCGCTCGCTGTTGGAGAGGGTGTCGCCCATTTCAAGCGATGTATACTCTGAACACACTCCACAGCGTGACCTCGATGCGATGAAAAATTTCGGCACTTCGTCATATGTATTGCCATACAGTTTTTTTTTTTAACTACGAACGGCTCATTCCAAAATAAGCACGCGCGGCATGCAGGCTGTTGAAGAAACGGGCTGCGCTTGCGAACAGCCGCGATCATCTTTAAAACCGAAGTGGTAACCCCTTTTCAGGGAAATGCTCTTACATGAAAAACAGGTATGCAGGAAAAGGCACAGCAACCCGGCATCGCGACAGAACTAGCCAGACGTACACGTGCACTCCGCACGTCGTGCACTTGCGACCGGCGAACACACAGCGCAGTGGCACTTTGGCGCATCCAACATGGCGCCGAGCGGCGAGAAAACAAAATACCAAGAAAAAAAGTGAGCGCGCTACCACGTGACCGCAGCCGCCCTATCGGAGGCGAGGAGAGGAGGAAGCGGCGTTGTTCAAGAGATGGCGGTACTTTTCCATAGGTAGAGGGGCTTTAAGCACCGCAGCGCCATCACGCCATCTAGTGAGCACTTCACGAACTAGAGGTGACTACTACAAACGGAGGATGGACTGACCCATGGCATAAGGAGCTTCGCCCCTAAAAAAAAAAACTTATTCATGCAATAGCTGCACACCTTTTCGCACCTTTTCAAAGCCCCTGTGAAATGCAGCCGCTCTGCCATGTTTGCACCCGCGAATTCCCTAGGTAGGTCGTGAAGTCGATAGATGGCTCTGCCCTCACTCTTTGTTCATCGTTCGATCTGACGTGACGGTTAGCACTTGCTTTAGCGTGATTGCGACGATGTCACGTCGGCAGATCTACACAGCGGAATTCAAGCGTCAAGTCATACTTTTTTTCGAGAACTCCAGCAATTGTGCTGCTCAGCACGAGTTCGACGTCAATGAAAAGTTGATCAGGGGTTGGTGGAAGCAGCGGGACCGACTGTTCGCATGCAACGGACAGCGTCGTGCTTTTCGTGGTCCAGCAACCGGCAGGCATGACGCTCTTGAAAAAGAACTGAGGCTACACGTGGAAGGAGAATGCGCCAAAGGCTTCCCGGTTTCCTGCGAGAACATTCAAATGAAAGCCCAGCAGTTGGCTCAACGAGACAGGATTGACCGGTCAACGTTTAAGGCAAGTCGAGGCTGGGTCCAAAAGTTCATGCGGTGGAACGGACTGTCTCTTCGTCGTAAGACAACCATCTGTCAGCGTTTGCCGGCGGAGTATGAGGAACAGCTGATAGAGTTTCAGCGTTATGTGTTAAAGCTCCGGCGTCAGAAGAATTATATTCTCGGCCAGATAGGGAACGCGGACCAGACCCCACTTTGACATGCCCAGTCGCACAACAGTCACAACCAAAGGAGCCAAGGACGTGCGACAGGTCATGAGCACACACGATTCACTGTGATGTTGTGCTGCATGGCAGATGGGACGAAACTGCCGCCGTACATTGTATTTCGCCGCAAAACCCTCCCGAAGAATGAGCGGTTCCCCAATAACATGATCATCCGCGCAAATGAAAATGGGTTCATGAATGAGGCGATAGTCAAAGAGTGGTTTCAAGCAGTTTGGATGAAACGGCCGGGAGCAGACATGCACCTGCCAAATATGTTGGTCCTTGATACATTTAGAGGCCACATCTGCCCGGGTGTCAAGGAGGCGCTACAGAAGGCAAACACTGACCTGGTCGTCATACCTGGTGGTATGACGTCCCAGCTACAGCCACTTAAAATAGCCATCAACAAGCCCTTAAGGACCGGGTGGCAAAAAGTTATAAAGAGTGGCTCATGAAGGAGAATGACGCCGACGGGACGCTGCAAGAAGGCTTCCCTCGGTGCATGGAATGACCTGCCATGGAATGACCTGCCAGCGGCAATTATCGTTTATGCATTTAAGAAGTGCTGCATTTCTAATGCGCTCGATGGCACAGAGGACGGCGTCATTTGGGATGACGAGGATGCCTGTCAAGAATCAGACAACTTCCCTTCATCTGACGAAGGTGACACTTCCGACAGCAACTAGGGTGCTAAGTTAATGTGAATAAAGGTGTGCTTTGTTTAAATTTCTGTTTCTTAAAAAATAAAAATATTTTTTTTTATTTCTCGTAGAGCGCTATAAGTAGTGGTCGACCTATATTCGTGCCCGACCTATTTTCGAATGAATACGGTAATTCTCACTGCCCTCAATAGTTATTTCTTGCCAGCTGGGTCTGAAGTGGTAGACGGTTTCAAGTTTTTTTCACGACATAGGTGGGACGGAAAGGTAGTGAGCAAGTACATCGCATTGTTGAAGTGACTAGCCAGCGCCTGCAATTTTGGGACATTCTGAGACCACATGCTTCGAGACCAAGTTGTCGATGGCATTAATGATGTGGCAATGCAAACGAGGTTATTGGAAATAGCTTATTTAAACATGGAAACTGGAATGGGTACAGTACGGGCCACCGATGCTGCTCACAAGGTTTCCCATATTCAGAGCACTCACCCAACATAACAAGCCATGCCAGTCCAACTGACCATCGAAACTGAGAGTGCAATCTGGGCATCTCGAACACGGGTATTTTTGCTGCGGCGGTGCCCATAAAGCGCCAACACGTTAACTCAGTTTTCTATAAATAAAAGCGCCAAGTGCATGTGGCAAGTAAGCAGATAGAGAGATGCGTCGCACAGATTTGAGGTGCATGAATACTGTGAATGAAGTGCCTAAGGCACACGATCAGGGCGAAATGCTGAAAGCATAGGACCTTTGGACACATCAGGTGGCCAGACCAGTGCCAATGGGCATTACAGTTATCGTTAACAGCGAACCACTTGAAGTGGAAGTTGATGCATCTACAGTAAGTGCATCAACAGTAAGTGAGGAAAAGTTCATGCAGCTGTTTCCACCGGCTGTTTTAAAACAATCCAATGTTCAGCTGAGACTTTTTGCAGGGACATGCGACCAATTACTCGGAAATTTGCCGCTACTTCGAAGCGTGGGGAAGGGAAGAGACAGCTACCACTCTTTGCAGTAAAAGGGCATTGTTCAGTAGAAATTTGGTGAAGTAATTTCAGTTGGAAATCAGTAAGCCGGAATGTAATTTTTTCATGTCTGCAGAAGAAGCTGTGGACATCTTCAGGAAATGTTTTCCAAGGGTTTAGGCACGTCTTGAGGGGTTAACGGGGCACTGACACGAAAATTTTCGTCTGATGCTTTTTTGCTGCAATACGTAGCCGAGGATTTGTTAGCCATAACACGGCACATCAATTGCTCCAGCGCGCGTCAGATAATTATCTGCGCCCTGTTTATTACCGACTAGTCTCAGTTTTGGTTTGGGAGAGCTTAAAAAACGACAAGGCGCCCGGTGCAACTGGCGCCATCTAGCGCTCGCAATGGGGTAAACAAGTTCGACCATGTGAGCACACATAACTGTGACGTACTTCCGCACGACAACCAACGCGTGCTCGTTTTCTTTCGCCTGCCGCACGTCCTGCACGTTGTTGTCGCTGTTGCTGTTGTCGTCGTTGGGTGGCAACTATTTCCTTGAGGTCTGGTGTCGCCGCCAGTCTACTAATGCAGCCGCAGCGAGTAAACACTGGCGGCTATGATGTCATCATTGCTAGCTGCGCTGTTTGGAGCTCGGCTGCCATGGTGACGTCGCGGAAGTTGGGGGACCCCTTCAGGTCACCTTTTCTGTTGTCAATGTCGCGATGTACGGCATCTAGCACTCGATTGCGCATGCAAACTTCAATATTCATTTAAATTACTTTCGGAGTAGTGTTCGCCATTGAGATTTGGTAGATGACTTGTTCATGTGGACGAAAATCCACCCCGCAGGCTATCTTGGCAGCGAAATTTTGGTATCAGTGCCCCTTTAAGGCTCACTTCGTGGTGCCAAAGGACACTAAATCCAGAATCTTCAAGCCACAGCAGATTCCTTTCACCCTGAGAGGGAGGTAGTGCAGAGAGTGGTCCGTCAAGGTGTGGTCTGACCAATAAAGACTGTCACATGGGCAGTGCCTGTGGGTTTGGTGCTAAAGCAAGATGTCCACTTGCACAGAAGCGGCGATTTCAAGATGACTGTCTATCACGCGTCACTTGTGGAAACGTATCTCGTGCCTCTAACAGACTAATTGTTAACAAAGGTCCAGGGAGGAGTTAGGTTTACAAAGCTCGATCTGAAGGACACCTATCGGCAGATAGAGGGGGAGAGAAATCGTAGGAGCTCATCACTGTCAATACAGTAGAACCTCGTTATAATGAACCCGGATATAACGAAGCAATCGCAATTCCCCTTGAAATTCCCATAGATGAAATGGATATTGGCAACAAGATTGCTATTCAGGGTCACGTCAGCACTGGCAATATTCAAACAGGAAATGGTAAATCTTCTGAATAGTCTTGATCATGTTGCAGTCTACTTCCACGACGTCTTGGTAACAGACAGCAGTGACAGCGAAAACTTGGTAAATGTTCGCAAGGTGCTGGTGCACTTGCAAGAGATAGGCCTGAATATGAAACTTGCAAAGTGCATGTTCCTGCTACCTGAGGTCTATTATTTGGGTCACGTGATAAGTGCTGCTGTGCTTCATCCAGATCCCGCAAAAATTGCAGCAGTGGAAGAAACTCCCAAACCCCAAGATGTGAAAGAGTTGCAAAGCTATTTGGGTTTGGCAAATTTCTACAGGAAGTTTTTCCCAAATTTGTCAGATGTACTACAAGCATTGAACAGTTTACTGACCACACGGACAAAGTGGTGGTGGTCTGCAGTTGAACAAGGAGCATTTGTTAGGACTGCTCACATCCACCCGTGCCTTGGCCCATCATGGCCCATCCAGACCTACTGTGGTGATCACTGATGATTCCCCCCACGGCCTGGGGGCTGTCTTGGCACCGAGAGAAGATTACATCAAGAAGCGTCACAGCTGCTTGAAAGTATTACAGGTAGCTAGATAAAGAGGCACTTGGGCTCATAGGAGTACTTCTTGAAGGGCTACTTTTTGAAAGATTTCTAGGCACAAATTTCAACACCACAAAAGCAAGACAGAAGACAGGATGAGCGCCACTACCAACTGCTTTTATTGGCCTTCATGCTTCAGCATATATAGCACTGCTGAGAAGTGTGACATGCGCAAAGCATAACCAGAAAAACAAGAGAAGTTTTTCAAAATGAAATGACGTTATCGATACTGACGTAAATGACGTATACAACGATACTGAAGGTTCACTGATGCCGCCATCACCATATTGCTTGATGTGGTACGCCTCTAAAATTTCTCTAGCAAGGGGGTTCTTCTTCCTTCCGATAATTTCTACGTCTGAATGACGTGATTCACATCTGTTGACATTGCAATGTGTTGCTAAGTGGACACCTTCTTTATTCCTCACTGTCCTCGCACGTTCCCAAACCTGGTCGTTGATGCACCGGCCTGTTTGTCCTATGTAGGACTTGCCGCAGGACAAGGGAATGCGGTACACAACACCCACAGCACAACCAAGACATCCTGGGGGGTGTTCCCTTCTACCCTTTGCACTGCAGATACAGGCACAGAGGCAGGCGAGCTTGTTGGGTGCGCCAAAAACAACAGCCACCTTGTACCTGCCAGCGACCTTCTTGAGGTTGTGGGCCACACCACGTAAACATGGCAGCACAGCTGGCTTACTTTTCACTAGCTCAGCCACTTTATTATTCCTTCTAGTGCCCTTTTCTTTCTGTCATGAGGTCTCAATCACAGACTACAACCAAGCAGGGGAACCCAGCAGTGTCAAGTCTGTCTACCTGCCTAGTGAAACTTTCCTGCGTGGTACGAACGCATGACTTTTTCGGGGCTGAATTTAAGCAAAGTGTTGCAATAGCATGTTTCACTGTTTTGGACTGGGCTGAAGCGTACGGCATCAGTGCTTTCTGTGCTCTAGGCGAGTAGGTCCAGCAAATGGGGTTAATGTTAAATGTCTAAATCTAAGAATTGCAAATGGCCATCCTGGGGTAGTTCATGGGTAAAATTCAGCCCTTCGCCTAACATCCTAAACGTGTCCAGAATACCTGCAGTTACGCTTTTGTGATCATCACCTTTCTTTAAGAAAATAAAAGAAACGTCAACATATCAAAACATGCATATCACCCTTCTGCTGCTCAAGGCAGCGACTAGGGTGCGGAAAGATATAGTTATTGCCATGACAATGCATTTTACTTGCAGTGGAAAGGTATATGTGTTGGCTTGTGTGGGGCTCCTGTCTTATGTGATTTGCTTTTAGCAAGTGTTGACCGCGCCGTAGTTGCTGCCTTAAGCAGTGGTCAGCTTGCCTGCCTTCTCAATGGCTCCAACACTGGACTGGACTGGCACCATACTGCCACCTTTCCACGGACACCACTTCGCTGCACTGTGGATTCTGCTACCGTGAGTGCTGGGAGCACCGCACTTTCTGTAGACACCACACCCGGCCCTATAGGCAGCATGGCCAGTGCTGTTGCAGACTATCGAGCAACTCAATGTGAATATCAGTGCCATGACAGCGTTTAGCTCCATGCTCTGTCCTACTGCATTTCCAGCATTGTGTGCAATCAGTGCTGCGTTGGCTGCCGCCACCTTGCAGGACTATGAGAGCAGCTCACCTGAGAACCACTCTCACAGAACTCTCAGACCAACTTGGATGCCTGGCATCGTCACATTCCAGATCTTCCCCTGCTGCTCTACCACCACCAGTTGCTTGGAGGATACTGAAGTTCCAGGGATTTCAGGATGCCGCTGATAGTTGGATTCACACCCTAATATCATCGGTGATCGCCATGCTAGGCCAGACCGTTACAAATGGCTTGTAGCCATGAAAAACCTTTGTAATGGGGCGTGGCACAGGTATGAAGGTGTCAGCCAAGAGTCCTGGCTGGAATGGAGCCCAGGTTGATCACCATCTTCAGCCACCACGAACCTGTCTCTAGCGAGTGCGACCATTTCACTAAAGAGGAAGGAGTTCAGGAGGGGCAGCACCTCGAGGCAGTCGCTCCTATCTGCAGCTCTTCGGCAGAAAGCATCACAGCCTGCCCTGACATTGTTCACTGAACTTGAGCTGTGTTCCTCGACAAAGCCCTCAGTACCCTTTTCACAAGAGACCACTTTTCATGGATGCCACTCGGCAGATGCCAACAAGGCATCTAAAAAGCTCAGTTATTCGGATTTCTAGGGAACGGAAAAAATGTGCAAATGTTTGAATGGTCAAAATAAATGCAATAAACACATGTAGCATGCTGCAGCACATTCAGATTGGGAGCATGCAGCTCCAAAAGCACACAGCACGTGCTGTTGCCGCAGCTGTTGTGGAATGAACTATATAGCTGCACCATCACAGACAGCATACGTGCAGTGCACATGCGCCGAATTAAAACGAAACTATTTGCCCCAGCTGCTGCTGATGAAGGCTTCTATCGCTGGCAACGCGTTCAGGATGGAGTTTATCATGTTCCATGGGGATCCATGATGAGAGATTTCATTTTTGAGCCATGCCAGTGGCCCGAAAGTCGCCGAATAAACACTCACGTACTGTGGCGAAGCTAACACCACTGTACTGCAGCGAAGCCTCACCTAGAAACACCTGCAGAAGCTATCCCCGGTATGCTAGTGAGCTGTCTCTGTACAAGTATTTTGTTGGTTCATGCTGATGTGAATCGTGATGGCTCATGTTGTCTTTTTACAACAGGATGCTGCTGCACGCACCCAACGAACTGTGTTTGAATTTGTGCACCTGTCACCCATCAAGGTAAGTCTGCCCTTCAGTTGGAGGCTCTGTGGAAACAGCAGCTACTTTCAGATCCACCTGTGCTTCAGCCCACGCGGTGGTGCTGCTTCCTGTGACAGGGTTGGCCTGTCACAGAACATTCTTGATGCCTTCTTCAACTCGGTTGGAGCCATGATGAGTGAAGTGAAGGATGTTGAGCTCAGGTGAGGTGCTTCTTTCAGTTTTCTGGTTCTTTTTTCACCACAGAACATTTTAGAAAAACCTTGCTCCCAAGCACGTCCTGTGTCAGACACATTTAGAGCTCAAGTACTGCAGTACCAAATTCTGCAAATAGATAATGTATAAATCATGTATAGCAAGCTTATTGATTAGTATAATAGGATGGACTTGCAGGCCAGTTGGTCAAGCATCATTAGAGATGAAAAAGCACACAACACACCACAGAGCACTGACTATCAACTGATTTTATTACGGTGGCAAACGTGCATAAATACATATGTATCAGCGCCTCATCACAAGCATTACACACTTGACAAGAACACACAGAAAAATGAAAATGTCATCATCACATAATGCTGTGTGCACATGGCTAAAACGATAATTTATGGCATGTCAGTAGAAAGGAATGTAATTTCTTTGTCTAAAAGGGCAATAGATGGTGCACCTACACACTTATCCTTTAGCAAAGTGACGCCATGTGCCTGTATAATTTCTCATGTCAATTGGCAGTGGCTTCTTGCTAGAAGTTCACATATTTAAAAAGGGGGCGACAACCATAAAGCTTACAATGAATATGAAGATGACCTTTAACAGTACTAGTAACATTATTATCATGTTTGTGAAGCCTGTCATTTGAACATCTACCTGTCTGCCCTACATATAGTTTGCCACAAGACAAGGATATATGGTAAACAACATGCTCAGTGGAAGGCAAAAATGATCGACTGCGTTGCTTGCCACAAGAGAAGATGCTTGGGAGATTTGTTCACGTGGTTGCACAAAGTAGACAGCTTGTTAGTTGCGCTCAAGGCAACATTGACATTAACGCGCTAGCCATTTTGCTTCAGGTTATGAGACAGTTTGTGAATGTAGGGTATAACAGTGCATCCTACAAAGTTTTTTTTGTCTACCATTATCAACATGCACTCATAAGACTTAAGTATGTTTCCTTCATCATCTTTCATGCAACTGAAGCCAGCACGTGATAAGGATAACTGGCCCCTGCCAGTCTAGTTACCTGCACATGAAAACTATCACTTTTACAATGTACACAAGATTTTTTTTTTTTGCACGTCGGAAAAGCAAAGCTTGGCGATTCCTCTTTTTATTAACTTCAGATGGGCACTGTAAAAAGACAAGATGGGTTTCTTACTGTGCGGTTCAAAACACCAACACATGCACTCGGAACTCTATTTAATAATTCGATCCAGAAGCCCAATTGAATTGTCAGTTGGGAATTCGCAAGTTAATTCAAGGGATTTTGCCCATGATCTGACTATATCAAGTACATGAGAAGCAGGTCTATCAAGCAAAGCCGCATCACATTCTGAACACACAAAAAAATCATCAACAAACCTAACACCTTTGTTACACAGGAATTCGCGACACATGAGATCTTGCGGTCAATACTACAAAGAAAAATTTCGCTTAGCTCAAGTGCTCTACATGAACCAATACTAATTCCTTTCTTTTGTAAGTAAGCATTACCTTCCCAACAAGAATATTGTTGTGATGAGATGCGTTTATTTACAGAGGGTGAATGCGAGAGGCCTAGGGACCGAACTGATCACGGTTTGAGCTAACGTCGTTCTGCTCCACTTCAGCGTCGTCCACTGTATCGTATCAATTCACCCCTTGCAAACAATGCCCACTGGGCGAGCCAGGTGGTGCTCTGCTGATGAAAACACTTAAGACGGGCGACACGGACGACGTTCATCTTGTTTGAGCGGCAACCAGCCAATAAGAACAGAGATGTCACGTATGTGACATCGCTGAGGCGTGCCATGACAACGAAGGGGCTGATGTAATGGGCTAGGAACTTTGGGTACAGGCTACACTTGCAAAGTAGTGTCTATAGCTGCACCAAATCACCTTTCTCCTATGACACGTGCTGATGATGTTTGTCGTCATGGATCTTAGAGCGTTCTTGGGAAGTGAAGGTATGAAGGCGTGCGATCTGTTGGGCCTCTTATGCACTGCAAATCATTTCAGCGCAGAGGTTTGTTGGTTTCAGAATACGGATGAATAGAATCGAGAGCTCTGCGGGGCTTGCGGATGTACAGGAGATAAAAGGGGCTGTATCCGCTGGTTTCATGTTGCGCAATATTGCAGGCAAAAGTTATGAAAGGCAAGACAGTGTCCCAAGATTTGTGAGCTGCATCAACATACATTGAAAGCATGTTAATAAGAGTTCTGTTAATCCGTTCTGTTAAACCGTTAATCTGAGGGCAGTATGGGGTGGCATGATGAAAACGAGAGATAGAAAGAAGTAGCAACTCTTCAACTACATCAGCAATGAATTGTCAGCCACGATCACTGATAATGACACGAGGGGATCTGTGCCATAATGTGATGGATGACAGCATGAAGTGAGAACGTTCAGCTGCCATTGCTGCAGGAATTCTCACACTGTCAGGGGTGACAAGTTTGAAAGAAGAGGAAGAAAAGAATCGGAAAGAAATGTTTTAAAATGGAGGAAGGCGAAGGAGTAGAAGACGACGAAGAAACAGGAGGAGCGTGCAGGGACACCATCTTGGAGGGCTGGCGCGTGCAAGGGAGAATGTGGTAGCCTGGATGAAGAGCTTGGTGAAGACAGCAGAAGGTCGAGCAGCCGGGGTCCTGCCCCAGTACTGTGGAGCTTGGAGAGCCCGCCTTAGTTGCAGCCTCGGCGAGCTGTCGTCTACCTGCTCCGCACATCCAGCTGGTCGGCAGTGCACTGAGCTGCCAGGACACATCAGCGTATGTGCCGCTGACCGTGATCAAGCCAAGGCTTCCTGCTGCCCATCCTGCCAGATGCTCACGGTCTAAGAGTGCCAGGAGTGCCAGCCGGCACGAGTTTCATTCTGCCAGAGGTGGACGATACCCAAACACCTCGCCGTGTTGGTGTAGTGTCCTGCGATGTCTGCTGAGACAACTGACAGATGTGACGAGCAACGCTCTGGTGTCAGCGCGCCTGATAAACACTGTAAGCAGAAGACGCTTTATGTCACGCTCTTCATATAGGCATTAATGGATGCGGTGTGAGGGACACACGTGGGGCTTGGCGGGAGTAGGACTTTTTATTTCTGTTGTTGAGACCTATGTATTTCTATTCTTCTCTGTGTGTGAAATGAAGGTCGTGTGTGTGTCACGCCTTCTAGCCTTCGCGTGTTCATTCCACTGACCCTGACCAAAACGTGCCGGGCACTGTGTACATTGTGACACGCACTTCGGTGTAGTGTGTCAGGCACATACTATAACCCATCAGTTGTCTGTCGTGGATCATGGAAAAGGGCCAAGCAGGTCAACACCCATGACTTCAAATGGCGAAGCAGGGGGTGCAGTGGGATTCCTGAAGGGCCTCCGGATGGACACACTTAGCGTTGGCATAGTTCACAGTGCGCAACATGCGCCGTTACACCGTGGCATATCTTCAGCCAGAAGAAGTGTTCTTGTGTGCGTTGAAAC
Organism: Hyalomma asiaticum; assembly: GCA_013339685.2. NCBI lineage: Eukaryota > Metazoa > Arthropoda > Arachnida > Ixodida > Ixodidae > Hyalomma > Hyalomma asiaticum. Next base: position 120,330,333 of record CM023486.1, read on the forward strand.
ATCTTGGAAAAACCCATATGTCCCGCACAGCTTGGAGCACATCACATAGCAAGCTTCTCAGCACAACTAGAAGCAAACGGGCACCCTCGCTAGAATAATTCCTTTTATGAAGACTGCCTTCCTTTACAACGAAATGGAACTGACCATTCACTCCAGAAAAAAAGAAATGAGCTAGGCTTTTGTCTCTGCATTGCTCTCTGTGAAAAGTGTTGAGGTCGGGGAATCAAGGATCAACTACTGTTAAATATTCTTCGAAATTGTCTGCACCACATTTGGTTGTTGGAAAGGGGAGCCATGATAAACAATCAACATTGGCGTGATGGCAGCCGCACTTGTAAGACACTTCAAAGTCATATTCTTGTAATCATGGGGCCCAACGAGTAAGCAGGCCGGATGGGTCACGCAGTCCAGTGAGCCAACATAACGAGTGATGGTCCATGAAAACTGAGAATGGGCGTCTGTAGAGATACGGGTGAAACTTGTTGTAGAGATAGGGGCAAAACTTGTGCATGGCAAAGACAACTGCGAGACATTCTTGTTCCATTACAGTGTAGCTGCACTCGGGCTTACTTAAACAATGGCTAGCATAGTCCACCACATGTTCTAGTGTGTCATATGGCGTTCGACCACAACAGGCCCGATGCCTATACCACTAGCGGTGGGAGCAGATAGTGTCGAAGTACACACCTTGAAGTAAGCACAAACTTGAGTTGCAAGAATGATGACTGGCATTTTGCTGACCATTCAAAGGGCACGTCCTTGTTGAGTAAACATGTCAGGGGGTAAGCTAGGTCTGCAGATTTAGGCACAAAGCGATGAAATTACAAGCACAGGCCTAGTAAACTTAACTCTTGTAGTGACTGCGGTTGCTTGGAGCTGCCAACTCAGTGACCTTTTGCTTGTTGGCCGAGAACCAGAGTCTCACGGTTGCCAAAGTGACACTTTTTGGAATTCAACGTGAGCGAAGCCCTCTCAAGAGGTGTGAGAACAATGTCAAGATGGCGATCATGCTTGTCAAATCAATGGCCACAAATTACAATGTCACCTAAGTAACATAAACAAATTTCCCACCTCAGTTCACGTTAAATAGCATCCATGAAGCACTCTGACGTTGCTGACGTGTTGCATAACCCAAACGGCATCACATTGAGTTCAAACAAACCGTCCAGGGTTATCAGTGCCATTTTCTCCTTGTCATCCAGTGAGTATGAACTTTATTTGGGGTCCGGAGGAGAAAGAAAGCGGTGCCGGAGGCCCCGTCAATCAATCCGGCGGCTCCACCCGGGTCGGGGCCGGTAGACAGAGTCCTTCGGCGACAGCCCGGGCCCTCTGGACAGCCTTGAGTTGAGCAGTGAACTCTGTGGTTCGAAGCGCTGAGTCCCAGGAGGACTGATCAGGAAAGTCCGTGCCCGCGTTGGCAGGGCACAGCCAGAGCAGGTGTTCAAAATTGTTATATTCGTGGCCACAGTGTGGGCATACAGTAGTAAAGTCGGGATTAATCCTGCTTAGTGTCACAGTAGGAATCTGGTAATAACCAGGCCTTAAGTCTACAAGAGAAAAATACGAGCTCAAACGCAAGCATGACTCCTGAATGACGTTTCTCTTGAGCATGTCTTCCACTTGCTCAGAAATGATTTTGTGGTCTGCAGACGATACGGATACGGTTTCTGGTGGATAGGATGCACGAATCCTGTGTCGATCACGTGACAAGTATGTGATTCTGGTACTCTAGATTGCTCGTCGGTCTGTACAAAATCGATGTCAGTGGCATGCTTGGCAAGGACGTGCATGAAGGCTTGGCACTTTTCTGATGGCAACGACTGTTAATCATGCTCAGAAACTTAGCCTCGACAGAGTGACTTACAGGAACATGGTCCACTCCTTGGTCGCTTGTGGCTGCAATGCAATTACTCGTATATTGTTCAAACAGGGCGAGGCACATTCCACTGGCTAGTACGATGGGCTCACTAGAACAATTCAGCACCCAGATTACAGATAGCCCATTGGTGACAACGCAGTGGGGCACAAGCACATTCTTCTTGGCGCAGTTGATAGCGTGCGGCTCCACAAAGACATCAAACGTGCTGGCGGCTGTGGCATGGGTATTAACGAGCACCTTCTTCACCAACTAGGGCGGCAAGAGGACATCGTCAGTAACGGCACCTTGACACCGTGGAGACCCCTCAGAAAATGTCTATAACAGAATTTCACCAGCGCTGCAATCTACAGTGATGCTGCACTGTCATAGAAAATCAATCCCCAATATTATGTCTTGTGTGGAGCTGGTTCAAAACTGCAAATTAAGCCTTAAACATTCTATGACCCAAAGCGACACTCGCAACACACACCCCAATAGGACACAATGACTCCTCGCTCACTGCACAAAATGTAGCACAGTTGTCCCACCAAAACATCACTTTTTGTACTAGCCGTGATTTAAAATTAAAGCTCATAACTGACACAGTTGCTCCAGTGTCTATTAGAGCCATCGTAGGAAGTCCATATACGAGCACGTGGACCTTATTTTGTGTTATAGAAACTGGTAGAGGCATGCTAGGATGTAGTGACAAATGTTTGGCGACCTCACCTCTATCGGCCACACCACCTAGTTTCCCGGTGGTGGGGAAGTGACACGGTGACCAGGGGATGGAGAATGGCACTTGCGCCCAGTTGGGGGCATCAAGCTTTACACGGGGGCGGGCGAGTCATTGCGGCAGTTCTGTCGGCAGCTGTTGCCAACGAACGTGTTGCTACGGCACTTCTGCTGGAAGCCGCTCCCAAAGTATGTCACGTATCCAGTGAACAGTACTGCGTTGGCTGTTTCGTCGAGGAGATGCCGGCGGTTGCTCGTAGTACCATGGCTGTGCACAGCAGCCCTGAGGGCACAACCAAGCCACATGCCCACATGCACCGCAATGGAAGCACACAGGTGCCTCACGCAGAGACCTTGGGCTTGGCTCCACGTATTCACAGTGGTCTTCCCACGGTGACACCATAGCATGTGTTGGTTGGAGGCATTTCGCTGATAATCACGAAGATGTAAATCGTAAGTCGGTTTTTTTCGGTGCTGGTTGTTCAAGGCCCGTAATCATATATCGTGGTATCCATGGATGCTTGCGTTGCATCATAAGGCATATAGGCGGCGACCACACGTGCCCTTGTTGCAACAGCAGTGTCACGTCTTCCAAGTTCTTCTCTTACGATCTGTCTTATTGTTGACACAAGATCGCAGGATGCTATGGGATTGACATCAACACTCGCAATGGTGGTCACGTTGGCGAGTCTACCAAACTTTGGTGTAATGCACCTTGCTCTCAGAGTCTCAAACGTATTACAGCGTTGGATTACGTCTGCCACAGGCTCCAACATGTCCTTGCCTATGGGCAGTCATGGGCACATTACCAGTAAAAAGTAACAGTGTTACAGTTACGGTTACCTAAGCCAGAAAGGTAGCTATGTTACAGTTACAGTTACTGAGTTTCCAAAAGTAACTTGTTACAGTTACAGTTACTGTTAAAAAGCAATGTCGTTACTTTTCCGTTACTGTACAAGACTAAGTAATACATGGCAAACCAAATTATACAGCTTTTTAATAGGAAGGTATAAAGGCATGCCATTAGTCAAAATCGCTCGTGGTAAAATGCCAGATAAAAGGAATGGAAAGGGTCTCACTCAAAAGCCCAGCAATATAGTCGGATACTACTCAAGTCTGCAGTGAATCCAGTCCTACGTCCTTATAACCGCCAGCCATTGTACCTCTGTGAAGCCCCAAAATAGTTTCTTCTTTCAACTTTCTATGTTACCAAAATAAAGCAGGAGTGGCCACAATAATGGAGTCGTGCATACAATATCATGTCTTCATTCATTTATTAAAGTTGAACATGGAAAGGACAATTCTTTATTGAGCTGAAATCAAGCACTTGCAATGCGAAAACTCGGTGCACAACATGCTCCGCCACTCGAGTTTTTTAACTCGGTTCAGTGAAGTTGCACACGTAAAACGGGCTTGGAATCCAAGTGAACTGTACCACGGCCTTTTGCAGATGGAAATGCTGACACTCCACACATTTTTCTCCATGCTTCTCGAGCACATCATGGCTTATACTGATGAAAGGACTCAAGAACAGCAGACGCTCCGCAGGTGCTGAAGGCATGAACACGACGCCATTTTGAAAAGGTTGCATGACGACGACTTTGCTCCTGTAATTGGCTGGCAGAGTAACACCAATGCGCGCGGTCCATCGGCCCTTGTTGCCAACTGCTGTTTTTTTTATGTTGTATCCTACTATAGCAATCGTCGTGTACGCGCCCCATTTTGCTGTAACTACTTTTTTTACTGATTGTTGGGAATTTATTTACAAAATCCACTGAGACAGCCTAGTGCCACAAAAGACTGCCGCATGCTCACAAATAAAATAACAGCTCATCTTGAGACACGACACGAGAGGATAGTCCCCTTTGAGCCATATGCCGCTGCCATTTTGGGAAGTGGTTTTTGAAAGTACCGCCGCTTTGAGAACTGAACGTGTTCGAGGCATTGCAAAGCATCTGTATCTATACGGCTTGCGCACAGGTTATCATGAAGAAATGACTGGCCGTACGAAAAAAATTAAGGATGCTGCACCGGCCCCTGAACAACAGCGCCTTTCGTAACTTGGGCCGACCATATACTGCCCTGTCACGCACTATTCTCTGCACGGGAAGAACCGCCGACTGGCGGTACTTTGCTTGGCTTCGTAAAAAAGCACTTCTTTGGCACCCTGGAAACGCCATTTCAAAAAAATAAAAATAAAAAGAAGCGAGGAGATATCCGTGTCCTGCACAGCATTGCGATACATCGTAAAAGTATCCCACTGGTGAGATTCAAATACATTTTGCAAATGTATCTCGATGCAGAGATACAGATAGTCAAAAGTACTTATAAGCAATATCACGATACTGCCCAGCCATGCTTTTAAGGAGTGTTGCTGTTGGATATTTTTTTTAAAAGGAAGTAACTGTAGCAGTATTTACTGTTACAGTTACTGTGTAAAAAGTAACAGTGTTACAGTTACAAGTTCCTATAAATTAGAAGTAACTAGTTACAGTTATAAGTTACTGAAAAATGTAACTAGCAACCGGTACCGTGTTACTAGTAACTAGTAACTGCCCAAGACTGCCTATGGGGAAGTTGTAGACGCCCTCGGCAATACCTTTAAGAAGATGCTCAAGCTTATTTTTTTTCTTTCATGTGGGGGGTCTACAGGCGTGCACAATTTCAAGATTTCCTCTTTGTCAGTTGTGCAAGTCTCACCTTGCACTTGGGCATGCTACGTCAAGGTCTGTTCAGCATGCTTCTTCTTCAGAGACGGGTCCCCAAAGCAGCTCTGGATTCCATTTTCGAAATCTTTCCATGTGGCTATACTTTCTTCGTGGTTTTTCAAACCACACGAGCACCGTGCCTTCTGGGAAAAATGGCACGTTGGCCAGCCAGCTGTCCGAATCCCAATGATTGTGTTGACTCACCCGACTGTAGTGGTTCAGCCACTCTTCAACGTCTTCTGCGGCTTTTGCTGTGAAGGTCCACAGCGTCATGTAATGTTGCCACGTACCGACAGGCGAAGACCGCGTGTTGCCGCCGTCAGTAAATTGCATCCATGGAAAGCAGTGGTAGCCCGGCCAGTCGGCAGCTTCGGCACAGTTCCAGGTGTTGAGCTTCCGTGATCGTTGGTGCTGGATCTTTCTTTGCTACCCACCACCTCTACCAATACTGTTATGGTGAGATGCATTTATTTATAGATGGTGAATGCAAAAGGCCTAGGAATCGAACTGACCACGGTTCGAGCTAACGTCGTTCCCCTCTACTTCATCATCCATCGTGTCGTACCAATATAATGAATTCTAATAAAAAAATAAAGGTTCCAGGAAGGCCGCCACTCCAATCCTGTAGAATTTTGGAAGACCGCACTGCCGTGTTGATCAGTACACTCTTCTACGCACACAGGCAATTCATCATGAGCGATGGAATAATACAAATCCTTTATGTCAATTGACAGGCTGAGCAGTCCATAGGACGGGAAAGCTGTAAAAACAGGGCGACATCTTCTGAACAGTTTTATTCTAAAAGGGTCCTTAGGGGTGAGCAAGGAGAGCTCGTTTTTTTAAGAACACAGACACACATTTTTGCCATTTACTGCTTATCACCCTAAAAGGTGAACCAATCTTGTGTGTTTTAACTGTAAAGAACATATTTAAGGTGACCCCAGCACTCTTCCCGATGCTCTGCACAAACCTGTCAAGGTTCAACCTTTTGCACAACATTTTTTTGCCTCTGACTCGACCTCACACAAGTCTCTTCATGTGTCGCAGATTCCTGTGTAACAAAGGTGTTTAGGTTTGTTGAAGATTTTCTTGTGTATTTAGAATGTGATCCGGCTTCTGATGTACTTGATAAGTTCAGATCATGTGCAAAATCTCTTGAATTAACTTGCAAGTTCTCAACTGACAATTCAATTAGGTTTCTGGATCTATGTATTGTGACGTGGTTGTGACAATGAAGCGCGCAGCATAGCTAACAGTGTTTTATGTCTAACTGTTATTGGGCGAACCTGTGCCCAGCAAATAAATCAAATCACACTGCAAGAAGATAGCGGCATGAACAGTTGTTGGTGAACGCTAAAAACTGCCAAGCAGTGAAATGCGTCGGCTTTTATACACACATCATAAGGCATTCTCACATTGTCTCTGAGATTCTAGAAGATACTCAAGCGTGCGCGCCAGCCATGCAGTTACTAGAACGGTCGATGCAGTTCCCAAAGTGACATGCAGGATAAACACAGCCTGTGCTGCGCTTAACAGAAAGGGATAACTGCGCTCCCCGCAAACAAACCAAAACAAGCACGCGTTTCACAGGAAAGTGATAAAGGCATTCCCAGTAAACAATCATGCATGTCACTATCCCCCCATAAAAAAAAAAAAGCATCATCCTGACGCTGAAAACAGAACATGAAAGTGAGAGTACACGTATTAAGTTAACAATATTGCTACGGTACGCGGTGGATGCTTAGAAGCAGAGAAAGAAGACGCTAGCAAGCACTTTGGTCCCTTCTGTCCCTAGGCCTCTCTCATTGATCGTCATCCCCGAATAAACACATCTCACCGTAACAGCATTGGTGGAGCCCCGCACAGCTCTTGATTCGATTCTGCCATATTCTGAAACCGACGAGCCTTCACTGGCCGAAACGCTTTGCCGTGCAGAAGAGGCCCGACGCATCGCACGCCTTCGAACCTTCGCTTCTCAAGACCGCTCAAAGATCCGCTATGACAAGCGTCATCAGCCCGTGTCGTATGAGAAAGGCGACTTGGTGTGGCTATGGACACCACTTCGCAAGCGTGGCCTATACCAAAAGTTCCTGGCCCACTACACCGGCCCCTTCGTCGTCATCGCACGCCTCAGTGATGTCACTTACGTGATATCTCGACTCCTGTCTGCTGGCCGTCGCTCAAGCAAAACCGACGTCGTCCATGTCGCCCGCCTTAAACGTTTCCACCATCGGGACACGACGTGACTCGCCCGGTGGGCATCGTCTGCCAGGGGGGAAATGCTACGGTACGCGGTGGATGCTTAGAAGCAGAGGAAAGAAGACGCTAGCAAGCACTGTGGTCCCTTCGGTCCCTAGGCCTCTCTCATTGATCGTCATCCCCGAATAAACACATCTCACCGTAACAGCATGTCACAGTTAATCAGCACGTGTAATAAGGTTCAAGTCGCCTTACGTGTACAACTTCGGGTCGTGCGCAGCACCACTGAGATGGCGTGGAAGGAGTACTGACACGATTTTGCACCAGCGCAAAATATCCATTTTTCATTTTCTAGCTACGCATTGTTTACGCTCTCCACACACCGAAGCCAGGCAACATGTCCAAAGTATTTAACTTTGATTTTAAAGTTTTAATCGCCCAGCATTGCAAGCCAGCCCCGGTGCAATGGACACAGTCTCTTAAAAATTGCCGAAATCACTGTCAAAGTCGCTGGACGACTGTGAAATTGTCGTTGTTTGCATGTCCCACGTGTAACCAACCACAGCCGACAGAGTTGCAGCGTTGCTATCACAAATTGCTGTCACTACATGGCTTAGACGTACGTCCGACTGCGTTTACACGTCACTAGGAAACCGCCCCTCGAAATCGAAACCGAAAGAGGGCTTTCAAGGAAGTCGTAATAAAAATATATTCAGTGCCTTGCGAGGCGCCGTGATACTCTTTTTTGTGGTTCTCCACGCCAGTGCTTTTATTTAAAGCAGCAATATGAGAATGTTAAAAATTCCTGTCAGTACTCCTTTAAGCCATCGAGAACGATCTCATAGTACCGTGCACCACAACATCAGAGTACCGTAGTCCAAAGTAGCACTGCGAGAGCTTCTCACACAGTCTGCTCTGTCGTACTGGCGTCCAGACAAGGCAAGATCACCAGGTTGGTATTTTGCGTGGCGTCGTCGAAGATTGTGGTAGTTGCTGTCGACCTTCTGCTGGCCTTGATACGCAGGCGTGAGAGCTGTTAAGCTTCTTCGGCGCACTGTAAGTAGCTAGCAACGCCGAGCTCTTCTTCGTCGGTGACAACTGGTAACATGGTGTCAAGCGTCATTCCTGGGCTACGTCCATAGACAAGTTTGTCATTCCTCGCCTCCGTCCGTAGACAAGTTTATGGCACCACCTGCATCACTCCTTGCATGGCCGTATTGTACTCAGAAGTCACATAAGGAAGTATGGCATCCCACATCTTGTACATCCTACGTCTTGTGTACATGGCCAGCATGTCGGCGATGGTCTTACTTAGACGTTCGGTGAGGCCATTCGTCAGTGGATCGTAGGCGGTGCTTCGACGGCGACTTGTATTGCTGTACCTCAAGATCGCCTGAGTTAAGTCAGCCTTAAAGGCCATACCTCTCTCGGTGATGTGGACCTCTAGGTCTCCATGACGCAGGATGATGTTCTCAATGAAGGATTTGGCCACCTCAATGGCACTGCCTTTGGGCATGGCCCTTATTTTAGTGTAGTGGGTAAGATAGTCAGTTGCTATGACTATCCAGTTGTATCCAATCCTCGAGGCTCTTGTTGTAGGTCGCCATCTCTGTGCTGTCGTTCAGTGTTGCCTCTCAGGCTTGCCTTTCATGTCTTTAGCACCCACTTGGAAAACTCCCTGATGCTGTTTTAGGAGGGGAAACTGCATTCACCGGACAGCCTAAAATTCCTCTGGAGAGACTGTCGAACTTGGTAGTGGTCTTTGGAGAAGGTATCTGTACAAATGCTCTCGTTGACACAGGTGCTGCTATTTCGATTATTTGAGTTGACTTTTGTTCCTGTCTCTGGAACGTGACTAAGCCATACTGTGACCCTCATCTACGTGGAGCTACCAGTTCTGTTATTCTCCAAACTGCACAATGCACAGTTTGTGTCTTGATAGATTAGATACATCACCACGTCGTTTTTGCAGTTTTTAGGGAGTGCACACACGACTTCGTTCTTGGGTGAGAATGTGACGACTGAGCCAGTGGTCATGGCACGCAGTAGTGAGGCCACTTTCAGGGACGTAGGCACCACACAGGTCGAGTGATCTCTCATTTATTTGTGCAGAGTGGCACCCCCTGCCAGTCATCACAACTCCTTAACAGAATATTTTAATGGTAATTTAAGGACGTCACAATTGAAGGAGGAAGGTTTTACGCAGTTCCCTTCATGGAGAAAAGCGACGCACCGGACAGTGTACCCTGGTGCTTCGACGAAGCAGAGGTGTGGGAAGAGGTGAGGAGCACTCTGCGGATAGTGCTCTCATGGTGTCACTGGCCTCCAGATGGGAGGACTCGTTGGATGGAAGCACCGTCAGCTGTGTCTTCGGTCACTGTGGCAGCTCTGGGCAGTCAATGAAAGTGCCGGAGCTAAGATGGTTGTGTTGATCAGGTATGGGCTGCGGCCTTACATGGTCCAGATGCCGAGTCCACTGTCGCCCGTTGCACAGCTGTAGCTCCATGTGGGAATGGTGTTGCCTGCTGATTTCAGCAGACATCCACCTCGGACCTGGGCGAAAATTCCTAGTGAACACCCTGTCTCCTGGTTGTGCTGGCGTACTTGGTCTGGCTCTATGATCATACTCCTTCTTCTGAGCAAGTTGTTACTGGAGGACTGTTTTTCTTAGATCTGGCCTAGTAAAATCCAGTGCAGCTTTTGTCCCATCAACAGCTCGATAGGGCAACACCTGGTGACCTCGTGGGACATGGACCGATACGCTAATAGTATTTGTGCACGCAGGTCCCCTGTATTCGGTATCCACAGGGGACCTGTGGTAACCGCTTCGAATTTCTGTCCCCACATACACTGCGTGAACTTCGCGACACCAAACACGAGTCCAAGTGCTTCTTTATCTATATGAGTGTAATTCTTTTCGGCAGCTGTGAGCGACGCATTTCAAACTTTGTATATGAATTAGTTCAGCGTTTTCAGATACAAGTGTTTTTAAATTATCTCTATTTTTACTGTTTTTTTTTCCTCTGTACATGAATCTGTTTATGCATTGCACTTTTGACTTTGCCCATCTACTGTTTGTTGCCGAAAAAAGGGACATAGACCTCGTCAAGCCGTAATGTGGCTTTTTGTCTGTGTTCCTGTTATCTGTACCATGTGTAGATCCGAAAATAAAGTTCAAGTTCAAATGCTCTTCTCGTGAAGTCTCTCTCTGTGCCAGGACAGTCTGTCATGAGTCAAAGGGAGGCGGCGCAGAGCAGACGACGACGACGGCGAAGACCGTCCGCCGATGAAGCAGCACGTGCGCTCGTGGCGCGTAAAACGAGGCATGAAAAGGGCGCAGCAGCGCTGAGCAAGGGGATTGTCTGCTTGGCTACGGCCGAAGAAGGACGCATCGGCAGCTTCGCTCTGTCGACGGGAACGGCGGGCGTTCAGCTCGGGAGCCCGAGACGCGGGTACTCCGGGGCGTAGCGGTAGACCTCGGTCAAGATCCGAGCGAGGCTCCGCGGAGGTGCTGCAGCCGAGGGTTCCGGACGCGCCGCCAACACTCCCCCTTCGAAGGTCGGCCAGCGGAAATTCACCAGCGCGACACGTCACCACTGCGAGCGGGGGACCGTACTCGTACTTAGCCCGGCGGCTAGGCCTAACCCTTGGTCAGGCCACGTCATCAGTGGATACGGGGCGACGGCTTCGGAAGCAAGCGGTCTCTTCTAGCCGTCGTAAAGGACAGCGACGACTTCCTCCCGACGAGTCTCTACACCGGCAGCGAACTTGGTGACGACGAGTGGGGACCGCGCCCGCAACGTAAGAACTTTCCATGTGTTCATCACGTCGGCGTCGGCGAGGCCACCAGTGATGTTCCGTCCTGCGCCGAAGAATTCCCTTTCCGAGGCATGAAAATTCCCGATTTCAGGCATTTTTCCCTGCATGCATCGCTAAAAATCCCCGCATATTTCCCTGCACAAATATATATACATATATGCGTGTTTGACATGTTTCCGGCTCTTGCTATCGTTCTCTCTTTTCGCACTTGTGCTCCTGCGCAACATAAACCATTGCCTCCGAGATTGGCTTTTCATACTACGCGGAAGCTACCTTCGAACTGACTTTAAGCGGTATGCGATGCGGAAGAAATGCCGTACATACTCGTTTGTGCACACACGGCAGCTCTATAAAACGAGAAGTGTGCTATTATTATTGTTTTTGTTACTGAAAGCTTCTGGCTTGTAGCACACATAATTGCCAACTTTTGGTGAAAGAATAATGGCTTCCACTCGGGTGTGCTACGTTGGCGATCGACAATCTCGGAGCTCATGTGCTGTAATTACATAGCGCATACGTGGATTTCGAGCGCACCACCCGGAGTAAACAAAAAGACGCTCCGTGTAACAGGAACGAATCTTAAACGCGATGATTTTCCATGCTACACGCGCCGGGAACGATTGAAGAAACCGAAAACTGCCAACCGAGTACGAACCGAAAGTGCCCCATAACAGAAGTGTTTCGAACATTATAAGGATATGTCTTCCCCTCCAAAATTCCCTGCAATATTGCGAAGATTCCCTTTTTCCCTTTCGTCCGAAATGACGGTCGAAAATTCCCTGAAAAAGGGAAAATTCCCTGCACGGAACATCACTGGAGGCCACAGTGGCCAGACTCAGGACTAAGCAATACGCCAAATTGAGACCTAACCCCATCATTAATTTAGATTAGTAAGCATCTCTGTGTTGATTATATTTTTGGCTTGTATATATTTTGTTCATTTTTAGGTTTGCCGTGGGATAAAAGTTTGGTTTGCTGTGACAAAACGCTACTGTCGTCAAGCGTCTCTCACTCCCTCTTCCACGCTCGGTAGTACAACCCTCCGAGATCTTCTCCGGCGGTAATTCCGTGACAATAAATTGGCGAGCCTCTGCCAGGATTAACATCTCCAGGCCCAGTCACGAATGATCGTCGGGGGTTGCGAAGATGGATTGGGAACGTTTGGCGGCGATAGCTAAGAGCAGAAACCTGTCAGGAAAGGAGGTGCTGAGGTTATTTGAAGATGCCCAAAAAGAACGGGAGCGAGAGCATGAAGCAATGGTAGCTCTACTAAACAACAGATAGCTGAGGCCGAAGGGAAGCTGATGTACCGGAAAAGGGAGGAGACATCATGTGTAAATTTGCCAGTAGTGCAATCAGTCGAAATCGGTGAACATGAGGCGGAAGTTATCGAAATTCCGGAAATTCAGGCGAGTCAGGAGATCGTCTCGGTGGAGTCGGAGGAGTGCGGCGCGGTTACCGCAAGTCTAGAGGAGCTCGAGTCGGAGGTTGAGGATGCGGGCGTAGGCGCCCAAGAGTTTATTGAGGATGCGGGCGTAGGCGCCCAAGAGTTTATTGATGATGCGGGCGTAGGCGCCCAAGAGCTGTTGAGCGCAGCGGAGGAGAAAGCGCACCCACCGCCGGTGCAGGAGAGTCAAGAGTGTATTGCAGGCTGCTGCAAGCACGTACTTGATAGAGAGTGTATTGCAGGTTGCTGCAAGCACATACTTAACGGGGTCTGTTCTGATGAGAGCCCCACAGTGAAGGATGTGAAGCATAGTCACGATCCGCGCGACGATCGGGCTGAACTCGGGAGCGAGCAGGGTGAAGTAGTAGTCCACAATGAGAGAGAGGTAAGTGAAAAAAGGCCAAACAGCAATGGGAGCGAGGTCTTAGTTGAGAAAAAGGCAGACGTGGACACTGCCAACGGAGGACTTGGTCATAAGGCGCGTCGAAGAGCGCAAATTCGAAACAAACTAAAAGTAAGAGAACGAGGCAAGGCAACCGAGCAGGGATCGAGTAGACGCCAGGGAACAGTCGGTCGCAAGAGGCGAGAACGCAAGGATCGGCGTCGACAGCGGGCGCTAGGTAGACGCACGAGAGAAGTAGCTCAGAAGACGCGTGCATGTTTGAAAGAGGGCAAACGCTGCTCCCGTACAAGGGGTTCGCGAGCACGTGCGGTAAAAAGACGCGAGAGAGAAGGTAATGGGATGAGGCGTTTGACTTTGAAAGAGGACAAACGCGACGGCCGCACCAGGCGTCCGCGAGGCAAGGTAGCAAAGAAACGCCGGAGAAGGGTTGGCAATGCTAACAAACGCCGCCGCCGTAGCGAGCGTTTGAGGCGACGCGCACATGCGAGGAGGCGCGCAAGAGAGTGGCGCGAGCTGCCGACTGGGAGAAAGCCCAGAGTTAAAGCGGAGAGGTTTTTCCTGTGGCCACTGAAGAAAAGAGGTTATTGGTTTATGAACAGGATGGCTTCTAACGGAAATGAACAGCGACAGGCTAAAGGAAATAGATAGACAGAAGGGAAAAGTAGACCCGGTAAAGTAGGGAGTGTAGAACGGAATATCTAATAATTTAAAGAGATAGGGAAACTATTGTCTTTGCTAAAAGTGTGTAGAGAAATGATGATTTAAAAGGACCAGGAGCAGATGATGGCATAGAAAAACAAAAAACCGGAGGTTTAAGGAATATTAGTTTTTGAAAGGAAAGAGAATGTCGGGATTGTCAAGTGGGGGTACAGAGGTAGAGGTGAAAGGAAAGATAGTAAGACTGGAGAGAGCAATGAGGCAATAGGCATACCACCATGTATTGTTGGAGCGAGGCAGTGCATGCTCCGTTGGTAGCCAATGATTTGAGAGAGAGGGCAAGGTAGTGAGGAGGAAATCCGCATGAACAAGAACGCTAGCGAGATATAAAATTAGATTGGTGTTCTTTGTCACTGAGGTAAATAGGATTGCTATGTGTTATGTCCGCAGAGCCAAGAGTGTTAGTGCGGTGAAGCCTATAGTTATGTGTTGTGTGTGGGTAGGGACTTATTGTATTGATGTAGTTACATACAGACATAGTGTATTGCATATTCTTAAGCGGACACAAGTGCGAACTGAACATACATTGGATTCTATATGTGAACATTGTGTGGAGTGATTACGTGTTAGGGCTGTGTGTGGTGAACAATGTGAGCAGTGTGCTGTTAGTGAAGTGTAGTGTGGACTACAACACTGTCTTATAGTGAATTTAGTGAACATGTGACTCTAGTGGAAAGTGAACATTGAGGACCGTGATGATGTATTAGTGTTATGTGTGGTGAAGTGTTGTGCGGTGTAACGTGTCGTGTGAAATGCGAAAACAAGTGTGTGGTGAGGTGCATACTACGTCGACACAAGCAGCACCCATGCCACAGCAGAGGCACAGTCACCACCCGCAAAGGATCGGCAGTGGGAGTTTTTTCAGGGAAAAAACTCCTGAAAAGATGGGCCCATGTCATGAGTCAAAGGGAGGCGGCGCAGAGCAGACGACGACGACGGCGAAGACCGTCCGCCGATGAAGCAGCACGTGCGCTCGTGGCGCGTAAAACGAGGCATGAAAAGGGCGCAGCAGCGCTGAGCAAGGGGATTGTCTGCTTGGCTACGGCCGAAGAAGGACGCATCGGCAGCTTCGCTCTGTCGACGGGAACGGCGGGCGTTCAGCTCGGGAGCCCGAGACGCGGGTACTCCGGGGCGTAGCGGTAGACCTCGGTCAAGATCCGAGCGAGGCTCCGCGGAGGTGCTGCAGCCGAGGGTTCCGGACGCGCCGCCAACACTCCCCCTTCGAAGGTGGGCGAAAATTCCTAGTGAACACCCTGTCTCCTGGTTGTGCTGGCGTACTTGGTCTGGCTCTATGATCATACTCCTTCTTCTGAGCAAGTTGTTACTGGAGGACTGTTTTTCTTAGATCTGGCCTAGTAAAATCCAGTGCAGCTTTTGTCCCATCAACAGCTCGATAGGGCAACACCTGGTGACCTCGTGGGACATGGACCGATACGCTAATAGTATTTGTGCACGCAGGTCCCCTGTATTCGGTATCCACAGGGGACCTGTGGTAACCGCTTCGAATTTCTGTCCCCACATACACTGCGTGAACTTCGCGACACCAAACACGAGTCCAAGTGCTTCTTTATCTATATGAGTGTAATTCTTTTCGGCAGCTGTGAGCGACGCATTTCAAACTTTGTATATGAATTAGTTCAGCGTTTTCAGATACAAGTGTTTTTAAATTATCTCTATTTTTACTGGTTTTTTTTCCTCTGTACATGAATCTGTTTATGCATTGCACTTTTGATTTTGCCCATCTACTGTTTGTTGCCGAAAAAAGGGACATAGACCTCGTCAAGCCGTAATGTGGCTTTTTGTCTGTGTTCCTGTTATCTGTACCATGTGTAGATCCGAAAATAAAGTTCAAGTTCAAATGCTCTTCTCGTGAAGTCTCTCTCTGTGCCAGGACAGTCCCCAGGCCATGAGGGGAAGCATCAGTAACCACCACAGTAGGTCTGTCTGGATGGGTCATAATGGGCCAAGACACGGGTCGATGCGAGCAGTCCTAACAAATGCTCCTTATTCAACTGCAGACCAGCGTCACTTTGTCCCCGTGGTCGGCAAACTGTTCAGTGGTTATAGTACATCTGACAGATGGCGACATGGTCTCGATGTACGTCGCCTCCAGCCACACCGACTGGGACGTCATTCTTCCGTAGGTAACTTACGCCTACAATACGGCGCCTCAGGTGACTACCGGCTTTTCCCCTTTCTTTTTGCTTTATGGTCGAGAATCATCATCACCGATCGACACTATCCTGCCCTACCGTCCCGACTCGTCCGAGGCCACACCGGTTTCCAGAGCTGCTCGATATGCTGAAGAATGTCGCTGACTAGCTCGCTCCCTTACCATCCAACAACAAGCCCTGCAGAAATTTCGCCGTGACGATGGCCTGCCAAACCGCCAGTTTCCACCCGGCTCTCTCGTCTGGCTGTGGGTGCCCTCTCCTTCTACGCCAGGTATCACCCCGAAGTTTTCCTCGAAGTATCATGGCCCTTATCGTGTCCTGCAGCAAACTTCTCCCGTCAACTACGTCGTCGAGCCAGTCACACCAACCTCGGACATGCGCCGTCGCGGCCGCGAGACTGTGCACGTAGATAGCCTAAAACAATATCACGAACCGCTTGTTCTAACGGCGCCTTAGCCCACTGGAGTGGCTCCGTCCCACGGAGGGGGAAAGATGTAGTGAAGAAGAGCATCCACTATAGCTCCGCAGCCGGATCGCCAATGCTATAGTGGGGCGCGAGCTAAAGGTGATTTTGCTGCTCGGGCTGGTTAAGCCTAGACACCATCGTGTCTGCCAGTCCGACCTCGTCGTCAACAACCACGTCGAGCTTCCTTATCACACAATATATTGTGAGGCGACGTCCAGTACAGCGGTAGAACCGTTTTATTAGCACAATGGCGTGCGAGACAGCTTCCCAGCTGGCAGCGGCCAAACTCAGCGATGATGATGATTGGCGGGATGGGTATATACAGATGAAGATGATGAACTGCATACTTAGCGCTCACACTATTTTCCCCCCTTCGCGAAAGCGGTCACCAACGCGGCAAATCAACACAGCAATCCAACACAGCAAGTTAGCAAGGGAACGAACGGCGGATGTACGGTTTCAGGCGAGACACGTGGACGATTTCGACGCTGCAACGACGGCGGTCAGCAGGCGAGTTCATAGGAGCGATTCGATAGTTTACGGGCGACGTCCTTTGAAGCACGGTGTAGGGGCCTAGGTATCTGTGAAGAAATTTTTCGCATAGTCCTAAAGCTCGAACAGGTGTCCACAGGAGGACTTCGTCTCCAGGGCGGAACGAAGTAACGCGGCGGGTCGCATCATAACGAATTTTTCTTCTGTGCTGCATAGTCGCGGTGTTGGCACGTGCAATTGCACGACATCGGGTGATGCGGGCAGCGAATTCTTCGGGAAGGGACGCGGAGGGAACAGAGGGCGGAGATAGAAACGTAGTGTCCAAGATATAAGAGGGGGTACGGCCGTACACGAGGAAGAAGGGGCTGTAATTCGTTGTGCGTTGAACGGCGGTATTGTAGGCGAAGGTTACGAAAGGAAGGATAGTGTCCCAGTTTTTGTGATCGGGCTGTACATACATGGATATCATGTCCGACAGGGTTCGATGAAAGCGCTCGGTAAGGCCATTTGTTTGCGGATGATAAGCTGACGTGGTCTTGTGGACGGTGTTGGAGGCACGCAACACTTCAGCCAAAACATGTGAAACGAACATCTTGCCACGGTCACTGAGGAGAACCCGAGGCGCGCCGTGGCGTAATATGATAGCGCGCAGGACGAACTCCGCAATTTCTGAGGCAGCGCCAGAAGCAAGAGCTGCCGTTTCAGCGTAGCGTGTTAGGTGGTCGACGGCGGTGACAATCCAGCGGTGACCAGCAGGCGTTAGCGGTAGGGGCCCGTACAAGTCTATGCCCACGACTTCGAAGGGGGCGGATGGGCACGGCATAGGTTGCATAGGGCCGGCGGGAAGAGACGTAGAACGTTTGCGGTGTTGGCATGACGGGCAGGAACTGACGTACTTGGCGACACTCGATGAGAGACCAGGCCAATAGCAGCGAGTCTTGATGCGCTCGTAAGTCTTGTGAAACCCTAAATGGCCAGCCGAGGCATCGCCGTGGAAAGCCTGTAAGACCTGTAATCGGAGGGAACAAGGCACGACCGGGACCCATAGGTTGCCGGTAGAATGATAAATTTGCCGGTATAAGGCCCCATCTTGCAGTCTGAAGCGTGATAGTTGCCGTCTCAAGCGGCCGTTTGGAGGATTTGACAAGCCATTAAGGCGGTCGATTATGGTGCGGCAGTACGTATCAGCCCGTTGAAGTGAGGCGAGATCATCGGAGGAAAGAACGTCTGTCGAGGCTAGAGGGTGTATCGGAGCTATGGGCATGTGCGTATCCGATTGGTTTGATAGCGCCGTGCAAACCGGAGACGAGGCATGGGCATCGGGCGGCAGCGGACAGCGCGACAAGGCGTCGGCATCCTGATGTTGGCTGCCGGACCGGTAGGCGACAGTGTAGTCGTATTCCTGCAAACGGAGCACCCAGCGGCCGAGACGTCCGGACAAGTTCTTCAGAGAGGACAGCCAACAGAGAGCGTGATGGTCAGTCACGATGGTGAAATGGCGGCCGTATAAATAGGGGCGAAACTTTTGTATTGACCATACGATGGCGAGACATTCTTGTTCTGTAATCGTATAATTTCGTTCTGCTGGAGAAAGTGTACGGGTCGCGTAGGCGACGACATGCTCTTCAGACAAATGATTGCGTTGTAGTAGCACAGCGCCGATTCCATGTCCACTGGCGTCGGTGTGCAAGACTGTAGGCACTGTTGGGTCGAAGTGACGAAGGAGTGGTCGCGACGTGAGACACCGCTTTAGGGTCTCGAAGGCGGCGTCACATTCATCTGTCCATACGAAAGATGTACCTGTGCTGAGAAGTTTATGAAGAGGGGCTGCGATTGTGGCGAAGTTGCGAACAAAGCGGCGGAAGTATGACGCTAATCCCAGAAAGCTGCGAAGGTCTTTAAGTGTGGTCGGCTGAGGGAAGTGCAACACAGCAGCAATCTTGTCGGGATCCGGCTCAATGCCGTCCTTACTGACAACGTGACCCAGTACTTTGATGCTGCGGCTTGCAAATCGACACTTTTTAGTGTTTAGCTGGAGGCCGGCATTGGCGAGACACGTGAGAACTTCGTCTAAGCGTTCGAGGTGTTGGGAGAAATTGGTCGAAAAGATGACGATGTCGTCCAGGTAACACAGGCAGGTCCTCCATTTTAAGCCACGCAGCACCGTATCCATCATTCGTTCGAATGTGGCTGGGGCATTGCACAGTCCAAACGGCATGACATTGAACTCAAATAGGCCATCAGGAGTGGCAAAGGCAGTCTTCTCTTTATCGGACTCATGCATCGGAATCTGCCAGTAGCCTGAGCGTAAGTCGAGGCTGGAAAAGTATTCGGCACCTTGCAAAGTGTCCAGGGCGTCATCAATACGAGGCATAGGATAGACATCCTTGCGTGTAATTTTGTTCAGTTCCCTGTAGTCGACACAGAACCGGACCGAGCCGTCCTTCTTCTTCACCAGCACGACAGGGGACGACCAAGGGCTGGATGAAGGCCTTATAACGTTCCGTGCAAGCATGTCGTTGACCTGTTCGTCGATAACTGTACGTTCGGACGATGATACGCGGTATGGACGTCGGCGAATTATGCGCGAGCCGTCTGTTTCGATGCGATGAGCGGCTACTGATGTCTGACCCAATCCATCCGAATAAACGTCAAAACACATCTGATGCTTCATTAGTAGAGACAGCAAGGCTTCACTTTGGGTTGGGTCAAGGTCTGTGCTTAAAGTGGCTTTGAGAGCATTGGAAGAACCTGCCTCGGGTGTTCGCCGAGAGACTGATGGGGCGGGTGAAGCGGTAACGACACATTCCAGGGTGCACTCAGTGATGCTGGCAACGGTAGATCCTTTCGGCAAAAGCAGGGGCTCTGGAGTTATGTTGTAGGCGGTAAGCTTGGCATAACCACGTGAGAACCGCACCAGACAAGTGTCGATGACAATTCCTCGAAGAATGCACCGCTGATAAGGAATAACCATTACGTCCCCGTCTATTGATCTTCCTGCCGTAATCGTAAGAACGTGGCCTTCGCCCGGAGGCAGGACGAAATCTGCAGCTGTTACAAGGGGCTGTTACAGCTGTTACAAGGGGCTGTGCAGCTGTTACATACTTCACGGCCGTGACTCAGTGAGGAGCTCTTGACACGGCCAGGTCTATGTGAGCAGCCCTCGGTGCACCGAGATGCACCCGCTTAACTACCTTCATTGGAGTTGATCCCTTCTCGCTCTTTTCCATGAAGTGGCTGGAGTGCTGTAGCGGTCCAAGCTTGCAGTGACACCGGGAGGTCCCCCCAATGTCCCCTGTCCATTGTTCTCGTCGACCGGCAACTGGCGAGGTTGCTTTCGAACCACGTCAACGGATGACGCACGCACCCCTTCTGGGAGTGCACTCTGTGGGCGCAGTCACCAGCGGAACCGCAAGTGCTGGCAGAGGAATTCAAGGCACAACAATAGGCTAAAGCATACACATACATACAAAGAACATTATTGTGAGACCAGAGGGACTAGTTTAAGGAGGTCCTAGGACCCCCTCAACCAGTCGGTGGCTCCACCCAGGTCGGCACCGGAAGATGAATATCCTCCGCGATGGCCCGGGCCCTCCAGACAGCCAGTAGTTGCAGACCCAGGTCCGGGCTGTGTAAACATCGCTGCCACGAGTCCCCGTCACTTAAGTCCGCCCCTACATTCGCGGGGCACTGCCAGAGCATGTGTGTTAGCGAGCAACTCTCGAGGCCACAACGAGGACACTCTTCTTGAAAATCCGGCGCTATCCTACGATACGTTCGCGGGCAGAGATACGTATCCGTCTGTAGGAGCCTAAAAGTGATTCCCTGGGCTCTGTTGAGCCTAGCATTAGGAAGGGGAAAGCGCCTCCTACTCAGCTTGTAGCTAGACGTAATCTCATGGAATGTTGTCAAAGGATCCTTTCTGAGGTCAATGTTCCCCCAGACGTCTCAGCACCCCCCCGCACGGTTCATGCATTCACGTGCGAGGGTGTGAGCGCTGGCATTGGGATTCTCGTTATTTTTCTTCGATGGACTCGAAGAGTGGATATTGGCAAATCGAGGTGGATGCAAGAGACCGAGAGAAAACCGCTTTTGTGACCCCAGACAGTTTATACGAGTTTAAAGTCTTGCCCTTCGGTTTGTGTTCAGCACCCACTACGTTAGGCTCATGGACACTGCTTTCGGGACTCAAGTAGAAAACATGCTTAGTGTATCTCGATGACGTCATCGTGTTTTCCACCATGTTTGAGCAGCACCTTAGGCACCTTAAAGTAGTTTTACAGGCGATACGGTCTGCGGGCCTTGAAACCAGAGAAATGCCACTTTTGCTTTGAAGAACTGCAATTTCTTGGTCACGTTGTGAGTCATGCAGACGTTCGTCTGGATCCTGAGAAAGCTGCTGCTGTTGTACGTTCCCCCGTACCCACTGATAAGAAAGCTGTCAGGCGCTTCCTAGGCCTGTGCGCTTATTACCGGCGATTCATTGCAGACTTCGCGCGCATTGCGTCGCCGTTGACTCGGCTCACAAGGGACGACGTTGCCTTCGTTTGGAACGATGAACAAGAAAGTGCTTTTAATGATTTGAGACGACGCCTCCAGACCCCTCCAGTGCTTGCCCACTTTGACGATGCTTCACACTGACGCCAGTAGTGTAGGCCTAGCAGCAGTGCTTGTGCATTGGCAAGACAACGCAGAAAGAGTAATTGCCTATGCAAGCAGGATGCTTACACACGCAGAGGCCAACTACTCGACTGACTGAAAAAGAATGCCTTGCTGTCATATGGGCGACTGTGAAATTTCGCCCATATTTGTATGGACACCCATTCAAGGTAATCGGCGATCACTACTCCCTCATGCTGGTTGACGAGTCTGAAAGATCCTACCGGCTGATTAGCGCGTTGGAGCCTGAGGCTGCAAGAATTCGACGTGACGATCATGCACAAGTCAGGGAAGCAACACACAGACGCTGACTGCCTGTCTCGATCCCCAGTAGAGCCAGCTACTTTACCCGCCGAGGACGAGACAGCATTTCTTGGTGTCCTCATTACTTCCGCCATTGCACAACAACAGCATGACGACCCTGAGTTGCTAGGCCTCATCAGTTTCTTGGACGGACGGACTCAGACCGCACATGAAATTTTTACGAGGGCACTGTCGTCGTTCTGCTTGCGCAACAAGGTGCTTTACAAAAAGAACTTTTCACCCAGTGGATCCATCTACTTACTCGTCGTTCCTGGGGCACTCCGTCATGAAGTACTCGAAGCGTGTCATAGTGAAATCACTTTTGGGCATCTGGGATATACTCGAACACTGAACAGAGTGCGGCAAAGATATTATTGGCCAGGACTACCTGCTGCTATGAAACATTACGTTTAGACCTGTCTAGATTGTCAGTGGTGCAAATCACCTCCGGCGAAACCAGCTGGTTTGCTACAGCCTGTTCAAGTCCCTAAAACGCCTTTTGACCAGATCGGGATGAACCTCTTGGGCCCACTTCCTACATCTGCTGTGGGTAACCGCTGGGTTATCATAGCAACTGATTATCTTACTCGCTACGCCGAAACAAAGGCTATCCCCGGAGGTACAGCGGCAGAGGTAGCACAATTCTTCATAGAGAATGTTGTCATGAGACACGGAGTGCCAGCAGTTGTCATAACAGACCGGGGAACCGCATTCACAGCAGCCCTTTTGCATCACATCTTGACGCTGAGCGGTACCACTCATCACAAGACAACAGCCTACCATCCACAAACAAACAGACTCACCGAGCAGCTAAGCAAAACAATCGAAGAAATGCTTTCGATGTACGTCGACATTGAGCACAAAAACTGGGACGACATTCTGCCCTATATCACGTTCGCCTATAGCACGGCGAGACAAGAAACTACATGAATGACTCTGTTTCATCTTGTCCACGGACGTGAAGTAAGAACAATGTTGGATGCCATGCTCCCACACGAACCGGACGAAATTGACATGGATGCTGATGAATTTACTGAACGTGCAGAAGAAGCTAGACAACTAGCACGCGTGCAAATCCACCACCAGCAAGAGGAAGGAAGGAAATAGTAGAGAGGGAAAGGCAGGGAGGTTAACCAGTGTAGGACAACCGGTATGCTACCCTGCACGAGCGGAAGGGGACGGGGGAGATTGAAAGGAGGAAGAGAGAGAGAAAGAGCATGATGCACGATGCCATAATGTCCGTCACAGACCTGTAGCTTACGAAGTAGGTGACAAGGTATGGGTGTGGATGCCT